>OZ038382.1:30921381-31626381 GCA_964036045.1 Eutreptiella sp. 'Long Island Sound 2002'
AGCCATTCACTGGATCGGTCGGCGGAGCCTTTCAGAGTCGAGTCGGGGCGTTCTGAAAGGCCACAGTTTTGGGCAGTGGGGCATGTTTCACTTGGAGTATTCTGTGGAAACCCGCCCCTGCCTCCCGGTGCACACACGGGCGTGCGGGAAGGTCCAGATTCGGGGGGCTCCCCCGAATCTGGACTTTCAAGGTCCTGTGCCCCCGCCGAGCAGCAGCCCCTGTACGCCCCCTCCATCCAATGCGTGGGCGTGTCCACTTGCCTTACCCCCCCTCCATCTGTCGCGGTTGTGAGCGCCCTGTGGCGTTCGGTAGCCGAGTATCCGTAGCTCCATGGCCCTGCGCTCCACAGCCTGACAGGTAGGCGCAGCGAAGCAGCCCCGCATGCGCTTTGGCAGGCGGGATGTGTGCAGGACTCTGGCCAGAGTTTTGCTTAACAACTCAACATCTCCTGAGGGGGAGGGGTGGGGGGGGGTCTGACACCACCCACCCACCCCCCCTCGACCCACCCACCCACCCACCCACCCCCTTAAGTGATTGCGCAAATCTTTCTCTAGGTCCTCAGCCAATGAAAAATTTTCTCTGGCGCCTTCGGCACAAGTCAGTTTAGGCCAGAAAATTGCTTCGGCGCCTTCGGCGCCTCTAACAACTCAGGGTCTCCTTCGGGGGGGGGGGGGGGGGGGGGGGGGCTCCCCACTGGGTCCACTTTCATGGGCCAGATTCAGAGTTTTGCTTAAGGGGGGGGGGGGCTCCCCCCCACAGCCCCACCCACCCACCCACTTCGGAACCCCCCCCCCCCTCTGAATCTGGCCCATGAAAGTGGACCCAGTGTCCATCCGCCACCAGTACACTCAGTACCCCCACCGCTACCCCCACCCCACCTGGTCACATCCAGCGCACGATGGGATGGTTTCACCGCTGTCGCTCCCCACACGCGCCTGTGCCCAGGCCTCAAAAGGTCAGGTGTGGACCGCCGCTGTGCTCCCGCCCCGCCCGCCTTCAGACGGCCTTCACTGCCCTCCCAGTTCCGGTTGTGTGTGACTGGCCATGCTTAGTGCAGTGTTTTGCACCTTGAGTCAGGTGCCCATTTAAATTGACTGCTTTCTTCGGTGAACTCTGGCTCGCCATGAATGCATTCTTTGCGGGTGGTTAGGCCGCTTTGGTGAATGCTCCCGGCGGGGGGACCGCTAACAAAGAGCACTCCAGTCGGATGGGCCGGAGCGGGCCCCCACCACTGGGATCAGCCAATACGGGGCGCTCCTCCCGGGGACGGTGCTATCCGGATGAGGCAGAGGTACCACTGCCATACCAAGTTCCCCAGCTCAAGCCCCGTCTGGGTCAGGTAGCTTCTCTACCGGCTGGTGCCCTCTCTGGGCTCTCTGGGCTGAGTGCGTGTGTTTCGGCCAGACGTCTTGCCGTCGGACGCTGAATAGCGGGCTGACGGACGGTGGTGGCTGGCAATACCTGACCTGACCTGACCTGCTAGCAAAGAGCACAGAGCAGAGAGAAGAGCCTTCCAGCTGCTACAACGGTCTGCTCCAGAAAGGTGCTGAATCGCTGATGGTGATGACTTTTCTTTGACAGTCACGAGATTTTGTCTCCGACCAGTGCCTGCCCTGCTTTCGCTTGTGCCGGGATTTGGTTGCTTTGTGTCATCTACGTGTGTGTGTCCTTTACATTTAGCAAACAGGAGTGCGGGGTTGCTTTATGGAAAGGCAGCTGAGAGGAAGGTCGTGCCCTCATGCACCGCCGTGCCCGAGCTTGGTACATTCATTTTGCCTTCAGGGGTCCCCTTGCCCCATCTGATCCCCCGCTGCCCGTCCCTGTCCGCGCCTCCACCGCCATCATTCCCGGCTAATCTACTACAGTTTGTTTTAATTTTCACTTTACAAAATTTTAGCATCCCTCTGCATAGAATGTCATTGTCTCCGCAATTGCAAATGATTGGCATTTGCTACCCCAGAATTTCAATCGAAAACGTTAATAGTTGACTGATAAAGCCATTAATGCTTGGCCAGGGGCCACCAGGGGCCAAAACCCAAGATGAATTTCATGGTTCCAAAAGTTGCTATGCCTAGTGTCGGTCAATAGGTTTTTTCATAGGGTTGCCGCGTGTACAAAAACAACCATTGCGTTGTGTATTTTCTTTTGCTGTCACGTTGTGTAAGTTCTTTTTTGCTGTCGTGTGGTGTACCCCAAAAAAATTGCACGACGGGTACACAACGGGTACACAACAGCAAAAAAAAATTACACAGGGTGACAGCAAAACATTATGCGACGCGATGATTTTTTTTTCCATACACACGCCACCAGTAAAAAAAAAAAACATGAGCTCGGGGTCGCACGGGCCCAGACTCCACCAGATGTGCGATTGGGCCCCAGTTGTTCTAATGTGGGCTTGGTGGGCCCCAAGTTTGGCTTGAGTCAATCTCGGGGTCGGACCGATAACCAGGTATGGGTGTGTCTGGGCCACCTGCTGATAGCCCTAGGGACACAACGCCCATTACCCAGAGGTTGATGGCGGTACTGGCACAGAGGGGAATACCCATCGGCCGTTGCGCACGGGGGGGGGGGTTACATAGACGGGTGTCTGCACCTCTGATGGGCAATGTCTCCAAATGGCACCGGAGAGCCCACAAAGGCAACCCAAAGAAATTAGTGACAAACGGAGAAAAGAAGAAAAGCAGGAGGACTGGGGGGCTGCGGCATGCAACACTCACGGGGGCGGCCGGGCCCGGTCCTTGTATGCGACCCACCCTAGCCCCCCCCCCCCCCCGAGTTTTGAAACATAGCGATTCGGGGGGCATGGCGCCAACGGCGCCAAATTTTTTGTCGCAGCTTTGACAGATAGCTGGGGGGTGGGTTGCATCAGGGCCAATTGTAGTTGCCCCCTGTGGCAGCACTGCAGCACTGTGAAAGAGGTGGGCAAAGGTGAGGGCTTGAAGAGGGGGCTAGGGACTCCGATGGCAGGCGCCAGGGCCACGTCGGCAGGGCACAGGTGTTTTGTGCCCTTACAACACAACTGTTGTGTATGAGCTAAATTGGCGGGTGTCACACTGTGGGTGTACACATCTGCCCTGCCATGTCATGTCACTATTGTGCACACACTCGTCCCACATTTCCTCCTATGCCGGTTTCGTTCGCTTTGTTGGTCCGGAGACTGAATAGTGGGGATCTGCACTCCCGCGCCCGCCATTGCCGGGTCCGCAGGTCGTTTTGGCCGCGCGTGGCGTCAACTTCCGGGTGTCATTTGTGCGGCAGTTTGTCGTTGTCTCCGCCCGTAATCGTCCCTCCAACACTCCGTACGCGGACCAGTATGTCGGCTACGTTTGTGGGGGCCGTGTGTCATGTCACCGCAGCTTCTGTGGTCGATGTTCTAGTCAAACGGATTGTCGTGTCAGCGGGGGCGAAGCAGCTCGGTGGGGTGACTCCCGGGGGGTATACGCCGGAGGTGGCGTGTCTGCACGTTGTTGGGGGTGTGCCTGCCGCATGGGCGACGTGCCCTCCTCTCGTGTCCATGTTTGGTCTCGTATGGGGTGGTGCGCGTGTACGAACAGCGCTCACATTGTTGCAGGGTGTTGGATGTTGGGGTGCCACCTGTACGCTGCCATGGGTGGGTGGGTCGCTCCATATATTGTCGGGCGCCAAAGCTAGCCTCAAGTTCAACCTCTTCACAGCAGCAATGGCACTAGTTTGGGGCAATGCCGGCATTCAACTGTGCAGTCACATCGTCCATAGAACAAAGACCCTTGGTAGTGGGCATAGGAATGTGGAGAGACCGCACGCGGGTCAAGAGGCGCTCTGCACTGGTACGCATGTGCAGCAATGTCCGGCAGTGCAAATGTCGAGAGCGCGCGACTGTGGGGACCATGAGGCGGCCGAAAAAGTATTCTCGGCCTGCCAGGCGGAGCATGAGGCAGCTTTTGGAAGGCCGGACCCTATGATATCCAAGTGTCTTGTGATCCTCCGATTCAAGCAGCAGCGATGGGAGGAGGCGGTTGCGCTGGCCTGGGGCGCCATTGTGGTGCTAGAGGACACTGCTAGGCCTGAGAAGGATGACCCGAAGGAGTTGATGGCGACGATTGGCGACTGGAAGTTCCAGGCCGAGTGGCTGCTACATCGGCACGAGGATGCCCTTGGCACCGCACGCGCTGTGCTGGCACACTTGACATGCCAGTCCGCCTGGAACGGCATGTCAACTTCGGCATGAGCCAGCGGCAAATCCCGGCCCGCAGTGCCGGGGCAGCGGCCACTGCGCAGGACCCGGTGCTGCCGCAGCAGCTGATGAGGCAGATCCGTGCGCATGAAGCTCCGGTACAGCTGCTCCATCCTCGCCACCACCTTGGAGCGGGCCGTCGCGCCCGCGCTGCTCGACGCCGGGATCACCCACGCGCAGCTGCCGGACGGCAGCGCGCTCAACCTCTCCGGCTTCTGGGTCCAGCCCGTGCACTTTGCCCCGGCGCAGCGCCACGCCGTCGAGCTGCTCTACCCGGCGCCCCTCGGCCCGCACCGCGACGTCGTCGAGACGGAGGACCCGGCGGCCTCCCACAATGTCTTGGTCCACCTCGAGGTTGTGGCGGACATGTCCATCGGGCACTTCACCGGCGACCCGCAGCCCGTGATCAGCCCTTCCCGGGCTGGCTGCGTGCGGGCGTTGCCCAGGGATGTGGTCATCGGGTTGCGGGAATGCTCGCGGCGGGACTTGGACGACCAGCAGGCGCGCGATGAGCCGCAGTTCTATGCCCTCGTCCGGGCGGTGATCCAGGGCACCCCGGCCCCCGGGGACCACCCGTACTGCGAGTGGTGCTTCGGGGACGCCAGCCTGGGCCGCTGCTCCCGGTGCTAGGGGGTCTATTACTGTGGGCGGGTGTGCTAGCGGTACCACTGGAAGGTGCACAAGCCCTTGTGCAGCCCAGTGTAGCGCTGGCAGAACGAACAACACAATGGGCCCTACACATCTGATGTGGTGCAGGCTCACGTGGGGCTTGATTCTATGATGTGACATGACAGGTCCGTGTTCTTTTATTGTAGAAAGGAAGTTCGACTTTTCTCGGCCTAGAAAAGTCGAACCCCCGCAGAAAGTTCAAACTTTTTCTGGCTCCTAAAGATGGAACGGAACCTGCGGCCCCGTTCCATTTTTAGGAGCCAGAAAAGGTCGAACTTTCTACGGGGGGTTCGACTTTAGGCTCTAGGCCCAGAAATACGTTGGAACTCCGTCCGTTTCTACCCTCAAAAGGAACTCAGGCCGGCCAGCCCGGTTGCGCGACCGGAGGAATTTTCCCGACTGCGAAAAAACCAGCATTTCGGGCCCTATTCCTTTTGAAGGCCCCCGCTTCTTTGCCTTTTTGAGGTGCGCGGCCGCGCCCTTCCCTCATACCAAAAGTTGAGAAAAGTCTGAAAAAGTGTGAAAACGCTCCGTGTTGGCAGGAACTGAATGTCCTAGAGAGATATGGGAAACAGCAACAGGGGCCTGCCTGATCTATGCTCTGTTCCTCGTGCAGGTTGCCTTTTCCTTGATGCCCTGCACGTCAGCTGCGTTTGTGTCTTTGTCTTCGGATACACTGTCATGCAGGACATGTGTGGCGCTGAACGCTTTGAGTGTAGCGCTGTGTCTGTGGGAAATGAATGGGCTGTGCATTGAATGCGTCCATTTGTCGGTCCCACCATCCCATCAAATATGTGTTGCCGTGATACTGTTGGTTGTTGCTGTTGTTCTTGTGATGAATTGCCAGGTGCTGTTTTTTTTTTGGCAGTAGTGCATCGTGGTTTTCGTTGGTGGAGTAGTAGTTTGTGGTTTTGAGACGCCATACTTACAATTGGTCACTCACATGTCTTTCAACGTCTGTTGATGAGAAAGTGCTTTACATATATTTGACTCCATGTGGCCACTACAATGCTGAAAGGCCATGGTGCACGGAAAACACACGAACCGCATGCATCGAGTCTTCTGGTGCTTGTCACAATCACTTTGTGCTCTTCCCGCTACAAAAAGCCCTGAAACGAGCCTGAGAAAGCCCTGAGATTGCTAGAAATCAACTGTTGGCACGTCAGGCCTTGAGTCTGGGCTTCCTCAGTGCACCTGAGGCTTTAATGACCACTGCTTGATAGCCACTATCAGGAAGGTACATTAGAGATGGATTGCAACTGGAAGTCGACCCCATGCAAGATGGGCTGGAAGATGCTTTGCCCTTTACAACTGCCACGTTTGGTTTGAATCTTGTTCGGAGAGAACCCAGGTTACCCTAGTTTGGCCCCACTGCCCCTCTTGTCCACAGTTGCAGCCGCGCGCTCCCGCCCGTCAGATGGATGTTCGACTTTTGCTGTGCCTTGTCAGGAGGGAAAAGGGAGTTGGGCAACCCGCCAAACAAAGCATTGCTAGACGTTGAAAGTAATATGGGGATGAAGATTTGAAGGGTCCATGACTGAAAGGAGTGCTAAAGGGGTCCATTGTGCCTTTTGTCAGGGTGATCCACAGCCCCCCCCCCCCCGCCCCATCACACCCTGCACAACAGGAAGCTCAGCAAGCATTGTACATACATTGCAGCGCCCTCGATTAAGGGTTCATGGACTGGCGTTTGTTGTGTTGGTTTTTGTTGTTGTGGTGTTGAGTAGATCAGAAATTGTGTAGATCATTTTACTATGCCCCCCCCCCCCCTAGGGCATGGTGGGAGGGTGTGGGGTATATTTCGGGGATCACCGGGACACGGCACAGTGCATCCCCATCACCCAGAAACAAACAAACAACAAGGGGGAGCTCCTCACAGCTATTCATGCCATTCGCCATAGAACACCGCATAAGCGCACACTGATTTGCTGTGATTCAAAACTGGTGATCATGGGAGCCACGGGCAAAGCCAGCAAATGGCGGCGCCACGACTGGCAAGGCTCCCCAGGGCCGGTGGGCCACGTGGACTTGTGGGAGCAACTCCTCAGGGAAATTGAACAAGCAGGGGCAGCGGTACGCTGGCTGCATGTCCCCTCACACGTTGGTATTGTAGGAAACACACATGCGGACACACTGGCAGACATGGGCTGCCGCAAGTCCCCCCTTCTCCGGGAATATGTCACCTCAGCCCGGCGCCCGCAGCAGGAGGTCAGGCACGGGAACAGGAAGACGAGTCAGACCTGGATGAGCCACCCATGTTTTCTCTTGAAGAGCGGGCGGCCGACCCGCCCCCATGAGGCACCTCCCCCCCCAAGCCCCGCAGACAGGGAGTCACACCACTGTTGGAAGATTGCACCCCAGCCTCCAAGAGGCCATGCTATTCACCGGATTGCACAGACCCGTCCTCAGGATGGCGCTCGCGGGCGATCTCCCGCTCACCCCGGGCGACACCCATGCGTGACATCAGGCAGGAACTCTTCCCCTCATCTGCCCCCCCCACCCTCCCCGGACAGTTGGGATGAGGCCTGGCTGGCGCCCAGGTCACCAGCGACGGCCTCCACGATCACGTGCAGCACGGAGGGCTCACGGTGTGGGACACCGGACCCCAGCCGCCCTTTGTTTGGCACACCATAATGCACACAACCCCCTCAGCCCCTTAGGATCAGACCCCATAGGCGACAGAAACCCCATAACGGTCAAGAGACATAGACGGCCCATTAGTGAGAGCGGTAGTCTTCAGTCGTCCAGTGCGGGGGTTCGATACCCGGGAGCTGGTGCTCTTGGGATCCCTGCACGTAGAGCTCTCTTGTGGGCATCGTTGGAACCCCCCCCCCCCCTTCAGCAGCCCGCGCCACCACCGGTACCGGTGGATAGGGTGGAGGTCTCGTCCGTTTTGCCCCCAACCCCCAACCCCAAAAAGGACACGGAGGAACCACACACACCTGTAGCAGTGCGCGCCGCCACCTGTACTCGAACAGATCGATGGGAGGCCCCGTCCGGTATTCAAAGGGATCGGTGGGAAACCCCACCGATCCCGGGAATCGAACCACCTCCTTCACGGCAAGCGCCGGCTGCGCTGCCACTTGAGCGGCTGCCTTCTGAGGGGCTGAAGAACTCGACACAAGGAGCAAGGGCACAAGCACACACACCTACATCACATGCAGGCGCCCCGGCGCCGCCCAACCTCCCCACCCCCTGTATGGCTGTATGTTGACCTCCGCAAAAGCCAGTATCCACTGGGGTTTCTAAATTCTAAGGACCTAAATAGCCCAGGGCAGTGGCCCACAAGGGTGACCTCTGACCGCCCCAACCCCCATGACCTGGTAAACCCAAAACACATGTATGTGGCCAAGAGGGGCCAGCGCAAGCAGGCATACCAGTGCACCGGTGGGCACCAAAGTGGGACACATCAAACACTACGCCCCGAACTCAGTCCGAAGGCGACAAAGCCCTGAACCCTGTAGAAGCAGCCCGACTCTTACCCCATCCAGGGCGGAGGGAAGGGACAAAACTGATCATGGAACTGAGTTGGCGATGAAGGTCGTGAGGCAGGCGCGGCTGGAGCTAAGTGGCGGGTCCACACCTGACCAATTGAGCCCCCCCCAGGGGGTACAGGAACACTCCCATGTTGAAAGGCCATGGCGCACGGACAACACACAAACAGTAGAAGATCTTTGTCCCATGAGAGCGGGCTATGGCTGCCTTCGAGGAGGTTACCATGGGGTTGCCAGGGATCTTCCCAATGTCTACAAGTAAGCAGGACCATTGGTAGCACAGCTTACCAGTTCAGCAGGATTCAAGACACAAGTAGCCACGGTAAGATATCGCCTGGTCAAATCGGCAATAGTATCTTGGAACGTGGCATCAGTTCTGATTTTGGGAAGATTACCTCCCCTTGGGCTCTGCCGATAGCTTCAATTCGGTTGGAATGCATGGGTCATGCATGCGGTCTCGCACAACCTCCGCAAGAAAAGTCCAAAGTTATAGTGTTTGTACCAGTACTAAAACTCAGGCAAGGCCGTACCGGACACACGGTACATTGAAAAAGGGAAGACACACAGGGTATGAAAAATCCCCAAGGACAAGCAGCATGTGGCGTGTTGCAGTGCAGCCACGTAAATGCCTACACATTTCGAAATCAAGTGACCTCCTGCGAAGCAGAACGTATGAAAATGACGAATCCCAGGTACAGTGCGGAGGAGATTTCCCATCCTCATTGCTGCATCAGCCTTTTGGCATTTTGACTGTTTTGTACAATGGTCATGGCTCATTTCAGGGGGTGCCTTGGGTACCATGTAACCCCCCCGTCCCCCCCCCCCCCCCACTCCCTCCTGCTGTTGCAGGAACAACACTGTGAAAGTCCGATTTCCCAATCGTGTGGTAGTGTTGTGGGCCATGACACACTATAGTCCAGTGTGTCTCGGCGCTTGTCGAAGCCCGGTATCACCGAGATGGTGCACGTTTGCGATTTCGGATGTACTTGTGCAGGTGGTGGTAAGGGTGGGGCCGGTGCACGACCACTTCGAGCGCGGCATTGATTTGCTTTCAACGCCCCCACATTTCACAATTGCAACCAGGCGGCATTTGTGTGGTGTGTGGGTTCATTGAGGCACCGCCGTCTGTATTGAAGGGCAGAGGTACCAGTGCTGCAAGCCCGCTGTCTCCTGCGCTGTGCTTGCCCCACTTTTCATAGTGGCGATCTCCTCGATTGTCATGTTTCCATGCTTGTAGGAGGCCTGAGATGAGTGACCTTCTGTCCATCGGGTGGTGGGCTGGGTGAAGTCCCGGATGTGGCGGGCCGCTCTGGTACCGGCGGACTTGGAACCGAGGGTCCAGTTGACGGCATTGTTGAGGGCGGCTTCGGCTTGTGAGGCGAGGTGGGCCATCCACTGGCCCACCTGGTGTGTGATGGTGCCCCGGCACGGGTAGTTACTGGGAGGTTGTCGGTCGGGGTGGTTTGCGTGTCCCCTGGGGTGAGCTGGCGTGCCCTCCGGGGCGGGTGGGGCGGGTGTGGGGTGCACTGTGGGTGGTCAATCATTGCCTTTGTGCTTTTTTTTTGGCGGAGGTGGGGAAGGGGTCTCGTGCCTGTTGGGGCAGCGGCGGCTGGCACGGGCTGTGTGGGTGCAGTTGTGGTCAGGCGGACTAGAGAGAAGGATAGTGGCGGTGTATCGGTGTAACCTGAGTTTTGGGTTAGTGGACGTCGGTGTCGTGGACTTTGTGGTAATGGATTAGCCGGTAGAGGTAGTCTTTGGCGGTGGGATCCGTGGTGTGTTCCGCGTGTGCGAGGATGGGGGGTCTTGCGGTCTTGCATTTGGGCTGTTGTCCTTTGTGTTGCCTCTGGTTGAAGGTGTGCTGCCCCCTTCATGGGGTCCTCAGCGTACTGGCGTTGGTGCTGGTAGAGGGCCTGGGCCACCGCTCCTCTTTTGGTGGCCTGTAGCACTTGGGGGTTCCGAAACAGGTGCTGTGCTGCCGCGTGTTCCACCCCTCCTTGGGGCCAGCTTTCGTGTTGTTGGAGGGTGTCTGCTGGTCCCAGTCGACTAGTGTGCCAAACCCCTTGTGGTTGGGGCAGTGTTTGAAATGATCCCAGTCCTCTGGGGTTATACGGTTATCTTTGGAGACCGCGTTGACTACCCTGTACAGCCACCAAGATCAAGGGTTCTTCTTACAACTGATAAGGCAATACCTTACAAGAGCTTACGTTGCAAGAGGACGTATGTGACACAAGGGGCAAAGCATCAAAGCATTTGAGCCATAACACATCTGCAATGGAAACATAGCGCAATTCCTTGAGGAAAGCATATGAGTCCATTGGAAAGCCACGTTAGTGGCTGTGTTTACGAGCATACACTCTCCACCAAAATACCAATGTGGTTCCACATATGAGGGGATGTGGCAGTGGGTGGGGTAGGGGACATGTGGGGAAGGGCATTGGAAGCATTACACTGGACAATATGTAAGGAATCACGGACAACAATAACGAAACTGTGGGCAGCCTTGGTGGTAATTCTTGTGTCCCTAGAGATAGCATGCACAACTCTTGAGACCCACCATGAAGAAGGGTAGCCACGCTCAGTGAGTTCATTCACAGTGTGAAAGAGGTTGAGCCACAGGTCTGCAGTAAAGGATGCATACATGGAGCACTTCAAGGACTCCGCGACCGCAATACTGGTAACCGTTGGTTGTGCGTTAACAGAGTCGGGGTCCGGGAACCGTGAGATGCGTTTGGCCCGAGGTTAGGAAGAATGCGGGAAGAGCACACACACACACAAATGTGGGATCCGGAAAGACCAATGCGAGCCTGCTCCCCTTGGGGGGTGAGGCGGGCTAGGGGAGTACACCGGTGGGTGGGGTTGGGGTTTGGCCTGTGGCTCGGGTCCCGGGTCCGTCGAACGGGGGCGGGGAGACAGGGGTACTCCTCATTGTTCTTGACAGGCGGAGTATGCGCCATGGACCATCTCATGGCCTACGAGCCATATCTTCAAGGGAGATGGCTCTGCCACCCCAATGTGCCTCACTTGGACTTCTCTGAACACGAACGGAACCTCGAGTTCACTGCTCCGTGCCCCTCCAACAGCACGGCTGCAGCCTTCTGGAAGGGCAGATAGGCTCTGACCCCTGAATTCCCCCAACCCACCACCGCCATTACGCTGAGTGTCTGCTTCAACGTATGTGCCCATTCCCCATTTCAGTTGCATCATGTCCCAATCATTCAGCCAGTAATTGGGGTGTGTTTGGATGAGGCTTCATCACGGTTCATCCAGGGGTTTGTAGCTCGTGCCACCCCAGCACCTGTTGCTAGTGAAACCAGCACACAAAGTTCCGAAAACTTGATATGAGGGATAACCAAGGTGGCGCCTTAAGCGCAGTGCGCGCGCAGTGCAACTATTTGGGCGTCTAGCCGTAGTAGAAACCCATACTTTGTGGTACTTTGGGCATCATTGTCGATGGAGCTCTAAACCCTGTACCCCTGTGCGAATTGGATCGGGTCGTGCTTAAAGAGGTTATTGCCGAAAATTGTGGCCTGACTCTTGAGGACCTCAAGAAACGATGTCCTGGGCACACCTCTGTCACATTTCAGGGCCCAATTTCAGCACTCCAGCCCAGCCATCCCACACTGTACAAGTTATCCGGAAGCAGGTGCGCATTGCATGAGCTATGTCTGACTTGCCATTCTTTAACAAAAGAATCCCATGTGGCTCACCTTCCATATCCTACTCTGCTGCCGATGCGTCCCCTCTCCAGCCGACGCTGCTGCGCATAGGCTCTTGACATTCCCCACAAGGGAATGGTGCTCTTCGGAGTGCCGGTGGACGAGTCGAAGCCTGTCAATCCTTTCCACTTCTTCGTGTTGTTCATTACCGCCAAGAATAACCTGCTGTGCCGAGTCAATGGGCAGCAGGTCACATGTCCTCAGGTCTCTTGCAGTGCCTCACTCTTGCACTGTGCAGGACAAAACGCCTGATTTTTCAGTTCGATTGGGCCAACCCTTTTGCCTTCTTCTGCAGTGCAAACCCCCCCCCCAAAAAAAAAACACACACAGACACACACCTCCTTGTGCAGTACCAACCTGTTTGACCATCATGGCGAGGGAATCAGCAATCTGTGCCTTATCAGCCTCGTGCCGGGCCTGGAACATGCTGTTGCTGGCTTGTGCTGCTGCGGCACCTGATTTTGCTGGCTTGTGCTGCTGCTTCCTGTGCTGTCTTAGTTGTTGCTGCTGCTGCTTCCTGTGCTGTTTTAGTTGTTGCTGTTGCTGCTTCCTGTGCTGTTTTAGTTGTTGCTGCTGCTGCTTCCTGCGCTGTTGTTGTTGTTGTTGCTGCTGCTGCTTCTTGTGCTGTTGTGGTTGTTGCTGTTGCTGCTTCCTGTGCTGTTGTTGTTGTTGCTGCTGCTGCTGCTTCCTGTGCTGTTTTAGTTATTGCTGCTGCTGCTTCCTGTGCTGTTTTAGTTATTGCTGCTGCTGCTTCCTGTGCTGTTTAGTTGTTGCTGCTGCTGCTTCCTGTGCTGTTTTAGTTGTGCTGCTGCTGCTTCCTGTGCTGTTTTAGTTATTGCTGCTGCTGCTTCCTGTGCTGTTTTAGTTGTTGCTGCTGCTGCTTCCTGTGCTGTTTTAGTTGTTGCTGCTGCTGCTTCCTGTGCTGTTGTTGTTGTTGCTGCTGCTGCTGCTTCCTGTGCTGTTTTAGTTGTTGCTGCTGCTGCTTCCTGTGCTGTTTTAGTTATTGCTGCTGCTGCTTCCTGTGCTGTTTTAGTTGTTGCTGTTGCTGCTTCCTGTGCTGTTTTAGTTGTTGCTGCTGCTGCTTCCTGTGCTGCTGTTGTGGTTGCTGCTGCTGCTGCTTCCTGTGCTGTTGTTGTTGTTGCTGCTGCTGCTGCTTCCTGTGCTGTTTTAGTTATTGCTGCTGCTCCTTCCTGTGCTGTTTTAGTTATTGCTGCTGCTGCTTCCTGTGCTGTTTTAGTTGTTGCTGCTGCTGCTTCCTGTGCTGTTTTAGTTATTGCTGCTGCTGCTTCCTGTGCTGTTTTAGTTGTTGCTGCTGCTGCTTCCTGTGCTGTTTTAGTTGTTGCTGCTGCTGCTTCCTGTGCTGTTTTAGTTGTGCTGCTGCTGCTTCCTGTGCTGTTTTAGTTATTGCTGCTGCTGCTTCCTGTGCTGTTTTAGTTGTTGCTGCTGCTGCTTCCTGTGCTGCTGTTGTTGTTGTTGCTGCTGCTGCTTCCTGTGCTGTTTGAGTTGTTGTTGCTGCTGCTGCTGCTTCCTGTGCTGTTTTAGTTGTTGCTGCTGCTGCTTCCTGTGCTGTTTTAGTTGTTGCTGCTGCTGCTTCCTGTGCTGTTGTTGTTGTTGTTGCTGTTGCTTCCTGTGCTGTTTTAGTTATTGCTGCTGCTGCTTCCTGTGCTGTTTTAGTTATTGCTGCTGCTGCTTCCTGTGCTGTTTTAGTTGTTGCTGCTGCTGCTTCCTGTGCTGTTTTAGTTGTGCTGCTGCTGCTTCCTGTGCTGTTTTAGTTATTGCTGCTGCTGCTTCCTGTGCTGTTTTAGTTGTTGCTGCTGCTGCTTACTGTGCTGTTTTACTTGTGCTGCTGCTGCTTCCTGTGCTGTTTTAGTTATTGCTGCTGCTGCTTCCTGGCCTGTTGTAGTTGTTGTTGCTGCTGCTGCTTCCTGTGCTGTTTTAGTTGTTGCTGCTGCTGCTTCCTGTGCTGTTTTAGTTGTTGCTGCTGCTGCTTCCTGTGCTGTTTTTCTTGCTGCTGCTGCTGCTTCCTGTGCTGTTGTTGTTGTTGCTGCTGCTGCTTCCTGTGCTGCCTTAGTTGTTGCTGCTGCTGCTTCCTGTGCTGTTTTAGTTGTTTCTGCTGCTGCTTCCTGTGCTGTTTTAGTTATTGCTGCTGCTGCTTCCTGTGCTGTTTTAGTTGTTGCTGTTGCTGCTTCCTGTGCTGTTTTAGTTATTGCTGCTGCTGCTTCCTGTGCTGTTTTAGTTGTTGCTGTTGCTGCTTCCTGTGCTGTTTTAGTTGTTGCTGCTGCTGCTTCCTGTGCTGTTTTAGTTATTGCTGCTGCTGCTTCCTGTGCTGTTTTAGTTGTTGCTGCTGCTGCTTACTGTGCTGTTTTAGTTGTTGCTGCTGCTGCTTCCTGTGCTGTTTTAGTTATTGCTGCTGCTGCTTCCTGTGCTGTTTTAGTTGTTGCTGTTGCTGCTTCCTGTGCTGTTTTAGTTATTGCTGCTGCTGCTTCCTGTGCTGTTTTAGTTGTTGCTGTTGCTGCTTCCTGTGCTGTTTTAGTTGTTGCTGCTGCTGCTTCCTGTGCTGTGTTAGTTATTGCTGCTGCTGCTTCCTGTGCTGTTTTAGTTGTTGTTGCTGCTGCTGCTTACTGTGCTGTTTTAGTTGTTGCTGCTGCTGCTTCCTGTGCTGTTTTAGTTATTGCTGCTGCTGATTCCTGTGCTGTTTTAGTTGTTGTTTCTGCTGCTGCTTCCTGTGCTGTTTTCTTGTTGTTTCTGCTGCTGCTTCCTGTGTTGTTTTAGTTGTTGCTGCTGCTGCTTCCTGTGCTGTTGTTGTGGTTGTTGCTGCTGCTGCTTCCTGTGCTGTTGTTGTTGTTGTTGCTGCTGCTGCTTCCTGTGCTGTTTTAGTTATTGCTGCTGCTGCTTCCTGTGCTTTTTTAGTTGTTGCTGTCGCTGCTTCCTGTGCTGTTTTAGTTGTTGCTGCTGCTGCTTCCTGTGCTGTTTTAGTTGTTGCTGCTGCTGCTGCATCCTGTGCTGTTTAGCTGTTGCTGTTGCTGCTTCCTGTGCTGTTTTAGTTGTTGCTGCTGCTGCTTCCAGTGCTGTTTTAGTTGTTGCTGCTGCTGCTTCCTGTGCTGTTTTAGTTATTGCTGCTGCTGCTTCCTGTGCTGTTTTAGTTGTTGCTGCTGCTGCTTCCTGTGCTGTTTTAGTTGTTGCTGCTGCTGCTTCCTGTGCTGTTTTAGTTGTTGTTTCTGCTGCTGCTTCCTGTGCTGTTTTAGTTGTTGCTGCTGCTGCTTCCTGTGCTGTTTTAGTTGTTGCTGCTGCTGCTTCCTGTGCTGTTTTAGTTGTTGCTGCTGCTGCTTCCTGTGCTGTTTTAGCCGTTGCTGCTGCTGCTTCCTGTGCTGTTTTAGTTGTTGCTGCTGCTGCTTCCTGTGCTGTTTTAGTTATTGCTGCTGCTGCTTCCTGTGCTGTTTTAGTTGTTGCTGCTGCTGCTTCCTGTGCTGTTTGAGTTGTTGCTGCTGCTGCTTCCTGTGCTGTTGTTGTTGTTGTTGCTGCTGCTGCTTCCTGTGCTGTTGTTGTTGTTGCTGCTGCTGCTTCCTGTGCTGTTTTAGTTGTTGCTGCTGCTGCTTCCAGTGCTGTTGTTGTTGTTGCTGCTGCTGCTTCCTGTGCTGTTTTAGTTGTTGCTGCTGCTGCTTCCTGTGCTGTTTTAGTTGTTGCTGCTGCTGCTTCCTGTGCTGTTTTAGTTGTTGCTGCTGCTGCTTCCTGTGCTGTTTTAGTTATTGCTGCTGCTGCTTCCTGTGCTGTTTTAGTTGTTGCTGCTGCTGCTTCCTGTGCTGTTTTAGTTGTGCTGCTGCTGCTTCCTGTGCTGTTTTAGTTATTGCTGCTGCTGCTTCCTGTGCTGTTTTAGTTGTTGCTGCTGCTGCTTCCTGTGCTGCTGTTGTTGTTGTTGCTGCTGCTGCTTCCTGTGCTGTTGTTGTTGTTGCTGCTGCTGCTGCTTCCTGTGCTGTTTTAGTTGTTGCTGCTGCTGCTTCCTGTGCTGTTTTAGTTGTTGCTG
Organism: Eutreptiella sp. 'Long Island Sound 2002'; assembly: GCA_964036045.1. Taxonomy (NCBI): domain Eukaryota; phylum Euglenozoa; class Euglenophyceae; order Eutreptiales; family Eutreptiaceae; genus Eutreptiella; species Eutreptiella sp. 'Long Island Sound 2002'. Next base: position 30,937,496 of record OZ038382.1, read on the forward strand.
CTGCTGCTTCCTGTGCTGTTGTTGTTGTTGTTGCTGTTGCTTCCTGTGCTGTTTTAGTTATTGCTGCTGCTGCTTCCTGTGCTGTTTTAGTTATTGCTGCTGCTGCTTCCTGTGCTGTTTTAGTTGTTGCTGCTGCTGCTTCCTGTGCTGTTTTAGTTGTGCTGCTGCTGCTTCCTGTGCTGTTTTAGTTATTGCTGCTGCTGCTTCCTGTGCTGTTTTAGTTGTTGCTGCTGCTGCTTACTGTGCTGTTTTACTTGTGCTGCTGCTGCTTCCTGTGCTGTTTTAGTTATTGCTGCTGCTGCTTCCTGGCCTGTTGTAGTTGTTGTTGCTGCTGCTGCTTCCTGTGCTGTTTTAGTTGTTGCTGCTGCTGCTTCCTGTGCTGTTTTAGTTGTTGCTGCTGCTGCTTCCTGTGCTGTTTTTCTTGCTGCTGCTGCTGCTTCCTGTGCTGTTGTTGTTGTTGCTGCTGCTGCTTCCTGTGCTGCCTTAGTTGTTGCTGCTGCTGCTTCCTGTGCTGTTTTAGTTGTTTCTGCTGCTGCTTCCTGTGCTGTTTTAGTTATTGCTGCTGCTGCTTCCTGTGCTGTTTTAGTTGTTGCTGTTGCTGCTTCCTGTGCTGTTTTAGTTATTGCTGCTGCTGCTTCCTGTGCTGTTTTAGTTGTTGCTGTTGCTGCTTCCTGTGCTGTTTTAGTTGTTGCTGCTGCTGCTTCCTGTGCTGTTTTAGTTATTGCTGCTGCTGCTTCCTGTGCTGTTTTAGTTGTTGCTGCTGCTGCTTACTGTGCTGTTTTAGTTGTTGCTGCTGCTGCTTCCTGTGCTGTTTTAGTTATTGCTGCTGCTGCTTCCTGTGCTGTTTTAGTTGTTGCTGTTGCTGCTTCCTGTGCTGTTTTAGTTGTTGCTGCTGCTGCTTCCTGTGCTGTGTTAGTTATTGCTGCTGCTGCTTCCTGTGCTGTTTTAGTTGTTGCTGCTGCTGCTTACTGTGCTGTTTTAGTTGTTGCTGCTGCTGCTTCCTGTGCTGTTTTAGTTATTGCTGCTGCTGATTCCTGTGCTGTTTTAGTTGTTGTTTCTGCTGCTGCTTCCTGTGCTGTTTTCTTGTTGTTTCTGCTGCTGCTTCCTGTGCTGTTTTAGTTGTTGCTGCTGCTGCTTCCTGTGCTGTTGTTGTGGTTGTTGCTGCTGCTGCTTCCTGTGCTGTTGTTGTTGTTGTTGCTGCTGCTGCTTCCTGTGCTGTTTTAGTTATTGCTGCTGCTGCTTCCTGTGCTTTTTTAGTTGTTGCTGTCGCTGCTTCCTGTGCTGTTTTAGTTGTTGCTGCTGCTGCTTCCTGTGCTGTTTTAGTTGTTGCTGCTGCTGCTGCATCCTGTGCTGTTTAGCTGTTGCTGTTGCTGCTTCCTGTGCTGTTTTAGTTGTTGCTGCTGCTGCTTCCTGTGCTGTTTTAGTTGTTGCTGCTGCTGCTTCCTGTGCTGTTTTAGTTATTGCTGCTGCTGCTTCCTGTGCTGTTTTAGTTGTTGCTGCTGCTGCTTCCTGGCCTGTTGTAGTTGTTGTTGCTGCTGCTGCTTCCTGTGCTGTTTTAGTTGTTGTTTCTGCTGCTGCTTCCTGTGCTGTTTTAGTTGTTGCTGCTGCTGCTTCCTGTGCTGTTTTAGTTGTTTCTGCTGCTGCTTCCTGTGCTGTTTTAGTTGTTGCTGCTGCTGCTTCCTGTGCTGTTTTAGCCGTTGCTGCTGCTGCTTCCTGTGCTGTTTTAGTTGTTGCTGCTGCTGCTTCCTGTGCTGTTTTAGTTATTGCTGCTGCTGCTTCCTGTGCTGTTTTAGTTGTTGCTGCTGCTGCTTCCTGTGCTGTTTGAGTTGTTGCTGCTGCTGCTTCCTGTGCTGTTGTTGTTGTTGTTGCTGCTGCTGCTTCCTGTGCTGTTGTTGTTGTTGCTGCTGCTGCTTCCTGTGCTGTTTTAGTTGTTGCTGCTGCTGCTTCCAGTGCTGTTGTTGTTGTTGCTGCTGCTGCTTCCAGTGCTGTTTTAGTTGTTGCTGCTGCTGCTTCCTGTGCTGTTTTAGTTGTTGCTGCTGCTGCTTCCTGTGCTGTTTTAGTTGTTGCTGCTGCTGCTTCCTGTGCTGTTTTAGTTATTGCTGCTGCTGCTTCCTGTGCTGTTTTAGTTGTTGCTGCTGCTGCTTCCTGTGCTGTTTTAGTTGTTGCTGCTGCTGCTTCCTGTGCTGTTTTAGTTGTTGTTTCTGCTGCTGCTTCCTGTGCTGTTTTAGTTGTTGCTGCTGCTGCTTCCTGTGCTGTTTTAGTTGTTGCTGCTGCTGCTTCCTGTGCTGTTTTAGTTGTTGCTGCTGCTGCTTCCTGTGCTGTTTTAGTTGTTGCTGCTGCTGCTTCCTGTGCTGTTTTAGTTGTTGCTGCTGCTGCTTCCTGTGCTGTTTTAGTTATTGCTGCTGCTGCTTCCTGTGCTGTTTTAGTTGTTGCTGCTGCTGCTTCCTGTGCTGTTTTAGTTGTTGCTGCTGCTGCTTCCTGTGCTGTTGTTGTTGTTGTTGCTGCTGCTGCTTCCTGTGCTGTTGTTGTTGTTGCTGCTGCTGCTTCCTGTGCTGTTTTAGTTGTTGCTGCTGCTGCTTCCAGTGCTGTTGTTGTTGTTGCTGCTGCTGCTTCCTGTGCTGTTTTAGTTGTTGCTGCTGCTGCTTCCTGTGCTGCCTTAGTTGTTGCTGCTGCTGCTTCCTGTGCTGTCGTTGTTGTTGCTGCTGCTGTCGTTGATGTTCTTGTCGTTGCTGAGTGTTGCCTGAAAGAACATATGGCACGCCCCAGGCCACGGGTAACGGGACAGCAGCGCTGCGGTTATGTGTTCTCAGGTTGTCCCCAAGGGGCGCTGGGTCCATGCGGCAATGAGATGGGATGCCTCGTCGCAGCTGGTGGAGATGTACCTGGACGGGCAGCTGGTGCACCAAAGCCCCGTGTGGGCCCCGTGCATTACGTATGGGGCTCACAATTACAGGGCCATCATGATAGGCGCCGGAGGGGGGGGGGGCCACCACTTTTCCGGGCAATTGAAGGACGTAGCCGTCTACAACACAGCCTTGAGCAGCAGTGCCATCGCAGCGCTGGCGCATTCCGCTGTGCAGGAGGGACTGCCGGACCCCGCCTCTGGCCCACCCGTCAAAAAGCGGAGGGTGATCAGGAAGGCCCAGGGCCTTGGAGTGAACATCGCCGCGAGTGCCTCAGGCAACGTGGTGGCGTGGACGGAGAGGGTAGACGATGCCGTGCCGTCGGATGGCCTCCTCCGACCTTTTGGGCCCGGTGCTGCCGATCCCGAGCCCCGTCAGTCGATTGGGGCGGTCCGCGGCGGGCCGACCGCTGACGCCTCTGCTCTGACGGGGGCGGCAGTAGGCAGAGGCACCGCGACATGGACAACAGTGGGCAATCGTGCAGCGACGGGGGCGGCGTTCCCGGGCAGGCGTGCAGTCAACGGTGCAGCGACGGGAACGGCAGCAGCAAAGACTGCGACCGGGGCCGCAGGAGGCAAAGGTGCAGCGACCGGGGGGGTCGCAGCCAAAGGTGCAGTGATGGGGTGGGCGGGCAGGGCAGGGGGCAAAGATGCAGGAAATCCGGGCGCCAGGTGTATCGAGGAGGGCCCCACTGCCGACGGTGGGGCGATGGCGGAAATGCAGCAGAGGGTGGCAATGTTGGAGCAGGTGGTGATGGCCCTGTCCCACGGTGCGAGCCCCCAGTCGGAGGCCGACCAGAGTCCCAGGTACGAGCCATCCAGCCCCGACATAAGGTGTGGTGCTGAGGAGTGGGAACAGGCTGCACACGTGAAGGAGGAGGAGTGCGAGGAGTGCGTCCATGAGATTACTCAGACCTGGAGGTTCTGTCCAGGCTGCGGCACTTCACTGCCAGGCAGGGCTGTGAGGGTGAAGACTGAGCGTTCTTCGTAGTGCTCCTCCCCTGCCCCCTGGCAGGGCTGAGGGGGATTTGAGCCCCGCCCCTTCTCGAAAAGAAGAGGGGGGGGTCCAGAAAAGGGACTCCGGGTCCAAAGGTTTGTTTCTCCATGTCCCTCCCCCGTGCAACCCAATCGGTGGGGGACCAGGCAACAGGTGATGACTTCAGGCATGTTTCTGGACTACACAGCGCCCAGTCCTTTGTCGAGGGCCGGCCTGAATTGCTGCGCCCTGCTTTGCGCGAGAGCGTAGCGTGCCATCCGTCGCATCCACTCTTGTCTGTAACACCCCTCAAAGGCGAACTTCTTATGCCCCTCCCAATCAATGTCAGCCTCGTCTGCGTCCTTGCGACCCAGAACTGTCCAGCCTAACCCGACATACAAGGATTTTGCCTGAAGAAGTGCATTTTTCGGCCCCACACGTAGCCTCTGACGACAGTGTCCCAGCCGGGTCCCCTGCAGCTGCCCCCTCAATTATATATGGCTTCAGAGAACTGCTGACCCGGTCTCGTAGCCCTGTACAGTGGTGTAAGGCCCGTGTAAAGTGGTGTATCCAACATGAATGGTCAAACAACACTTCCCTACTCTCCAGCACCCAATGAACATGTCCAAGACTTCAAGGTGGTTTAGACTCGTAAAAAGAAGTTTCATCCAGTGCATTGCAAATGGCACAACAGTAACATGAATGCTTGAATGGAATTGATACTACCGGCGTTGTGCATGCATCGCTGCGGCTGTGTGTTTTTGTGGTGCAATTCCCCCTCCCTCTTGGGGGAGAACCGGCTTCACAAAAGGGGGGAGCTTTCAAGGGGTGGCGGGGCATCATCTATTATTTTTGGCCAGCCGCTCCAATCAAATGTTTGCGTACCTCTTCCACCTTTCAAGCCCCAAATGAAGGGCGGGGATGTGGAAACATGAGTTGAAGGTCACCGTACTCTCAACCGTGATTCACACTTGACACTTCATGCAAACCGACGCCGCCACTCCGTCTTCAGATGTACCAATGAACCTTCTGCAAGTCTGCCTCTATTCTCGGGCCTTCGATATACTGGCACGGTTTCACGTGGCTTTAGGTCTGGTCCTTTTGAATTGCAGACTGCCCATATATCTGTTTTCAGGCAATAGGATAAAGGGCCTCCCCAGCATTCGGTTTCTCTGCGCCCACGCGCACAAGCGGGGGGGGCATGGCCACCAGACGTTGCCACGTTTTCCTCTGTCAGTTCTGGGTAATACTCAGAGTCGTGCTCATACAAGCAGGCGTTGGCCTTCGCGTTCGCATTCGTTTGCCTGCTTTTAGAGAAGCAGTGCAGTGCTGTTTGTGTGGCAGGGTTGGGAAAGGTGTGCAGAACTGTAGTTCCGTAGGAACGCTAGTTCCGTTATAACCTTGTTCTACCCAGTGAGTGTATCCCCCTTGTCAACAGACTAATTCATGTGCTCCCGCATGTCGGGAGATGAGACACACTGCAGTTTCCGAACATTTGAACGGTTTGCCTGCGGGCAGTGTCATATGAAATGAAATGAAATGAAATGAAATGAAATGAAATGAAATGAAGAGAAGCAGTGCAGTGCTGTTTGTGTCACAGGGTTGGGAAAGGCGGGAAGAACTGGGTGTGCAGAACCAGCAACCACTCACTGTCCAAGTCCTAAACAGGACGGCAAACAACATCTCACTCACAGGCAAAGCAAAGCATGACAGACGGTGGGTCACAACAGAAACCGACCCAACACGACAGGACCATAACGGAGCACAGCAAACAGTGAGTAAGAGGGGAGCGGGGGAGGGGAGGAGGAGAGGGGATTCAGGGGTACACACACTCTATGGTCAACCTTGATCATGCATTAGAAGGGGAACAAATTGTGTGACACCGGGAGAAGGGAGGAGGGAAGCCTTAGGAGGAGGGGTGCCAAAAAAACGATCAGTGGGTGAGCAATTGGGCTTGGGGACACTACAATGCGTTCACATGTGTCATGTTGCGGCCAGCCTTGAATTAAATGCTGGCCAGACTGCTGGCCAAATGGCAAATTTACGCGTAAATGCGTAAATTTTACGAAAACGGCCACTTTTTGGGCCACCGCGGTGTTTACAGGTGTAAACTCGGTGTAAATTTGTGTACATTGCTATGTTTGCACTATTTCATGATGCAATTGACCTTCTTTGTCTTGCAAGTTGCGTGCTTTTTGTCATTTTGTTCACATTGTTGCCATTCTTACATGGTTGTCAAGGCAAGTTTCGCGCGCGTGGTGAGGTAGGGTAATCTATGCACAGGAGAATGGTTAAGAGCAAAGCTTGGGGGTAGAAGAGGGGTTGGTGAAAAGGGTGGCCTCCTCCCCAAACTTGGGGGCACAACAAGGATGCTTACAAGAGTGTCCTTCCTTCCCCTGCGCAGTCATTGCAACCCCCCCCCCTTTCTTTTAATTAGTCTTGACATGGGTTCTGACATATGAGTGCGGCTGCTTGGCCCCATTGCGCCCCAAGGTGTCGCTTGGATGCATTTCCCCAACGTTGCTGAGGCCCTCCACTATCTACGTTCGGAGGACGGAGGGTCTCTGCGCATCCAGCACACTCAAGTCGCGCGGGTTGCCAAAGCCAACGCCACTCGGGACGGCTATGCCTTCACGTTCGATGAACCACCATCCCTTGTGGTGGCTTCCCCCGCGCGCCCGCAGCGCACAGCCGCAGCACCCGCGCCGAATTTGTCAACGTTTGGGTTCACGACCGTCCGATGTGCTTGCCGCGGTGCAAACATTTGCGGCACCAAGCACACATGCAGCAGGTGCCACCGGGCTGTTGATGAGGCATGCATGCAACGTGGAAAGACTGGTACAATGTTTTTCATGTACTTGTCGTGCATGTGGGAACGAGTTGGCATCCCACACTGTTGAATGTCATGCATGTCATTTCAGTGTGCATCCCACCTGCACCACTGGTGGTGTTTGTACGTGGTGTGCCACGCGGGAGCCCGTGTCTCCTGACCCTGATCTCTGTTTCTCTGACCAGCTTGGATGCAACTGCAGTGGTGGAACGGGGGTGGTCATCGGTGAATTACCTCAAGGGGCTGAACCGTACCCGGCTGCAAGCAGCCACTGTCGAAGATTATTTGCTTTGCAAGTTGTTGCGTGGAGTCGCTCCTCACTTTGGTGCTCCAAGCTTGGCCGCGTCCTTTATTCAAACGAGTTCAACCGCGGCCACCGAAGAGGAGCAAACCGAGGAAGTGGAGGATGAGGGGCAAAGGGGCAAGGGGGAGGAGGGGGACGAGGAGGAGGAGGAGGAGGAGGAGGATGTGGTGTGGCTTTTGGGCAGGGCCCATGATGGACTGCGCACGAGGGAGAGGGAGGGATCGGAGTGGCCGCAAGATTTCTAATGTTTGGAGCTGGGCAATGGTGCCCACACACAATACATTGTGACGCATTTGCAATTACCATATCCCGTGCATTGGACAATGTGTATTGCTTGGGATGAGGGTGTCCATGCCATGCCACATTGTGTTGCAAGTGGGGAATGGGGAATAAACAGCACGCATCCAGAGTTGTAAAAAAAAAAAAACACCAGCGATGTCCAGATGACAATCACAAACAAACAGCATGCATCCAGAGCTGTAAAACAATAAACAGCGATGGCCATATGACAATCAGGAATAAACAGCTCCCATCCAGAGTTGTAAAAAAAAACAAACAGGGATGACCATTTCACAATCAGAAATAACCAGCACCGATCCAGAGTTGTAAAAAATAAGCAGTGATGTTCATATGACAATCAGGAATAAACAGCACACATCCAGAGTAAAAAACCAGCATTCAAGCAACTGGTGTCAGTGGTGTCTAGGTCATATGCATGAATGACTAATTGCTTCTTATGAAACATTTGGGGAACGGGTAGGAAGAAAGAGGCATGAAGCAGGTAAAATGGTAGAATTTTTTTGGATTTCTCTCAAAAAAAGGTGGAAAACACAAACCTTTACACCAAAATTTACAATGTACTGGCCACTGGCCGAAAAGCCTCGGGCCAGTGTTTATTTCAAGGCTGGTTGCGGCGCAAGGTGGGCGATGGGGTACACAAGTGCTAGCCAGAGGAAATTCAATGCCAGAATCAGGTTTAGTGATCCAAAACGGTGGCAAGTTCTACACCCGCCATGTTGGTGTATGACTCGTGGGTGACCCAATCCGCAGTGGGCTTATTACATTTCTTAGCACTCCTTAACATCGGTACGACATTTTTGACTAGGGACCGGTGAGACAAAAAGGAGATTTCATCTTGAGAAGAATTCCTATGAGCTTGGACCATTTGAATTTGGGCATGTCTGCTATGGAAAAGCTTCTAAGGATTCCGGGGTCCGGGAGTCCGGATTTGAGGGCTCGGGACTAGTGCAGCCAAGAGATTGGGGGGGTGGAAGGGGGGAAGTGTCCTGGATGGTTTGCCAGCTGCGACACTGAATGACCCATCAAAGTAGAGTTGCACAGACAGCCATGCAACCCCTACCCGTCTCGGGGCCCCGGATTCCCGAAACAGCCGAATCGTTAGCCCGAGTCAGTGATTTTCTGGCTGCAGTCGAGAGATTTGCCAGCTTGATTTTGTTTTCCTGCCGGATTTGTGAGCTTGTTTTGTTAGCCCAATTCAGTACGTTCCACCCAGGGCTTTTTTACTGGGCAGACTGGTTGTCACAGGGATAGGGATAGTGAGGGTGAGGGGTGCAATTGACAGGGACAGTGACAGGGACAGTGACAGGTACAGTCCCCTCTCCTTCTCCCTTGCATGCAAGTGCATCATTAAGTGCCCCCCCCCCCCCTTCAATGTGGGCGTATTCCCCTGTAGGGGCAATGGTTGCAACATCATTTCTGATGCACACAATGTTATGATCCTGCTCTGCACCTCTGTTCTTTACATGCGGGTTCGCCCACAAGGGGCCCTTGCACAGTGTAGGACAGTGAAACACACCCTGTGCCTTGACTGTTATCAATTTGCCCCAGCCCGAATCGTTAGCCTGAATCAGTGGATTTCCCCCCCCCGGAACAGGGTGGGGGTTGGCCATGCAGCGTGACAGTGTTGAACATACCAACTGTGGGGCCCTCTCATGCTAGGCAGGAGAGGTAGGGCCTGGGAGCGGGGGTATCAGGGAAGAGGTACCCGTGTCCCCGAATTTGCTACTTTCCTTTATCTCCAAGTGATTTTAATGGCCCCAAGCATCAAGTCAGACAGAGCCTTTAAAGATGTGCCTCTCCACCAACCAAGCAAGTCCTACTGGTCCCAAATCTGGAGCTTCACGAAGGCCAACCGGTCCATTGTGATGGGCTGTGTGCTGGATGGCTTCGAGTGGTACTCATATGCCTACGTGACATCTGACATTGCAAAAGCCATTTTCAATGGCAGCGACACCATGTCCTGGGTCGGATGGGCTGTGCCCCACATCATTGCACCGTTCGGTGCAGCCGCCTTTGGCACTGTTGCGGATAGCTCTGGCCGCAAAAATGCCTTTTTCCTGTCTGCCAGCATGCTTGCAGGGAGTACGGTCCTCGCTGGGCTCACACCAATCGTACCTGTGCTGGGACCTGTGTGGATGCTTGCTTGTCGCTGCGTCACGGGCGCTTGTTACGGAGGCAAATGGTCCATGTCCGGTGTGTTTCTGGCCGAGAGTGCCAGCACGGATATTCTGGCCATTTCTCGCTTTCCCTTCATTCCTGCCATTGCTGGCGGCTACCTGCTCACAAGTTTGCTGATGGTGCCGCTCTATTCAAATCTCTCTGAGCAGGCCATGGTCTCGTGGGGCTGGCGGGTCCCGTTTCTTGTCAGCGGCATCCTGTCAATTTTCCCCATTTTGCTCTTTGCGTGGGAAGCAAAAGAGACGCCACGCTTCCAAGCCCTTGAGGAAGAGGAAGGCGGGACTCTGGCGAAGGGGGATTCCATCCTGGCGGAGCTGCAGCACACTTGGGCGGAGTTTCTGAAGGACAGCTGGAAAGGGGGGCTGATTGCGACCGGAGGGATGCTGTTTGAGGCCGCTCTAGAAGGGCTCGGGGACAATTACCAGAAGTATTGGCTGGCAAAGTGGTGTGGGATGGGGGCCGTACAAGCAGCCCGATACACCATTCATGCGCAATTCGTCTACATTCCAGTCGCATTCGCTGTCCTAGTGGCAGCGGATACGGTGGGGCTTGCGAAAATGGGGCTTGTGGGGGCGGCGTATGGCTGTATCGCCTCTGTGCCTCTGTTTGCTGTCCCATACTTCTTCCCCAGCAACCACACTGTCATCTGGTTGGTGCAGGTGCCCATGTATGGAGTTCTGCGGGCGGCTGCAATGCCTTGCAGGGTCTGGATCTACGATATGTTTCCAACTAGAATTAGAGGCAAAGCCGTTGGTGTGTACCTGAATCTTGCGTTTGTCATCGGAGGCTGGGGCCCAGTCTTTTGTAACGGCAACCCCATGTATCCAGCCATTTACTTGACGACTTGTTCGGTATTGGCCGTGGCTGCTTTTTCATATTCTTTGGTGAGCGCTTGGGCACGTAAGCACACACCTGATGCGGAGGGCTGGGTGGAGTGCAACTACTTGAGGGCCGATCCGTATTGAAGGTGCGCTAATTAAGTCAGCGCTGGCTATTTTGATTGCAAGGAGCCTCAGAACCCTGCTGCTGTAATAGCGCAGGTTTGCTGCAGGTTTGTACACAGGGCAGTATGAAAGAGAAATCCTGTATAGATTATATATTTCCCTTATTTATTGGGTTGCGATTCAGGTTTCTCTAATCCCCGCCGGTTTGGTAGCCCGATTCAGTGGGTTCCAGGATTGAACACCACAAACAGGCATTTTAGGTACAATCTACAACGAAGTGTGAGTACTCTCTGAATATTTGGTGGGTCAATGGTACATTCTCCGAGGAATCTCCTGAAGATGGTTGTTCCGATCATTTGGGTGGCCTCCATTACTGTCAGCTGGTGTCTCAGCGACGGGTATCACATAAGCTTCAGTCGGGGGGGGGGGGGGGCGGGGATGGATACCAATGAACGAGGGGATCATCTGGCGTTACCCTTGGAAGGGGCACGAGGGTTAACCGGATGACCCTCAACTCGTCCTTGCGTAGGATCTATGAGTGGCGAAGGGGGCCACACTTGAGGGCCGATCCGTGTTGAAGGTGCGCTAATTAAGTCAGCGCTGGCTATTTTCATTGCAAGGAGCCTCAGAACCCTGCTGCTGTAATAGCGCAGGTTTGCTGCAGGTTTGTACACAGGGCAGTATGAAAGAGAAATCCTGTATAGATATATATATGTAGATGTATATATTTCCCTTATTTATTGGGTTGCGATTCAGGTTTCTCTAATCCCCGCCGGTTTGGTAGCCCGATTCAGTGGGTTCCAGGATTGAACACCACAAACAGGCATTTTAGGTACAATCTACAACGAAGTGTGAGTACTCTCTGAATATTTGGTGGGTCAATGGTACATTCTCCGACGAATCTCCGATCATTTGGGTGGTCTCCATTACTGTCAGCTGGTGTCTCAGCGACGGGTATCACATAAGCTTCAGTCGGGGGGGGGGGGGCGGGGGGCGGGGATGGATACCAATGAACGAGGGGATCATCTGGCGTTACCCTTGGAAGGGGCACGAGGGTTAAAACCGGATGACCCTCAACTCGTCCTTGCGTAGGATCTATGAGTGGCGAAGGGGGCCACACTTGAGGGCCGATCCGTGTTGAAGGTGCACTGGTTAAGTCAGCGCTGGCTATTTTGATTGCAAGGAGCCTCAGAACCCTGCTGCTGTAATAGCGCAGGTTTGCTGCAGGTTTGTACACAGGGCAGTATGAAAGAGAAATCCTGTATAGATATATATATGTAGATGTATATATTTCCCTTATTTATTGGGTTGCGATTCAGGTTTCTCTAATCCCCGCCGGTTTGGTAGCCCGATTCAGTGGGTTCCAGGATTGAACACCACAAACAGGCATTTTAGGTACAATCTACAACGAAGTGTGAGTACTCTCTGAATATTTGGTGGGTCAATGGTACATTCTCCGACGAATCTCCTGAAGATGGTTGTTCCGATCATTTGGGTGGCCTCCATTACTGTCAGCTGGTGTCTCAGCGACGGGTATCACATAAGCTTCAGTCGGGGGGGGGGGGGGGGGGCGGGGATGGATACCAATGAACGAGGGGATCATCTGGCGTTACCCTTGGAAGGGGCACGAGGGTTAACCGGATGACCCTCAACTCGTCCTTGCGTAAGATCTATGAGTGGCGAAGGCGCTCAAAACATGTTTCTCTCGCTGAAGGTGATGGACATACCAACGCCAGCGCGACCTGGGAAGACATATGCCTCCCCCCCCCCTTTGCGCAACGACGGCCTTGTCTAATGACGGGGTGGGCGTCGGACTGTTTTTTTTAGGAATTTTCGGGACCGCTGTTTTTGTGGTCCCAAATGTATGAACTGGCGCCCGCTGAACGGTTGTAGAGGGAAAGAGGGATTCATGTCTGTTGTTGTTCATTCTGTTGACAACAACATTCTGCCACACATTGCAACCCAACACTGTTTGTTTTTATGTGATTCTCAGCCACGGCTAACATTGCTCTTCCCGGCATGGCTGTCATATACATCCGCAGCACCAGGGAACATGCACCCGCCACTATTGTTGGTCCCTCTTGTTATGGGGACGGCTGCATCTATTTGTGGTACATGCAGGTTGGGAAGCAGATGGAGCATCATGCTCCATCTGCTTGCTGAGTTGCGGAGGGGATCCCCGAGGCGGCAGGGGTGATGTAGCCACCTTGCCCATTTATGGGTCACTTCTGATTTTGCCCCCCGGTCTGAAGTGGTGGGGCTCCCCGAGGCGGCAGGGGTGATGTAACCACCTTGCCCATTTATGGGTCACGTCTGAATTTGCCCCCCGGTCTGAAGCGGAGGCGATCCCTGAGGCGGCAGGGGTGATGTAGCCACCTTGCCCATTTATGGGTCACTTCTGATTTCGGACTCCGCTCTGAAGCGGTGGGGATCCCCGAGGCGGCAAGGGTGATGTAGCCACCTTGCCCATTTATGGGTCACTTCTGATTTTGCACTCCGCTCCGAAGCGGTGGGGATCCCCGAGGCGGCAGGGGTGATGTAGCCACCTTGCCCATTTATGGGCCACTTCTGATTTTGCCCCCCGCTCTAAAGCGGTGGGGATCCCCGAGGCGGCAGGGGTGATGTAGCCACCTTGCCCATTTATGGGTCACTTCTGATTTTGCACTCCGCTCCGAAGCGGTGGGGATCCCTGAGGCGGTAGGGGTGATGTAGCCACCTTGCGCACTTGTGGGCCACTTCTGATTTTTGCCCTCCGCTCTGAAGCGGTGGGGATCCCCGAGGCGGCAGGGGTGATGTAACCACCTTGCCCTTTTGTTGGCCACTTCTGATTTTGCCCCCCGGTCTGAAGCGGAGGCGATCCCCGAGGCGGCAGGGGTGATGTAACCACCTTGCCCATTTATGGGCCACTTCTGATTTTGCTACCAGCTCTGAAGCGGTGGGGATCCCCGAGGCGGCAGGGGTGATGTAGCCACCTTGCCCATTTATCGGTCAGTTCTGATTTTGCCCCCCGCTCTGAAGCGGTGGGGATCCCCGAGGCGGCAGGGGTGACATAGCCACTTTGCCCATTTATGGGCCACTTCCGATTTTGCCCTCCGCTCTGAAGCGGTGGGGATCCCCGAGGCGGCAAGGGTGATGTAGCCAGCTTGCCCATTTATGGGCCACTTCTGATTTTGCCCTCCGCTCTGAAGCGGAGGGGATCTTCGAGGTGGCACGGGTGATGTAGCCACCTTGCCCATTTATCGGTCACTTCTGTTTTTGCCCCCCGCTCTGAAGCGGTGGGGATCCCCGAGGCGGCAGGGGTGATGTAACCACCTTGCCCTTTTGTTGGCCACTTCTGATTTTGCCCCCCGGTCTGAAGCGGAGGGGATCCCCGAGGCGGCAGGGGTGATGTAACCACCTTCCCCATTTATGGGCCACTTCTGATTTTGCTACCCGCTCTGAAGCGGTGGGGATCCCCGAGGCGGCAGGGGTGATGTAGCCACCTTGCCCATTTATCGGTCAGTTCTGATTTTGCCCCCCAATCTGAAGCGGTGGGGATCACCGAGGCGGCAGGGGTGACGTAGCCACTTTGCCCATTTATGGGCCACTTCTGATTTTGCCCTCCGCTCTGAAGCGGAGGGGATCCCCGAGGCGGCAGGGGTGATGTAGCCACCTTGCCCACTTGTGGGCCACTTCTGATTTTTGCCCTCCGCTCTGAAGCGGTGGGGATCCCCGAGGCGGCAGGGGTGATGTAGCCACCTTGCCCATTTATGGGCCACTTCTGATTTTGCCCTCCGCTCTGAAGCGGAGGGGATCTTCGAGGTGGCACGGGTGATGTAGCCACCTTGCCCATTTATCGGTCACTTCCGTTTTTGCCCCCCGCTCTGAAGCGGTGGGGATCCCCGGGGCGGCAAGGGTGATGTAGCCACCTTGCCCATTTATGGGCCACTTCCGATTTTCCCCCCCGGTCTGAAGCGGAGGGGATCCCCGAGGCGGCAGGGGTGATGTAACCGCCTTGCCCATTTATGGGCCACTTCTGATTTTTCCCCCGCTCTGACGCGGTGGGGATCCACGATGCGGCAGGGGTGATGTAGCCACCTTGCCAATTTATCGGCCACTGCTGATTTTGCCCCCCGCTCTGAAGCGGAGGGGATCCCCGAGGCGGCAGGGGTGATGTAGCCACCTTGCCCACTTGTGGGCCACTTCTGATTTTTGCCCTCCGCTCTGAAGCGGTGGGGATCCCCCAGGTGGCAGGGGTGATGTAGCCACCTTGCCCATTTATGGGTCACGTCTGATTTTGCCCTCCGCTCTGAAGCGGAGGGGATCCCCGAGGCGGCAGGGGTGATGTAACCACCTTGCCCATTTATGGGCCACTTCTGATTTTGCCCCCTTTCTGAAGCCGAGGGGATCCCCGAGGTAGCAGGGGTGATGTAGCCACCTTGCCCATTTATGGGTCACTTCTGAATTTGCACTCCGCTCTGAAGTGGTGGGGATCCCCGAGGCGACAGGGGTGATGTAACCACCTTGCCCATTTATGGGTCACGTCTGATTTTGCCCCCCGGTGTGAAGCGGAGGGGATCCCCGAGGCGGCAGGGGTGATGTAGCCAGCTTGCCCATTTATGGGTCACTTCTCATTTTGCACTGCGCTCTAAAGTGAAGGGGATCCCCGAGGCGGCAGGGGTGATGTAGCCACCTTGCCCATTTATGGGCCACTTCCGATTTTGCCCCTCGTTCTGAAGCGGAGGGGATTCCCGAGGCGGCAGAGGTGATGTAACCACCTTGCCCATTTATGGGCCACTTCTGATTTTGCACTCCGCTCTGAAGCGGAGGGGATCCCCAAGGCGGCGGGGGTGATGTAACCACCTTGCCCATTTCCGGGTCACGTCTGATTTTGCCCTCCGCTCTGAAGCGGAGGGGATCCCCGAGGCGGCAGGGGTGATGTAACCACCTTCCCCATTTATGGGCGACTTCTGATTTTGCCCTCTGTGTGAGGCGGAGGGGATCCCCGAGGCGGCAGGGGTGATGTAGCCACCTTGCCCATTTATGGGTCACTTCTGATTTTGCCCCCCGGTCTGAAGTGGTGGGGATCCCCAAGGCGGCAGGGGTGATGTAGCCACCTTGCCCATTTATGAGTCACTTCTGATTTTGGACTCCGCTCTGAAGCGGTGGGGATCCCCGAGGCGGCAAGGGTGATGTAGCCACCTTGCCCACTTGTGGGCCACTTCTGATTTTGCCCCCCGGTCTGAAGCGGAGGCGATCCCCGAGGCGCCAAGGGTGATGTGACCACCTTCCCCATTTATGGGCCACTTCTGATTTTGCTACCCGCTCTGAAGCGGTGGGGATCCCCGAGGCGGCAGGGGTGATGTAGCCACCTTGCCCATTTATCGGTCAGTTCTGATTTTGCCCCCCGGTCTGCAGCGGAGGGGATCCCCGAGGCGGCAGGGGTGACGTAGCCACTTTGCCCATTTATGGGCCACTTCTGATTTTGCCCTCCGCTCTGAAGCGGAGGGGATCCCCGAGGCGGCGGGGGTGATGTAGCCACCTTGCCCACTTGTGGGCCACTTCTGATTTTTGCCCTCCGCTCTGAAGCGGTGGGGATCCCCGAGGCGGCAGGGGTGATGTAGCTACCTTGCCCATTTATGGGCCACTTCTGATTTTGCCCCCCGGTCTGAAGCAGAGGTGATCCCCGAGGCGGCAGGGGTGATGTAGCCACCTTGCCCATTTATGGGCCACTTCTGATTTTGCCCCCCGGTTTGAAGCGGAGGGGATCCCCGAGGCGGCAGGGGTGATGTAACCACCTTGCCCATTTATGGGCCACTTCCGATTTTTCCCCCCGCTCTGAAGCGGTGGGGATCCCCGAGGCGGCAGGGGCGATGTAGCCACCTTGCCCATTTATGGGCCACTTCTGATTTTGCGCCCCGCTCTAAAGTGAAGGGGATCCCCGAGGTGGCAGGGGTGATGTAGCCACCTTGCCCATTTATGGGCCACTTCTGATTTTGCCCCCCGCTCTGAAGCGGTGGGGATCCCCGAGGCGGCAGGGGTGATGTAGCCACCTTGCTCATTTATGGGCCACTTCTGATTTTGCGCCCCGCTCTAAAGCGAAGGGGATCCCCGAGGTGGCAGGGGTGATGTAGCCACCTTGCCCATTTATGGGCCACTTCTGATTTTGCATCCGCTCTAAAGCGGTGGGGATCCCCGAGGCGGCAGGGGTGATGTAGCCACCTTGCCCATTTGTGGGCCACTTCTGATTTTTGCCCTCCGCTCTGAAGCGGTGGGGATCCACGATGCGGCAGGGGTGATGTAGCCACCTTGCCCATTTATCGGCCACTGCCGATTTCGCCCCCAGGTCTGAAGCGGAGGGGATCCCCGAGGCGGCAGAGGTGATGTAACCACCTTGCCCATTTATGGGCCACTTCTGATTTTGCCCCCCGGTCTGAAGCGGAGGGGATCCCCGAGGCGGCAGGGGTGATGTAGCCACCTTGCCCACTTGTGGGCCACCTCTGATTTTCCCCACCGCTCTGAAGCGGTGGGGATCCCCGAGGCAGCAGGGGTGATGTAACCACCTTGCCCATTTATGGGTCACGTCTGATTTTGCCCTCCGCTCTGAAGCGGAGGGGATCCCCGAGGCGGCAGGGGTGATGTAACCACCTTGCCCATTTATGGGCACCTTCTGATTTTGCCCCCTTTTTGAAGCGGAGGGGATCCCCGAGGCGGCAGGGGTGATGTAGCCACCTTGCCCATTTATGGGTCACTTCTGATTTTGCACTCCGCTCTGAAGTGGTGGGGATCCCCGAGGCGACAGGGGTGATGTAACCACCTTGCCCATTTATGGGTCACGTCTGATTTTGCCCCCTGGTCTGAAGTGGAGGGGATCCCCGAGGCGGCAGGGGTGATGTAGCCACCTTGCCCGTTTATGGGTCACTTCTCATTTTGCATTGCGCTCTGAAGCAGTGGGGATCCCCGAGGCGGCAGGGTTGATGTAGCCACCTTGCCCATTTATGGGCCACTTCTCATTTTTGCCCTCCGCTCTGAAGCGGTGGGGATCCCCGAGGCGGCAGGGGTGATGTAGCCACCTTGCCCATTTATGGGTCACTTCTCCTTTTGCATTGCGCTCTGAAGCGGTGGGGATCCCCGAGGCGGCAGGGGTGATGTAGCCACCTTGCCCATTTATGGGCCACTTCTGATTTAGCCCCCCGCTCTGAAGCGGTGGGGATCCCCGAGGCGGCAGGGGTGATGTAGCCACCTTGCCCATTTATCGGTCAGTTCTGATTTTGCCCACCGGTCTCCAGCGGAGGGGATCCCCGAGGCGGCAGGGGTGACGTAGCCACTTTGCCCATTTATGGGCCACTTCTGATTTTGCCCTCCGCTCTGAAGCGGAGGGGATCCCCGAGGCGGCAGGGGTGATGTAGCCACCTTGCCCACTTGTGGGCCACTTCTGATTTTTGCCCTCCGCTCTGAAGCGGTGGGGATCCCCGAGGCGGCAGGGGTGATGTAGCTACCTTGCCCATTTATGGGCCACTTCTGATTTCGCCCCCCGGTCTGAAGCAGAGGTGATCCCCGAGGCGGCAGGGGTGATGTAGCCACCTTGCCCATTTATGGGCCACTTCTGATTTTGCCTTCCGGTTTGAAGCGGAGGGGATCCCCGAGACGGCAGGGGTGATGTAACCACCTTGCCCATTTATGGGCCACTTCCGATTTTCCCCCCCGCTCTGAAGCGGTGGGGATCCCCGAGGCGGCAGGGGCGATGTAGCCACCTTGCCCATTTATGGGCCACTTCTGATTTTGCGCCCCGCTCTAAAGTGAAGGGGATCCCCGAGGTGGCAGGGGTGATGTAGCCACCTTGCCCATTTATGGGCCACTTCTGATTTTGCCCCCCGGTCTGAAGCGGCGGGGATCCCCGAGGCGGCAGGGGTGATGTAGCCACCTTGCCCACTTGTGGGCCACTTCTGATTTTTGCACCCCGCTCTGCAACGGTGGGGATCTTCGAGGCGGCATGGGCTGATGTAGCCACCTTGCCCATTTATGGGTGACGTCTGATTTTGCCCTCCGCTCTGAAGCGGAGGGGATCTTCGAGGCGGCAGAGGTGATGTAACCACCTTGCCCATTTATGGGCCACTTCTGATTTTGCCCCCCGGTCTGAAGCGGTGGGGATCCCCGAGGCGGCAGGGGTGATGTAGCCACCTTGCCAACTTGTGGGCCACTTCTGATTTTTGCACCCCGCTCTGCAGCGGTGGGGATCCCCGAGGCGGCAGGGGTGATGTAGCCACCTTGCCCATTTTTGGGTCACTTCTGATTTTTGCCCTCCGCTCTGAAGCGGTGGGGATCCCCGAGGCGGCAGGGGTGATGTAGCCACCTTGCCCATTTATGGGCCACTTCTGATTTAGCCCCCCGCTCTGAAGCGGTGGGGATCCCCGAGGCGGCAGGGGTGATGTAGCCACCTTGCCCATTTATCGGTCAGTTCTGATTTTGCCCACCGGTCTCCAGCGGAGGGGATCCCCGAGGCGGCAGGGGTGACGTAGCCACTTTGCCCATTTATGGGCCACTTCTGATTTTGCCCTCCGCTCTGAAGCGGAGGGGATCCCCGAGGCGGCAGGGGTGATGTAGCCACCTTGCCCACTTGTGGGCCACTTCTGATTTTTGCCCTCCGCTCTGAAGCGGTGGGGATCCCCGAGGCGGCAGGGGTGATGTAGCTACCTTGCCCATTTATGGGCCACTTCTGATTTTGCCCCCCGGTCTGAAGCAGAGCTGATCCCCGAGGCGGCAGGGGTGATGTAGCCACCTTGCCCATTTATGGGCCACTTCTGATTTTGCCTTTCGGTTTGAAGCGGAGGGGATCCCCGAGACGGCAGGGGTGATGTAACCACCTTGCCCATTTATGGGCCACTTCCGATTTTTCCCCCCGCTCTGAAGCGGTGGGGATCCCCGAGGCGGCAGGGGCGATGTAGCCACCTTGCCCATTTATGGGCCACTTCTGATTTTGCGCCCCGCTCTAAAGTGAAGGGGATCCCCGAGGTGGCAGGGGTGATGTAGCCACCTTGCCCATTTATGGGCCACTTCTGATTTTGCCCCCCGCTCTGAAGCGGTGGGGATCCCCGAGGCGGCAGGGGTGATGTAGCCACCTTGCTCATTTATGGGCCACTTCTGATTTTGCGCCCCGCTCTAAAGCGAAGGGGATCCCCGAGGTGGCAGGGGTGATGTAGCCACCTTGCCCATTTATGGGCCAATTCTGATTTTGCATCCGCTCTAAAGCGGTGGGGATCCCCGAGGCGGCAGGGGTGATGTAGCCACCTTGCCCATTTGTGGGCCACCTCTGATTTTGTCCCCCGCTCTGAAGCGGAGGGGATCCCCGAGGCGGCAGAGGTGATGTAACCACCTTGCCCATTTATGGGCCACTTCTGATTTTGCCCCCCGGTCTGAAGCGGAGGGGATCCCCGAGGCGGCAGGGGTGATGTAGCCACCTTGCCCACTTGTGGGCCACCTCTGATTTTCCCCACCGCTCTGAAGCGGAGGGGATCCCCGAGGCGGCAGGGGTGATGTAACCACCTTGCCCATTTATGGGCCACTTCTGATTTTGCCCCCTTTCTGAAGCGGAGGGGATCCCCGAGGCGGCAGGGGTGATGTAGCCACCTTGCCCATTTATGGGTCACTTCTGATTTTTCACTCCGCTCTGAAGTGGTGGGGATCCCCGAGGCGACAGGGGTGATGTAACCACCTTGCCCATTTATGGGTCACGTCTGGTTTTGCCCCCCGGTCTGAAGCGGAGGGGATCCCCGAGGCGGCAGGGGTGATGTAGCCAGCTTGCCCATTTATGGGTCACTTCTCATTTTGCATTGCGCTCTGAAGCAGTGGGGATCCCCGAGGCGGCAGGGGTGATGTAGCCACCTTGCCCATTTATGGGCCACTTCTCATTTTTGCCCTCCGCTCTGAAGCGGTGGGGATCCCCGAGGCGGCAGGGGTGATGTAGCCACCTTGCCCATTTATGGGTCACTTCTCCTTTTGCATTGCGCTCTGAAGCGGTGGGGATCCCCGAGGCGGCAGGGGTGATGTAGCCACCTGGCCCACTTGTGGGCCACTTCTGATTTTTGCCCTCCGCTCTGAAGCGGTGGGGATCCCCGAGGCGGCAGGGGTGATGTAGCCACCTTGCCCATTTATGGGCCACTTCTGATTTTGCCCCCCGGTCTGAAGCGACGGGGGTCCCCGAGGCGGCAGGGGTGATGTAGCCACCTTGCCCATTTATGGGCCACTTCTGATTTTGCCCTCCGCTCTAAGGTGGTGGGGATCCCCGAGGCGGCAGGGGTGATGTAGCCACCTTGCCCATTTATGGGCCACTTCTGATTTTCCCCCCCCGTCTGAAGCGGTGGGGATCCCCGAGGCGGCAGGGGTGATGTAGCCACCTTGCCCACTTGTGGGCCACTTCTGATTTTTGCACCCCGCTCTGCAGCGGTGGGGATCCCCGAGGCGGCATGGGGTGATGTAGCCACCTTGCCCATTTATGGGTGACGTCTGATTTTGCCCTCCGCTCTGAAGCGGAGGGGATCTTCGAGGCGGCAGAGGTGATGTAACCACCTTGCCCATTTATGGGCCACTTCTGATTTTGCCCCCCGTTCTGAAGCGGTGGGGATCCCCGAGGCGGCAGGGGTGATGTAGCCACCTTGCCCACTTGTGGGCCACTTCTGATTTTTGCACCCCGCTCTGCAGCGGTGGGGATCCCCGAGGCGGCAGGGGTGATGTAGCCACCTTGCCCATTTTTGGGTCACTTCTGATTTTTGCCCTCCGCTCTGAAGCGGTGGGGATCCCCGAGGCGGCAGGGGTGATGTAGCCACCTTGCCCATTTATGGGCCACTTCTGATTTAGCCTCCCGCTCTGAAGCGGTGGGGATCCCCGAGGCGGCAGGGGTGATGTAGCCACCTTGCCCATTCATCGGTCACTTCTGATTTTGCCCACCGCTCTGAAGCTGTGGGGAAGCCCGAGGCGGCAGGGGTGATGTAGCCACCTTGCCCATTTATGGGCCACTTCTCATTTTTGCCCTCCGCTCTAAGGTGGTGGGGATCCCCGAGGCGGCAGGGATGATGTAGCCACCTTGCCCATTTATGGGCCACTTCTGATTTTGCCCCCCTGTGTGAAGCGGAGGGGATCCCCGAGGCGGCAGAGGTGATGTAACCACCTTGCCCATTTATGGGCCACTTCTGATTTTGCCCCCCGGTCTGAAGCGGTGGGGATCCCCGAGGCGGCAAGGGTGATGTAGCCACCTTGCCCACTTGTGGGCCACTTCTGATTTTTGCCCTCCGCTCTGAAGCGGTGGGGATCCCCGAGGCGGCAGGGGTGATGTAGCCACCTTGCCCATTTATGGGTGACGTCTGATTTTGCCCTCCGCTCTGAAGCGGAGGGGATCCCCGAGGCGGTAGGGGTGATGTAGCCACCTTGCCCATTTATGGGTCACTTCTGATTTTGCACTCCGCTCTGAAGTGCTGGGGATCCCCGAGGCGACAGGGGTGATGTAACCACCTTGCCCATTTATGGGTCACGTCTGATTTTGCCCCCCGGTCTGAAGCGGAGGGGATCCCCGAGGCGGTAGGGGTGATGTAGCCACCTCACCCACTTATGGGTTACTTCTGATTTTGCACTCCGCTCTGAAGCGGTGGGGATCCCCGAGGCGGCAGGGGTGATGTAGCCACCTTGCCCATTTATGGGTCACGTCTGATTTTGCCCTCCGCTCTGAAGCGGAGGGGATCACCGAGGCGGCAGGGGTGATGTAACCACCTTGCCCATTTATGGGCCACTTCTGATTTTGCCCCCTGTCTGAAGCGGAGGGGATCCCCGAGGCGGCAGGGGTGATGTAGCCATCTTGCCCATTTATGGGTCACGTCTGATTTTGCACTCCGCTCTGAAGTGGTGCGGATCCCCGAGGCGACAGGGG
The DNA here is from genome assembly GCA_964036045.1 of Eutreptiella sp. 'Long Island Sound 2002'. Taxonomy (NCBI): domain Eukaryota; phylum Euglenozoa; class Euglenophyceae; order Eutreptiales; family Eutreptiaceae; genus Eutreptiella; species Eutreptiella sp. 'Long Island Sound 2002'. The sequence goes on from OZ038382.1 coordinate 30,959,826, forward strand.
TGATGTAACCACCTTGCCGATTTATGGGTCACGTCTGATTTTGTCCCCCGCTCTGAAGCGGAGGGGATCCCCGAGGCGGCAGGGGTGATGTAGCCACCTTGCCCATTTATGGGTCACTTCTCATTTTGCACTCCGCTCTGAAGCGGTGGGGATCCCCGAGGCGGCAGGGCTGATGTAGCCACCTTGCCCACTTGTGGGCCACTTCTGATTTTTGCCCTCCGCTCTGAAGCGGTGGGGATCCCCGAGGCGGCAGGGGTGATGTAGCTACCTTGCCCACTTGTGGGCCACTTCTGATTTTTGCCCCCCGCTCTAAAGCGGTGGAGATCCCCGAGGCGGCAGGGGTGATGTAGCCACCTTGCCCATTTATGGGTCACTTCACATTTTTGCCCTCCGCTCTAAGGTGGTGGGGATCCCCGAGGCGGCACGGGTGATGTAGCCACCTTGTTCATTTATGGGCCACTTCTGATTTTGCCCCCCGGTTTGAAGCGGAGGGGATCCCCGAGGCGGCAGAGGTGATGTAACCACCTTGCCCATTTATGGGCCACTTCCGAGTTTGCCCCCCGGTCTGAAGCGCTGGGGATCCCCGAGGCGGCAGGGGTGATGTAGCCACCTGGCCCACTTGTGGGCCACTTCTGATTTTTGCCTTCCGGTCTGAAGCGGTGGGGATCCCCGAGGCGGCAGGGGTGATGTAGCCACCTTGCCCATTTATGGGCCACTTCTGATTTTGCCCCCCGCTCTAAAGCGGTGGGGATCCCCGAGGCGGCAGGGGCGATGTAGCCACCTTGCCCACTTGTGGGCCACTTCTGATTTTGCCCCCCGCTTTGAAGCGGAGGGGATCACCGAGGCGGCAGGGGTGATGTAGCCACCTTGCCCATTTATGGGTCACGTCTGATTTTGCCCTCCGCTCTGAAGCGGTGGGGATCCCCGAGGTGGCAGGGGTGATGTAGCCACCTTGCCCATTTATCGGCCACTTCTGATTTTGCCCCTCCCTCTGAAGCGTCGGGGATCCCTGAGGCGGCAGGGGTGATGTAGCCACCTTGCCCATTTAAGGGCCACTTCTGATTTTGCCCCCCGCTCTAAAGCGGTGGGGATCTCCGAGGCGGCAGGGGTGATGTAACCACCTTGCCCATTTATGGGCCACTTCTGATTTTGCCCCCCGCTCTGAAGCGGTGGGGATCCCCGAGACGCCAGGGGTCATGTAGCCACCTTGCCCATTTATGGGCCACTTCTGATTTTGCCCCCCGCTGTGAAGCGGTGGGGATCCCCGAGGCGGCAGGGGTGATGTAGCCACCTTGCCCATTTATGGGCCACTTCTGATTTTGCCCCCCGCTCTAAAGCGGTGGGGATCCCCGAGGCGGCTGGGGCGATGTAGCCACCTTGCCCTTTTATGGGCCATTTCAGATTTTGCCCCCCGCTTTGAAGCGGAGGGGATCCCCGAGGTGGCAGGGGTGATGTAGCCACCTTGCCCATTTATCGGCCACTTCTGATTTTGCCCCCCGCTCTGAAGCGGTGGGGATCCCCGAGGCGGCAGGGGTGATGTAGCCACCTTGCCCATTTATGGGCCACTTCTGCTTTTGCCCTCCGCTCTAAGGCGGTGGGGATCCCCGAGGCGGCAGGGGTGATGTAGCCACCTTGCCCATTTATGGGTCACTTCTGATTTTGCCCTCCGCTCTGAAGCGTTGGGGATCTTCGAGGCGGCAGGGGTGATGTAGCCACCTTGCCCATGTATGGGCCACTTCTGATTTTGCCCTCCGCTCTAAAGCGGAGGGGATCCCCGAGGCGGCAGGGGTGATGTAGCCACCTTGCCCACTTGTGGGCCACTTCTGATTTTTGCCCTCCGCTCTGAAGCGTTGGGGATCTTCGAGGCGGCAGGGGTGATGTAGCCACCTTGCCCATTTATGGGCCACTTCTGATTTTGCCCCCCGGTCTGAAGCGGAGGGGATCCCCGAGGCGGCGGGGGTGATGTAACCACCTTGCCCATTTATGGGCCACTTCTGATTTTGCCCTCCGCTCTAAAGCGGTTGTGATCCCCGAGGCGGCAGAGTCATGTAGCCACCTTGCCCATTTATGGGCCACTTCTGATTTTGCCCCCCGCTCTAAAGCGGTGGGGATCCCCGAGGCGGCAGGGGTGATGTAGCCACCTTGCCCATTTATGGGCCACTTCTGATTTTTCCCTCCGCTCTGAAGCGTTGGGGATCTTCGAGGCGGCAGGGTTGATGTAGCCACCTTGCCCATTTACGGGCCACTTCTGATTTTGCCCGCCGCTCTAAAGCGGTGGGGATCCCCGAGGCGGCAGGGGTGATGTAGCCACCTTGCCCATTTACGGGCCACTTCTGATTTTGCCCGCCGCTCTAAAGCGGTGGGGATCCCCGAGGCGGCAGGGGGCGATGTAGCCACCTTGCCCATTTACGGGCCATTTCAGATTTTGCCCCCCGCTTTGAAGCGGAGGGGATCCCCGAGGTGGCAGGGGTGATGTAGCCACCTTGCCCATTTATCGGCCACTTCTGATTTTGCCCCCCCGCTCTGAAGCGGTGGGGATCCCCGAGGCGGCAGGGGCGATGTAGCCACCTTGCCCATTTATGGGCCACCTCTGATTTTGCACCCCGCTTTGAAGCGGAGGGGATCACCGAGGCGGCAGGGGTGATGTAGCCACCTTGCCCACTTGTGGGCCACTTCTGATTTTTGCCCCCCGGTCTGAAGCGGAGGGGATCCCCGAGACGGCGGGGGTGATGTAACCACCTTGCCCATTTATGGGCCACTTCTGCTTTTGCCCTCCGCTCTAAAGCGGTGGGGATCCCCGAGGCGGCAGGGGTGATGTAGCCACCTTGCCCATTTATGGGTCACTTCTGATTTTGCCCTCCGCTCTGAAGCGTTGGGGATCTTTGAGGCGGCAGGGGTGATGTAGCCACCTTGCCCATTTATGGGCCACTTCTGATTTTGCCCTCCGCTCTAAAGCGGAGGCGATCCCCGAGGCGGCAGGGGTGATGTAGCCACCTTGCCCACTTGTGGGCCACTTCTGATTTTTGCCCTCCGCTCTGAAGCGTTGGGGATCTTCGAGGCGGCAGGGGTGATGTAGCCACCTTGCCCATTTATGGGCCACTTCTGATTTTGCCCCCCGGTCTGAAGCGGAGGGGATCCCCGAGGCGGCGGGGGTGATGTAACCACCTTGCCCATTTATGGGCCACTTCTGATTTTGCCCTCCGCTCTAAAGCGGTTGTGATCCCCGAGGCGGCAGGGGTCATGTAGCCACCTTGCCCATTTATGGGCCACTTCTGATTTTGCCCCCCGCTCTAAAGCGGTGGGGATCCCCGAGGCGGCAGGGGTGATGTAGCCACCTTGCCCATTTATGGGCCACTTCTGATTTTGCCCCCCGCTCTAAAGCGGTGGGGATCCCCGAGGCGGCAGGGGCGATGTAGCCACCTTGCCCACTTGTGGGCCACTTCTGATTTTGCCCCCCGCTTTGAAGCGGAGGGGATCACCGAGGCGGCAGGGGTGATGTAGCCACCTTGCCCATTTATGGGTCACGTCTGATTTTGCCCTCCGCTCTGAAGCGGAGGGGATCCCCGAGGTGGCACGGGTGATGTAGCCACCTTGCCCATTTATCGGCAACTTCTGATTTTGCCCCCCGCTCCGAAGCGGTGGGGATCCACGAGGCGGCACGGGTGATGTAGCCACCTTGCCCATTTATGGGCCACTTCTGATTTTGCCCCCCGCTCTGAAGCGGTGGGGATCTCCGAGGCGGCAGGGGTGATGTAGCCACCTTGCCCATTTATGGGCCACTTCTGATTTTGCCCCCCGCTCTGAAGCGGTGGGGATCCCCGAGGCGGCAGGGGTCATGTAGCCACCTTGCCCATTTATGGGCCACTTCTGATTTTGCCCCCCGCTCTGAAGCGGTGGGGATCCCCGAGGCGGCAGGGGTGATGTAGCCACCTTGCCCATTTATGGGCCACCTCTGATTTTGCACCCCGCTTTGAAGCGGAGGGGATCACCGAGGCGGCAGGGGTGATGTACCCACCTTGCCCATTTATGGGTCACTTCTGATTTTGCCCCCCGCTCTGAAGCGGAGGGGATCACCGAGGCGGCAGGGGTGATGTAGCCACCTTGCCCACTTGTGGGCCACTTCTGATTTTTGCCCCCCGGTCTGAAGCGGAGGGGATCCCCGAGACGGCGGGGGTGATGTAACCACCTTGCCCATTTATGGGCCACTTCTGCTTTTGCCCTCCGCTCTAAAGCGGTGGGGATCCCCGAGGCGGCAGGGGTGATGTAGCCACCTTGCCCATTTATGGGTCACTTCTGATTTTGCCCTCCGCTCTGAAGCGTTGGGGATCTTCGAGGCGGCAGGGGTGATGTAGCCACCTTGCCCATTTATGGGCCACTTCTGATTTTGCCCTCCGCTCTAAAGCGGAGGGGATCCCCGAGGCGGCAGGGGTGATGTAGCCACCTTGCCCACTTGTGGGCCACTTCTGATTTTTGCCCCCCGCTCTGAAGCGTTGGGGATCTTCGAGGCGGCAGGGGTGATGTAGCCACCTTGCCCATTTATGGGCCACTTCTGATTTTGCCCCCCGGCTTGAAGCGGAGGGGATCCCCGAGGCGGCGGGGGTGATGTAACCACCTTGCCCATTTATGGGCCACTTCTGATTTTGCCCTCCGCTCTAAAGCGGTTGTGATCCCCGAGGCGGCAGGGGTCATGTAGCCACCTTGCCCATTTATGGGCCACTTCTGATTTTGCCCCCCGCTCTAAAGCGGTGGGGATCCCCGAGGCGGCAGGGGTGATGTAGCCACCTTGCCCATTTATGGGCCACTTCTGATTTTGCCCCCCGCTCTAAAGCGGTGGGGATCCCCGAGGCGGCAGGGGCGATGTAGCCACCTTGCCCACTTGTGGGCCACTTCTGATTTTGCCCCCCGCTTTGAAGCGGAGGGGATCACCGAGGCGGCAGGGGTGATGTAGCCACCTTGCCCATTTATGGGTCACGTCTGATTTTGCCCTCCGCTCTGAAGCGGAGGGGATACCCGAGGTGGCACGGGTGATGTAGCCACCTTGCCCATTTATCGGCAACTTCTGATTTTGCCCCCCGCTCCGAAGCGGTGGGGATCCACGAGGCGGCACGGGTGATGTAGCCACCTTGCCCATTTATGGGCCACTTCTGATTTTGCCCCCCGCTCTGAAGCGGTGGGGATCTCCGAGGCGGCAGGGGTGATGTAACCACCTTGCCCATTTATGGGCCACTTCTGATTTTGCCCCCCGCTCTGAAGCGGTGGGGATCCCCGAGGCGGCAGGGGTCATGTAGCCACCTTGCCCATTTATGGGCCACTTCTGATTTTGCCCCCCGCTCTGAAGCGGTGGGGATCCCCGAGGCGGCAGGGGTGATGTAGCCACCTTGCCCATTTATGGGCCACTTCTGATTTTGCCCCCCGCTCTAAAGCGGTGGGGATCCCCGAGGCGGCAGGGGCGATGTAGCCACCTTGCCCATTTATGGGCCATTTCAGATTTTGCCCCCCGCTTTGAAGCGGAGGGGATCACCGAGGCGGCAGGGGTGATGTAGCCACCTTGCCCATTTATCGGCCACTTCTGATTTTGCCCCCCGCTCTAAAGCGGTGGGGATCCCCGAGGCGGCAGGGGTCATGTAGCCACCTTGCCCATTTATGGGCCACTTCTGATTTTGCCCCCCGATATGAAGCGGTGGGGATCCCCGAGGCGGCAGGGGTGATGTAGCCAGCTTGCCCATTTATGGCCCACCTCTGATTTTGCCCCCCCGCACTGAAGCGGTGGGGATCCCCGAGGCGGCAGGGGCGATGTAGCCACCTTGCCCACTTGTGGGCCACTTCTGATTTTGCCCCCCGCTTTGAAGCGGAGGGGATCACCGAGGCGGCAGGGGTGATGTAGCCACCTTGCCCATTTATGGGCCACTTCTGATTTTGCCCCCCGCTCTGAAGCGGAGGGGATCCCCGAGGCGGCAGGGGTGATGTAGCCACCTTGCCCATTTATGGGCCACTTCTGATTTGCCCCCCGCTCTAAAGCGGTGGGGATCCCCGAGGCGGCAGGGGTCATGTAGCCACCTTGCCCATTTATGGGCCACTTCTGATTTTGCCCCCCGCTCTGAAGCGGTGGGGATCCCCGAGGCGGCAGGGGTGATGTAGCCACCTTGCCCATTTATGGGCCACTTCTGATTTTGCGCCCCGCTCTAAAGCGGTGGGGATCCCCGAGGCGGCGGTGGCGATGTAGCCAGCTTGCCCATTTATGGGCCATTTCAGATTTTGCCCTCCGCTCTGAAGCGGAGGGGATCCCCGAGGCGGCAGGGGTGATGTAGCCACCTTGCCCATTTATCGGCCACTTCTGATTTTGCCCCCCGCTCTGAAGCGGTGGGGATCCCCGAGGCGGCAGGGGTGATGTAGCCACCTTGCCCATTTATGGGCCACTTCTGATTTTGCCCCCCGATCTGGAGCGGTGGGGATCCCCGAGGCGGCAGGGGTGATGTAGCCACCTTGCCCATTTATGGCCCACCTCTGATTTTGGCCCCCGCTCTGAAGCGGTGGGTATCCCCGAGGCGGCAGGGGTGATGTAGCCACCTTGCCCATTTATGGGCCACTTCTGATTTTGCCCCCCGCTCTAAAGCGGTGGGGATCCCCGAGGCGGCAGGGGCGATGTAGCCACCTTGCCCACTTGTGGGCCACTTCTGATTTTGCCCCCCGCTTTGAAGCGGAGGGGATCACCGAGGCGGCAGGGGTGATGTAGCCACCTTGCCCATTTATGGGTCACGTCTGATTTTGCCCTCCGCTCTGAAGCGGAGGGGATCCCCGAGGTGGCACGGGTGATGTAGCCACCTTGCCCATTTATCGGCAACTTCTGATTTTGCCCCCCGCTCCGAAGCGGTGGGGATCCACGAGGCGGCAGGGGTGATGTAGCCACCTTGCCCATTTATGGGCCACTTCTGATTTTGCCCCCCGCTCTGAAGCGGTGGGGATCTCCGAGGCGGCAGGGGTGATGTAACCACCTTGCCCATTTATGGGCCACTTCTGATTTTGCCCCCCGCTCTGAAGCGGTGGGGATCCCCGAGGCGGCAGGGGTCATGTAGCCACCTTGCCCATTTATGGGCCACTTCTGATTTTGCCCCCCGCTCTGAAGCGGTGGGGATCCCCGAGGCGGCAGGGGTGATGTAGCCACCTTGCCCATTTATGGGCCACTTCTGATTTTGCCCCCCGCTCTAAAGCGGTGGGGATCCCCGAGGCGGCAGGGGCGATGTAGCCACCTTGCCCATTTATGGGTCACCTCTGATTTTGCCCTCCGCTCTGAAGCGGACGGGATCCCCGAGGTTGCAGGGGTGATGTAGCCACCTTGCCCATTTATCGGCCACTTCTGATTTTGCCCCCCGCTCTGAAGCGGTTGGGATCCCCGAGGCGGCAGGGGTGATGTAGCCACCTTGCCCATTTATGGGCCACTTCTGATTTTGCCCCCCGCTCTGAAGCGGTGGGGATCACCGAGGCGGCAGGGGTGATGTAACCACCTTGCCCATTTATGGGCCACTTCTGATTTTGCCCCCCGCTCTGAAGCGGTGGGGACCCCCGAGGCGGCAGGGGTCATGTAGCCACCTTGCCCATTTATGGGCCACTTCTGATTTTGCCCCCCGCTCTGAAGCGGTGGGGATGCCCGAGGCGGCAGGGGTCATGTAGCCACCTTGCCCATTTATGGGCCACTTCTGATTTTGCCCCCCGCTCTGAAGCGGTGGGGATCCCCGAGGCGGCAGGGGTGATGTAGCCACCTTGCCCATTTATGGGCCACTTCTGATTTTGCCCCCCGCTCTAAAGCGGTGGGGATCCCCGAGGCGGCAGGGGCGATGTAGCCACCTTGCCCATTTATGGGTCACCTCTGATTTTGCCCTCCGCTCTGAAGCGGACGGGATCCCCGAGGTTGCAGGGGTGATGTAGCCACCTTGCCCATTTATCGGCCACTTCTGATTTTGCCCCCCGCTCTGAAGCGGTTGGGATCCCCGAGGCGGCAGGGGTGATGTAGCCACCTTGCCCATTTATGGGCCACTTCTGATTTTGCCCCCCGCTCTGAAGCGGTGGGGATCACCGAGGCGGCAGGGGTGATGTAACCACCTTGCCCATTTATGGGCCACTTCTGATTTTGCCCCCCGCTCTGAAGCGGTGGGGACCCCCGAGGCGGCAGGGGTCATGTAGCCACCTTGCCCATTTATGGGCCACTTCTGATTTTGCCCCCCGCTCTGAAGCGGTGGGGATGCCCGAGGCGGCAGGGGTGATGTAGCCACCTTGCCCATTTATGGGCCACTTCTGATTTTGCGCCCCGCTCTAAAGCGGTGGGGATCCCCGAGGCGGCGGGGGCGATGTAGCCAGCTTGCCCATTTATGGGCCACTTCTGATTTTGCCGTCCGCTCTGAAGCGCTGGGGATCCCCGAGGCGGCAGGGGTGATGTAGCCACCTTGCCCATTTATCGGCCACTTCTGATTTTGCCCCCCGCTCTGAAGCGGAGGGGATCCCCGAGGCGGCAGGGGTGATGTAGCCACCTTGCCCATTTATGGGCCACTTCTGATTTTGCCCCCCGATCTGAAGCGGTGGGGATCCCCGAGGCGGCAGGGGTGATGTAGCCACCTTGCCCATTTATGGCCCACCTCTGATTTTGCCCCCCCGCTCTAAAGCGGAGGGGATCCCCGAGGCGGCAGGGGCGATGTAGCCACCTTGCCCATTTATTGGCCACTTCTGATTTTGCCCCCCGCTCTGAAGCGGTGGGGATCCATAAGGCGGCAAGGGTGATGTAGCCACCTTGCCCATTTATGGCCCACCTCTGATTTTGCCCCCCCGCTGTGAAGCGGAGGGGATCCCCGAGGCGGCAGCGGTGATGTAGCCACCTTGCCCATTTATGGGCCACATCTGATTTTTGCCCTCCGCTCTAAAGCGGTGGGGATCTCCGAGGCGGCAGGGGTGATGTAGTCACCTTGCCCATTTATGGGCCACTTCTGATTTTGCCCCCCGCTCTGAAGCGATGGGGATCACCGAGGCGGCAGGGGTGATGTAACCACCTTGCCCATTTATGGGCCACTTCTGATTTTGCCCCCCGCTCTGAAGCGGAGGGGATCCCCGAGGCGGCGGGGGTGATGTAACCACCTTGCCCATTTATGGGCCACTTCTGATTTTGCCCTCCGCTCTAAAGCGGTGGGGATCCCCGAGGCGGCCAGGGTGATGTAGCCACCTTGCCCATATGTGGGCCACTGCTGATTTTTGCCCTCCGCTCTGAAGCGTTGGGGATCTCCGAGGCGGCAGGGGTGATGTAGCCACCTTGCCCATTTATGGGCCACTTCTGATTTTGCCCCCCGCTCTGAAGCGGTGGGGATCCCCGAGGCAGCAGGATCCATGTAGCCACCTTGCCCATTTATGGGCCACTTCTGATTTTGCCCCCCGCTCTGAAGCGGTGGGGATCCCCGAGGCGGCAGGGGTGATGTAGCCACCTTGCCCATTTATGGGCCACTTCTGATTTTGCCCCCCGCTCTAAAGCGGTGGGGATCCCCGAGGCGGCGGGGGCGATGTAGCCACCTTGCCCATTTATGGGCCATTTCTGATTTTGCCCCCCGCTTTGAAGCGGAGGGGATCACCGAGGCGGCAGGGGTGATGTAGCCACCTTGCCCATTTATGGGTCACGTCTGATTTCGCCCTCCGCTCTGAAGCGGAGGGGATCCCCGAGGTGGCAGGGGTGACGTAGCCACCTTGCCCATTTATGGGCCACTTCTGATTTTGCCCCCCGCTCTGAAGCGGTGGGGATCCCCGAGGCGGCAGGGGTGATGTAGCCACCTTGCCCATTCATGGCCCACCTCTGATTTTGCCCCCCCGCTCTGAAGCGGTGGGGATCCATGAGGCGGCAGGGGTGATGTATCCACCTTGCCCATTTATGGGCCACTTCTCATTTTGCCCCCCGCTTTGAAGCGGATGGGATCCCTGAGTCGGCAGCGGTGATGTAGCCACCTTGCCCATTTATGGGCCACATCTGATTTATGCCCCCCGCTCTGAAGCGGTGGGGATCTCCGTGGCGGCAGGGGTGATGTAGCCACCTTGCCCATTTATGGGCCACCTCTGATTTTGCCCCCCGCTCTGAAGCGGTGGGGATCCATGAGGCGGCAGGGGTGATGTATCCACCTTGCCCATTTATGGCCCACCTCTGATTTTGCCCCCCCGCTCTGAAGCGGTGGGGATCCCCGAGGCGGCAGAGGTAATGTAGCCACCTTGCCCATTTATGGGCCACTTCTGATTTTTGCCCCCCGCTTTGAAACGTTGGGGATCCCTGAGGCGGCAGTGGTGATGTAGCCACCTTGCCCATTTATGGGCCACATCTGATTTTGCCCCCCGCTCTGAAGCGGTGGGGATCCCCGAGGCGGCAGGGGTGATGTAGCCACCTTGCCCACTTGTGGGCCACTTCTAATTTTTGCCCTCCGCTCTGAAGCGGTGGGGATCTCCGACGCGCCAGGGCTGATGTAGCCACCTTGCCCATTTATGGGCTACTTCTGAATTTGCCCCTCGCTCTGAAGCGGTGGGGATCCATGAGGCGGCAGGGGTGATGTAGCCACCTTGCCCATTTATGGGCCACTTCTAACTTTGCCCCCCGGTCTGAAGCGGAGGGGATCCCCGAGGCGGCGGGGGTGATGTAACCACCTTGCCCATTTATGGGCCACTTCTGATTTTGCCCTCCGCTCTAAAGCGGTGGGGATCCCCGAGGCGGCAGGGGTGATGTAGCCACCTTGCCCATTTATGGGTCACTTCTGTTTTTGCCCTCCGCTCTGAAGCGGAGGGGATCCCTGAGGCGGCAGGATCCATGTAGCCACCTTGCCCATTTATGGGCCACTTCTGATTTTGCCCCCCGCTCTAAAGCGGTGGGGATCCCCGAGGCGGCAGGGGTGATGTAGCCACCTTGCCCATTTATGGGTCACGTCTGATTTCGCCCTCCGCTCTGAAGCGGAGGGGATCCCCGAGGTGGCAGGGGTGATGTAGCCACCTTGCCCATTTATCGGCCTCTTCTGATTTTGCCCGCCGCTCTGAAGCGGTGGGGATCCCCGAGGCGGCAGGGGTGATGTAGCCACCTGGCCCATTTATGGGCCACTTCTGATTTTGCCCCCCGCTCTGAAGCGGTGGGGATCCCCGAGGCGGCAGGGGTGATGTAGCCACCTTGCCCATTTATGGGCCACCTCTGATTTTGCCCCCCCGCTCTGAAGCGGTGGGGATCCCCGAGGCGGCAGGGGCGATGTAGCCACCTTGCCCATTTATGGGCCACTTCTGATTTTGCCCCCCGGTCTGAAGCGGAGGGGATCCCCGAGGCGGCAGGGGTGATGTAGCCACCTTGCCCATTTATGGGCCACCTCCGATTTTGCCCCCCGCTCTGAAGCGGTGGGGATCCCTGAGTCGGCAGCGGTGATGTAGCCACCTTGCCCATTTATGGGCCACATCGCTTTTTGCCCCCCGCTTTGAAGCGGATGGGATCCCTGAGTCGGCAGCGGTGATGTAGCCACCTTGCCCATTTATGGGCCACATCTGATTTTTGCCCCCCGCTCTGAAGCGGTGGGGATCTCCGAGGCGGCAGGGGTGATGTAGCCACCTTGCCCATTTATGGGCCACCTCTGATTTTGCCCCCCGCTCTGAAGCGGTGGACTTCCATGAGGCGGCAGGGGTGATGTATCCACCTTGCCCATTTATGGCCCACCTCTGATTTTGCCCCCCCCGCTCTGAAGCGGTGGGGATCCCCGAGGCGGCAGAGGTAATGTAGCCACCTTGCCCATTTATGGGCCACTTCTCATTTTGCCCCCCGCTTTGAAACGTTGGGGATCCCTGAGGCGGCAGTGGTGATGTAGCCACCTTGCCCATTTATGGGCCACATCTGATTTTGCCCCCCGCTCTGAAGCGGTGGGGATCCCCGAGGCGGCAGGGGTGATGTAGCCACCTTGCCCACTTGTGGGCCACTTCTAATTTTTGCCCTCCGCTCTGAAGCGTCGGGGATCTCCGACGCGCCAAGGCTGATGTAGCCACCTTGCCCATTTATGGGCCACTTCTGATTTTGCCCCCCGCTGTGAAGCGCTGGGGATCCATGAGGCGGCAGGGGTGATGTAGCCACCTTGCCCATTTATGGGCCACTTCTGATTTTGCCCCCCGGTCTGAAGCGGAGGGGATCCCCGAGGCGGCGGGGGTGATGTAACCACCTTGCCCACTTATGGGCCACTTCTGATTTTGCCCTCTGCTCTAAAGCGGTGGGGATCCCCGAGGCGGCAGGGGTGATGTAGCCACCTTGCCCATTTATGGGTCACTTCTTTTTTTGCCCTCCGCTCTGAAGCGTTGGGCCTCCCTGAGGCGGCTGGGGTGATGTAGCCACCTTGCCCACTTGTGGGCCACTTCTGATTTTTGCCCCCCGCTTTGAAGCGGTGGGGATCTCCGAGGCTGCAGGGGTGATGTAGCCACCTTGCCCATTTATGGGCCATCTCTGATTTTGCCCCCCGCTCTGAAGCGGAGGGGATCCCTGAGGCGGCAAGGGTGATGTAGCCACCTTGCCCACTTGTGGGCCACTTCTGATTTTTGCCCCCCGCTCTGAAGCGTTGGGCCTCCCTGAGGCGGCTGGGGTGATGTAGCCACCTTGCCCACTTGTGGGCCACTTCTGATTTTTGCCCTCCGCTCTGAAGCGGTGGGGATCTCCGAGGCGGCAGGGGTGATGTAGCCACCTTGCCCATTTATGGGCCATCTCTGATTTTGCCCCCCGGTCTGAAGCGGAGGGGATCCCCGAGGCGGCAGGGGTCATGTAGCCACCTTGCCCATTTATGGGCCACTTCTGATTTTGCCCCCCGCTGTGAAGCGGTGGGGATCCCCGAGGCGGCAGGGGTGATGTAGCCACCTTGCCCATTTATGGGCCACTTCTGATTTTGCCCCCCGCTCTAAAGCGGTGGGGATCCCCGAGGCGGCAGGGGTGATGTAGCCACCTTGCCCATTTATGGGCCACCTCTGATTTTGCTCCCCGCTTTGAAGCGTAGGGGATCCCCGAGGTGGCAGGGGTGATGTAGCCACCTTGCCCATTTATCGGCCACTTTCGATTTTGCCCCCCGCTCTGAAGCGGTGGGGATCCCCGAGGCGGCAGGGGTGATGTAACCACCTTGCCCATTTATGGGCCACTTCTGATTTTGCCCCCCGCTCTGAAGCGGTGGGGATCCCCGAGGCGGCAGGGGTGATGTAGCCACCTTGCCCACTTGTGGGCCACTTCTAATTTTTGCCCTCCGCTCTGAAGCGTCGGGGATCTCCGACGCGCCAAGGCTGATGTAGCCACCTTGCCCATTTATGGGCCACTTCTGATTTTGCCCCCCGCTGTGAAGCGCTGGGGATCCATGAGGCGGCAGGGGTGATGTAGCCACCTTGCCCATTTATGGGCCACTTCTGATTTTGCCCCCCGGTCTGAAGCGGAGGGGATCCCCGAGGCGGCGGGGGTGATGTAACCACCTTGCCCACTTATGGGCCACTTCTGATTTTGCCCTCTGCTCTAAAGCGGTGGGGATCCCCGAGGCGGCAGGGGTGATGTAGCCACCTTGCCCATTTATGGGTCACTTCTTTTTTTGCCCTCCGCTCTGAAGCGTTGGGCCTCCCTGAGGCGGCTGGGGTGATGTAGCCACCTTGCCCACTTGTGGGCCACTTCTGATTTTTGCCCCCCGCTTTGAAGCGGTGGGGATCTCCGAGGCTGCAGGGGTGATGTAGCCACCTTGCCCATTTATGGGCCATCTCTGATTTTGCCCCCCGCTCTGAAGCGGAGGGGATCCCTGAGGCGGCAAGGGTGATGTAGCCACCTTGCCCACTTGTGGGCCACTTCTGATTTTTGCCCCCCGCTCTGAAGCGTTGGGCCTCCCTGAGGCGGCTGGGGTGATGTAGCCACCTTGCCCACTTGTGGGCCACTTCTGATTTTTGCCCTCCGCTCTGAAGCGGTGGGGATCTCCGAGGCGGCAGGGGTGATGTAGCCACCTTGCCCATTTATGGGCCATCTCTGATTTTGCCCCCCGGTCTGAAGCGGAGGGGATCCCCGAGGCGGCAGGGGTCATGTAGCCACCTTGCCCATTTATGGGCCACTTCTGATTTTGCCCCCCGCTGTGAAGCGGTGGGGATCCCCGAGGCGGCAGGGGTGATGTAGCCACCTTGCCCATTTATGGGCCACTTCTGATTTTGCCCCCCGCTCTAAAGCGGTGGGGATCCCCGAGGCGGCAGGGGTGATGTAGCCACCTTGCCCATTTATGGGCCACCTCTGATTTTGCTCCCCGCTTTGAAGCGTAGGGGATCCCCGAGGTGGCAGGGGTGATGTAGCCACCTTGCCCATTTATCGGCCACTTTCGATTTTGCCCCCCGCTCTGAAGCGGTGGGGATCCCCGAGGCGGCAGGGGTCATGTAGCCACCTTGCCCATTTATGGGCCACTTCTGATTTTGCCCCCCGCTCTGAAGCGGTGGGGATCTTCGAGGCGGCAGGGGTGATGTAACCACCTTGCCCATTTATGGGCCACTTCTGATTTTGCCCCCCGCTCTGAAGCGGTGGGGATCCCCGAGGCGGCAGGGGTCATGTAGCCACCTTGCCCATTTATGGGCCACTTCTGATTTTGCCCCCCGCTCTGAAGCGGTGGGGATCCCCGAGGCGGCAGTGGGGATGTAGCCACCTTGCCCACCTGTGGGCCACTTCTGATTTTGCCCTCCGCTCTAAAGCGGTGGGGATCCCCGAGGCGGCAGGGGCGATGTAGCCACCTTGCCCATTTATGGGCCACTTCTGATTTTGCCCCCCGCTCTGAAGCGGTGGGGATCCCCGAGGCGGCAGGGGTGATGTAGCCACCTTGCCCATTTATGGCCCACCTCTGATTTTTCCCCCCCGCTCTGAAGCGGTGGGGATCCCCGAGGTGGCAGCGGCGATGTAGCCACCTTGGCCATTTATGGGCCACTTCTCATTTTGCCCCCCGCTTTGAAGCGGTGGGGATCCCTGAGGCGGCAGGGGTGATGTAGCCACCTTGCCCATTTATGGGCCACCTCTAATTTTGCCCCCCGCTCTAAAGCGGTGGGGATCCCCAAAGCGGCGGGGGCGATGTAGCCACCTTGCCCATATATGGGCCACCTCTTATTTTGCACCCCACTCTGGGGATCACCGAGGCGGCAGGGTTGATGTAGCCACCTTGCACATTTATGGGTCACGCCTGATTTTGCCCTCCGCTCTGAAGCCGAGGGAATCCCCGAGGCGTTAGGGGTGGTGTAGCCACCTTGCCCATTTATGGCCCACCTCTGATTTTGCCTCCCCGCTCTGAAGCGGTGGGGATCCCCGAGGCGGCAGGGGCGATGTAGCCACCTTGCCCATTTATGGGCCACTTCTCATTTTGCCCCCCGCTTTGAAGCGGATGGGATCCCTGAGTCGGCAGGGGTGATGTAGCCACCTTGCCCATTTATGGGCCACTTCTGATTTTTGCCCTCCGCTCTGAAGCGGTGGGGATCTCCGAGGCGGCAGGGGTGATGTAGCCACCTTGCCCATTTATGGGCCGCCTCTGATTTTGCCCCCCGCTCTGAAGCGGTGGGGATCCATGAGGCGGCAGGGGTGATGTATCCACCTTGCCCATTTACGGCCCACCTCTGATTTTGCCCCCCCGCTCTGAAGCGGTGGGGATCCCCGAGGCGGCAGGGGTAATGTAGCCACCTTGCCCATTTGTGGGCCACTTCTCATTTTGCTCCCCGCTTTGAAGCGGTGGGGATCCCTGAGGCGGCAGTGGTGATGTAGCCACCTTGCCCATTTATGGGCCACTTCTGATTTTGCCCCCCGCTCTGAAGCGGTGGGGATCCCCGAGGCGGCAGGGGTGATGTAGCCACCTTGCCCACTTGTGGGCCACTTCTGATTTTTGCCCTCCGCTCTGAAGCGGTGGGGATCTCCGACGCGGCAGGGGTGATGTAGCCACCTTGCCCATTTATGGGCTACTTCTGATTTTGCCCCCCGCTCTGAAGCGGTGGGGATCCATGAGGCGGCAGGGGTGATGTAGCCACCTTGCCCATTTATGGGCCACTTCTGATTTTGCCCCCCGGTCTGAAGCGGAGGGGATCCCCGAGGCGGCGGGGGTGATGTAACCACCTTGCACATTTATGGGCCACTTCTGATTTTGCCCTCCGCTCTAAAGCGGTGGGGATCCCCGAGGCGGCAGGGGTGATGTAGCCACCTTGCCCATTTATGGGTCACTTCTGTTTTTGCCCTCCGCTCTGAAGCGGAGGGGATCCCTGAGGCGGCAAGGGTGATGTAACCATCTTGCCAACTTGTGGGCCACTTCTGATTTTTGCCCCCCGCTCTGAAGCGTTGGGCCTCCCCGAGGCGGCAGGGGTGATGTAGCCACCTTGCCCACTTGTGGGCCACTTCTGATTTTTGCCCTCCGCTCTGAAGCGGTGGGGATCTCCGAGGCAGCAGGGGTGATGTAGCCACCTTGCCCATTTATGGGCCACCTCTGATTTTGCCCCCCGGTCTGAAGCGGAGGGGATCCCCGAGGCGGCAGGGGTCATGTAGCCACCTTGCCCATTTATGGGCCACTTCTGATTTTGCCCCCCGCTGTGAAGCGGTGGGGATCCCCGAGGCGGCAGGGGTGATGTAGCCACCTTGCCCATTTATGGGCCACTTCTGATTTTGCCCCCCGCTCTGAAGCGGTGGGGATCCCCGAGGCGGCAGGGGTGATGTAGCCACCTTGCCCATTTATGGGCCACCTCTGATTTTGCCCCCCGCTTTGAAGCGTAGGGGATCCCCGAGGTGGCAGGGGTGATGTAGCCACCTTGCCCATTTATCGGCCACTTTCGATTTTGCCCCCCGCTCTGAAGCGGTGGGGATCCCCGAGGCGGCAGGGGTGATGTAGCCACCTTGCCCATTTATGGGCCACTTCTGATTTTGCCCCCCGCTCTGAAGCGGTGGGGATCTTCGAGGCTGCAGGGGTGATGTAACCACCTTGCCCATTTATGGGCCACTTCTGATTTTGCCCCCCGCTCTGAAGCGCTGGGGATCCCCGAGGCGGCAGGGGTCATGTAGCCACCTTGCCCATTTATGGGCCACTTCTGATTTTGCCCCCCGCTCTGAAGCGTTGGGGATCCCCGAGGCGGCAGTGGGGATGTAGCCACCTTGCCCACTTGTGGGCCACTTCTGATTTTTGCCCTCCGCTCTGAAGCGGTGGGGATCTCCGACGCGGCAGGGGTGATGTAGCCACCTTGCCCATTTATGGGCCACTTCTGATTTTGCCCCCCGCTCTGAAGCGTAGGGGATCCATGAGGCGGCAGGGGTGATGTAGCCACCTTGCCCATTTATGGGCCACTTCTGATTTTGCCCCCCGGTCTGAAGCGGAGGGGATCCCCGAGGCGGCGGGGGTGATATAACCACCTTGCCCACTTATGGGCCACTTCTGATTTTGCCCTCCGCTCTAAAGCGGTGGGGATCCCTGAGGCGGCAGGGGTGATGTAACCACCTTGCCCATTTATGGGTCACTTCTGTTTTTGCCCTCCGCTGTGAAGCGTTGGGCCTCCGTGAGGCGGCAGGGGTGATGTAGCCACCTTGCCCACTTGTGGGCCACTTCTGATTTTTGCCCTCCGCTCTGAAGCGGTGGGGATCTCCGAGGCTGCAGGGGTGATGTAGCCACCTTGCCCATTTGTGGGCCACTTCTCATTTTGCTCCCCGCTTTGAAGCGGTGGGGATCCCTGAGGCGGCAAGGGTGATGTAGCCACCTTGCCCACTTGTGGGCCACTTCTGATTTTTGCCCCCCGCTCTGAAGCGTTGGGCCCCCCTGAGGCGGCAGGGGTGATGTAGCCACCTTGCCCACTTGTGGGCCACTTCTGATTTTTGCCCTCCGCTCTGAAGCGGTGGGGATCTCCGAGGCTGCAGGGGTGATGTAGCCACCTTGCCCATTTATGGGCCATCTCTGATTTTGCCCCCCGGTCTGAAGCGGAGGGGATCCCCGAGGCGGCAGGGGTCATGTAGCCACCTTACCCATTTATGGGCCATTTCTGATTTTGCCCCCCGCTGTGAAGCGGTGGGGATCCCCGAGGCGGCAGGGGTGATGTAGCCACCTTGCCCATTTGTGGTCCACTTCTGATTTTGCCCCCCGCTCTAAAGCGGTGGGGATCCCCGAGGCGGCAGGGGTCATGTAGCCACCTTGCCCATTTATGGGCCACCTCTGATTTTGCTCCCCGCTTTGAAGCGTAGGGGATCCCCGAGGTGGCAGGGGTGATGTAGCCACCTTGCCCATTTATCGGCCACTTTCGATTTTGCCCCCCGCTCTGAAGCGGTGGGGATCCCCGAGGCGGCAGGGGTGATGTAGCCACCTTGCCCATTTATGGGCCACTTCTGATTTTGCCCCCCGCTCTGAAGCGGTGGGGATCTTCGAGGCGGCAGGGGTGATGTAACCACCTTGCCCATTTATGGGCCACTTCTGATTTTGCCCCCCGCTCTGAAGCGGTGGGGATCCCCGAGGCGGCAGGGGTCATGTAGCCACCTTGCCCATTTATGGGCCACTTCTGATTTTGCCCCCCGCTCTGAAGCGGTGGGGATCCCCGAGGCGGCAGTGGGGATGTAGCCACCTTGCCCACCTGTGGGCCACTTCTGATTTTGCCCTCCGCTCTAAAGCGGTGGGGATCCCCGAGGCGGCAGGGGCGATGTAGCCACCTTGCCCATTTATGGGCCACTTCTGATTTTGCCCCCCGCTCTGAAGCGGTGGGGATCCCCGAGGCGGCAGGGGTGATGTAGCCACCTTGCCCATTTATGGCCCACCTCTGATTTTTCCCCCCCGCTCTGAAGCGGTGGGGATCCCCGAGGTGGCAGCGGCGATGTAGCCACCTTGCCCATTTATGGGCCACTTCTGATTTTGCCCCCCGCTCTGAAGCGGTGGGGATCTTCGAGGCGGCAGGGGTGATGTAACCACCTTCCCCATTTATGGGCCACTTCTGATTTTGCCCCCCGCTCTGAAGCGGTGGGGATCCCCGAGGCGGCAGGGGTCATGTAGCCACCTTGCCCATTTATGGGCCACTTCTGATTTTGCCCCCCGCTCTGAAGCGGTGGGGATCCCCGAGGCGGCAGTGGGGATGTAGCCACCTTGCCCACCTGTGGGCCACTTCTGATTTTGCCCTCCGCTCTAAAGCGGTGGGGATCCCCGAGGCGGCAGGGGCGATGTAGCCACCTTGCCCATTTATGGGCCACTTCTGATTTTGCCCCCCGCTCTGAAGCGGTGGGGATCCCCGAGGCGGCAGGGGTGATGTAGCCACCTTGCCCATTTATGGCCCACCTCTGATTTTTCCCCCCCGCTCTGAAGCGGTGGGGATCCCCGAGGTGGCAGCGGCGATGTAGCCACCTTGGCCATTTATGGGCCACTTCTCATTTTGCCCCCCGCTTTGAAGCGGTGGGGATCCCTGAGGCGGCAGGGGTGATGTAGCCACCTTGCCCATTTATGGGCCACCTCTAATTTTGCCCCCCGCTCTAAAGCGGTGGGGATCCCCAAAGCGGCGGGGGCGATGTAGCCACCTTGCCCATTTATGGGCCACCTCTGATTTTGCACCCCACTCTGGGGATCACCGAGGCGGCAGGGTTGATGTAGCCACCTTGCACATTTATGGGTCACGCCTGATTTTGCCCTCCGCACTGAAGCCGAGGGAATCCCCGAGGCGTTAGGGGTGGTGTAGCCACCTTGCCCATTTATGGCCCACCTCTGATTTTGCCCCCCCGCTCTGAAGCGGTGGGGATCCCCGAGGCGGCAGGGGCGATGTAGCCACCTTGCCCATTTATGGGCCACTTCTCATTTTGCCCCCCGCTTTGAAGCGGATGGGATCCCTGAGTCGGCAGCGGTGATGTAGCCACCTTGCCCATTTATGGGCCACTTCTGATTTTTGCCCTCCGCTCTGAAGCGGTGGGGATCTCCGAGGCGGCAGGGGTGATGTAGCCACCTTGCCCATTTATGGGCCACCTCTGATTTTGCCCCCCGCTCTGAAGCGGTGGGGATCCGTGAGGCGGCAGGGGTGATGTATCCACCTTGCCCATTTACGGCCCACCTCTGATTTTGCCCCCCCTGCTCAGAAGCGGTGGGGATCCCCGAGGCGGCAGGGGTAATGTAGCCACCTTGCCCATTTATGGGCCACTTCTCATTTTGCTCCCCGCTTTGAAGCGGTGGGGATCGCTGAGGCGGCAGTGGTGATGTAGCCACCTTGCCCATTTATGGGCCACTTCTGATTTTGCCCTCCGCTTTGAAGCGGTGGGGATCTCCGACGCGGCAGGGGTGATGTAGCCACCTTGCCCATTTATGGGCTACTTCTGATTTTGCCCCCCGCTCTGAAGCGGTGGGGATCCATGAGGCGGCAGGGGTGATGTAGCCACCTTGCCCATTTATGGGCCACTTCTGATTTTGCCCCCCGGTCTGAAGCGGAGGGGATCCCCGAGGCGGCGGGGGTGATGTAACCACCTTGCCCATTTATGGGCCACTTCTGAATTTGCCCTCCGCTCTAAAGCGGTGGGGATCCCCGAGGCGGCGGGGGTGATGTAGCCACCTTGCCCATTTATGGGTCACTTCTGTTTTTGCCCTCCTCTCTGAAGCGGAGGGGATCCCTGAGGCGGCAAGGGTGATGTAACCATCTTGCCAACTTGTGGGCCACTTCTGATTTTTGCCCCCCGCTCCGAAGCGTTGGGCCTCCCTGAGGCGGCAGGGGTGATGTAGCCACCTTGCCCACTTGTGGGCCACTTCTGATTTTTGCCCTCCGCTCTGAAGCGGTGGGGATCTCCGAGGCAGCAGGGGTGATGTAGCCACCTTGCCCATTTATGGGCCACCTCTGATTTTGCCCCCCGGTCTGAAGCGGAGGGGATCCCCGAGGCGGCAGGGGTCATGTAGCCACCTTGCCCATTTATGGGCCACTTCTGATTTTGCCCCCCGCTGTGAAGCGGTGGGGATCCCCGAGGCGGCAGGGGTGATGTAGCCACCTTGCCCATTTATGGGCCACTTCTGATTTTGCCCCCCGCTCTGAAGCGGTGGGGATCCCCGAGGCGGCAGGGGTGATGTAGCCACCTTGCCCATTTATGGGCCACCTCTGATTTTGCCCCCCGCTTTGAAGCGTAGGGGATCCCCGAGGTGGCAGGGGTGATGTAGCCACCTTGCCCATTTATCGGCCACTTTCGATTTTGCCCCCCGCTCTGAAGCGTTGGGCCTCCCCGAGGCGGCAGGGGTGATGTAGCCACCTTGCCCATTTATGGGCCACTTCTGATTTTGCCCCCCGCTCTGAGGCGGTGGGGATCTTCGAGGCTGCAGGGGTGATGTAACCACCTTGCCCATTAATGGGCCACTTCTGATTTTGCCCCCCGCTCTGAAGCGGTGGGGATCCCCGAGGCGGCAGGGGTGATGTAGCCACCTTGCCCACTTGTGGGCCACTTCTGATTTTTGCCCTCCGCTCTGAAGCGGTGGGGATCTCCGACGCGGCAGGGGTGATGTAGCCACCTTGCCCATTTATGGGCTACTTCTGATTTTGCCCCCCGCTCTGAAGCGGTGGGGATCCATGAGGCGGCAGGGGTGATGTAGCCACCTTGCCGATTTATGGGCCACTTCTGATTTTGCCCCCCGGTCTGAAGCGGAGAGGATCCCCGAGGCGGCGGGGGTGATGTAACCACCTTGCCCATTTATGGGCCACTTCTGAATTTGCCCTCCGCTCTAAAGCGGTGGGGATCCCCGAGGCGGCAGGGGTGATGTAGCCACCTTGCCCATTTATGGGTCACTTCTGTTTTTGCCCTCCGCTCTGAAGCGGAGGGGATCCCTGAGGCGGCAAGGGTGATGTAACCATCTTGCCAACTTGTGGGCCACTTCTGATTTTTGCCCCCCGCTCTGAAGCGTTGGGCCTCCCTGAGGCGGCAGGGGTGATGTAGCCACCTTGCCCACTTGTGGGCCACTTCTGATTTTTGCCCTCCGCTCTGAAGCGGTGGGGATCTCCGAGGCAGCAGGGGTGATGTAGCCACCTTGCCCATTTATGGGCCACCTCTGATTTTGCCCCCCGGTCTGAAGCGGAGGGGATCCCCGAGGCGGCAGGGGCGATGTAGCCACCTTGCCCATTTATGGGCCACTTCTGATTTTGCCCCCCGCTGTGAAGCGGTGGGGATCCCCGAGGCGGCAGGGGTGATGTAGCCACCTTGCCCATTTATGGGCCACTTCTGATTTTGCCCCCCGCTCTGAAGCGGTGGGGATCCCCGAGGCGGCAGGGGTGATGTAGCCACCTTGCCCATTTATGGGCCATTTCTGATTTTGCCCCCCGCTTTGAAGCGTAGGGGATCCCCGAGGTGGCAGGGGTGATGTAGCCACCTTGCCCATTTATCGGCCACTTTCGATTTTGCCCCCCGCTCTGAAGCGGTGGGGATCCCCGAGGCGGCAGGGGTGATCTAGCCACCTTGCCCATTTATTGGCCACTTCTGATTTTGCCCCCCGCTCTGAAGCGGTGGCGATCTTCGAGGCTGCAGGGGTGATGTAACCACCTTGCCCATTTATGGGCCACTTCTGATTTTGCAGCCCGCTCTGAAGCGCTGGGGATCCCCGAGGCGGCAGGGGTCATGTAGCCACCTTGCCCATTTATGGGCCACTTCTGATTTTGCCCCCCGCTCTGAAGCGTTGGGGATCCCCGAGGCGGCAGTGGGGATGTAGCCACCTTGCCCACTTGTGGGCCACTTCTGATTTTTGCCCTCCGCTCTGAAGCGGTGGGGATCTCCGACGCGGCAGGGGTGATGTAGCCACCTTGCCCATTTATGGGCTACTTCTGATTTTGCCCCCCGGTCTGAAGCGGAGGGGATCCCCGAGGCGGCGGGGGTGATGTAACCACCTTGCCCATTTATGGGCCACTTCTGATTTTGCCCTCCGCTCTAAAGCGGTGGGGATCCCCGAGGCGGCAGGGGTGATGTAGCCACCTTGCCCATTTATGGGTCACTTCTGTTTTTGCCCCCCGCTCTGAAGCGTTGGGCCTGCCTGAGGCGGCAGGGGTGATGTAGCCACCTTGCCCACTTGTGGGCCACTTCTGATTTTTGCCCTCCGCTCTGAAGCGGTGGGGATCTCCGAGGCAGCAGGGGTGATGTAGCCACCTTGCCCATTTATGGGCCACCTCTGATTTTGCCCCCCGGTCTGAAGCGGAGGGGATCCCCGAGGCGGCAAGGGTCATGTAGCCACCTTGCCCATTTATGGGCCACTTCTGATTTTGCCCCCCGCTGTGAAGCGGTGGGGATCCCCGAGGCGGCAGGGGTGATGTAGCCACCTTGCCCATTTATGGGCCACTTCTGATTTTGCCCCCCGCTCTGAAGCGGTGGGGATCCCCGAGGCGGCAGGGGTGATGTAGCCACCTTGCCCATTTATGGGCCACCTCTGATTTTGCCCCCCGCTTTGAAGCGTAGGGGATCCCCGAGGTGGCAGGGGTGATGGAGCCACCTTGCCCATTTATCGGCCACTTTCGATTTTGCCCCCCGCTCTGAAGCGGTGGGGATCCCCGAGGCGGCAGGGGTGATGTAGCCACCTTGCCCATTTATGGGCCACTTCTGATTTTGCCCCCCGCTCCGAAGCGGTGGGGATCTTCGAGGCTGCAGGGGTGATGTAACCACCTTGCCCATTTATGGGCCACTTCTGATTTTGCCCCCCGCTCTGAGGCGGTGGGGATCCCCGAGGCGGCAGGGGTCATGTAGCCACCTTGCCCATTTATGGGCCACTTCTGATTTTGCCCCCCGCTCTGAAGCGGTGGGGATCCCCGAGGCGGCAGTGGGGATGTAGCCACCTTGCCCACTTGTGGGCCACTTCTGATTTTGCCCTCCGCTCTAAAGCGGTGGGGATCCCCGAGGCGGCAGGGGCGATGTAGCCACCTTGCCCATTTATGGGCCACTTCTGATTTTACCCCCCGCTTTGAAGCGGTGGGGATCCCCGAGGCGGCAGGGGTGATGTAGCCACCTGGCCCATTTATGGGCCACCTCTGATTTCCCCCCCCCGCTCTGAAGCGGTGGGGATCCCCGAGGCGGCAGCGGCGATGTAGCCACCTTGGCCATTTATGGGCCACTTCTCATTTTGCCCCCCGCTTTGAAGCGGTGGGGATCCCTGAGGCGGCAGGGGTGATGTAGCCACCTTGCCCATTTATGGGTCACGCCTGATTTTGCCCTCCGCTCTGAAGCCGAGGGGATCCCCGGGGCTGCAGGGGTGATGTAACCACCTTGCCCATTTATGGGCCACTTCTGATTTTGCCCCCCGCTTTGAAGCGGAGGGGATCCCCGCGGTGGCAGGGGTGACGTAACCACCTTGCCCATTTATGGGCCACTTCTGATTCTGCCCTCCGCTCTAAAGCGGTGGGGATCCCTGAGGCGGCAGGGGTGATGTAGCCACCTTGCCCATATATGGGTCACTTCTGATTTTGCCCTCCGCTCTAAAGCGGATGGGATCCCCGAGGCGGCAGGGGTGATGTAGCCACCTTGCCCATTTATGGGCCACTTCTGATTTTGCCCCCCGCTTTGAAGCGGTGGGGATCCCCGAGGTGGCAGGGGTGATGTAACCACCTTGCCCATTTATGGGCCACTTCTGATTTTGCCCTCCGCTCTAAAGCGGTGGGGATCCCCGAGGCGGCAGGGGTGATGTAGCCACCTTGCCCATATATGGGTCACTTCTGATTTTGCCCCCCGGTCTGAAGCGGAGGGGATCCCCGAGGCGGCGGTGGTGATGTAACCACCTTGCCCATTTATGGGCCACTTCTGATTTTTGCCCCCCGCTCTGAAGCGGTGGGGATCCCTGAGGCAGCAGGGGTGATGTAGCCACCTTGCCCATTTATGGGTCACTTCTGATTTTGCCCTCCGCTCTGAAGCGGTGGGGATCCCCGAGGCGGCAGGGGTGATGTAGCCACCTTGCCCATTTATGGGCCACTTCTGATTTTGCTCCCCGCTTTGCAGCCGTGGGGATCCCGGAGGCGGCAGGGGAGATGTAGCCACCTTGCCCATTTATGGGCCACCTCCGATTTTGCACCCCGCTTTGAAGCGGAGGGGATCACCGAGGTGGCAGGGTTGATGTAGCCACCTTGCACATTTATGGGTCACGCCTGATTTTGCCCTCCGCTCTGAAGCGGTGGGGCTCCCCGAGGCGGCAGGGGTGATGTAGCCACCTTGCCCATTTATGGGCCACCTCTGATTTTGCCCCCCGCTTTGAAGCGGTGGGGTTCCCCGAGGCGGCAGGGGCGATGTAGCCACCTTGCCCATTTATGGGCCACTTCTGATTTTGCCCCCCGCTCTAAAGCGGTGGGGATCCCCGAGGCGGCAGGGGTGATGTAGCCACCTTGCCCATATATGGGTCACTTCTGATTTTTGCACCCCGGTCTAAAGCGTTGGGCCTCCCCGAGGCGGCAGGGGTGATGTAGCCACCTTGCCCACTTGTGGGCCACTTCTGATTTTGCCCCCCGGTCTGAAGCGGCGGGGATCCATGAGGCGGCAGGGGTGATGTAGCCACGTTGCCCATTTATGGGCCACTTCTGATTTTGCCCCCCGGTCTGAAGCGGTGGGGATCCCCGAGGCGGCAGGGGTGATGTAGCCACCTTGCCCATTTATGGGCCACCTCCGATTTTGCACCCCGCTTTGAAGCGGAGAGGATCACCGAAGTGGCAGGGTTGATGTAGCCACCTTGCACATTTATGGGTCACGCCTGATTTTGCCCTCCGCTCTGAAGCGGAGGGGATCCCCGAGGCGGCAGGGGTGATGTAGCCACCTTGCCCATTTATGGGCCACCTCTGATTTTGCCCCCCGCTTTGAAGCGGTGGGGCTCCCCGAGGCGGCAGGGGCGATGTAGCCACCTTGCCCATTTATGGGCCACTTCTGATTTTGCCCCCCGCTCTAAAGCGGTGGGGATCCCTGAGGCGGCAGGGGTGATGTAGCCACCTTGCCCATATATGGGTCACTTCTGATTTTGCCCCCCGCTCTGAAGCGGTGGGGATCCCCGAGGCGGCAGGGGTGATGTACCCACCTTGCCCACTTGTGGGCCACTTCTGATTTTTGCACCCCGGTCTAAAGCGTTGGGCCTCCCCGAGGCGGCAGGGGTGATGTAGCCACCTTGCCCACTTGTGGGCCACTTCTGATTTTGCCCCCCGCTCTGAAGCGGTGGGGATCCATGAGGCGGCAGGGGTGATGTAGCCACCTTGCCCATATATGGGTCACTTCTGATTTTGCCCTCCGCTCTAAAGCGGATGGGATCCCCGAGGCGGCAGGGGTGATGTAGCCACCTTGCCCATTTATGGGCCACTTCTGATTTTGCCCCCCGCTTTGAAGCGGTGGGGATCCCCGAGGTGGCAGGGGTGATGTAACCACCTTGCCCATTTATGGGCCACTTCTGATTTTGCCCTCCGCTCTAAAGCGGTGGGGATCCCCGAGGCGGCAAGGGTGATGTAGCCACCTTGCCCATATATGGGTCACTTCTGATTTTGCCCCCCGGTCTGAAGCGGAGGGGATCCCCGAGGCGGCGGTGGTGATGTAACCACCTTGCCCATTTATGGGCCACTTCTGATTTTTGCCCTCCGCTCTGAAGCGGTGGGGATCCCCGAGGCGGTACGGGTGATGTAGCCACCTTGCCCATTTATGGGTCATCTCTGATTTTGCCCTCCGCTCTGAAGCGGTGGGGATCCCGGAGGCGGCAGGGGAGATGTAGCCACCTTGCCCATTTATGGGCCACCTCCGATTTTGCACCCCGCTTTGAAGCGGAGGGGATCACCGAGGTGGCAGGGTTGATGTAGCCACCTTGCACATTTATGGGTCACGCCTGATTTTGCCCTCCGCTCTGAAGCGGAGGGGATCCCCGAGGCGGCAGGGGTGATGTAGCCACCTTGCCCATATATGGGTCACTTCTGATTTTGCCCCCCGCTTTGAAGCGGTGGGGTTCCCCGAGGCGGCAGGGGCGATGTAGCCACCTTGCCCATTTATGGGCCACTTCTGATTTTGCCCCCCGCTCTAAAGCGGTGGGGATCCCCGAGGCGGCAGGGGTGATGTAGCCACCTTGCCCATATATGGGTCACTTCTGATTTTTGCACCCCGGTCTAAAGCGTTGGGCCTCTTCGAGGCGGCAGGGGTGATGTAGCCACCTTGCCCACTTGTGGGCCACTTCTGATTTTGCCCCCCGCTCTGAAGCGGCGGGGATCCATGAGGCTGCAGGGGTGATGTAGCCACCTTGCCCATTTATGGGCCACTTCTGATTTTGCCCCCCGGTCTGAAGCGGAGGGGATCCCCGAGGCGGTGGTGGTCATGTAACCACCTTGCCCATTTATGGGCTCCTTCTGATTTTGCCCTCCGCTGTGAAGCGGATGGGATCCCCGAGGCGGCAGGGGTGATGTAGCCACCTTGCCCATTTATGGGTCACTTCTGATTTTGCACCCCGCTTTGAAGCGGTGGGGATCCCCGAGGCGGCAGGGGTGATGTAGCCACCTTGCCCATTTATGGGCCACTTCTGATTTTGCTCCCGGCTCTGAAGCCGTGGGGATCCCCGAGGCGGCAGGGGTGATGTAGCCACCTTGCCCATTTATGGGCCACCTCCGATTTTGCACCCCGCTTTGAAGCGGAGGGGATCACCGAAGTGGCAGGGTTGATGTAGCCACCTTGCACATTTATGGGTCACGCCTGATTTTGACCTCCGCTCTGAAGCGGAGGGGATCCCCGAGGCGGCAGGGGTGATGTAGCCACCTTGCCCATTTATGGGCCACCTCTGATTTTGCCCCCCGCTTTGAAGCGGTGGGGATCCCCGAGGCGGCAGGGGCGATGTAGCCACCTTGCCCATTTATGGGCCACTTCTGATTTTGCCCCCCGCTCTAAAGCGGTGGGGATCCCCGAGGCGGCAGGGGTGATGTAGCCACCTTGCCCATATTTGGGTCACTTCTGATTTTGCCCCCCGCTCTGAAGCGGTGGGGATCCCCGAGGCGGCAGGGGTGATGTAGCCACCTTGCCCACTTGTGGGCCACTTCTGATTTTTGCACCCCGGTCTAAAGCGTTGGGCCTCCCCGAGGCGGCAGGGGTGATGTAGCCACCTTGCCCACTTGTGGGCCACTTCTGATTTTGCACCCCGCTTTGAAGCGGTGGGGATCCATGAGGCGGCAGGGGTGATGTAGCCACCTTGCCCATTTATGGGCCACTTCTGATTTTGCCCCCCGGTCTGAAGCGGAGGGGATCCCCGAGGCGGCGGTGGTCATGTAGCCACCTTGCCCATTTTTGGGCTCCTTCTGATTTTGCCCTCCGCTCTAAAGCGGAGGGGATCCCCGAGGCGGCAGGGGTGATGTAGCCACCTTGCCCATTTATGGGCCACTTCTGATTTTGCCCTCCGCTCTGAAGCGTTGGGCCTCCCCGAGGCGGCAAGGGTGATGTAGCCACCTTGCCCACTTGTGGGCCACTTCTGATTTTTGCCCCCCGCTCTGAAGCGTTGGGCCTCCCCGAGGCGGCAGGGGTGATGTAGCCACCTTGCCCATTTATGGGCCACTTCTGATTTTGCTCCCCGCTCTGAAGCCGTGGGGATCCTCGAGGCGGCAAGGGGGAATGTAGCCACCTTGCCCATTTATGGGCCACTTCTGATTTTGCCCTCCGCTCTAAAGCGGTGGGGATCCCCGAGGCGGCAGGGGTGATGTAGCCACCTTACCCATATATGGGTCACTTCTGATTTTGCCCCCCGGTCTGAAGCGGAGGGGATCCCCGAGGCGGCGGTGGTGATGTAACCACCTTGCCCATTTATGGGCCACTTCTGATTTTGCCCCCCGCTCTGAAGCGGTGGGGATCCCCGAGGCGGCGGTGGTGATGTAGCCACCTTGCCCATTTATGGGCCACTTCTGATTTTGCTCCCCGCTCTGAAGCCGTGGGGATCCTCGAGGCGGCAAGGGGGAATGTAGCCACCTTGCTCATTTATGGGCCATTTCTGATGTTGCCCTCCGCTATGAAGCGGTGGGGATCTCCGAGGCGGCAGGGGTGATGTAGCCACCTTGCCCATTTATGGGCCACTTCTGATTTTGCTCCCCGCTCTGAAGCGGTGGGGATCCCCGAGGCGGCAGGGGCGATGTAGCCACCTTGCCGATTTATGGGTCATTTCGGCTTTGCCCCCCGCTCTAAAGCGGAGGGGATCACCGAGGCGGCAGGGGTGATGTAGCCACCTTGCCCATTTATGGGCCACTTCTGATTTTGCCCTCCGCTCTAAAGCGGTGGGGATCCCCGAGGCGGCAGGGGTGATGTAGCCACCTTACCCATATATGGGTCACTTCTGATTTTGCCCCCCGGTCTGAAGCGGAGGGGATCCCCGAGGCGGCAAGGGTGATGTAGCCACCTTGCCCACTTGTGGGCCACTTCTGATTTTTGCCCCCCGCTCTGAAGCCGTGGGGATCCCCGAGGCGGCAGGGGTGATGTAGCCACCTTGCCCATTTATGGGCCATTTCTGATTTTGCACCCCGCTTTGAAGCGGAGGGGATCACCGAGGCGGCAGGGTTGATGTAGCCACCTTGCACATTTATGGGTCACGCCTGATTTTGCCCTCCGCTCTGAAGCGGTGGGGATCCCCGAGGTGGCAGGGGTGCTGTAGCCACCTTTCCCCTTTTATGGGCCACCTCTGATTTTGCCCCCCGCTCTGAAGCGGTGGGGATCCCCGAGGCGGCAGGGGTCATGTAGCCACCTTGCCCATTTATGGGCCACATCTGAGTTTGCCCCCCGCTCTGAAGCGGTGGGGATCCCCGAGGCGGCTGGGGTGATGTAGCCACCTTGCCCATTTATGGGCCACTTCTGATTTTGCCCCCCGCTCTAAAGCGGTGGGGATCCCCGAGGCGGCAGGGGCGATGTAGCCACCTTGCCGATTTATGGGCCATTTCTGATTTTGCCCCCCGCTTTGAAGCGGAGGGGATCACCGAGGCGGCAGGGGTGATGTAGCCACCTTGCCCATTTATGGGTCACGTCTGATTTTGCCCTCCGCTCTGAAGCGGAGGGGATCCCCGAGGTGGCAGGGGTGATGTAGCCACCTTGCCCATTTATCGGCCACTTCTGATTTTGCCCCCCGCTCTGAAGCGGTGGGGATCCCCGAGGCGGCAGGGGTGATGTAGCCACCTTGCCCATTCATCGGCCACTTCTGATTTTGCCCCCCGCTCTGAAGCGGTGGGGATCCCCAAGGCGGCAGGGGTGATGTAGCCACCTTGCCCATTTATGGGCCACCTCTCATTTTGCCCCCCCCACGCTCTGAAGCGGTGGGGATCCCCGAGGCGGCAGGGGTGGTGTAGCCACCTTGCCCATTTATCGGCCACTTCTGATTTTGCCCCCCGCTCTGAAGCGGTGGGGATCCCCGAGGCGGCAGGGGTGATGTAGCCTCCTTGCCCATTCATCGGCCACTTCTGATTTTGCCCCCCGCTCTGAAGCGGTGGGGATCCCCGAGGCGGCAGGGGTGATGTAGCCACCTTGCCCATTTATGGGCCACTTCTCATTTTGCACCCCGCTTTGAAGCGGTGGGGATCCCCGAGGCGGCAGGGGTGATGTAGCCACCTTGCCCATTTATGGGCCACTTCTGATTTTGCCCCCCGCTCTGAAGCGGTGGGGATCCCCAAGGCGGCAGGGGTGATGTAGCCACCTTGCCCATTTATGGGCCACCTCTGATTTTGCCCCCCGCTCTAAAGCGGTGGGGATCCCCGAGGCGGCAGGGGCGATGTAGCCACCTTGCCCATTTATGGGCCACCTCTGATTTTGCACCCCGCTTTGAAGCGGTGGGGATCCCGAGGCGGCAGGGTTGATGTAGCCACCTTGCCCATTTATGGGCCACTTCTGATTTTTGCCCTCCGCTCTGAAGCGGAGGGGATCCCCCAGGCGGCAGGGGTGATGTAACCAACTTGCCCATTTATGGGCCACTTCTGATTTTGCCCCCCGCTCTGAAGCGGTGGGGATCCCCGAGGCGGCAGGGGTGATGTAGCCACCTTGCCCATTCATCGGCCACTTCTGATTTTGCCCCCCGCTCTGAAGCGGTGGGGATCCCCGAGGCGGCAGGGGTGATGTAGCCACCTTGCCCATTTATGGGCCACCTCTCATTTTGCCCCCCCCACGCTCTGAAGCGGTGGGGATCCCCGAGGCGGCAGGGGTGATGTAGCCACCTTGCCCATTTATCGGCCACTTCTGATTTTGCCCCCCGCTCTGAAGCGGTGGGGATCCCCGAGGCGGCAGGGGTGATGTAGCCACCTTGCCCATTCATCGGCCACTTCTGATTTTGCCCCCCGCTCTGAAGCGGTGGGGATCCCCGAGGCGGCAGGGGTGATGTAGCCACCTTGCCCATTTATGGGCCACTTCTCATTTTGCCCCCCGCTTTGAAGCGGTGGGGATCCCCGAGGCGGCAGGGGTCATGTAGCCACCTTGCCCATTTATGGGCCACTTCTGATTTTGCCCCCCGCTCTGAAGCGGTGGGGATCCCCAAGGCGGCAGGGGTGATGTAGCCACCTTGCCCATTTATGGGCCACCTCTGATTTTGCCCCCCTCTCTGAAGCGGTGGGGATCCCCGAGGCGGCAGGGGCGATGTAGCCACCTTGCCCATTTATGGGCCACCTCTGATTTTGCACCCCGCTTTGAAGCGGTGGGGATCCCGAGGCGGCAGGGTTGATGTAGCCACCTTGCCCATTTATGGGTCACCCCTGATTTTGCCCTCCGCTCTGAAGCGGAGGGGATCCCCGAGGCGGCAGGGGTGATGTAACCAACTTGCCCATTTATGGGCCACTTCTGATTTTGCCCCCCGCTTTGAAGCGGTGGGGCTCCCCGAGGCGGCAGGGGCGATGTAGCCACCTTGCCCATTTATGGGCCACTTCTGATTTTGCCCCCCTCTTTGAAGCGGTGGGGATCCCCGAGGTGGCAGGGATGATGTAACCACCTTGCCCATTTATGGGCCACTTCTGATTTTGCCCTCCGCTGTGAAGCGGATGGGATCCCCGAGGCGGCAGGGGTGATGTAGCCACCTTGCCCACTTGTGGGCCACTTCTGATTTTTGCCCCCCGGTCTGAAGCGTTCGGCCTCCCCGAGGCGGCAGGGGTGATGTAGCCACCTTGCCCATTTATGGGCCCCTTCTGATTTTGCCCCCCGCTCTGAAGCGGTGGGGATCCCCGAGGCGGCAGGGGTGATGTAGCCACCTTGCCCACTTATGGGTCACGTCTGATTTTGCCCCCCGCTCTGAAGCGGAGGGGATCCCCGAGGTGGCAGGGGTGATGTAGCCACCTTGCCCATTCATCGGCCACTTCTGATTTTGCCCCCCGCTCTGAAGCGGTGGGGATCCCCGAGGCGGCAGGGGTGATGTAGCCACCTTGCCCATTCATCGGCCACTTCTGATTTTGCCCCCCGCTCTGAAGCGGTGGGGATCCCCGAGGCGGCAGGGGTGATGTAGCCACCTTGCCCATTTATGGGCCACCTCTCATTTTGCCCCCCCCACGCTCTGAAGCGGTGGGGATCCCCGAGGCGGCAGGGGTGATGTAGCCACCTTGCCCATTTATCGGCCACTTCTGATTTTGCCCCCCCTCTGAAGCGGTGGGGATCCCCGAGGCGGCAGGGGTGATGTAGCCACCTTGCCCATTCATCGGCCACTTCTGATTTTGCCCCCCGCTCTGAAGCGGTGGGGATCCCCGAGGCGGCAGGGGTGATGTAGCCACCTTGCCCATTTATGGGCCACTTCTCATTTTGCCCCCCGCTTTGAAGCGGTGGGGATCCCCGAGGCGGCAGGGGTCATGTAGCCACCTTGCCCATTTATGGGCCACTTCTGATTTTGCCCCCCGCTCTGAAGCGGTGGGGATCCCCAAGGCGGCAGGGGTGATGTAGCCACCTTGCCCATTTATGGGCCACCTCTGATTTTGCCCCCCGCTCTAAAGCGGTGGGGATCCCCGAGGCGGCAGGGGCGATGTAGCCACCTTGCCCATTTATGGGCCACCTCTGATTTTGCACCCCGCTTTGAAGCGGTGGGGATCCCGAGGCGGCAGGGTTGATGTAGCCACCTTGCCCATTTATGGGTCACGCCTGATTTTGCCCTCCGCTCCGAAGCGGAGGGGATCCCCGAGGCGGCAGGGGTGATGTAACCAACTTGCCCATTTATGGGCCACTTCTGATTTTGCCCCCCGCTTTGAAGCGGTGGGGCTCCCCGAGGCGGCAGGGGCGATGTAGCCACCTTGCCCATTTATGGGCCACTTCTGATTTTGCCCCCCTCTTTGAAGCGGTGGGGATCCCCGAGGTGGCAGGGATGATGTAACCACCTTGCCCATTTATGGGCCACTTCTGATTTTGCCCTCCGCTGTGAAGCGGATGGGATCCCCGAGGCGGCAGGGGTGATGTAGCCACCTTGCCCACTTGTGGGCCACTTCTGATTTTTGCCCCCCGGTCTGAAGCGTTCGGCCTCCCCGAGGCGGCAGGGGTGATGTAGCCACCTTGCCCATTTATGGGCCCCTTCTGATTTTGCCCCCCGCTCTGAAGCGGTGGGGATCCCCGAGGCGGCAGGGGTGATGTAGCCACCTTGCCCATTTATCGGCCACTTCTGATTTTGCCCCCCCTCTGAAGCGGTGGGGATCCCCGAGGCGGCAGGGGTGATGTAGCCACCTTGCCCATTCATCGGCCACTTCTGATTTTGCCCCCCGCTCTGAAGCGGTGGGGATCCCCGAGGCGGCAGGGGTGATGTAGCCACCTTGCCCATTTATGGGCCACTTCTCATTTTGCCCCCCGCTTTGAAGCGGTGGGGATCCCCGAGGCGGCAGGGGTCATGTAGCCACCTTGCCCATTTATGGGCCACTTCTGATTTTGCCCCCCGCTCTGAAGCGGTGGGGATCCCCAAGGCGGCAGGGGTGATGTAGCCACCTTGCCCATTTATGGGCCACCTCTGATTTTGCCCCCCTCTCTGAAGCGGTGGGGATCCCCGAGGCGGCAGGGGCGATGTAGCCACCTTGCCCATTTATGGGCCACCTCTGATTTTGCACCCCGCTTTGAAGCGGTGGGGATCCCGAGGCGGCAGGGTTGATGTAGCCACCTTGCCCATTTATGGGTCACCCCTGATTTTGCCCTCCGCTCTGAAGCGGAGGGGATCCCCGAGGCGGCAGGGGTGATGTAACCAACTTGCCCATTTATGGGCCACTTCTGATTTTGCCCCCCGCTTTGAAGCGGTGGGGCTCCCCGAGGCGGCAGGGGCGATGTAGCCACCTTGCCCATTTATGGGCCACTTCTGATTTTGCCCCCCTCTTTGAAGCGGTGGGGATCCCCGAGGTGGCAGGGATGATGTAACCACCTTGCCCATTTATGGGCCACTTCTGATTTTGCCCTCCGCTGTGAAGCGGATGGGATCCCCGAGGCGGCAGGGGTGATGTAGCCACCTTGCCCACTTGTGGGCCACTTCTGATTTTTGCCCCCCGGTCTGAAGCGTTCGGCCTCCCCGAGGCGGCAGGGGTGATGTAGCCACCTTGCCCATTTATGGGCCCCTTCTGATTTTGCCCCCCGCTCTGAAGCGGTGGGGATCCCCGAGGCGGCAGGGGTGATGTAGCCACCTTGCCCACTTATGGGTCACGTCTGATTTTGCCCCCCGCTCTGAAGCGGAGGGGATCCCCGAGGTGGCAGGGGTGATGTAGCCACCTTGCCCATTCATCGGCCACTTCTGATTTTGCCCCCCGCTCTGAAGCGGTGGGGATCCCCGAGGCGGCAGGGGTGATGTAGCCACCTTGCCCATTCATCGGCCACTTCTGATTTTGCCCCCCGCTCTGAAGCGGTGGGGATCCCCGAGGCGGCAGGGGTGATGTAGCCACCTTGCCCATTTATGGGCCACCTCTCATTTTGCCCCCCCCACGCTCTGAAGCGGTGGGGATCCCCGAGGCGGCAGGGGTGATGTAGCCACCTTGCCCATTTATCGGCCACTTCTGATTTTGCCCCCCCTCTGAAGCGGTGGGGATCCCCGAGGCGGCAGGGGTGATGTAGCCACCTTGCCCATTCATCGGCCACTTCTGATTTTGCCCCCCGCTCTGAAGCGGTGGGGATCCCCGAGGCGGCAGGGGTGATGTAGCCACCTTGCCCATTTATGGGCCACTTCTCATTTTGCCCCCCGCTTTGAAGCGGTGGGGATCCCCGAGGCGGCAGGGGTCATGTAGCCACCTTGCCCATTTATGGGCCACTTCTGATTTTGCCCCCCGCTCTGAAGCGGTGGGGATCCCCAAGGCGGCAGGGGTGATGTAGCCACCTTGCCCATTTATGGGCCACCTCTGATTTTGCCCCCCGCTCTAAAGCGGTGGGGATCCCCGAGGCGGCAGGGGCGATGTAGCCACCTTGCCCATTTATGGGCCACCTCTGATTTTGCACCCCGCTTTGAAGCGGTGGGGATCCCGAGGCGGCAGGGTTGATGTAGCCACCTTGCCCATTTATGGGTCACGCCTGATTTTGCCCTCCGCTCCGAAGCGGAGGGGATCCCCGAGGCGGCAGGGGTGATGTAACCAACTTGCCCATTTATGGGCCACTTCTGATTTTGCCCCCCGCTTTGAAGCGGTGGGGCTCCCCGAGGCGGCAGGGGCGATGTAGCCACCTTGCCCATTTATGGGCCACTTCTGATTTTGCCCCCCTCTTTGAAGCGGTGGGGATCCCCGAGG
This sequence comes from Eutreptiella sp. 'Long Island Sound 2002', assembly GCA_964036045.1. Classification (NCBI taxonomy): domain Eukaryota; phylum Euglenozoa; class Euglenophyceae; order Eutreptiales; family Eutreptiaceae; genus Eutreptiella; species Eutreptiella sp. 'Long Island Sound 2002'. The sequence goes on from OZ038382.1 coordinate 30,995,409, forward strand.
TGGCAGGGATGATGTAACCACCTTGCCCATTTATGGGCCACTTCTGATTTTGCCCTCCGCTGTGAAGCGGATGGGATCCCCGAGGCGGCAGGGGTGATGTAGCCACCTTGCCCACTTGTGGGCCACTTCTGATTTTTGCCCCCCGGTCTGAAGCGTTCGGCCTCCCCGAGGCGGCAGGGGTGATGTAGCCACCTTGCCCATTTATGGGCCCCTTCTGATTTTGCCCCCCGCTCTGAAGCGGTGGGGATCCCCGAGGCGGCAGGGGTGATGTAGCCACCTTGCCCATTTATGGGTCACGTCTGATTTTGCCCCCCGCTCTGAAGCGGAGGGGAACCCCGAGGTGGCAGGGGTGATGTAGCCACCTTGCCCATTCATCGGCCACTTCTGATTTTGCCCCCCGCTCTGAAGCGGTGGGGATCCCCGAGGCGGCAGGGGTGATGTAGCCACCTTGCCCATTTATGGGCCACCTCTCATTTTGCCCCCCCCCCCGCTCTGAAGCGGTGGGGATCCCCGAGGCAGCAGGGGCGATGTAGCCACCTCGCCCATTTATGGGCCACTTCTCATTTTGCCCCCCGCTTTGAAGCGGTGGGGATCACCGAGGCGGCAGGGGTCATGTAGCCACCTTGCCCATTTATGGGCCACTTCTGATTTTGCCCCCCGCTCTGAAGCGGAGGGGATCCCCAAGGCGGCAGGGGTGATGTAGCCACCTTGCCCATTTATGGGCCACCTCGGATTTTGCCCCCCGCTCTAAAGCGGTGGGGATCCCCGAGGCGGCAGGGGCGATGTAGCCACCTTGCCCATTTATGGGCCACCTCTGATTTTGCACCCCGCTTTGAAGCGGTGGGGATCCCCGAGGCGGCAGGGTTGATGTAGCCACCTTGCCCATTTATGGGTCACGCCTGATTTTGCCCCCCGCTCTGAAGCGGTGGGGATCCCCGAGGCGGCAGGGGTGATGTAACCACCTTGCCCATTTATGGGCCACCTCTGATTTTGCCCCCCGCCTTGAAGCGGTGGGGCTCCCCGAGGCGGCAGGGGCGATGTAGCCACCTTGCCCATTTATGGGCCACTTCTGATTTTTCCCCCCGCTTTGAAGCAGTGGGGATCCCCGAGGTGGCAGGGGTGATGTAACCACCTTGCCCATTTATGGGCCACTTCTGATTTTGCCCTCCGCTGTGAAGCGGATGGGATCCCCGAGGCGGCAGGGGTGATGTAGCCCCCTTGCCCATTTATGGGCCACTTCTGATTTTGCCCCCCGCTCTGAAGCGGTGGGGATCCCCGAGGCGGCAGGGGTGATGTAGCCACCTTGCCCATTTATGGGCCACTTCTGATTTTGCCCCCCGCTTTGAAGCGGTGGGGATCCCCGAGGCGGCAAGGGTGATGTAGCCACCTCGCCCATTTATGGGCCACTTCTCATTTTGCCCCCCGCTTTGAAGCGGTGGGGATCACCGAGGCGGCAGGGGTCATGTAGCCACCTTGCCCATTTATGGGCCACTTCTGATTTTCCCCCCCCGGTCTGAAGCGTTCGGCCTCCCGAGGCGGCAGGGGTGATGTAGCCACCTTGCCCATTTATGGGCCACTTCTGATTTTGCCCCCCGCTCTGAAGCGGTGGGGATCCCCGAGGCGGCAGGGGTGATGTAGCCACCTTGCCCATTTATGGGCCACTTCTGATTTTGCCCCCCGCTTTGAAGCGGTGGGGATCCCCGAGGCGGCAAGGGTGATGTAGCCACCTTGCCCACTTGTGGGCCACTTCTGATTTTGCACCCCGCTTTGAAGCGGTGGGGATCCCCGAGGCGGCAGGGTTGATGTAGCCACCTTACCCATTTATGGGTCACGCCTGATTTTGCCCCCCGCTTTGAAGCGTCGGGGCTCCCCGAGGCGGCAGGGGCGATGTAGCCACCTTGCCCATTTATGGGCCACTTCTGATTTTGCCCCCCGCTTTGAAGCGGTGGGGATCCCCGAGGTGGCAGGGGTGATGTAACCACCTTGCCCATTTATGGGCCACTTCTGATTTTGCCCTCCGCTGTGAAGCGGATGGGATCCCCGAGGCGGCAGGGGTGATGTAGCCACCTTGCCCATTTATGGGCCACTTCTGATTTTGCCCCCCGCTTTGAAGCGGTGGGGATCCCCGAGGCGGCAAGGGTGATGTAGCCACCTTGCCCACTTGTGGGCCACTTCTGATTTTGCACCCCGCTTTGAAGCGGTGGGGATCCCCGAGGCGGCAGGGTTGATGTAGCCACCTTACCCATTTATGGGTCACGCCTGATTTTGCCCCCCGCTTTGAAGCGTCGGGGCTCCCCGAGGCGGCAGGGGCGATGTAGCCACCTTGCCCATTTATGGGCCACTTCTGATTTTGCCCCCCGCTTTGAAGCGGTGGGGATCCCCGAGGTGGCAGGGGTGATGTAACCACCTTGCCCATTTATGGGCCACTTCTGATTTTGCCCTCCGCTGTGAAGCGAATGGGATCCCCGAGGCGGCAGGGGTGATGTAGCCACCTTGCCCACTTGTGGGCCACTTCTGATTTTTGCCCCCCGGTCTGAAGCGTTCGGCCTCCCCGAGGCGGCAGGGGTGATGTAGCCACCTTGCCCATTTATGGGCCACTTCTGATTTTGCCCCCCGCTCTGAAGCGGTGGGGATCCCCGAGGCGGCAGGGGTGATGTAGCCACCTTGCCCATTTATGGGTCACTTCTGATTTTGCCCTCCGCTCTGAAGCGGTGGGGATCCCCGAGGCGGCGGGGGTGATGTAACCACCTTGCCCAATGATGGGTCACTTCTGATTTTGCCCCCCGCTTTGAAGCGGTGGGGATCCCCGAGACGGCAAGGGTGATGTAGCCACCTTGCCCACTTGTGGGCCACTTCTGATTTTTGCCCCCCGCTCTGAAGCGTTGGGCCTCCCCGAGGCGGCAGGGGTGATGTAGCCACCTTGCCCATTTATGGGCCACTTCTGATTTTGCTCCCCGCTCTGAAGCGGTGGGGATCCCCGAGCCGGCAGGGGTCATGTAGCCACCTTGCCCATTTATGGGCCACTTCTGATTTTGCTCCCCGCTCTGAAGCAGTGGGGATCCCCGAGGCGGCAGGGGTGATGTAGCCACCTTGCCCATTTATGGGCCACTTCTGATTTTGCTCCCCGCTCTGAAGCGGTGGGGATCCCCGAGGCGGCAGGGGTGATGTAGCCACCTTGCCCATTTATGGGCCACTTCTGATTTTGCCCCCCGGTCTGAAGCGCTGGGCATACCCGAGGCGGCAGGGGTGATGTAACCACCTTGCCCATTTATGGGCCACTTCTGATTTTGCCCCCCGCTCTGAGGCGGTGGGGATCCCCGAGGCGGTAGGGGTGATGTAGCCACCTTGCTCATTTATGGGCCACTTCTGATTTTGCCCTCCGCTCTGAAGCGATGGGGATCCCCGAGGCGGCAGGGGTGATGTAGCCACCTTGCCCACTTGTGGGCCACTTCTGATTTTGCTCCCCACTCTGAAGCGGAGGGGATCCATGAGGCGGCAGGGGTGATGTAGTCACCTTGCCGAATTATGGGCCACTTCTGATTTTGCCCCCCGCTCTGAGGCGGTGGGGATCCCCGAGGCGGTAGGGGTGATGTAGCCACCTTGCCCATTTATGGGCCACTTCTGATTTTTGCACCCCGCTTTGAAGCGGTGGGGATCCCCGAGGCGGCAGGGGTGATGTAGCCACCTTGCCCACTTGTGGGCCACTTCTGATTTTGCCCCCCTCTCTGAAGCGGATGGGATCCCCGAGGCGGCAGGGGTGATGTAGCCACCTTGCCCATTTATGGGCCACTTCTGATTTTGCCCCCCGCTCTGAAGCAGTGGGGATCCCCGAGGTGGCAGCGGTGATGTAGCCACCTTGCCCATTTATGGGCCACTTCTGATTTTGCCCCCCGCTCTGAAGCGGTGGGGATCCTCGAGGCGGCAGGGGTGATGTAACCATCTTGCCCATTTATGGGCCACTTCTGATTTTGCACCCCGCTTTGAAGCGCTGGGGATCCCCGAGGCGGCAGGGTTGATGTAGCCACCTTGCCCATTTATGGGCCACTTCTGATTTTGTCCTCCGCTCTGAAGCGGAGGGGATACCCGAGGCGGCAGGGGTGATGTAACCACCTTGCCCATTTATGGGCCACCTCTGATTTTGCCCCCCGCTTTGAAGCGGTGGGGCTCCCCGAGGCGGCAGGGGCGATGTAGCCACCTTGCCCATTTATGGGCCACTTCTGATTTTGCCCCCCGCTTTGAAGCGGTGGGGATCCCCGAGGTGGCAGGGGTGATGTAACCACCTTGCCCATTTATGGGCCACTTCTGATTTTGCCCTCCGCTGTGAAGCGGATGGGATCCCCGAGGCGGCAGGGGTGATGTAGCCACCTTGCCCACTTGTGGGCCACTTCTGATTTTTGCCCCCCGGTCTGAAGCGTTCGGCCTCCCCGAGGCGGCAGGGGTGATGTAGCCACCTTGCCCATTTATGGGCCACTTCTGATTTTGCCCCCCGCTCTGAAGCGGTGGGGATCCCCGAGGCGGCAGGGGTGATGTAGCCACCTTGCCCATTTATGGGCCACTTCTGATTTTGCTCCCCGCTCTGAAGCGGTGGGGATCTTCGAGGCGGCAGGGGTCATGTAGCCACCTTGCCCATTGATGGGCCACTTCTGATTTTGCCCCCCGCTCTGAAGCGGTGGGGAACCCCAAGGCGGCAGGGGTGATGTAGCCACCTTGCCCATTTATGGGCCACTTCTGATTTTGCCCCCCGGTCTGAAGCGCTGGGCATACCCGAGGCGGCAGGGGTGATGTAACCACCTTGCCCATTTATGGGCCACTTCTGATTTTGCCCCCCGCTCTGAGGCGGTGGGGATCCCCGAGGCGGTAGGGGTGATGTAGCCACCTTGCCCATTTATGGGCCACTTCTGATTTTGCCCTCCGCTCTGAAGCGGTGGGGATCCCCGAGGCGGCAGGGGTGATGTGGCCACCTTGCCCACTTGTGGGCCACTTCTGATTTTGCTCCCCACTCTGAAGCGCAGGGGATCCATGAGGCGGCAGGGGTGATGTAGCCACCTTGCCCATTTATGGGCCACTTCTGATTTTGCCCCCCGCTCTGAGGCGGTGGGGATCCCCGAGGCGGTAGGGGTGATGTAGCCACCTTGCCCATTTATGGGCCACTTCTGATTTTGCCCTCCGCTCTGAAGCGGTGGGGATCCCTGAGGCGGCAGGGGTGATGTAGCCACCTTGCCCACTTGTGGGCCACCTCTGATTTTGCCCCCCTCTGTGAAGCGGATGGGATCCCCGAGGCGGCAGGGGTGATGTAGCCACCTTGCCCATTTATGGGCCACTTCTGATTTTGCCCCCCGCTCTGAAGCGGAGGGGATCCCCGAGGCGGCAGGGGCAATGTAGCCACCTTGCCCATTTATGGGCCACCTCTGATTTTGCCCCCCGCTCTGAAGCGGTGGGGATCCCCGAGGCGGCAGGGGTGATGTAGCCACCTTGCCCACTTGTGGGCCATTTCTGATTTTGCCCCCCGCTCTGAAGCAGAGGTGATCCCCAAGGCGGCAAGGGTTATGTAGCCACCTTGCCCATTTATGGGCCACTTCTGATTTTTCCCCCTCGCTCTGAAGCGGATGGGATCCCCGAGGTGGCAGGGGTGATGTAGCCACCTTGCCCATTTATGGGCCACCTCTGATTTTGCCCCCCGCTCTAAAGCGGTGGGGATCCCCGAGGCAGCAGGGGTGATGTAGCCACCTTGCCCATTTGTGGGCCACTTCTGATTTTGCCCCCCGCTCTGAAGCGGTGGGGATCCTCGAGGCGGCAGGGGTGATGTAACCATCTTGCCCATTTATGGGCCACTTCTGATTTTGCACCCCGCTTTGAAGCGCTGGGGATCCCCGAGGCGGCAGGGTTGATGTAGCCACCTTGCCCATTTATGGGTCACGCCTGATTTTGCCCTCCGCTCTGAAGCGGAGGGGATACCCGAGGCGGCAGGGGTGATGTAACCACCTTGCCCATTTATGGGCCACCTCTGATTTTGCCCCCCGCTTTGAAGCGGTGGGGCTCCCCGAGGCGGCAGGGGCGATGTAGCCACCTTGCCCATTTATGGGCCACTTCTGATTTTGCCCCCCGCTTTGAAGCGGTGGGGATCCCCGAGGTGGCAGGGGTGATGTAACCACCTTGCCCATTTATGGGCCACTTCTGATTTTGCCCTCCGCTGTGAAGCGGATGGGATCCCCGAGGTGGCAGGGGTGATGTAGCCACCTTGCCCACTTGTGGGCCACTTCTGATTTTTGCCCCCCGGTCTGAAGCGTTCGGCCTCCCCGAGGCGGCAGGGGTATTGTAGCCACCTTGCCCATTTATGGGCCACTTCTGATTTTGCCCCCCGCTCTGAAGCGGTGGGGATCCCCGAGGCGGCAGGGGTGATGTAGCCACCTTGCCCATTTATGGGTCACTTCTGATTTTGCCCTCCGCTCTGAAGCGGTGGGGATCCCCGAGGCGGCGGGGGTGATGTAACCACCTTGCCCAATGATGGGTCACTTCTGATTTTGCCCCCCGCTCTGAAGCGGAGGGGATCCCCGAGGCGGCAGGGGTGATGTAGCCACCTTGCCCATTTATGGGTCACTTCTGATTTTGCCCTCCGCTTTGAAGCGGTGGGGATCCCCGAGACGGCAAGGGTGATGTAGCCACCTTGCCCACTTGTGGGCCACTTCTGATTTTTGCCCCCCGCTCTGAAGCGTTGGGCCTCTCCGAGGCGGCAGGGGTGATGTATCCACCTTGCCCATTTATGGGCCACTTCTGATTTTGCTCCCCGCTCTGAAGCAGTGGGGATCCCCGAGGCGGCAGGGGTGATGTAGCCACCTTGCCCATTTATGGGCCAAGTCTGATGTTGCCCTCCGCTCTGAAGCGGTGGGGATCCCCGAGCCGGCAGGGGTCATGTAGCCACCTTGCCCATTTATGGGCCACTTCTGATTTTGCTCCCCGCTCTGAAGCAGTGGGGATCCCCGAGGCGGCAGGGGTGATGTAGCCACCTTGCCCATTTATGGGCCACTTCTGATTTTGCTCCCCACTCTGAAGCGGTGGGGATCTTCGAGGCGGCAGGGGTCATGTATCCACCTTGCCCATTTATGGGCCACCTCTGATTTTGCCCCCCGCTCTGAAGCGGTGGGGATCCCCGAGGCGGCAGGGGTGATGTAGCCACCTTGCCCACTTGTGGGCCACTTCTGATTTTGCCTCCCGCTCTGAAGCAGAGGTGATCCCCAAGGCGGCAAGGGTTATGTAGCCACCTTGCCCATTTATGGGCCACTTCTGATCCCCCCCCCCCGCTCTGAAGCGGATGGGATCCCCCAGGTGGCAGGGGTGATGTAGCCACCTTGCCCATTTATGGGCCACCTCTGATTTTGCCCCCCGCTCTAAAGCGGTGGGGATCCCCGAGGCGGCAGGGGTGATGTGACCACCTTGCCCATTTATGGGCCACTTCTGATTTTGCCCCCCGCTCTGAAGCGGTGGGGATCCTCGTGGCGGCAGGGGTGATGTACCCATCTTGCCCACTTGTGGGCCACTTCTGATTTTGCACCCCGCTTTGAAGCGCTGGGGATCCCCGAGGCGGCAGGGTTGATGTAGCCACCTTGCCCATTTATGGGTCACGCCCGATTTTGCCCCCCGCTCTGAAGCGGAGGGGATACCCGAGGCGGCAGGGGTGATGTAACCACCTTGCCCATTTATGGGCCACCTCTGATTTTGCCCCCCGCTTTGAAGCGGTGGGGCTCCCCGACGCGGCAGGGGCGATGTAGCCACCTTGCCCATTTATGGGCCACTTCTGATTTTGCCCCCCGCTTTGAAGCGGTGGGGATCCCCGAGGTGGCAGGGGTGATGTAGCCACCTTGCCCACTTGTGGGCCACTTCTGATTTTTGCCCCCCGGTCTGAAGCGTTCGGCCTCCCCGAGGCGGCAGGGGTGATGTAGCCACCTTGCCGATTTATGGGCCACTTCTGATTTTGCCCCCCGCTCTGAAGCGGTGGGGATCCCCGAGGCGGCAGGGGTGATGTAGCCACCTTGCCCATGTATGGGTCACTTCTGATTTTGCCCTCCGCTCTGAAGCGGTGGGGATCCCCGAGGCGGCGGGGGTGATGTAACCACCTTGCCCAATGATGGGTCACTTCTGATTTTGCCCCCCGCTCTAAAGCGGAGGGGATCCCCGAGGCGGCAGGGGTGATGTAGCCACCTTGCCCATTTATGGGCCACTTCCGATTTTGCCCCCCGCTCTAAAGCGGTGGGGATCCCCGAGGCGGCAGGGGTGATGTAGCCACCTTGCCCATTTATGGGTCACTTCTGATTTTGCCCTCCGCTCTGAAGCGGTGGGGATCCCCGAGGCGGCGGGGGTGATGTAACCACCTTGCCCAATGATGGGTCACTTCTGATTTTGCCCCCCGCTCTGAAGCGGAGGGGATCCCCGAGGCGGCAGGGGTGATGTAGCCACCTTGCCCATTTATGGGTCACTTCTGATTTTGCCCCCCGCTTTGAAGCGGTGGGGATCCCCGAGACGGCAAGGGTGATGTAGCCACCTTGCCCACTTGTGGGCCACTTCTGATTTTTGCCCCCCGGTCTGAAGCGTTGGGCCTCCCCGAGGCGGCAGGGGTGATGTAGCCACCTTGCCCATTTATGGGCCACTTCTGATTTTGCTCCCCGCTCTGAAGCAGTGGGGATCCCCGAGGCGGCAGGGGTGATGTAGCCACCTTGCCCATTTATGGGCCATTTCTGATGTTGCCCTCCGCTCTGAAGCGGTGGGGATCCCCGAGCCGGCAGGGGTCATGTAGCCACCTTGCCCATTTCTGGGCCACTTCTGATTTTGCTCCCCGCTCTGAAGCAGTGGGGATCCCCGAGGCGGCAGGGGTGATGTAGCCACCTTGCCCATTTATGGGCCACTTCTGATTTTGCTCCCCGCTCTGAAGCGGTGGGGATCTTCGAGGCGGCAGGGGTCATGTAGCCACCTTGCCCATTTATGGGCCACTTCTGATTTTGCCCCCCGCTCTGAAGCGGTGGGGATCCCCAAGGCGGCAGGGGTGATGTAGCCACCTTGCCCATTTATGGGCCACTTCTGATTTTGCCGCCCGGTCTGACGCGCTGGGCATACCCGAGGCGGCAGGGGTGATGTAACCACCTTGCCCATTTATGGGCCACTTCTGATTTTGCCCCCCGCTCTGAGGCGGTGGGGATCCCCGAGGCGGTAGGGGTGATGTAGCCACCTTGCCCATTTATGGGCCACTTCTGATTTTGCTCCCCACTCTGAAGCGGAGGGGATCCATGAGGCGGCAGGGGTGATGTAGCCACCTTGCCCATTTATGGGCCACTTCTGATTTTGCCCCCCGCTCTGAGGCGGTGGGGATCCCCGAGGCGGTAGGGGTGATGTAGCCACCTTGCCCATTTATGGGCCACTTCTGATTTTGCCCCCCGCTCTGAGGCGGTGGGGATCCCCGAGGCGGCAGGGGTGATGTAGCCACCTTGCCCACTTGTGGGCCACTTCTGATTTTGCTCCCCACTCTGAAGCGGAGGGGATCCATGAGGCGGCACGGGTGATGTAGCCACCTTGCCCATTTATGGGCCACTTCTGATTTTGCCCCCCGCTCTGAGGCGGTGGGGATCCCCGAGGCGGTAGGGGTGATGTAGCCACCTTGCCCATTTATGGGCCACTTCTGATTTTGCCCTCCGCTGTGAAGCGGTGGGGATCCCCGAGGCGGCAGGGGTGATGTAGCCACCTTGCCCACTTGTGGGCCACTTCTGATTTTGCCCCCCTCTCTGAAGCGGATGGGATCCCCGAGGCGGCAGGGGTGATGTAGCCACCTTGCCCATTTATGGGCCACTTCTGATTTTGCCCCCCGCTCTGAAGCGGAGGGGATCCCCGAGGCGGCAGGGGCAATGTAGCCACCTTGCCCATTTATGGGCCACCTCTGATTTTGCCCCCCGCTCTGAAGCGGTGGGGATCCCCGAGGCGGCAGGGGTGATGTAGCCACCTTGCCCACTTGTGGGCCACTTCTGATTTTGCCCCCCGCTTCGAAGCAGGGGTGATCCCCAAGGCGGCAAGGGTTATGTAGCCACCTTGCCCATTTATGGGCCACTTCTGATTTTTCCCCCCCGCTCTGAAGCGGATGGGATCCGCGAGGTGGCAGGGGTGATGTAGCCACCTTGCCCATTTATGGGCCACCTCTGATTTTGCCCCCCGCTCTAAAGCGGTGGGGATCCCCGAGGCGGCAGGGGTGATGTAGCCACCTTGCCCATTTATGGGCCACTTCTGATTTTGCCCCCCGCTCTGAAGCGGTGGGGATCCTCGAGGCGGCAGGGGTGATGTAACCATCTTGCCCATTTATGGGCCACTTCTGATTTTGCACCCCGCTTTGAAGCGGAGGGGATCCTCGAGGCGGCAGAGGTGATGTGGCCACCTTGCCCATTTATGGCCCACCTCTGATTTTGCCCCCCGCTCTAAAGCGGTGGGGATCCCCGAGGCAGCAGGGGCGATGTAGCCACCTTGCCCATTTATTGGCCATTTCTGATTTCGCCCCCCGCTTTGAAGCGGTGGGGATCCCTGAGGCGGCAGGGGTGATGTAGCCACCTTGCCCATTTATGGGCCACTTCTGATTTTGCCCCCCGCTCTAAAGCGGTGGGGATCCCCGAGGCGGCAGGGGCGATGTAGCCACCTTGCCGATTTATGGGCCATTTCTGATTTTGCCCCCCGCTTTGAAGCGGAGGGGATCACCGAGGCGGCAGGGGTGATGTAGCCACCTTGCCCATTTCTGGGCCACTTCTGATTTTGCCCCCCGCTCTGAAGCGGAGGGGATCCCCGAGGCGGCAGGGGTGATGTAGCCACCGTGCCCATTTATGGGCCACTTCTGATTTTGCCCCCCGCTTTGAAGCGGAGGGGATCCCCGAGGCGGCAGGGGTGATGTAGCCACCTTGCCCATTTATGGGCCACTTCTGATTTTGCCCCCCGGTCTGAAGCGGAGGGGATCACCGAGGCGGCACGGGTGACCTAGCCACCTTGCCCATTTGTGGGCCACTCCTCCCCGGAACGACTTCTGATTTTGCTCCCTTTGTTGGTAGTATTGTCCTTTCTTTTGCTCGTATGCATGTGTTTTTTCTAGGTAAGTGGTGGCAGGGGCGGTTCCCCTGATGAAATGTAGCAAGTTGCTCCTTTTGTTGGTCGTATTGCCCCTTCTTTTGCTCGTATGCATGTGTTTTTTTTAGGTAAGTCGCATGACCAGTGATCCAACCTTGTTGCGGTGGACGGGGCGGTTTGGTCCAGAATGTGAGTTTCGGAATGGGCATGTGGTTTTTTGGATGCCCAAATGGATGCCGATGGTCGTTGGCTGATTCCAGTGGGCACCCTGTCTGCCTTTGTAAAACCTACAAAGGTACGCACTTGTCCTCAGTTGCGTGCAGCGCCATACGCTGGTGTGGCGCATACTAGCCTGCGGCCCGCGGAAGCAACAGAATTTTGTTTGTTTTGTGGAGCGGCTATTGCTTTGGCAAGGATGCGTCATCATGTGGCAGTGCACTTGCAGAAAGGAGAGGTGGTAACGGACCCAAGGATGCATGGTGGGGCCGAACCTTGTGGTTTTTGTGGACACACAACAGGCACGTGTACCACAAGTATTGTGGGCAAGAAAATCAGTAGCACATGCCCGTGTGTGGTCCCATTGAAGCTAGCAATGGCCATGCGCAAACAAGAAAACATGCCCCGTGAATGTCATATTCCCGGGTGCAGTGCCACCCCGTGGGTTTTGAACATCAAAACTCACTTGGCTCGGTGCCATCCAACCGTGCCACGCAACACCGTTGATTTGATGGAATGAGTTGTAGTCGGGCAGGACGATGAGAAAAAAAAGGGGCGAGCCAAAAAAATCCCCATGGTGATGAAGCCCAAGATCACTTTGAAAGTGGCAAAGGCGGTCGACAACGAGAGTGCGTCCTTCTCTGAAGCCTCTCTTGGACGCTCCGATTGGGATTGGAAACCGGAGGAGGATGCAAGCTTTGTGGAATCTAGGTCTTCCGCAGATAACGATTCGTCTAGCGGTAACGAGAGTTCCGCAACTTCCGAGGATGGCAATAGCTCCTCTTCTTCCTCATCTTCTTCCTCTTCCACCTCTTCTTCCGGGGTGGAAGTTCTCCTGCAAAAGAAAGCTGTTCCTGGCAAGGGCACAAAGCAGCCCATCACCACCGCTACCAAGCAAAATGCGAAGAAGCGTTGCACGGTGAAGACGTCAGGGCGGAAGAAGTAGGCGGAGCTACATGCACACACACACACACACACACGTCACAAACGGATACCTCCCCCACCCCCTACACCTCCTCGCTCTCCCTCTCCTTCCCTTGTAGTAGCATGCACACTAGGACTGGAAGGCCCACACAATGGCGCGGGAGGCCTGGCCAGCCATAGTCTTAAGGGCCTCCCGAGTTGTGTCGGCCGACTAGTATAGTCACACACACACACACACCCCTTCTTTTATGCCCTCCCCTTGACGCATTTCCCACCCCATGGTGTATTTCTAACCCCATGATGCATTCCGAACCCCATGACGGACCTTGATGCGGGTCAACCCCCATGCCGCAGTTCTAACCCCATGGTGTACCTCGAACCCCATGACCGCCTCGGAGACCCACAGTCCCAAGGTTTCTGGTACCCACGGCCGGAAATACCCAAGCCGATGAAACCCTACCATAGACGTTGGTAGGGGCGGTGCGAATTGTCGGATCACACCTGGGCCGCATATCCAATTGTTCGGAGGTGCCCGACACTATGTTCTCCATGGGGGGGGGGGGGGGCGGGGTGCCGTTTCCGCGGACAATACCCCCGCGCAGCGAAAACCCCCCTTTAAACCCCCCCCCAAACGCCCCCTTTTTTAAATTTGGCTTTGGGCGGTTTTTAAGCATGATATCCGATTTCCGAGAATCCCCCCCCCCCTGGCTATGGGTGTCATTCATCAAGAAATGCAAGCAGTATCAGGGACCGTGGGCGACTGATTGTGTGCGCCGGGCGGCGGAAGTTGCGCTTTCGTTGGCCCCAGATTTCCTGCCGTATTGTCAACTGGCCATCGTAAGAGGGGTGTGTTCACTATTACAGAGGGCAGGCAAATGCTATTCTCAGTTACGCCCCCCCCCCCCCCCCCACACAAATTGGTCAGGCATGCACTATGCCTGTGTGGCACAATGTATTCTTCAGATCTGCCAAACTGCACTCGTATTACTCCCCGGCGCTTGTGCGACGAGGTGTGACGATGCTGCAACAAGCGTTGCGTGCGATATGAAAGTACTACTGCCGATATGGCAAGAGGTGTATCAACAGCAGATGCAATTGATGTAGCAGCAACCAGTGCAAGAGCTGCCTCCCATTTGGTCAAACATGGCATCGGGGGCCTTTCTCTCTCCCATGATGCCGTTGGGGTCTCCACCAGAGCGACAAGTATCTGAAGTGTGGGTGCTGTTTGACAAGCTGCAACTCCTAGGCAGGGCTAAGGACGCATGAGACACGCTCTGTGAAGCAAGTTTTTGGTGGGAATGCGCACACGGCATGTGTACCACCAGCCAAATTGCATACTCTGTGTGGTCCCAGAAATGACTAGACATGTGGTTGCTTTGTGCAAGTTCATGGGTTTTGCGGTAGATGCAGTGCGCAAGGCGTTTGGCCCGGTGTGGGCGTCACCGGGGCAGCAAGTGCCTCTGCAGGGGTTGCTTTTGGATCCCCCGCTGTTGTCGTTAAAAACCACCCAAGGGCTGGTCATGTGGGCGGCGTCGCTGAACTCCTGCCATTTGCGGTGTGATGCAGTATTCATGGATGCTTCACCAGACCTGCATGAGTTTGTGTTCAGATGGGCGTCGGTGCTTCTCTGGTGGGCCACATCTGACAAAACTTCTTTGTATAGATAGGAGGCAGTGCATGTCTACTAGGAGTTACAGAAATTCTTGCATGGACAGTCAATGTTTTCCGGGGAGACAGTGGCCCCACAGGGAACAATTGTACCACAGAAACAGTGCAGGCTGCCAAAATAGATAAAATGGGCATCGCGGTCCCAGATATGCAGCAAGTCATTGATGAAAAGTTGGCAAACGGTTGTGACATTTGTTACACGGATGGGTCAAAACTTGATACAAGGGGGTGGCACATGCGGAGTTTGGGCTTTGGTATGGACCTAAGGATAAACGCAATAAGCAGCCGCGGATGCCTTCGACAGAAAAACAGACCATTGGCAGGGCCGAATTGTATGGGGTCCTGACGGCTGTGGAAAATAACTACATGTCGTGACTGTTTCAGAAACTGTGTATGCAGGGCTCATGGAGAAGTGTGCGAAGTGGGACGACATGGGTTGGTGGGGTCACGTGGGCTGCTGGCGCATCGGGATCTCTGGGAGCGCCTGTGGTGTAGCTGGCAGTTGCTAGGGGACAGTGTCTTGGTACAATGGGTGCCTACCCTTGTGGGGGTGCAGGGCAATGAGCAGGCAGATCGCTGTGCTCAGCAAGGGGCGACAGCGCCATTACCCAGTGTAAGGGAGGCTAGGTCTGTGCGAGAGGCATGGCAGGAGTCAGGGCTAGAAGAAATGTCCGAATGCGATGAGTCGGGGATGTCAGTCTGGGATGTGGACATTGGGGGCTCTGACAGTCACAGTTCGAGTGACGGGACAAATGAAACAATCATGAGTGGGGACAGTGAAAGTGACAGTGACGGACTGCGAGGTGCTGGAGTCGCCAATGAAGAGACGGTGTGCAGCATCCTGGGGGGGGCTGAGCTGACCCGAATGATGTGGAGTGAGATACGAGTGAGATTCTTAACCCAAACCAGCCTATGAAACATTCGATACCCCATGTGGGCGAACTCAAGGCAGCATTCAGTCCTGGTTTGGACAATGATGAGCCTGTGTCACGGGGGTCACGGGGGTTGCTTCACAGCCCCCCCCCCCCCCATTGCAGTTGTAATGTGTGTCTTGTTGCTCCGCATTGCCCGTGTGCATGCCTGGGACACAGGGGCCTAACCGCCAGCATCATCACTTTGATGATCAGGAAGAATTTTGCCTCTGCTCCATTTGAAATGCGCGGTGTGTCACTGAAATTCATTGATCACATGGTGACAAAGTATGGGCACCATCTCAACTCCAAGGTCGCAAGCTGTGTGCTAAAGGGCCATGTGTTGGACGTAAATGCCAACCACGGCAAGCCACTAATCATGGGCGTGGTCAACATGTCTTCCGACTCCTGGTATACTACGAGCATCTGCTTGTCCCAGGAGGCTGCTGTGAGGCGAGCCCAGCGGCTGTCCATAGAGGGGGCCTGTCTTGTGGACATTGGGCCGGAGTCCACCGAACCGGGGGCTGCCTTCGCCTCAGAAGCCCGGCAACTTGACCAACTTGTCCCGGTGGTCTCCAAGCTTGCGCAGAAAAAGATCCTAGTCTCCATTGAGACTTATCACCCGGCAGTGGCACGTGGCGTGTTGGAGGCAGGCGCTGCTGTGATCAACTTCACGGGGGGGCACAGCAGCTCTGAGGAGGTTTATCGGATTGCTGCCCAGAACAACGCGGGGGTGATCATAAACTACCATCCCGGTTGCGACACCGGTGACACCGTCCGCAATACGGTGGCAGAGTTGTCTCTTGACTATGACCTCGAGGCCGGGCTCTGGCCTCGGCAAGTCATCCCGTTCTTCGCCAAGGAGGTGGAAAAGGCCACTCGAGCTGGTGTCAAGGCGATTTGGATCGACCCGGGACTGGGTTTTTTCATCAAATCGTTCAAGCCCAACTCTGACGACAGGCTGCGCTACCAACTGGTCTCCATGCTTTCCCTCTTTCAGCTCCGCGCACTAGGAGTCCCTGTGTGTGCCGCACTCCCGCACGCTTTCCATTGCTTTGAGGAGGAGCTACGCTGTGCTGAGCCTTTCTTTGCTGTGCTTGCAACCCTGGGTCAATGCGACTTGCTGCGGACGCACGAGGTTTCCAAAGTGAAGGGGGTCGTCTCCGCCATGAATACTGACATTGAACAAGTGTGGGAGCACAACGAGCTTTCGACAGAAACTCCGACCGAGCTGCTTGCCCTACCCAGCATTGTCTGCCACCAAAGCCAGGATCCGGAAGTGGTCCGAGCCCAGCTTCTCGAGGGCATCCGGATCAAGCAGGTATTGAGGACTCTGCCATCGCGTGCCTCGGCCTGATTAATCTATCTAGCTAAGAACTCCAAATTACTCCTTTTACCCCCAAGAGCCACAGATAGGGGTCCCAGGTTACACACAAACCACCACTATAGGGTTAGTTAACCCTACATCAGCCTCACTAAAAGGTTACCTCGCAAGTCCGGCTTCACCGAGGGTACATGGCAGGCTGTGATGGGGCCATTGAACCTTGAGTCAATATGACTCTGCTTTACCGACAGACTCTCCTACTGCACCTTGTCCCTAACACAGTGGCGTGCCGCCCGACATTTTCAGGCAGTGTAACTTGTAGCTCCTTTTCCTTTCTACGGGTCATCTTGTGGTCCTAAATTACTCCCAAGTGGACTTGCCCTCCTCTGTTCCCACACTTGGCGTTCCACCTGAATACGGTGGGTACTAGACGATTGTGCTTTCACGAAAATGGAAGTGGCACGTGCTGGACAGGGGGCCTACTCGCACATCCTAGTGGACCACATCAAACAACCACTGAAGTGGAAGAGGCCGTCCACCCAATTACTCGATTGCCGGGCTAATTTTCCACAGGTACCCTCAACCAGTCACTTCTGAATGTGCTGGCTGTGAACGGCATGGAGGTTTACATGGCTAACCCCCCGGCTTCCTTGAGTGAGCGACCCATCCACACCACTTGATAGCACCTTGTTGTCGCCCTTGCACTTGTGCGTGTGCACTCTTGGCACCACACGTGCACTTTTGGAACACAGCATGGATTGGAGACCGCTTACGTGTGCACGGGTACCAACCCCCGTTGGTGCACTAGCCACGGGGGATATGGAGCCAGTTCCAGCAAGTAATTTGCCTTTTGAGTCATACAACATGGTCCATCCGACCCCTCAACACGACCAGGGATTTGAGGTGTGAGTGTCGATCTCTCACGTCCGTTGATGGCTGGCATCGGCAGACTGATGACAGCCCTGTGCACCAGTTGTCTTTGTGCATCGTGCTGCAATGCCATGCCTGCATCCAAGGCAATTTACAGGATCCCCCCCCCCCTGCTCCATAGCATCAGCAAGTTCCTCTGTCAACGGAGCTGAGGGGAGGGCACCCCCAAAGAAGGTGCAATTGAAGATGGACAGCCCCCGCCCCCGCCCGCCCGCCGTGATGAGGACCTGTGCGGCTTACAGGCGCTACTTCCAGCTCCCTGGCTGCTAAGCCTTCTGCCAAGCCTTCTGCCCAGGTTGATACACAGCCTCGTGCCAAGCCTGCACCCAAACCTGCTGCAAGTGTTAGAGGAGGGGGGAAGCTTCTTCAGCGCAAACAAGGCAAGGTGGTTGCGGTACATGCCATTTGGTTCTCCTCTTTGGCTGTTTTGAGGGGCCTCCTGGGCCATGTTTGTCCCAAACTGCTGTTTTGGGCCAAACGCAGGCCAGTTTTGCAGGATACCTGCCCACTCTTTGAACTGCCATGGTCAGGTTTCTGGCTCAAACTCTGGATGTAGGAAGGCCCGTCAATGCAAAAAGGGCCAGAGGAGAGCAGAGCCGGAAGTCTCCGGATGGAGTAATGGCCAAAGCGAAAAGGAGAAGGGTTGTAGTTGCTGTGTTGTTGCTTGTTGTCACTTTCCAGCCAGAGTTAAGCCGAGAGGGGTATACAAATCTATAGATATATAATATATAGACATAGATATAGATATAAGTAACAACCCTCAACGAAATCTGCGCACGCCATGAACAACACAAACCAGTTGGCAGTGACGTATCGCAGTGTAACCCCCCCCCCCCCTATATAAGCTACGCCCTTGTCCCAGCTACAGTTAGCGCGCCGGGCATCTTTTTTGACCCGTGCCCCACCGGTGACCTTTTAGGGGGTGCACTAAGCGCAGTGCGTGCGCAGTGCAACTATTTGGACGTCTAGCCGTCCTAGAACCCCATACTTTGTGACACTATGGGTGTTATTGTTGTTTGAAAACGGGTATTTTGATGCTTTTTTCACCTTGAGGATATGGTATATTTGGATTCTCACCCAGTTTCACCCATTTTCATCCATTTTTTGCTCGTTTCCACCACATCCACTCCTTACTAGGTTGATTTATCCCCACCCTGGGGACCCCGAGAAGGGAGGGGTGATGTAGCCATATTGCTAAAATTGGTTTTCCCCCCATGGGCTTGGCACTTGATGCCTTGCCCACGGTCGCAGCACACACCCCCCCCACTCCCGGACGCCACACACGAACAACACACAAGCAAAGACACAGGCACGGACGCTGCTGCCATTCATATTTAGATTCCTCCCCACCATGGGGACCCCGAGAAGGCAAGGGTCATGTAGCCATATTGAGCATGTCTTGCCGCATGTTTGGGCTGACAACAACAACTGGGCCACCACGCAAGATGAGGCAGAGGATGAGGCAGAAGTGTGTGTGTTGTGTTGTCAGAAGCGTATTATTATGCAACGTGCTTTGTAGGGAAGGTGTGCAGTGCAACGTGGCCTACTTGGGGGGGGCTTCTCCATGAGAGGGTAAATGTGGGGCTGAAGTCGGGATAGTTAATAGAAAATGTGCGCCGGGTGCGCACCGGGCGAACATTCCCCTAGTAGGGCCATATAAGACATGTGTTTGTCGTCACATTTGCCAATTTCAGCACATGTGGCCCCTTGCTGGTGCACCAGAAATTATTGTTTCAGTCTGATGCATCCCATAGGTCTTGAATTGCCAATTTCAGTACATGTGGCCTGCGCAGGTGTGTGTAGGCAGTTGTATGTGTTGCGCGCAAGCCACGCCCTTGTCCAAGCTACAGTAGGCGTGGGGACTGTAATAATTGTGTACATTGGCGTAGGTTATACAGGGGGAACGTTAGCGCGTCGGGCGCGCGCCGGGCATCTTTTGTGACCCGTGCCCCATTGGTGGCCTTCTAGGGGGTGCACTAAGGAGGCCCCAATGAGTTGCACCAGTCAGTCTGTATTTTGTTGCATTTTACACAATTTTGCATCTGGAGGCAAGTCCGTCACCCCCCCTACGGACCATGGGAGCATGTCCCGCCTCATGTTTGGACTGACCAAAGCATGGTTAGGTCATGTTGTTTGTTAAGTACAATACAGATGACAGTTGGAGTTGTTGAATTCACAGATATTGCTTTATTATGCAACGTGCTTTGTAGGGAAGGTGTGCAGTGCAACGTGGTCTACTTGGGGGGCTTCTCCATGAGAGGGTAAATCTGGGGCTGAAGTCGGGATAGTTAATAGAAAAGTAGCACGCCGGGCAAACATTCCCCCACAAGCGGGGGGGGGGGGTATAATGATTGTGTCATGTCTAACCTTCTCCCACATTACAATAGGTTCCTCCAAAGTTCCTGTATGAGAGCATGCAGCAGAGCCAGAAGTACTTGGAGGTCCAAAGGCAGCATTCCATCTTTCATACGGACTCAAACGTGGCATGTATGTACGACCGTGCATTTGAAGACGTCGTCCGTGAATGCCGAGGCCCAGTGTCGCTTGTTGGGTTGGGGTGCGGGGGTGGTCCCAAGGAGGCGAAATTACTGGCTCAGCTCAAACGTGCGTCCTGCACCATCACAAGCTACATTCCTGTGGACGTGAGTAGCGCGCTACTCCTGGCAGCTCGTGAGAAGGCCTTGGAAGATGTCCCAACGCAGCGCATTCATCCGCTGGTATGCGACCTAGGTCACATTACTGACCTACCGCAGGTACTGAGATCCATGAGCCCCGGGTCGATCCGAGTTCCTCGGATATTCACGGCATTCGGTCTGATTCCCAACTTTGATCAGGGTGTATTCTTTTCCCTGATCTCTTCGGTAGTGCAGGAAGAGACAGACACGCTCATGTTCAGCGCAAATCTGGCACCAGGCCACGATTTCCGGGCTGGGATGGATGCCATCCTACCGCAGTATGACAACGAAGCTACGCGCGAGTGGCTCCTCTCCTTCATTCTCGGGCTTGGCATCGCCGAGACAGATGGACAACTCGCGTTTAGCATCGTCGAAGGACAGTGGGGTCTATGGCGTGTGGAGGCCAACTTCATCTTCTGTGAGCGTCGGCAGGTCAGCATTGACCACGAGCTTTTGGACTTTCACCCCGCTGACCAGCTCCGTGTATTCCATTCCTACCGACACACCCCTGAAACGGTAGCCCGGTGTTTGGACGAGCATGGTTTGGAGTTGATGCAACAATGGGTGTCGGAGGACCAGGAAGAAGGAGTGTTTGCTGTCAAAAGGTCAAAAGCTTCAAAGCCGGACACCTCTGGGCAATGTCTTCGTGCCATTTGAACCTGAGAGAACTCTTTCAGACACTGAATGATAACCCTAGCTTTCATGTACTGTGAAGTGGACAGAGAGAATCATACACCTTTTCGCACCGGAACGCTGTTGTTCATGTCTGGGTCTTGCATTGCACTTGCTGTATCATGCCAGGGTGCTGTACCCGATTGCAACTGCATTCCCCCGTACCACAACCTCAAGGCGTAAATGTGTGCAAGATGCCATCACTGACGTCAGCGATAGCAACAATGATCATGGCAGCTGGTGGGGGGGTCTCAGTGAAGGCAGTGAGCGTATTCCACTTGTCTATCCAGGTACAATGTAGGGCTACGCGACCTCACTTCTATGCGCTCACCCCCCCTAAATTACTGCTTGCCAGACTGACTGATCGGCTGACTGTCAGCCTCTCTTCTGTGTGCACTGCCGAAGGCAATAGAATTTTGGTGCCCCGTGTAAAGGGGCTGGGAGAACCAGTCACCCCATGTGTTTATACTCAAAATGCTCAGTTTTTTCTGGGCATTTTCCCTAGGCCCCCAAGAAGGCAGGATTTATGCAGCCACTTCTGATTTTGTGGCCACATCGATCTTTCCCCCGCCATGGGGACACATGGGGACAAATGTCGTTTGTTGCTCATTGAAGATCCCACCCTTGAAGCTCAGCCCCGGCACAAGGTAGTGATTGGTGTCCCAGCCCCTCCCTTTCAAGGGGCCAAAATGTTTTAGGGGTGCTGGGGTCAAGGACTGCACCTGGGCGCCCCCCATGCTCCAACCTTTACAGAACCTTCCAATATGGACCCTTTTGTTTGGCTAATTGTTCAAATTGTTCAAATACCCCAAGTGGCGCGCAGTGCGAACACTCCCTCTAAATGCCCAAGCGTGTCCGGAAATCGCCTGAACACGGTCCAAGAGACCTGCTGCAGTGTGCACTGAAATGGAACCAAAGCCCACTCTCAGTCGATGCATTCCTTTCCGGAAGGCCCCTCCACAAGCAGCACCCCTGCTCCCTAAGTGGCAAATGTTGGAAAAAAAAAAAGAGCAGCAGCTTTCTGATTCAGTTTTGAGAAAAAGACGCGCATTTGGATCGGGTTGGGGTCTCGGTGCATGCCTGAAAGTTTGAATGCAGCACTGCTTCATTGGCTGGTGTCAAGCTCTGTGTTGGCCGGCTGGCTGCCGTCTGTGACCTGCTTTTGGCGTTCGTTATAGCCATAACACGCCGACAGCTCCCCATATCACAGGTGGTGCACTGCCCCCCCCCCCCCCCCCCACTCTAAGCTACGCCCTTGTCTAATCTACAGCGGGCGTAGGGACCGTATTGATTCCGTACCCAATTCAATTCGGTACGAAATATAGTACAACCGCATAGGACATGGTTTTGGTGACAAATCTGCCAATTGCATGGAGTCATGGACACATTTGTTGTGATTGTTTGCCCGGTTGAACCCTCAGTACTCTGATTTTGGGGATATTTGTGCATTATCTTTCCCTTTCTTGGTGGTGGTGTGCGTGCCGGTAGTTGTACCCCCCCTCCCCCATGCCAATGGACCCCCCATGCCAATGGACCCCCCCCCCTCTCAAAAGAAGAAACATGGCCCCCCTTGCTAATGGACCCCCCCTCTCGAAAGAAGAAACATGCCCCCCCCCCTCAGATTTTTTCACCAAATCGTACACGAATTGCCCTTTTTTGCCTAGTTTCCTGAGTGTGACATTGTGTGTCTCATGCCTAATTCTCCACCTTGCTTTGCTCTCACAGAATTTGACTATTGCTGTGCCCCAAAGCAGATGAAGGGGCTAGTTCGGGTCTTTGCTCAGGTCAAAGTGCTGTGATTCATTCCATCCACGACCCTTACCAGGGTTAGAGTTGGGTTGAGAAGACCTCCCTCCAGGATTCCTCTCAGCAGGGGCTTCCCTTCGCAGATGCTTGCACATATCTTATCCATGTGGGAGTCATTCTCCCTTTCCATAGCTAACTCGATCAGGAGATCGATTAGCTCATCGTATGAGGGCATCCGAGATTTCCTCTCGGACAGTCAGCCAATTGCAGTTACATATAACATATGTCTATTTGAAAACATTATTGTTGAGCACTTCACATTGCTGAAATTTTTTCTAGCGGGCCTGGGGCCACAGATTTCAGCATGCTTTACTCAGGTCAAACTGCCATGATTCATTCCGTCAGTCAGCCTATTGCAGTTGCATGTAATTCATGTCTATTTGAAAACATTCTTCTTGAGCACTTCACATTGCTGAAATTTTTTCTAGCAGGCCTGGGGCCACAGATTTCAGCATGCGTGCGTGCCGGTAGTTGTATGTGTCGCGCGCATGCTACGGCCTTGTCTGCAGGCGTAGGGACTGTACTAATTCCGTACTTTTGCGTAGACAATGGGGGGGGCGGGGTACCAATGGTCTCAGCCCAGACCACCGCTGCCAACGGGCCATTCCAGCAGCCCACCACACACATACGCACAGGCACGCGGCGTGTGTATGTGTGCCTTCTGCCAAGAGGTCCACCGCGGCCGCTTCAGTACCGCACGCCACCGCCAGTGTCCAGTGGTATGTCGTTTGATGCACCAAACACGGCTGTGCTTTGCCTGCTTGACCCCCAAAAGGCTTTTGGGGTCGTGGGGGCTGTCTCGGGCCTCAGAGGCGGCTGGAGACATCTGGGGTGGCCAGGGTTCGAGTTCGCTCAGAACGTGATGAAGGGTGCGGATCTGTCACCTGCTGGGCCCTCATCTGCACATGCTGTGGCCTGCTTTTGCTGATCCCGGTTGTTGCAGTGTTTGCGTCCACAGAAAGTTGGGGTGTGTAAGTGCAATTTTGTGGTTGAGAGTGGAGTGTCGGAGCCACTGGTGACCGTTGCAGCATGCTGCCCCTCTTGGCATCCACCCTCCCGCCGGCTGGAGCAGACGTGTAACATTTACTGGGGAACATTCAGATTGGGGAAGGAATTGAAATGCACCAATCCCCCCCTCATTTGGTGTGGACAAGTGTCCACATTCTTGTAGATTTGTAAGCTCCTCCTTATTGTACCTGAAAAACATTTCCATCAACATTGCACCAAATTCTGTTGTGGACACTGAAGATCTGCAAAGATGTTTGCCGCAAGCAGCTCAACAGCGCCATGTGTCAAAGGCTAAAGGAGAAACCAGGATTTTTCTCAACAGACAATTCTCATGGAAAAGTGTTCCGCCTGTGGCAGCAAGGGGGCAACATTGCCTTCAACCAGCGACCTTGATGCCACTCAACAGGCCCAGTCTGAGCAACAGCGGCTGAGCGTTGCAACACGGTCTCCAAGATCTCTGTTGTGTTCATGGCGTGTGTGGTACCTTCAACAGCACTGTTGTTTGCAAAGAAGACAGCAACCTCATCATCACCGGGGACTAACGGAATGTGACCACTCCTGCCAAAAAGACCAAACGTGATCAGCACATATTTGCCATATGGCACGGCGGTCACCTACCGCACCAGACAACGTCTCCGGTATACGCATGTAAGCGATGGGCCATTGCCTTGTGCCCTGTTTACATGTTTACAGGGATCCACTGCATAGTATTGTATAATATGCCAGAGTTGCCCACTTGACAAGAACTGTGTTGAGAAGTCTATGAACTTCTGGAGTCAGTCACAAAAAAGAAACACCAAACCTGGTCAGCCCCAGCAGCCCGGTGACCGGAAGCATGTGACAGTTGCCCAACGTCTTGACGAGTGTATTCCCAGTTGGGCACTGTAGTTCCCAACACCACGTCCACCTTTGTGTTGCTCACCCTATTTGGACTCCTCACGTTGGGGCCTTGCTTCCTATATTGGTTTTGTGCAGTCGCAAGATTTACAGTTGGTGTTTCGCTCCAACTGCTGCAAGCAGGCCTGGCACACAAGTCGAACACGGCTCTGCATATGTCATAAGCTCCCAGACCGCCTGAAGCAGGAGTTGTATGGCTCGGGGCATACACGCCACCCGCACCACACACACCAGCCTCTCATGGCGGGTCCACATCAGTGGGGAAGGTTGATACAACCAGAAACCATGGGCTGACTGGCCACTACAGAGACCACCAGGAAGTACCGGCATCCATCTGAGACTGATAGGAAATAACAGCATCCGTGCAGGGACCTACTATCAACCTATTCCTTCATCTCTGCGGAGGAGTACCGAAGCCTCCATCCAGCCCCCCCGAAAACCCCCCCCTACAACTGCGCCACACCGCCTGGAGCAGGACTTCTATGGCTCCTGGCGTACGCGCCACCTGCGCCACACTCACCTGCCTCTCGTAGCGGGTCCACATCAGTGGGGAAGTGCGATACCCCGGTGAGAGGACGCGGAAGATGACCTCTTTCACCCTGGCCAGGCGTGAGGGCCCCCACATGGCCCTGACCACCTGGGACTCCAGTCGCAAAAGGTCGACGTCGGCCACGTCTCTGGGGTAGTTCAGCGCACGTCGAATCGATTGCCCTCAAGCTCTGAGCAGCTGTGTGCCAATTGCAGACCATTTGGTGGAAAATTTTTGATTTGGTACAGAAAAGATGATTTTGGTAAAACAAAAAACCGATATTCATTTTGGAGAAAAGATGTGGCACAGGCAAAACAGGTATAGCCCATGCACACCAGGGCTGTCCCCCACCACCATATGGAACTGCTGCACCAGGGATGGATATAATAGTGACGACATTACCAAGGTGGGGGGGGGGGTGGGGTCCGTTCGAAACTAATATATTTTCTGGCATACAATAACACATTTCACACATGATGGGAGGAACACAGTGACTGATAGCCGGGGGAGTGCTTGAACACAGTAGCAGTGGATAATAGGACAGACAGTAAGTGGCATGCAGGCAGCGCGTCCTGCCGACCTAAGACTTCGTCCTTCAAGATCACCCAACTCTCAGAGTTTGATTTCGGATATAATAGAGGGGCGTTGCAGACAGACAGACAAACAGCCGGACGGACAGACAGAGAGAAAGAGTGAGAAAGAGAGAGATAGAGACAAAACAGCATGTACGACCGGTATGGACCGTGGTGTGGCCAGGATTCCGCTTTCTTGATGGGGCCATTCACAGGACTGGCGGATGCACAAAAAAAAACAAAAAACTTCCTCTCCCACACGCTGCGCATGCGGTGCGGTGCGATTTTGGCACCCTCTCCGCGAACCTCTTCCGCTTTTGTGCCCCCGCCTTTTTTTCACCCACAGCCGGCAGCACCCCAAGAGTCCACACGAACACAGGGGACCCAACACCACTGTGACCCCGCACCGCCAAACAGCCGCGCCTGGAGGCCACAGAGGCGACGCAGGCGACGGAGACGACGCCCCAAAACCCCTGCAAAAGAGGGAGAGGAAGAGCACAATTGCAAATGACAGCGAGAGAAAGCGACACACAGAGTGAGAGAAAGAGATAGGCAGAGAGAGCACCATTGCAAATGACGGCAGCTCGCATTTTGTGGCACTGCCAAGGAAATTACTAGTTGCTGTATTCGGTGTATTGGGGACCTACCTGGCGATTCGGTGATACTGCACGTGTGGTCTGAAATCGACAGCCAGTCTGCCAAGAGTTTGGTTTTCAATAATACCCGTACATGAGTTCAGTTACTGTTGGTACATCTGAGCGTTTTTGTTGGTATGATATGACTTAAGTTAGTGTTTGCATACGACCATTGTTGTTCGTATTTCCTGGGTTCTGCCTTCAGTCTGAAGGCGTGGCTGACACTAGGCAGCTTTCTCTGTAGTATCTGTACATGCTGTGGCCTGCTTTTGCTGATCCCGATTGTTGCGGTGTTTGCGTCCACAGAAAGTTGGGGTGTGTGAGTGCAATTTTGTGGTTGAGAGTGGAGTGTCGGAGCCACTGGTGACCGTTGCAGCATGCTGCCCCTCTTGGCATCCACCCTCCCGCTGGCTGGAGCAGACGTGTAACATTTACCGGGGAAAATGCAGATTGGGACAGGAATTGAAATGCACCAATCCCCCCCTCATTGGTGTTGACAAGTGTCCACATTCTTGTAGATTTGTAAGCTCTTCCTTATTGTACCTGAAAAACATTTCCATCAACATTGTAACAAAATCTGTTGTGGACACTGAAGATCTGCAAAGATGTTTGCCGCAAGCAGCTCAACAGCACCATGTGTCAAAGGCTAAAGGAGACACCAGGATTTTTCTCAACAGACAATTCTCATGGAAAAGTGTTCCGCTTGTGGCAGCAAGGGGGCAACGTTGCCTTCAACCGGCGACCTTGATGCAGCAATAGCGGCTGAGCGTTGCAACACGGTCTCCAAGATCTCTGTTGTGTTCATGGCGTGTGTGGTACCTTCAACAGCACTGTTGTTTGCAAAGAAGACAGCAACCTCATCATCACCGGGGACTAACGGAATGTGACCACTCCTGCCAAAAAGACCAAACGTGATCAGCACATATTTGCCATATGGCACGGCGGTCACCTACCGCACCAGACAACGTCTCCGGTATACGCATGTAAGCGATGGGCCATTGCACTGTGCCCTGTTTACATGTTTACAGGGATCCACTGCATAGTATTGCATAATATGCCAGATTTGCCCACTTGACAAGAACTGTGTTGAGAAGTCTATGAACTTCTGGAGTCAGTCACAAAAAAGAAACACCAAACCTGGTCAGCCCCAGCAGCCCGGTGACCGGAAGCATGTGACAGTTGCCCAACGTCTTGACGAGTGTATTCCCAGTTGGGCACTGTAGTTCCCAACACCACGTCCACCTTTGTGTTACTCACCCTATTTGGACTCCTCACGTTGGGGCCTTGCTTCCTATATTGGTTTTGTGCAGTCGCAAGATTTACAGTTGGTGTTTCGCTCCAACTGCTGCAAGCAGGCCTGGCACACAAGTCGAACACGGCTCTGCATATGTCATAAGCTCCCAGACCGCTTGAAGCAGGAGTTGTATGGCTCGGGGCATACGCGCCACCCGCACCACACACACCAGCCTCTCATGGCGGGTCCACATCAGTGGGGAAGGTTGACACGACCAGAAACCATGGGCTGACTGGCCACTACAGAGACCACCAGGAAGTACCGGCATCCATCTCAGACTGATAGGAAATGTCAGCATCCGTGCAGGGACCTACTATCAACCTATTCCTTCATCTCTGCGGAGGAGTACCGAAGCCTCCATCCAGCCCCCCCGAAAACCCCCCCCTTACAACTGCGCCACACCGCCTGGAGCAGGACTTCTATGGCTCCTGGCGTACGCGCCACCTGCGCCACACTCACCTGCCTCTCATAGCGGGTCCACAGGTGTTTTTGTTGCCCCTGCATGTGGTGACACTGCCACTGAGACTCTGAGACCCCGAATCTTACCGAAAGCAACAACTCTTGACCTACACAGGGCCCAGTGCGCTCGATTCGCGCTCACACAAGCTTCTGGCCTCGCTGACACTGCCCTTTAGCGGGGCCATACAATATGTTGCCCATCACGCTGGACGACAAAGCGCTACGAGGGCTGCGCGACATCATCCGCCAGGAGGTTCAGGCGGCCATGGGAGCGACCTCACAACAGCAGCCAAGTGCAGCGGCTGGAGAGCGAAACACACCCCCATCTGCAAAGAGCACCAGCAAAGGTGCAAGCCGATCACAAAACCCCACCCAATCCCAGGGGGCAGCAGGATCCAAGGCAAAGGTCAGATCACAGTCCCCAGCCCGCCAGTCAACCACTGGTGCAGGGAGCAAAACGGTGCGGAAAGATCCCAAAGACAAGGAAATTCGAGAGCTCAAAGACATGATCAAAGAGCTCAGCGCCACGATCAAGGAGCTTCGGGCCTCCATTCGACATCCCAAGAAGACGTCAGACAACGAAGATGCAGCGGAGCCAACACAGCTGGCTCAACGGCCACGCACATATGCGGACGCAGCGGCCAAGGGGAAATCCTCCTCAGTGCAAAAGTCACAGGAAAGCAGCCAGTCCAGTGCTTATACGGTAGTCAAATCACGATCCAAGCCAAAAGATGTAGGTATGCCAGTGCAACCAACGCATGGAGTAGCTGCGGAGGAAGCACGAACCTCGCAAGCCTCTGCCCTACTACCATTGCAACTCTGGAAAGAAGCCGAGAACAAACAACTCGGCCTTCCGGTGCTGAATCCCAACAAACCACCAGCCGAATGGAAAGTCTCAGAGAGACCAGGCACCTTCCAAAGGGTGCTCATGCTACGAGGCACAGCAGACTCATGTGCGGAACTCGCAGACATGGCTTTCACGTCCCATCCTCAGGTAGAACACATGGCTGCCATCGTCAACGTGCCAAATACAGCCGGAGTCAAAAAGGCAACTGTCGCGGACGCACTACGCCGCATGAGACTCACGCGCGCCGATCTGGATGTTCAGGGCTGCTTGCTAACCCTGGCAACCCGAATCACACTGGCCGAGTGGGTCCACTCCGAGGGTCCGCCCAGGCCCATAGCAGATCAGTAACTATGGATGCAGTGGGAAAGGACCACAATGGAACAAGACGACGAATCGGACCATCAGGAATCAGACACGGCGGAGCATGCCCCAGTGACGCCCTCGGAGAGGGAAAGTGGCTTCCACGAAATACTCCTTGCAGATAGATCCTCTTATGTGCTCGGATTCCAAACTGCCTCCGAACAGAACCAAAGGCTCTGCACAACGCTGGGTGAGGCAGCAAACGATGGAGTACCTGAAAACGTGCATGCAAGAAATGACACAGGCACCGCCAATGGAGATTTTTCGCCGAGCAGAACATTACTCAGTCACAATGGAGCTCCCACTGGAGGCTGCCAAAAGGGTGCTCATTGGGTCGGGCAAGCTGCAAGGCATCGAGGCAAGGCCGTGGATGTCGAAAGGATCTCATGGACCTGGACTCGAAGCACGCATTCTCTGGCTGAAAGCCCCCAACATGAAGAGCTCCAGCAACATATGGGAGATCCTTCACACCCAATACTGGTTTGCCGATGTGCTGACAGGAGACACTGTCGGCAGATGGGGTGTTCGAATATGGGGAACAGAAGAACCAAGCGAGCAGCAAAGGAGAGGTATTGCGAACCTGCTTGGAGCAGAGGCCCCCACCAAACGAACACGCATACGGGTGTACGGATACCTGGACGGTTTCGGCTATGGTACCACGTGGGCTCAAGAGGAGGCCGCACGTGTCTTTCCCTCAGGCAAGCTCCAAGTTCTTTCCTGCCAACACCTCGTCAGCACGTCCATAACGAAGCCGGTGTTCGACATTACTGCAACGGGGGTGCCAACGGAATGGCAGTCGCACAAGCTGGAGTCCACCGACACCAGAGCAAACCCACGAATTTGGAGGCGGTGCGTGTCGCACAAACTCCGACTAGCAGCGGAAAGAGTTGGACGCCAAGAGAGGCTGCGTCTAGCCACACGGGCAGACGACGACCCAGAGACTACCTCTTTGCAAGACGTCGTGGAGGACAACCACGACATGGAGTTAGGACAATAATGCTGACCGTTCGGGCAGTGGCATTGCTGCGTCCAAGGGCATGCACGAGTCGGTACAAACAGCCGCCGTGCTACGCGAGCCGGACACGTCCGCAGAGCGGGCAATCTTCGAGATTCCTCTTGTGCATGCTGTGCCTTCTGCCACGGTGCTCTAACCGTAGACAATGTTGCCATACATCAGCCTTGAGTGCACGCAGGTGCCCCCCCACTGAGCTGACGAGAGAGGACGCAATGAGAACCGCTCGGGCACGCAGCCCTGAAATGATGCTCCCCCTACCAGGGCTCTTACCACCAAGGACATGCGACTGCCGCCTGGACTGCCTATTCCTGATGACAGGTACTATGTTTTATTCCATGGGACGGTCGCACAAAAGGCGAAGGTCGGACTCCAGCGGCGAGGAAGGTGAACGCCAACATCGAAGGCGGCAGCAGCCGCAACAGCACACCCACATCCATGTCCACGTCCACCAGCCCCAACAGCGGCACCCAGATCGGTCGAAACGCCGCAGTGCACACCGAGAACGATGCAGGATTCAAGGCGAATCCAGACGGATGGAAAGCGCGCTGCGAGAGCTCGATGCCCAACAGGCAACTGAAGTCCAAGCAGCCCGGGAGTGATGGATGAACCGGTGGGGAGGAAGTCGCGCTGGGGCCCTGTCCCAGAACGAAATAAAAAGATAGGTAAAACACGACGACAAATTTTTCTGAATAGCTGACAATAAAGCTAATTAGCATAAAAAACGCTTAGGCCAAAAAGCGCGCTGCGAAACGCGTAAAAACGCGACGAAAAATTTTTCGACGTGAAATAGGTGAATAGTCAACGCTGTAAGCACCGTAACGCTCGTGGGACCCCAACGCCGTCCTTGCCGTCGTCTAACTCGCTGTAGGCGCAAAGAAAAACGCGCCGCGAGCAGCGCGTAAAACTCGAAAAATTTTCATAACTCGCCACAACCCCTCACGTCGCGCCCTGCCGCCTTTTTCTTCTTATTCTCCATGCACCTCCCTCCCCACCCTCGTGCCCATCACTCCCCTTGCCCTGCAGCTCAGGCGGCGGCCCTGGGGGAACGCGGTTAACCCTTAGCAATGGACACCAACACGCTCCACGACGCCACGCACAAGAACAAGGCCGAGAACATCAAGAACGACGGGTAGCACGTAAGGCACAGCAGCGAACATGGTCTTGCTGCACGCGAGTGTGTTGGGTCGTGTACAATTTTATTTTATTTTCAAAAGCCAAAAAAAGAGGAAAAAAATATTTTGCAAAATTTTGCAGCGGTTTTTCAAGTAGGTACAACCACACCCACGCAAGAAACAAACCCAGCAAGGCGGCAGGACAGGACACCACGGCACCACGCGGCAGCACAGCACCACGGGGCACAGCACAGGGAAGCAGGGCACCGAGGGAGAGCGGGCCACACAGCAACACCGCACAGGGCGGAGACGACAAGAAACGCACAACAGGACACCCCAGGGCGCACACAGCACAAAGCACAACGGCGAACAATACCACGCAGCGACACACCACAGCAAAACACACACAGCGCGGGGGGACAAGACAAAACACGGCGCCAGAAGGCACAGGACCCC
Organism: Eutreptiella sp. 'Long Island Sound 2002'; assembly: GCA_964036045.1. NCBI lineage: Eukaryota > Euglenozoa > Euglenophyceae > Eutreptiales > Eutreptiaceae > Eutreptiella > Eutreptiella sp. 'Long Island Sound 2002'. The sequence goes on from OZ038382.1 coordinate 31,026,801, forward strand.
AAGACAAAGGACAGCGCCCCAGGACACAGCACGGCGCGCGGCGGCACCAAACGGAACAAAACGAAACAACACAGTGCACAACAACGCAACGCCAAGCGGCACAACGCGCAGCAACACGGCGCAGCACAGCACCCAGGGACACACCACAGCACGCCACCGGGACACGACACCAGGAGCCACCAGGACCCACCAGGAGACAACAGAGGACAGCCAGGCCCAACAGCAAACACACAAACACAACACGCAACAACACAAAACACCAGCCAGCCCCGCGAGGGCAAGAGAGCACCGAACAGAGAGCAACGGCGCAGGCACACCAGAACAGCACGGCACAGGCAGAGCACAGAAACAGAAACGACCCGGAACCGGCCCGGAGCCCAGAACCAACGGGGAACAACAGGAAACTAGCGCCACGAGCAGGGAGAAAAACAAAAAAAACAAAAAAAGAAGATGGGGCACCACAACACAGCACCACACGGCAGCACAGCGCCACAGGACAGAGCACAGGGGAACGGGTCACCACAGGGAGGACGCCCAGCGACGGCCAGATCAGACCCGGGCACCAGAGCCGACACACACCACCAAACGACAACGCCGGGCAACCAGAGCCACCAGCAGACCCCCAACAAAAGGCAGTGACACCAGGAACCAACAACATCAGCCAGCAGAAACAGCACAGACGACGCGCACAGCACAACGAGCGGGCAGGACAGGGAACACACAGCACGACACCCCAGAACACACACAGAAGACGCGCAGCAGGAAAAAAAAGCAGCAGGACAGGAAAAAAAAAAGGAAAAAAAAACAAAAAAGGGGTAGGGGGGCGCAGAGGCCAAAGGCAACCGGAAAGCAAGAAACGCCAGAGACAACAGGGAGGGGGGGGGGGGGCCAAAAAAAAAACAAAAAGAGGGGGGGGGGGCAACAGGACGCCAAGGCCCAGGGCACCCCAGGCCGGAAAACACTCAAAGCAGGAGACAACGGGGCGCACAGAGGCGGGGGGAGGGGAAAAAAAAAAACAAGGGGGGGGTGGGACAAGAGGCAAAAAAACCCAACAACAACCACAAACAGGGCAACCCCAGGCCGGAGGGGGCCGAACAAGCAAAGAGCGAAGCAAGAAAGGCCAAAGGAAAGGTGAGGCGCACCAAAACGCGCCCGGGAGGCCGGCCCGCCCGACCCGGCCAAGCAGGGCACGCACACGCACAGCAGCCCGGCAGCCCTCCCGAAGGGCGGGCAGTTGGGGGTGGGAGCGTGCCCGACCCCGGACGCCCCACACCGGCACCTGCAGCCCGCCCAGAGGGCGGGCAGTCGGGGTCGGGAGAGCGTCCGACCCCGGACGCCCCACACGGGCCCCGGCAGCCCGCCCAGAGGGCGAGCAGTCGGGGGTGGGAGAGCGCCCGACCCCGGACGCCCCACACCGGCCCCGGCAGCCCGCCCAGAGGGCGGGCAGTGAGGGGTGGGAGAGCGTCCGACCCCGGACGCCCCACACCGGCCCCGGCAGCCCGCCCAGAGGGCGAGCAGTTGGGGTTGGGAGAGCGCCCGACCCCGGACGACCCACACCGGCCCCGGCAGCCCGCCCAGAGGGCGGGCAGTCGGGGGTGGGAGATTGTCCGACCCCGGACGCCCCACACCGGCCCCGGCAGCCCGCCGAGAGGGCGAGCAGTCGGGGGTGGGACAGCGCCCGACCCTGGACGCCCCACACCGGCCCCGGCAGCCCGCCCAGAGGGCGGGCAGCTGGGGGTGGGAGAGCGCCTGACCCCGGACGCCCCACACCGGCCCCGGCAGCCCGCCCAGAGGACGAGCTGTCGGGGGTGGGAGCGCGCCCGACCCCGGACGCCCCACACCGGCACCGGCAGCCCGCCCAGAGGGCGGGCAGTCGGGGGTGGGAGTGCGTCCGACCCCGGACGCCCCACACCGGCCCCGGCAGCCCGCCCAGAGGGCGAGCAGTCGGGGGTGGGAGAGCGCCCGACCCCGGACGCCCCACACCGGCCCCGGCAGCCCGCCCAGAGGGCGAGCAGTTGGGGGTGGGAGAGCGCCCGACCCCGGACGCCCCACACCGGCCCCGGCAGCCCGCCCAGAGGGCGGGCAGTCGGGGGTGGGAGAGCGCCCGACCCCGGACGCCCCTCACCGGCCCCGGCAGCCCTCCCAGAGGGCGGGCAGTTGGGGGTGGGAGAGCGTTCGACCCCGGACGCCCCACACTGGCCCCGGCAGCCCGCCCAGAGGGCGAGCAGTCGGGGGTGGGAGAGCGCCCGACCCCGGACGCCCCACACCGGCCCCGGCAGCCCGCCCAGAGGGCGGGCAGTCGGGGGTGGGAGAGCGCCCGACCCCGGACGCCCCACACCGGCCCCGGCAGCCCGCCCAGAGGGCGAGCAGTCGGGGGTGGGAGAGCGCCCGACCCCGGACGCCCCACACCGGCCCCGGCAGCCCGCCCAGAGGGCGGGCACTCGGGGGTGGGAGAGCGCCCGACCCCGGACGCCCCACACCGGCCCCGGCAGCCCGCCCAGAGGGCGGGCAGTTGGGGGTGGGAGCGCGCCTGACCCCGGACGCCCCACACCGGCACCGGCAGCCCGCCCAGAGGGCGATAGTCGGGGGTGGGAGACCGTCCGACCCCGGACGCCCCACACGGGCCCCGGCAGCCCGCCCAGAGGGCGAGCAGTCGGGGGTGGGAGAGCGCCCGACCCCGGACGCCCCACACCGGCCCCGGCAGCCCGCCCAGAGGGTGGGCAGTCGGGGGTGGGAGAGCGTCCGACCCCGGACGCCCCACACCGGCCCCGGCAGCCCGCCCAGAGGGCGAGCAGTCGGGGGTGGGAGAGCGCCCGACCCCGGACGCCCCACACCGGCCCCGGCAGCCCGCCCAGAGGGCGGGCAGTCGGGGGTGGGAGAGCGCCCGACCCCGGACGCCCCACACCGGCCCCGGCAGCCCGCCCAGAGGGCGAGCAGTCGGGGTTGGGAGAGCGCCCGACCCTGGACGCCCCACGCCGGCCCCGGCAGCCCGCCCAGAGGGCGGGCAGTTGGGGGTTGGAGAGTGCCCGACCTCGGACGCCCCACACGGGCCCCGGCAGCCCGCCCAGAGGACGAGCAGTCGGGGGTGGGAGCGCACCCGACCCCGGACGCCCCACACCGGCACCGGCAGCCCGCCCAGAGGGCGGGCAGTCGGGGGTGGGAGAGCGTCCGACCCGGGACGCCCCACACCGGCCCCGGCAGCCCGCCCAGAGGGCGAGCAGTCGGGGGTGGGAGAGCGCCCGACCCCGGACGCCCCACACCGGCCCCGGCAGCCCGCCCAGAGGGCGAGCAGTCGGGGGTGGGAGAGCGCCCGACCCCGGACGCCCCACACCGGCCCCGGCCGCCCGCCCAGAGGGCCGGCAGTCGGGGGTGGGAGAGCGTCTGACCCCGGACGCCCCACACCGGCCCCGGCAGCCCGCCCAGAGGGCGGGCAGTCAGGGGTGGGAGAGCGCCCGACCCCGGACGCCCCACACCGGCCCCGGCAGCCCGCCCAGAGGGCGGGCAGTCGGGGGTGGGAGAGCGTCCGACCGGGGACGCCCCACACCGGCCCCGGCAGCCCGCCCAGAGGGCGAGCAGTCGGGGTTGGGAGAGCGCCCGACCCTGGACGCCCCACGCCGGCCCCGGCAGCCCGCCCAGAGGGCCGGCAGTTGGGGGTAGGAGAGCGCCCGACCCCGGACGCCCCACACGGGCCCCGGCAGCCCGCCCAGAGAACGAGCAGTCGGGGGTGGGAGCGCACCCGACCCCGGACGCCCCACACCGGCACCGGCAGCCCGCCCAGAGGGCGGGCAGTCGGGGGTGGGAGAGCGTCCGACCCGGGACGCCCCACACCGGCCCCGGCAGCCCGCCCAGAGGGCGAGCAGTCGGGGGTGGGAGAGCGCCCGACCCCGGACGCCCCACGGCGGACCGGGCAGCCCGCCCAGAGGGCGAGCAGTCGGGGGTGGGAGAGCGCCCGACCCCGGACGCCCCACACCTGCCCCGGCAGCCCGCCCAGAGGGCCGGCAGTCGGGGGTGGGAGAGCGTCTGACCCCGGACGCCCCACACCGGCCCCGGTAGCCCGCCCAGAGGGCGGGCATTCGGGGGTGGGAGAGCGCCCGACCCCGGACGCCCCACACCGGCCCCAGCAGCCCGCCCAGAGGGCGGGCAGTCGGGGGTGGGAGAGCGTCTGACCCCGGACGCCCCACACCGGCCCCGGTAGCCCGCCCAGAGGGCGAGCACTCGGGGGTGGGAGAGCGCCCGACCCCGGACGCCCCACACCGGCCCCGGCAGCCCGCCCAGAGGGCGGGCAGTTGGGGGTGGGAGCGCGCCCGACCCCGGACGCCCCACACCGGCACCAGCAGCCCGCCCAGAGGGCGATAGTCGGGGGTGGGAGACCGTCCGACCCCGGACGCCCCACACGGGCCCCGGCAGCCCGCCCAGAGGGCGAGCAGTCGGGGGTGGGAGAGCGCCCGACCCCGGACGCCCCACACCGGCCCCGGCAGCCCGCCCAGAGGGCGGGCAGTCGGGGGTGGGAGAGCGTCCGACCCCGGACGCCCCACACCGGCCCCGGCAGCCCGCCCACAGCGCGAGCAGTCGGGGGTGGGAGAGCGCCCGACCCCGGACGCCCCACACCGGCCCCGGCAGCCCGCCGAGAGGGCGAGCAGTCGGGGGTGGGAGAGCGCCCAACCCTGGACGCCCCACACCGGCCCCGGCAGCCCGCCCAGAGGGCGGGCAGTTTGGGGTGGGAGAGCGCCCGACCCCGGACGCCCCACACCGGCCCCGGCAGCCCGCCCAGAGGGCGGGCACTCGGGGGTGGGAGAGCGCCCGACCCCGGACGCCCCACACCAGCCCCGGCAGCCCGCCCGGAGGGCGGGCAGTCGGGGGTGGGAGCGCGCCCGACCCCGGACGCCCCACACCGGCACCAGCACCCCGCCCAGAGGGCGATAGTCGGGGGTGGGAGATTGTCCGACCCCGGACGCCCCACACGGGCCCTGGCAGCCCGCCGAGAGGGCGAGCAGTCGGGGGTGGGAGAGCGCCCAACCCTGGACGCCCCACACCGGCCCCGGCAGCCCGCCCAGAGGGCGGGCAGTTTGGGGTGGGAGAGCACCCGACCCCGGACGCCCCACACCGGCCCCGGCAGCCCGCCCAGAGGACGAGCAGTCGGGGGTGGGAGCGCGCCCGACCCCGGACGCCCCACACCGGCACCGGCAGCCCGCCCAGAGGGCGGGCAGTCGGGGGTGGGAGAGCGTCCGACCCGGGACGCCCCACACCGGCCCCGGCAGCCCGCCCAGAGGGCGAGCAGTCGGGGGTGGGAGAGCGCCCGACCCCGGACGCCCTACACCGGCTCCGGCAGCCCGCCCAGAGGGCGAGCAGTCGGGGCTGGGAGAGCGCCCGACCCCGGACGCCCCACACCGGCCCTGGCAGCCCGCCCAAAGGGCGGGCAGTCGGGGGTGGGAGAGCGTCTGACCCCGGACGCCCCACACCGGCCCCGGCAGCCCGCCCAGAGGGCGGGCAGTCGGGGATGGGAGTGCGCCTGACCCCGGACGCCCCACACCGGCCCCAGCAGCCCGCCCAGAGGGCGGGCAGTCGGGGGTGGGAGAGCGTTCGACCCCGGACGCCCCACACCGGCCCCGGCAAGCCGCCCAGAGGGCGGGGAGTCGGGGGTGGGAGAGCGCCCGATCCCGGACGCCCCACACCGGCCCCGGCAGCCCGCCCAGAGGGCGGGCAGTCGGGGGTGGGAGAGCGCCCGACCCTGGACGCCCCACACCGGCCCCGGCAGCCCGCCCAGAGGGCGAGCAGTCGGGGGTGAGCGAGCGCCCGACCCCAGACGCCCCACACCGGCCCCGGCAGCCCGCCCAGAGGGCGGGCAGTCGGGGGTGGGAGAGCGTCCGACCCCGGACGCCCCACACCGGCCCCGGCAGCCCGCCCAGAGGGCGGGCAGTCGGGGCCGGGAGAGCGCCCAACCCCGGACGCCCCACAGCAGGCCCCGGAAGCCCGCCCAGAGGGCGAGCAGTCAGGGGTGGGAGAGCGTCCGACCCCGGACGACCCGCACCGGCCCCGGCAGCCCGCCCGAGGGCGGGCAGTCGGGGCCGGGAGAGCGCCCGACCCCGGACGCCCCACACCGGCCCCGGCAGCCCGCCCAGTGGGCGGGCAGTCAGGAGTGGGAGAGCGTCAGACCCCGGACGCCCCACACCGGCCCCGGCAGCCCGCCCAGAGGGCGGGCAGTCGGGGGTGGGAGAGCGTCCGACTCCGGACGCCCCACACCGGCCCCGGCAGCCCGCCCAGAGGGCGAGCAGCCGGGGATCGGAGAGCGCCCGACCCCGGACGCCCCACACCGGCCCCGGCAGCCCGCCCAGCGGGCGGGCAGTCGGGGGTTAGAGAGCGCCCGACCCCGGACGCCCCACACCGGCCCCGGCAGCCCGCCCAGCGGGCGGGCAGTCGGGGGTGAGAGAGCGCCCGACCGGGGACGCCCCACACCGGCCCCGGCAGCCCTCCCAGAGGGCGGGCAGTCGGGCGTGGGAGAGCGTCCGACCCCGGACGCCCCACACCGGCCCCGGCAGCCCGCCCAGAGGGTGAGCAGTCGGGGTTGGGAGAGCGCCCGATCCCGGACGCCCCACACCGGCCCCGGCAGCCCGCCCAGAGGGCGAGCAGTCGGGGGTGGGAGAGCGTCCGACCCCGGACGCCCCACACCGGCCCCGGCAGCCCGCCCAGCGGGCGGGCAGTCGGGGGTTAGAGAGCGCCCGACCCCGGACGCCCCACACCGGCCCCGGCAGCCCGCCCAGAGGGCGGGCAGTCGGGGGTGGGAGAGCGTCCGACCCCGGACGCCCCACACCGGCCCCGGCAGCCCGCCCAGAGGGTGAGCCGTCGGGGGTGGGAGAGCGCCCGATCCCGGACGCCCCACACCGGCCCCGGCAGCCCGCCCAGAGGGCGAGCAGTCGGGGGAGGGAGAGCGCCCGACCCCGGACGCCCCACACCGGCCCCGGCAGCCCGCCCAGAGGGCGGGCAGTCGGGGGTGGGAGCGCACCCGACCCCGGACGCCCCACACCGGCACCGGCAGCCCGCCCAGAGGGCGGGCAGTCGGGGGTGGGAGAGCGTCCGACCCCGGACGCCTCACACTGGCCCCGGCAGCCCGCTCAGAGGGCGAGCAGTCGGGGGTGGGAGAGCGACGAACCCCGGACGCCCCACACCGGCCCCGGCAGCCTGCCCAGAGGGCGGGCAGTCGGGGGTGGAAGAGCGTCCGACCCCGGACGCCCCACACCGGCCCCGGCAGCCCGCCCAGAGGGCGAGCAGTTTGAAATGGAAGAGCGCCCGACCCCGGACGCCCCACACCGGCCCCAGCAGCCCGCCCAGAGGGCGGGCAGTCGGGGGTGGGAGAGCGTCCGACCCCGGACGCCCCACACCGGCCCCGGCAGCCCGCCCAGAGGGCGGGCAGTCGGGGGTGGGAGAGCGCCCGACCCCGGACGCCCCACACCGGCCCCGGCAGCCCGCCCAGAGGGCGAGCAGTCGGGGGTGGGAGAGCGCCCAACCCTGGACGCCCCAGACCGGCCCCGGCAGCCCGCCCAGAGGGCGGGCAGTCGGGGGTGGGAGAGCGTCCGACCCCGGACGCCCCACACCGGCCCCGGCAGCCCGCCCAGAGGGCGGGCAGTTGGGGGTGGGAGAGCGCCCGACCCCGGACGCCCCACACCGCCCCCGGCAGCCCGCCCAGAGGGCGGGCAGTCGGGGGTGGGAGAGCGCCCAACCCTGGACGCCCCACACCGGCCCCGGCAGCCCGCCCAGAGGGCGGGCAGTCGGGGGTGGGAGAGCGTCCGACCCCGGACGCCCCACACCGGCCCCGGCAGCCCGCCCAGAGGGCGGGCAGTTGGGGGTGGGAGAGCGCCCGACCCCGGACGCCCCACACCGGCCCCGGCAGCCCGCCCAGAGGGCGAGCAGTCGGGGGTGGGAGAGCGCCCAACCCCGGACGCCCCGCACCGGCCCCGGCAGCCCGCCCAGAGGGCGGGCAGTCGGGGACGGGAGAGCGCCCAACCCCGGACGCCCCACACCGGCCCCGGCAGCCCGCCCAGAGGGCGAGCAGTCGGGGGTGGGAGAGCGCCCAACCACAGACGCCCCACACCGGCCCCGGCAGCCCGCCCAGAGGACGGGCAGTCCGGGGTGGGAGAGCGTCCGACCCCGGACGCCCCACACCGGCCCCGGCAGCCCGCTCAGAGGGCGGGCAGTCGGGGGTGGGAGAGCGCCCGACCCCGGACGCCCCACATCGGCCCCGGCAGCCCGCCCAGAGGGCGGGCAGTCCAGGGTGGGAGAGCGTCCGACCCCGGACGACCCACACCGGCCCCAGCAGCCCGCCCAGAGGGCGGGCAATCGGGGATGGGAGAGCGCCCGCCCCCGGACGCCCCACACCGGCCCCGGCAGCCCGCCCAGAGGGCGGGCAGTCGGGGGTGGAAGAGCGTCCGACCCCGGACGCCCCACACCGGCCCCGGCACCCCGCCCAGAGGGCGAGCAGTCGGGGGTGGGAGAGCGCCCGACCCTGGACGCCCCACACCGGCCCCGGCAGCCTGCCCAGAGGGCGAGCAGTCGGGGGTGAGCGAGCGCCCGACCCCGGACGCCCCACACCGGCCCCGGCAGCCCGCCCAGAAGGCGGGCAGTCGGGGCCGGGAGAGCGCCCGACCCCGGACGCCCCACAGCAGGCCCCAGAAGCCTGCCCAGAGGGCGGGCAGTCGGGGTCGGGAGAGCGTCCGACCCCGGACGACCTGCACCGGCCCCGGCAGCCCGCCCGAGGGCGGGCAGTCGGGGCCGGGAGAGCGCCCGACCCCGGACGCCCCACACCGGCCCCGGCAGCCCGCCCAGAGGGCGGGCAGTCAGGGGTGGGAGAGCGTCCGACCCCGGACGCCCCACACCGGCCCCGGCAGCCCGCCCAGAGGGCGGGCAGTCGGGGGTGGAAGAGCGTCCGACTCCGGACGCCCCACACCAGACCCGGCAGCCCGCCCAGAGGGCGAGCAGCCGGGGGTGGGAGAGCGCCCAACCCCGGACGCCCCGCACCGGCCCCGGCAGCCCGCCCAGAGGGCGGGCAGTCGGGGGTGGGAGAGCGCCCAACCCCGGACGCCCCACACCGGCCCCGGCAGCCCGCCCAGAGGGCGAGCAGTCGGGGGTGGGAGAGCGCCCAACCACAGACGCCCCACACCGGCCCCGGCAGCCCGCCCAGAGGACGGGCAGTCCGGGGTGGGAGAGCGTCCGACCCCGGACGCCCCACACCGGCCCCGGCAGCCCGCTCAGAGGGCGGGCAGTCGGGGGTGGGAGAGCGCTCGACCCCGGACGCCCCACATCGGCCCCGGCAGCCCGCCCAGAGGGCGGGCAGTCCGGGGTGGGAGAGCGTCCGACCCCGGACGACCCACACCGGCCCCAGCAGCCCGCCCAGAGGGCGGGCAATCGGGGATGGGAGAGCGCCCGCCCCCGGACGCCCCACACCGGCCCCGGCAGCCCGCCCAGAGGGCGGGCAGTCGGGGGTGGAAGAGCGTCCGACCCCGGACGCCCCACACCGGCCCCGGCACCCCGCCCAGAGGGCGAGCAGTCGGGGGTGGGAGAGCGCCCGACCCTGGACGCCCCACACCGGCCCCGGCAGCCCGCCCAGAGGGCGAGCAGTCGGGGGTGAGCGAGCGCCCGACCCCGGACGCCCCACACCGGCCCCGGTAGCCCGCCCAGAAGGCGGGCAGTCGGAGCCGGGAGAGCGCCCGACCCCGGACGCCCCACAGCAGGCCCCAGAAGCCCGCCCAGAGGGCGGGCAGTCGGGGGTGGGAGAGCGTCCGACCCCGGACGACCTGCACCGGCCCCGGCAGCCCGCCCGAGGGCGGGCAGTCGGGGCCGGGAGAGCGCCCGACCCCGGACGCCCCACACCGGCCCCGGCAGCCCGCCCAGAGGGCGGGCAGTCAGGGGTGGGAGAGCGTCCGACCCCGGACGCCCCACACCGGCCCCGGCAGCCCGCCCAGAGGGCGGGCAGTCGGGGGTGGGAGAGCGTCCGACTCCGGACGCCCCACACCAGACCCGGCAGCCCGCCCAGAGGGCGAGGAGCCGGGGCCGGGAGAGCGCCCGACCCCGGACGCCCCACACCGGCCCCGGCAGCCCGCCCAGCGGGCGGGCAGTCGGGGGTTAGAGAGCACCCGACCCCGGACGCCCCACACCGGCCCCGGCAGCCCGCCCAGCGGGCGGGCAGTCGGGGGTGAGAGAGCGCCCGACCGGGGACGCCCCACACCGGCCCCGGCAGCCCGCCCAGAGGGCGGGCAGTCGGGCGTGGGAGAGCGTCCGACCCCGGACGCCCCACAGCGGCCCCGGCAGCCCGCCCAGAGGGTGAGCAGTCGGGGGTGGGAGAGCGCCCGATCCCGGACGCCCCACACCGGCCCCGGCAGCCCGCCCAGAGGGCGAGCAGTCGGGGGTGGGAGAGCGTCCGACCCCGGACGCCCCACACCGGCCCCGGCAGCCCGCCCAGCGGGCGGGCAGTCAGGGGTTAGAGAGCGCCCGACCCCAGACGCCTCACACCGGCCCCGGCAGCCGCCCAGAGGGGGGGCAGTCGGGGGTGGGAGAGCGTCCAACCCCGGACGCCCCGCACCGGCCCCGGCAGCCCGCCCAGAGGGTGAGCAGTCGGGGGTGGGAGAGCGCCCGATCCCGGACGCCCCACACCGGCCCCGGCAGCCCGCCCAGAGGGCGGGCAGTCGGGGGTGGGAGAGCGTCCGACCCCGGACGCCCGACACTGGCCCCGGCAGCCCGCCCAGAGGGTGAGCAGTCGGGGGTGGGAGAGCGCCCGATCCCGGACGCCCCACACCGGCCCCGGCAGCCTGCCCAGAGGGTGAGCAGTCGGGGGTGGGAGAGCGCCCGATCCCGGACGCCCCACACCGGCCCCGGCAGCCCGCCCAGAGGGCGAGCAGTCGGGGGTGGGAGAGCGTCCGACCCCGGACGCCCCACACCGGCCCCGGCAGCCCGCCCAGCGGGCGGGCAGTCGGGGGTTAGAGAGCGCCCGACCCCGGACGCCCCACACCGGCCCCGGCAGCCCGCCCAGAGGGCGAGCAGTCGGGGGAGTGAGAGCGCCCGACCCCGGACGCCCCACACCGGCCCCGGCAGCCCACCCAGAGGGCGAGCAGTCGGGGGTGGGAGAGCGACGAACCCCGGACGCCCCACACCGGCCCCGGCAGCCCACCCAGAGGGCGAGCAGTCGGGGGTGGGAGAGCGACGAACCCCGGACGCCCCACACCGGCCCCGGCAGCCTGCCCAGAGGGCGGGCAGTCGGGGGTTGAAGAGCGTCCGACCCCGGACGCCCCACACCGGCCCCGGCAGCCCGCCCAGAGGGCGAGCAGTTGGGGATGGAAGAGCGCCCGGCCCCGGACGCCCCACACCGGCCCCGGCAGCCCGCCCAGAGGGCGGGCAGTCGGGGGTGGGAGAGCGCCCGACCCCGGACGCCCCACACCGGCCCCAGCAGCCCGCCCAGAGGGCGGGCAGTCGGGGGTGGGAGAGCACCCGACCCCGGACACCCCACACCGGCCCCGGCAGCCCGCCCAGAGGGCGAGCAGTCGGGGCCGGGAGAGCGCCCAACCCTGGACACCCCAGACCGGCCCCGGCAGCCCGCCCAGAGGGCGGGCAGTCGGGGGTGGGAGAGCGTCCGACCCCGGACGCCCCACACCGGCCCCGGCAGCCCGCCCAGAGGGCGGGCAGTTGGGGGTGGGAGAGCGCCCGACCCCGGACGCCCCACACCGCCCCCGGCAGCCCGCCCAGAGGGCGCGCAGTCGGGGGTGGGAGAGCGCCCAACCCTGGACGCCCCACACCGGCTCCGGCAGCCCGCCCAGAGGGCGGGCAGTCGGGGGTGGGAGAGCGTCCGACCCCGGACGCCCCATACCGGCCCCGGCAGCCCGCCCAGAGGGCGGGCAGTTGGGGGTGGGAGAGCGCCCGACCCCGGACGCCCCACACCGGCCCCGGCAGCCCGCCCAGAGGGCGGGCAGTCGGGGGTGGGAGAGCGCCCAACCCCGGACGCCCCACACCGGCCCCGGCAGCCCGCCCAGAGGGCGGGCAGTCGGGGTTGGGAGAGCGCCCAACCCCGGACGCCCCGCACCGGCCCCGGCAGCCCGCCCAGAGGGCGAGCATTCGGGGGTGGGAGAGCGCCCAACCACAGACGCCCCACACCGGCCCCGGCAGCCCGCCCAGAGGACGGGCAGTCCGGGGTGGGAGAGCGTCCGACCCCGGACGCCCCACACCGGCCCCGGCAGCCCGCTCAGAGGGCGGGCAGTCGGGGGTGGGAGAGCGCCCGACCCCGGACGCCCCACATTGGCCCCGGCAGCCCGCCCAGAGGGCGGGCAGTCGGGGGTGGGAGAGCGTCCGACCCCGGACGACCCACACCGGCCCCGGCAGCCCGCCCAGAGGGCGGGCAGTCGGGGATGGGAGAGCGCCCGCCCCCGGACGCCCCACACCGGCCCCGGCAGCCCGACCAGAGGGCGGGCAGTCGGGGGTGGAAGAGCGCCCGACCCCGGACGCCCCACACCGCCCCCGGCAGCCCGCCCAGAGGGCGGGCAGTCGGGGGTGGGAGAGCGCCCAACCCTGGACGCCCCACACCGGCCCCGGCAGCCCGCCCAGAGGGCGGGCAGTCGGGGGTGGGAGAGCGTCCGACCCCGGACGCCCCACACCGGCCCCGGCAGCCCGCCCAGAGGGCGGGCAGTTGGGGGTGGGAGAGCGCCCGACCCCGGACGCCCCACACCGGCCCCGGCAGCCCGCCCAGAGGGCGAGCAGTCGGGGGTGGGAGAGCGCCCAACCCCGGACGCCCCACACCGGCCCCGGCAGCCCGCCCAGAGGGCGGGCAGTCGGGGGTGGGAGGGCGCCCAACCCCGGACGCCCCACACCGCCCCCGGCAGCCCGCCCAGAGGGCGAGCAGTCGGGGGTGGGAGAGCGCCCAACCACAGACGCCCCACACCGGCCCCGGCAGCCCGCCCAGAGGACGGGCAGTCCGGGGTGGGAGAGCGTCCGACCCCGGACGCCCCACACCGGCCCCGGCAGCCCGCTCAGAGGGCGGGCAGTCGGGGGTGGGAGAGCGCCCGACCCCGGACGCCCCACATCGGCCCCGGCAGCCCGCCCAGAGGGCGGGCAGTCGGCGGTGGGAGAGCGTCCGACCCCGGACGACCCACACCGGCCCCAGCAGCCCGCCCAGAGGGCGGGCAGTCGGGGATGGGAGAGCGCCCGCCCCCGGACGCCCCACACCGGCCCCGGCAGCCCGCCCAGAGGGCGGGCAGTCGGGGGTGGAAGAGCGTCCGACCCCGGACGCCCCACACCGGCCCCGGCACCCCGCCCAGAGGGCGAGCAGTCGGGGGTGAGCGAGCGCCCGAACCCGGACGCCCCACACCGGCCCCGGCAGCCCGCCCAGAGGGCGGGCAGTCGGGGCCGGGAGAGCGCCCGACCCCGGACGCCCCACAGCAGGCCCCGGAAGCCCGCCCCGAGGGCGGGCAGTCGGGGGTGGGAGAGCGTCCGACCCCGGACGACCCGCACCGGCCCCGGCAGCCCGCCCGAGGGCGGGCATTCGGGGCCGGGAGAGCGCCCGACCCCGGACGCCCCACACCGGCCCCGGCAGCCCGCCCAGAGGGCGGGCAGTCAGGGGTGGGAGAGCGTCCGACCCCGGACGCCCCACACCGGCCCCGGCAGCCCGCCCAGAGGGCGGGCAGTCGGGGCTGGGAGAGCGTCCGACTCCGGACGCCCCCAACCGGCCCCGGCAGCCCGCCCAGAGGGCGAGCAGCCGGGGGTCGGAGAGCGCCCGACCCCAGGCGCCCCACACCGGCCCCAGCAGCCCGCCAAGCGGGCGGGCAGTCGGGGGTTAGAGAGCGCCCGACCCCGGACGCCCCACACCGGCCCCAGCAGCCCGCCCAGCGGGCGGGCAGTCGGGGGTGAGAGAGCGCCCGACCGGGGACGCCCCACACCGGCCCCGGCAGCCCGCCCAGAGGGCGGGCAGTCGGGCGTGGGAGAGCGTCCGACCCCGGACGCCCCACACCGGCCCCGGCAGCCCGCCCAGAGGGTGAGCAGTCGGGGGTGGGAGAGCGCCCGATCCCGGACGCCCCACACCGGCCCCGGCAGCCCGCCCAGAGGGCGAGCAGTCGGGGGTTAGAGAGCGCCCGACCCCGGACGCCCCACACCGGCCCCGGCAGCCCGCCCAGAGGGCGGGCAGTCGGGGGTGGGAGAGCGTCCGACCCCGGACGCCCCACACCGGCCCCGGCAGCCCGCCCAGAGGGTGAGCAGTCGGGGGTGGGAGAGCGCCCGATCCCGGACGCCCCACACCGGCCCCAGCAGCCCGCCCAGAGGGCGGGCAGTCGGGGGTGGGAGAGCGTCTGGCCCCTGGACGCCCAACACTGGCCCCGGCAGCCCGCCCAGAGGGCGAGCAGTCGGGGGTGGGAGAGCGCCCGATCCCGGACGCCCCACACCGGCCCCGGCAGCCCGCCCAGAGGGTGAGCAGTCGGGGGTGGGAGAGCGCCCGATCCCGGACGCCCCACACCGGCCCCGGCAGCCCGCCCAGAGGGCGAGCAGTCGGGGGTGGGAGAGCGTCCGACCTCGGACGTCCCACACCGGCCCCGGCAGCCCGCCCAGCGGGCGGGCAGTCGGGGGTTAGAGAGCGCCCGACCCCGGACGCCCCACACCGACCCCGGCAGCCCGCCCAGAGGGCGAGCAGTCGGGGGAGGGAGAGCGCCGGACCCCGGTCGCCCCACACCGGCCCCGGCAGCCCGCCCAGAGGGCGGGCAGTCGGGGGTGGGAGCGCACCCGACCCCGGACGCCCCACACCGGCACCGGCAGCCCGCCCAGAGGGCGGGCAGTCGGGGGTGGGAGAGCGTCCGACCCCGGACGCCCCACACGGGCCCCGGCAGCCCGCCCAGAGGGCGAGCAGTCGGGGGTGGGAGAGCGACGAACCCCGGACGCCCCACACCGGCCCCGGCAGCCTGCCCAGAGGGCGGGCAGTCGGGGGTGGAAGAGCGTCCGACCCCGGACGCCCCACACCGGCCCCGACAGCCCGCCCAGAGGGCGAGCAGTTGGGGATGGAAGAGCGCCCGACCCCGGACGCCCCACACCGGCCCCGGCAGCCCGCCAAGAGGGCGGGCAGTCGGGGGTGGGAGAGCGCCCGACCCCGGACGCCCCACACCGGCCCCGGCAGCCCGCCCAGAGGGCGGGCAGTCGGGGGTGGGAGAGCACCCGACCCCGGACGCCCCACACCGGCCCCGGCAGCCCGCCCAGAGGGCGAGCAGTCGGGGGTGGGAGAGCGCCCAACCCTCGATGCCCCAGACCGGCCCCGGCAGCCCGCCCAGAGGGCGGGCAGTCGGGGGTGGGAGAGTGTCCGACCCCGGACGCCCCACACCGGCCCCGGCAGCCCGCCCAGAGGGCGGGCAGTTGGGGGTGGGAGAGCGCCCGACCCCGGACGCCCCACACCGCCCCCGGCAGCCCGCCCAGAGGGCGGGCAGTCGGGGGTGGGAGAGCGCCCAACCCTGGACGCCCCACACCGGCTCCGGCAGCCCGCCCAGAGGGCGGGCAGTCGGGGGTGGGAGAGCGTCCGACCCGGGACGCCCCACACCGGCCCCGGCAGCCCGCCCAGAGGGCGGGCAGTTGGGGGTGGGAGAGCGCCCGACCCCGGACGCCCCACACCGGCCCCGGCAGCCCGCCCAGAGGGCGGGCAGTCGGGGGTGGGAGAGCGCCCAACCCCGGACGCCCCACACCGGCCCCGGCAGCCCGCCCAGAGGGCGAGCAGTCGGGGGTGGGAGAGCGCCCAACCACAGACGCCCCACACCGGCCCCGGCAGCCCGCCCAGAGGACGGGCAGTCCGGGGTGGGAGAGCGTCCGACCCCGGACGCCCCACACCGGCCCCGGCAGCCCGCTCAGAGGGCGGGCAGTCGGGGGTGGGAGAGCGCCCGACCCCGGACGCCCCACATCGGCCCCGGCAGCCCGCCCAGAGGGCGGGCAGTCGGGGGTGGGAGAGCGTCCGACCTCGGAAGACCCACACCGGCCCCGGCAGCCCGCCCAGAGGGCGGGCAGTCGGGGATGGGAGAGCGCCCGCCCCCGGACGCCCCACACCGGCCCCGGCAGCCCGACCAGAAGGCGGGCAGTCGGGGGTGGAAGAGCGTCCGACCCCGGACGCCCCACACCGGCCCCAGCACCCCGCCCAGAGGGCGAGCAGTCGGGGTTGGGAGAGCGCCCGACCCCAGATGACGCACACCGGCCCCGGCAGCCCGCCCAGAGGGCGAGCAGTTGGGGGTGGGAGAGCGTCCGACCCCGGACGCCCCAAACCGGCCCCGGCAGCCCGCCCAGAGGGTGGGCAGTCGGGGGTGGGAGTGCGTCCGACCCGGGACGCCCCACACCGGCCCCGGCAGCCCGCCCAGAGGGCGGGCAGTCGGGGGTGGAAGAGCGTCCGACTCTGGACGCCCCACACCGGCCCCGGCAGCCCGCCCAGAGGGCGAGCAGTCGGGGGTGGGAGAGCGCCCGACCTCGGACGCCCCAAACCGGCCCCGGCAGCCCGCCGAGAGGGCGGGCAGTCGGGGGTGGGAGAGCGTCCGACCCCGGACGCCCCACGCCAGCCCCGGCAGCCCGCCCAGAGGGCGAGCAGTCGGGGGTGGGAGAGCGCCCGACCCCGGACGCCCCACACCGGCCCCGGCAGCCCGCCCAGAGGGCGGGTAGTCGGGGCTGAGAGAGCGTCCGACCCCGGACGCCCCACACCGACCCCGGCAGCCCGCCCAGAGGGCGGGCAGTCGGGGCCGGGAGAGCGCCCGACCCCGGACGCCCCAAGGCACCCCCCCCGGGGACGCCCTACGGCCACCCCCACAACCCCAAGCCAAGTAGGGGGGAACCGGGACCAGACCGCCCCCCCCCAAGCACGCCAGACGGAGCAAGGGACCGGGGCAGGACACGCGGAGGGGCACGGACCACGTGGAACCGCCCTACCAGCGCCCAGTGCCGGGACCGCGCGAGGTGCGCACGCCAAACCACCCAGGGGGGGTGGGAGCGGACGCCGCGGAAACGCGAGCGCACACACATGAAAGGGGCACGCGGGGACTACCAGAAGGGCAACCGGACCGAGCGCGCGGAACGCACAGAGCGCGTGGAATGGCGTACCAGCGAGCGAGGGTAAGGGACACCCGGACTGGACGGCCCGCCACACGCAGCGCGGAACACGCGGGGCGGGAAGGGGGAAACGAGAGAGACACAACACCAGGTACCGGCCCGAACCCCCCGAACCGGCGGCGAGCGCCGCGCACAAACAGACGGGGCACTGCACCCGCCAAGGCAGTAGTGGCGCACAGCGCCACGCCCCAACCCCTAGGCTAGGCAGCCTCCGCGCCAGCCCAAGGGGACCCACTGGCGACAAGCCAGTAGCACGGGCCCGGCGGCGCCGGCGCCCCGGGCGACCACGCATTAGGGGGGCGACGCAGTGGGTAAGCGCCCGCAGCCACGGCTGCGAATTGATGCACTGACCGGGGAGTGGCGAAACGGGGAAGCCGGGGAAGGACGGGGCTCCGAGCCCCGTGAACCCGGGGGACTCCGCCACCAGGCAGGAGGTGCGTCTTGGAGGGCCCCCCACTAGGACCCGGTGGGGAGGATATCACCTGGCCCGACCAGGTGGCCCCCCGGGGCCGAAAGGCGTCTAGTACCCGCAAAATCAAACCTCAAACCTCAAACCAAGCAGCCCGGGCGGAGCAGCAGTCAGCCGCACAGTACTCTGACAGGGCCCCTCTGATCCCGTTCCAGGCGGACCTGCCGAGACAAAGGCCACGGACACCCAGCTACGAGCAGGTGATGGCCCGCCCACCTCTACCCAGCTATGATGAGGTAGTGGGGATGACAGCAGACGGGGAAGAAGCAGAGCATGGCCCAAGCAGATCCGGACTCGCCAATCCGTAATCCCTGGAGCTGCTGAGGGACATCTCGGCAGCGGTGCAGATGCAACCGGAACGGCCCACGGTGATCACCGACGTCCCGTACAAAACAGGCTCATACATAGCCTTGGCGCTGGAGCCCCATCTTGCGCTGCATCATCGCGATGATTTGGTCAGAGACTGGGCCACGGATGTCGGACACCAGCTGGGCTTTGACGACGCGCCAGAGCCCGACACGGTCAAGCAACGGACCCATGCGGCGCCACGAAACTGGAGGCTGCGGCTGCGGGGAAGGAAACCCCAGGGACTTACCTTCGGCATCAGCTCCAACGCCAAATATGGAGTGTCCCAGTACGCATGGGCCTTGGGCGCGGAACGGCTGATCAGCCGCATCCAAGCCCAAACAACAGCAGTGAGGCCGCCGTCACCGCCACCGGAGGACGAAGATGCCCAGCCGCCGGCATACGCGCCACGCCAAGAGTTTGTGGACCAGGTATGTGCAGACCTTGCGTGGCAGGTGCCTGAACGTGTGGTCCTCTCAGCAAGCGCTGATACATGCAGATACAGTACCCCCCTGCTCACAGGAATTTGTCTTCTCACTTCCAGTGGCTCGACCCGGAATGGAAGCTGCAGCAAGGCTACCGAGACGGCAGATGACCGTGACCTGAAAATCCGTCAAGGCGCACCATCACTGCGGCCCATGCACACTCTCAACCCTGCCAGTGACGAGCAGGCCAGCATAGCTAGGACAGAGAGCTCCGCTAACCACCCAGCTAAGCCGTGCGCGAGATTGGAACGCCCGCCGCGTCACAGCGCCGAGAGACGGTCTGTGATGGCGAGAGCCGCCAGACTATTATGGACGAGTCGGGTAAGCCCGCCGTCCTCAGCAGCGGTGCCTGATGCACACCGCAATGCCAGTATTCACTGTCACTGTTACCTCAGAGCTTCTCTTCCTGACCCCTCCAGCATGCCTAACCGCCTGGCCTGCCTTGTTCCTTTTCGCCCCCTGCTCCTGCTCCTGGATCAGTCAGATCAGAATCCCACCCCGACGCAGTCGGCTCACAACTTGGCACAGCTGGTGCCACCTGACCAGTGGGCCGCGCTGCATGTGCGCGCACACACACGCGCACACACGCATCCACACTGGAAGTGTGACCAGATCCTACGCTGTGGTGACTAGCACCCCAACCCAGGACCCCTCTCTCTGGCACTCATCAACGTGACGGCCTTGCGAGCACACCACCATGAAGTGCTGGATTTGCAAGAGGACATCGTAGCACTCACGGAAGCACGGCTCACGCAAGGGGCCCAGAATGCAATGTCCTTCATGGCAAAACAGAAGGGGTGGCAACCCTTTTGGGGAGCCCCCCTACTATCCAAGACAGGTGGCATTTGGGGAGCTGCCCCAGGAGGGGCGGCCCTTCTGGTACGGGAAAAGTGGCCGGCAAAGCAAGCTCAGCGGGACCCGGGATGCACACTAAGTGAGGAACTGTGGAATTCAGGCAGGTGGCTGCACGTCATCGTGACCCCAGCGGATGGTAAACGCCCCCTAAACGTGATTGTGGTGTATGGGATCCCAGGAGACCACAAGCTAAATGGCAAGCTATGGGAGGCAGTGCTGACCCAAGTTGCAAAGCTGGGGAACTCCGCCTTTCTGATGGCCACGGATGCCAATGTCCAACCAGATCACTACCGCTGCATGCCCAACCTCATGATGACGGAGCTGCTGTCGGGGCGCATTGTGGATGTCGACCTCTTACATGCACGGACCACGGGACAGGACTGCCAGTGCTCGTACCACAATGGCTCCATCAAACAGAAACCAACCAGAATTGATGTTATTTTAGCAGATGCCAAGACGGCCAGTGCCATCATGAAAGTCTTGCCAACCGAAAGATGTCCCGTGCCTGGACACAAGCCGGTCACCTTCAGCTTCAATTTCAAGCAGTCTGCCCAGCGGGTTCTGAAGTTTGTGCGGTTACCACCCATGATAGCAGCCCACCTGCAGAAACGCAAGCGGGACCAAATAGTGAAAGACGTCACCGAACCATACGTGGCGATATGGGAGAAAGTCCTAGACAATGAGGCGTCCACGGCAGATCCACTGTGGGACCTCTGGACATGGCTGGCTAAAGAAACCATGCTGGTCCTGACCATGGCACTGCCGCCAGCGGTCAGGACAGGAATATGCCAACTACCACTGGCTCCCCAAGAGTTGCCGAGAGGACTGGGAACCAAGAAGATGCTCAAGACGGTGGAGCTCACGCCGAAACGCATGACGTCGTCAGGACTCCCGTGCACTGCACCAACTAAGGAGATGTCCGCCCTGCTGAGCGCCCTAGTGCCAGTGATGAAATGGGCGGCAAGCAGGGAACAAGCCGTGGTCCCTGTTATGGGCCCCGTACCGCGAGAGGTCCTCAACAATTGGAAGGCGATACGCAGGAGAGCCCACCGCATTCTTCAGCTCATCTCCAAAGGGCAATGTGTAGCAGAGCACCAAGAACTACTGCGCACGGTGATGGAGGCTCCAGAAAGTGCACCCATGACCATCACCGACTTGGTCCGGCTCAGTGATAAGATTAAAATGCTGAGTAGGCGGCAACTGGCTCAGGAAGAGAAGAAGAGGCAGCAAGATTGGAGAGAATGGATTGGGGAGACCTGGACCACATCACCTGGGAAGGTGTACCAATGGATCAAAGAGGACAAGTACACGCCCACGGTCCTGATCCAGAAAGAGGACGGCACCTTGACTGGCAATGTGCCCGAAATGGACCTCGTGATACACCAGAAATGGGACCCGATAATGAGGCAGCACGCGGATCCGACGCTGCTGGAGGCGGAAACTGAACCCTTCTGGCGCAAGTTCGGCAAATATGTGGAGCATCACCAGATGGAATGTCAGCCCATCACCGCGGAGCGCCTCTGCCGTCAGTTCAAGGACATGAAACGCGGCCGGGCCACAGGTCTAGACGGATGGACTGTTGTAGACATGCGGAACATGCCATGGCCGCTACTGCACGTGATGGCTCAGCTGTTAAACTGGGTTGAATCCCATGGCGTATGGCCTGAGCAACTTGCCACAGGGTACATTCCGCTGATCCCCAAAGGCCAGGGCAGTGAGCCGCTACAGCTCAGGCCGCTGCCGGTGCTGTCTGCGATTTATGGCGCCTGGCCCGGTATCCGACTCCGTGACTGCCTCATCTTGCAGGACAAGTGGGTGCACCGAAATGCATTTGCCTTCAGGCCGCACAAGAGCGCCCTGGACGCAGCAACTCTGCTGGCCGCCCTCATTGAGCGAGCACACCTACTGAAGCAGGCATTATCTGGCGCTGGCACTGCCTATGTGAAGTGTTTTGATTTGATACCACAATAAATCTCCTTCCGGATGGCAAGAGAGTTCGGCCTGGACCCCAAACCGCAGGCGGCATTGGAGGCCATGTATCAACAACTGCACAGGGCGTTCAAAATAAACGGGGCGCTGGGCTCCTTTTTTCACGCCACGAACGGCGTACTGCAAGGGTGCGCCATGAGCGTACTCATGATCAACATGCTCACCACAGTCTGGATGCGTGCCGTGGACGAGCTGGAAGGAGCTATCTCAGTGACGGTACACAGCCTGCCGCCCATACCGCCCAAGCTGGAAGAGCCCAAGGAGCTGAGATGCAGACGCAAACCCTTCCCGTCCACTGCGGTGTCCCGCCTTCGGCCACCACCGGCCCCGAGCAGGTGCGTTATGAAGACCTTCGGCTCGGGGATTGACCAGTTTGAATATTGGGAACACTCCAACCCCTGCACATGTGGCCATGGACCTCCACCTCCGCCTCAGCAATCGCAGCCGCCACACCCCTCCTCTGAACCTGAGCCCGAACGCAATGGGCTGGTGGAAGACGAAATGGCAGCATCGGGGGAGTCCCCGCCCCACAGCCCAGTGAAGCTCAGGGGTGCTCAATCCCAGCCACAAGAGGCGGGCACGATCCAGGTCGGGTCCATGGGCTACGCAGATGACACGTATCCGCTGCGATCTGAGGGCCAATACATGGCGCCGGTGATGCAGGTCACTGATGAGTGGCTGGCTCTCACCCTGCAAAAAGTGAACCTCAAGAAGTCACTGTCCATACAAGTACGACAATCCAAGGAAATTGCCCGCAAACACACGGTACTCCAAGGGATCTCACTCCCCCTCCAAGCTGAATTCTGCTCGCTGGGGGTGGGTATTCGTACCAGCCTGACCAGGGGGACTGGCCAGCTCCTGAAAAAGAGGACATCCAAGGGGATACGCCTGCTGTCCAGAGTGAGGGGTGCACAAGGGGGCTTCAGCCGGCGAACGCACATCATTGCCACTCTGGTGCAAGCCGCAGCCCTATGGGGGACCCCGGGGGCGGAGGTAGTCTGGAGGGATTTGCAGAGTCTGGAGACGGCAGTGCTCCACAGTTTGTGGGGCACCTCGAGGCCAGGTAGGGCGAAGGAGATCATCTTCGTGCTGCTAGTACAGGGACACCGGGTGTCTCCTCACATGAAAACCACGTATGACAGGGTATGTTGGCTCCTCGCGGTGGCGCGCACGCCAGGCACCCTTCAGGTTGTGGTGCAAGCGTGCATTGAAGCTCGGCAAGCACAGGTACGACCCACTACATCAGGACCGGTTCAACGAGCCCTCCTGGAGTTGCAGAACCTTGGCTGCAGGCAAGCGGATCATTGGTGGGTCTGGAATGTGCCCGGCATGCCCGAAGAAATAGACATGACGCTCATAAATGAGGACAAATTCAAGCATATCCTGCGGGACTCCATCAGGCGGCGGGCCCTGCTCTCGCTGGAAGATCGTCGACTGCTACAATTTCAAGGCATCTTAGGGGCCCTCAACAGGGAGGCATGTCAAGTCCTTCTATCAGAGGGCACAGACTTTGATAAGGCGCTGCTGCGGGGCTGGCTCACAGGGGCGTTATGGACAGCTGCCAGGGCGCATGCGAGGGGTCTCAGGGCGACACCGCTATGCCCATACTGCTCGCGGCAACAAGAAGAAGACGACGAACACATCTTGTGGGCCTGCCCAGCCTGGGGCATACATCGGTCCGGTGCCTGGAGAGGAAAAACTTTTTCTGAATAGCTGAAAATGAAGCTAATTAGCATAAAAAACGTTTAGGCCAAAAAGCGCGCTGCGAAACGCGTAAAAACGCGACGAAAAACTTTTCGACGTGAAATAGGTGAATAGTTAACGCCGTAAGCACCGTAACGCTCGTGGGACCCCAACGCCGTCCTTGCCGTCGTCTAACTCGCTATAGGCGCAAAGAAAAACGCGTCGCGAGCAGCGCGTAAAACTCGAAAATTTTTCATAACTCGCCACGACCCCTCGCGTCGCACCCTGCCGCCTTTTTCTTCTTCTTCCCCATGCACCTCCCTCCCCACCCTCGTGCCCATCACTCCCCTTGCCCTGCAGCTCAGGCGGCGGCCCTGGGGGAACGCGGTTAACCCTTAGCAATGGACACCAACACGCTCCACGACGCCACGCACAAGAACAAGGCCGAGAACATCAAGAACGGCGGGTAGCATGTAAGACACAGCAGCGAACATGGTCTTGCTGCACGCGAGTGTGTTGGGTCGTGTATAATTTTTTTTAATTTTGAAAAGCCAAAAAAAGAGGAAAAAAAATATTTTACGAAATTTTGCAGCGGTTTTTCAAGTAGGTACAACCACACCCACGCAAGAAACAAACCCAACAAGGCGGCAGGACAGGACACCACTGCACCACGCGGCAGCACAGCACCACAGGGCACAGCACGAGGAAGCAGGGCACCGAGGGAGAGCGGGCGACACAGCAACACCGCACAGGGCGGAGGCGACAAGAAACGCAGAACAGGACACCCCAGGGCGCACACGGCACAAAGCACAACGGCGAACAACGCCACGCAGCGACACACCACAGCAAAACACACACAGCGCGGCGGGACAAGACAAAACACGGCGCCAGAAGGCACAGGACCCCAAGACGAAGGACAGCGCCCCAGGACACAGCACAGCGCGCGGCAGGCAGCGCCAAAGGGAGCAAAACGAAACAACACAGCGCACAACAACGCAACGCCAAGCGGCACAACGCGCAGCAACACGGCGCAGCACAGCACCAAGGAACACACCACAGCACGCCACCGAGACACGACACCAGGAGCCACCAGGACCCACCAGGAGACAACAGAGGACAGCCAGGCCCAACAGCAAACACACAAACACAACACGCAACAACACAAAACACCAGCCAGCCCCGCGAGGGCAAGAGAGCACCGAACAGAGAGCAACGGCGCAGGCACACCAGCACAGCACCGCACAGGCAGAGCACAGAAACAGAAACGACCCGGAATCGGCCTGGAGCCCAGAACCAACGGGGAACAACGGGAAACCAGCGCCACCAGCAGGGAGGAAAAAAAAAAAAAAAGAAGACAGGGCACCAGAACACAGCACCACACGGCAGCACAGCGCCACAGGACACAGCACAGGGGAACGGGACGCCACAGGGAGGACGCCCAGCGACGGCCAGACCAGACACGGGCACCAGAGCCGACACACACCACCAAACGACAACGCCGGGCAACCAGACACCAGCAGACCCCCAACACAAGGCAGCGACACCAGGAACCAACAACACCAGCCACCAGAAACAGCACAGACGACAGGCACAGCACAACGAACGGGCAGGACAGGGAACACACAGCACGACACCCCAGAACATACACAGCAGACGCACAGCGGGGAAAAAAGGAGCAGGACAAGGAAAAAAAAACAAAAAAAGGGGGGGGGGGCGCAGAGGCCAACTGGGAGGGGGGGGAGGGGGCCAACAAAACAAAAAAAACAAAAAAGGGAGGGGGGGGGCAACAAGATGCCAAGGCCCGGGGAAGAGGAGGAGACAACGGGGCCGGGGGGGAAGGGGGCAAAAAAAAAAAAACAAGGGGGGGGGGGTGGAACAAGACGCCAAGGCCCAAGGCACCCGGGCCCGGAAAACACGCAAAAAAAACCGAACAACAACCACAAACAGGGCAACCCCAGCCCGGAGGGGGCCGAA
Source organism: Eutreptiella sp. 'Long Island Sound 2002' (assembly GCA_964036045.1). NCBI lineage: Eukaryota > Euglenozoa > Euglenophyceae > Eutreptiales > Eutreptiaceae > Eutreptiella > Eutreptiella sp. 'Long Island Sound 2002'. The sequence continues at coordinate 31,051,683 of OZ038382.1, forward strand.
CAAGCAAAGAGCGTTGCAAGAAAGGCCAAAGGAAAGGTGAGGCGCACCAAAACGCGCCCGGGAGGCCGGCCCGCCCGACCCGGCCAAGCAGGGCACGCACACGCACAGCAGCCCGGCAGCCCGCCCAAAGGGCGGGCAGTCGGGGATGGGAGAGGGTCTGACCCCGGACGCCCGACACCGGCCCCGGCAGCCCGCTCAGAGGGCGGGCAATCGGGGGTGGGAGAGCGCCCGACCCCGGACGCCCCACACCGGCCCCGGCGGCCCCCCCAGAGGGCGGGCAGTCGGGGGTGGGAGAGCGTCCGACCCCGGACGCCCCACACCGGCCCCGGCAGCCCGCCCAGAGGGCAGGCAGTCGGGGTTGGGAGAGCGCCCGACCCCGGACGCCCCACACCGGCCCCGGCAGCCCGCCCAGAGGGCGGGCAGTCGGGGGTGGGAGAGCGCCCGACCCCGGACGCCCCACACCGGCCCCGGCAGCCCGCCCAGATGGCGGGCAGTCGGGGGTGGGAGAGCGCCCGACCCCGGACGCCCCACACCGGCCCCGGCAGCCCGCCCAGAGGGCGGGCAGTCGGGGGTGGGAGAGCGTCCGACCCCGGACGCCCCACACCGGCCCCGGCAGCCCGCCCAGAGGGCGGGCAGTCGGGGGTGGGAGAGCGCCCGACCCCGGACGCCCCACACCGGCCCCGGCGGCCCGCTCAGAGGGCGGGCAGTTGGGGATGGGAGAGCGTCCGACCCCGGACGCCCCACACCGGCCCCGGCAGCCCACCCAGAGGGCGGGCAGTCGGGGGTGGGAGAGCGTCAGACCCCGGACGCCCCACACCGGCCCCGGCAGCATACCCAGAGGACGGGCAGTCGGGGGTGGGAGAGCGCCCGACCCCGGACGCCCCACACCGGCCCCGGCAGCCCGCCCAGAGGGCGGGCAGTCGGGGGTGGGAGAGCGTCCGACCCCGGACGCCCCACACCCGCCCCGGCAGCCCGCCCAGAGGGCGGGCAGTCGGGGGTGGGAGAGCGCCCGACCCCGGACGCCCCACATCGGCCCCGGCAGCCCGCCCAGAGGGCGGGCAGTCGGGGGTGGGAGAGCGTCCGACCCCGGACGCCCCACACCGGCCCCGGCAGCCCGCCCAGAGGGCGGGCAGGCGGGGTTGGGAGAGCGCCCGACCCCGGACGCCCCACATCAGCCCCGGCAGCCCGCCCAGAGGGCGGGCAGTCGGGGGTGGGCGAGCGCCCAACCCCGGACGCACCACACCGGCCCCGGCAGCCCGCCCAGAGGGCGGGCAGTCGGGGGTGGGAGAGTGCCTGATCCCGGACGCCCCGCACCAGCACCAGCAGCCCGCCCAGAGGGCGGGCAGTCGGGGGTGAGAGAGCGTCCGACCCCGGACGCCCCACACCGGCCCCGGCAGCCCGCCCAGAGGGCGGGCAGTCGGGGGTGGGAGAGCGTCCGACCCCGGACGCCCCAAACCGGCCCCGGCAGCCCGCCCAGAGGGCGGGAAGTCGGGGGTGGGAGGATGCCCGATCCGGGACGCCCCGCACCGGCCCCGGCAGCCCGCCCAGAGGGCGTGCAGTCGGGGCTGGGAGAGCGTCCGACGCCGGACGCCCCACACCGGCCCCGGCAGCCCGCTCAGAGGGCGGGCAGTCGGGGTCGGGAGAGTGCCCGACCCCGGACGCCCCACACCGGTCCCGGCAGCCCGCCCAGAGGGCGGGCAGTCGGGGGTGGGAGAGCGTCCGACCCCGGACGCCCCACACCGGCCCCGGCAGCCCGCCCAGAGGGCGAGCAGTCGGGGGTGGGAGAGCGCCCGACCCCGGACGCCCCACACCGGCCCCGGCAGCCCGCCCAGAGGGCGGGCAGTCGGGGGTGGGCGAGCGCCCGACCCCGGACGCCCCACACCGGCCCCGGCAGCCCGCCCAGAGGGCGGGCAGTCGGGGGTGGGAGAGCGTCCGACCTCAGACGCCCCACACCGGCCCCGGCAGGCCGCCCAGAGGGCGGGCAGTCGGGGGTGGGAGAGCGCCCGACCCCGGACGCCCCACACCGGACCCGGCAGCCCGCCCAGAGGGCGGGCAGTCGGGGGTGGGAGAGCGCCCGACCCCGGACGCCCCACACCGGCCCCGGCAGCGCGCCCAGAGGCCGGGCAGTCGGGGGTGGGAGAGCGTCCGACCCCGGAAGCCCCACACCGGCCCCAGCAGCCCGCCCAGAGGGCGGGCAGTCGGGGGTGGGAGAGCGTCCGACCCCGGACGCCCCACACCGGCCCCGGCAGCCCGCCCAGAGGGCAGGCAGTCGGGGGTGGGAGAGCGCCCGACCCCGGACGCCCCACACCGGCCCCGGCAGCCCGCCCAGAGGGCGGGCAGTCGGGGGTGGGAGAGCGCCCGACCCCGGACGCCCCAGACCGGCCCCGGCAGCCCGCCCAGAGGGCGGGCAGTCGGGGGTGGGAGAGCGCCCGACCCCGGACGCCCCACACCGGCCCCGGCAGCCCGCCCAGAGGGCGGGCAGTCGGGGGTGGGATAGCACCCGACCCCGGACGCCCCACAGCGGCCCCGGCAGCCCGCCCAGAGGGCGGGCAGTCGGGGGTGGGAGAGCGCCCGACCCCGGACGCCCCACACCGGCCCCGGCGGCCCGCTCAGAGGGCGGGCAGTTGGGGGTGGGAGAGCGTCCGACCCCGGACGCCCCACACCGGCCCCGGCAGCCCGCCCAGAGGGCGGGCAGTCGGGGGTGGGAGAGCGTCAGACCCCGGACGCCCCACACCGGCCCCGGCAGCCCACCCAGAGGGCGGGCAGTCGGGGATGGGAGAGCGCCCGACCCCTGACGCCCCACACCGGCCCCGGCAGCCCGCCCAGAGGGCGGGCAGTCGGGGGTGGGAGAGCGTCCGACCCCGGACGCCCCACACCGGCCCCGGCAGCCCGCCCAGAGGGCGGGCAGTCGGGGGTGGGAGAGCGCCCGACCCCGGACGCCCCACATCGGCCCCGGCAGCCCGCCCAGAGGGCGGGCAGTCGGGGGTGGGAGAGCGTCCGACCCCGGACGCCCCACACCGGCCCCGGCAGCCCGCCCAGAGGGCGGTCGGGCGGGGGTGGGAGAGCGCCCGACCCCGGACGCCCCACATCAGCCCCGGCAGCCCGCCCAGAGGGCGGGCAGTCGGGGGTGGGCGAGCTCCCGACCCCGGACGCCCCACACCGGCCCCGGCAGCCCGCCCAGAGGGCGGGCGGTCGGGGGTGGGAGAGTGCCTGATCCCGGACGCCCCGCACCAGCACCGGCAGCCCGCCCAGAGGGCGGGCAGTCGGGGGTGAGAGAGCGTCCGACCCCGGACGCCCCACACCGGCCCCGGCAGCCCGCCCAGAGGGCGGGCAGTCGGGGGTGGGAGGGCGTCCGACCCCGGACGCCCCACACCGGCCCCGGCAGCCCGCCCAGAGGGCGGGAAGTCGGGGGTGGGAGCGTGCCCGATCCCGGACGCCCCGCACCGGCCCCGGCAGCCCGCCAAGAGGGCGTGCAGTCGGGGGTGGGAGAGCGTCCGACCCCGGACGCCCCACACCGGCCCCAGCAGCCCGCTCAGAGGGCGGGCAGTCGGGGGTGGGAGAGCGCCCGACCCCGGACGCCCCACACCGGTCCCGGCAGCCCGCCCAAAGGGCGGGCAGTCGGGGGTGGGAGAGCGTCCGACCCCGGACGCCCCACACCGGCCCCAGCAGCCCGCCCAGAGGGCGGGCAGTCGGGGGTGGGAGAGCGTCCGACCCCAGACGCCCCACACCGGCCCCGGCAGGCCGCCCAGAGGGCGGGCAGTCGGGGGTGGGAGAGCGCCCGACCCCGGACGCCCCACACCGGCCCCGGCAGCCCGCCCAGAGGGCGGGCAGTCGGGGGTGGGAGAGCGTCCGACCCCGGACGCCCCACACCGGCCCCAGCAGCCCGCTCAGAGGGCGGGCAGTCGGGGGTGGGAGAGCGCCCGACCCCGGACGCCCCACACCGGTCCCGGCAGCCCGCTCAGAGGGCGAGCAGTCGGGGCTGGGAGAGCGCCCGACCCCGGACGACCCACACCGGCCCCGGCAGCCCGCCCAGAGGGCGGGCAGTCGGGGGTGGGAGAGCGTCCGACCCCAGACGCCCCACACCGGCCCCGGCAGGCCGCCCAGAGGGCGGGCAGTCGGGGGTGGGAGAGCGCCCGACCCCGGACGCCCCACACCGGCCCCGGCAGCCCGCCCAGAGGGCGGGCAGTCGGGGGTGGGAGAGCGTCCGACCCCGGAAGCCCCACACCGGCCCCGGCAGCCCGCCCAGAGGGCGGGCAGTCGGGGATGGGAGAGCGTCCGATCCCGGACGCCCCACACCGGCCCCGGCAGCCCGCCCAGAGGGCGGGCAGGCGGGGGTGGGAGAGCGCCCGACCCCGGACGCCCCACACCAGCCCCGGCAGCCCGCCCAGAGGGCGGGCAGTCGGGGGTGGGCGAGCGCCCAACCCCGGACGCCCCACACCGGCCCCGGCAGCCCGCCCAGAGGGCGGGCAGTCGGGGGTGGGAGAGTGCCCGATCCCGGACGCCCCGCACCGGCCCCGGCAGCCCGCCCAGAGGGCGGGCAGTCGGGGGTGAGAGAGCGTCCGACCCCGGACGCCCCACACCGGCCCCGGCAGCCCGCCCAGAGGGCGGGCAGTCGGGGGTGGGAGAGCGTCTGAACCCGGACGCTCCACACCGGCCCCGGCAGCCCGCCCAGAGGGCGGGCAGCCGGGGGTGGGAGAGTGCCCGATCCCGGACGCCCCGCACCGGCCCCGGCAGCCCGCTCAGAGGGCGGGCAGTGGGGGGTGGGAGAGCGTCCAACCCCGGACGCCCCACACCGGCCCCGGCAGCCCGCTCAGAGGGCGGGCAGTTGGGGTTGGGAGAGCGCCCGACCCCGGACGCCCCACACCGGTCCCGGCAGCCCGCCTAGAGGGCGGGCAGTCGGGGTCGGGAGAGCGTCCGACCCCGGACGCCCCACACCGGCACCGGCAGCCCGCCCAGAGGGCGAGCAGTCGGGGTCGGGAGAGCGCCCGACCCCGGACGCCCCACACCGGTCCCGGCAGCCCGCCCAGAGGGCGGGCAGTCGGGGGTGGGAGAGCGCCCGACCCCGGACGCCCCACACCGGCCCCGGCAGCCCGCCCAGAGGGCGGGCAGTCGGGGTTGGGAGGGCGTCCGTCCACGGACGCCCCACACCGGCCCCGGCAGCCCGCCCAGAGGGCGGGCAGTCGGGGGTGGGAGAGCTTCCGACCCCGGACGCCCCATACTGGCCCCGGCAGCCCGCCCAGAAGGCGGGCAGTCGGGAATGGGAGAGCGCCCGACCCCGGACGCCCCACACCGGCCCCGGCAGCCCGCCCAGAGGGCGGGCAGTCGGGGGTGGGAGAGCGCCCGACCCCGGACGCCCCACATCGGCCCCGGCAGCCCGCCCAGAGGGCGGGCAGTCGGGGGTGGGAGAGCGTCCGACCCCGGACGCCCCACACCGGCCCCGGCAGCCCGCCCAGAGGGCGGGAAGTCGGGGGTGGGAGAGTGCCCGATCCCGGACGCCCCACATCAGCCCCGGCAGCCCGCCCAGAGGGCGGGCAGTCGGGGGTGGGCGAGCTCCCAACCCCGGACGCCCCACACCGGCCCCGGCAGCCCGCCCAGAGGGCGGGCGGTCGGGGGTGGGAGAGTGCCTGATCCCGGACGCCCCGCACCAGCACCGGCAGCCCGCCCAGAGGGCGGGCAGTCGGGGGTGAGAGAGCGTCCGACCCCGGACGCCCCACACCGGCCCCGGCAGCCCGCCCAGAGGGCGGGCAGTCGGGGGTGGGAGAGCGTCCGACCCCGGACGCCCCACACCGGCCCCGGCAGCCCGCCCAGAGGGCGGGAAGTCGGGGGTGGGAGAGTGCCCGATCCCGGACGCCCCGCACCGGCCCCGGCAGCCCGCCAAGAGGGCGTGCAGTCGGGGGTGGGAGAGCGTCCGACCCCGGACGCCCCACACCGGCCCCGGCAGCCCGCTCAGAGGGCGGGCAGTCGGGGTTGGGAGAGCGCCCGACCCCGGACGCCCCACACCGGTCCCGGCAGCCCGCCCAGAGGGTGGGCAGTCGGGGGTGGGAGAGCGTCCGACCCCGGACGCCCCACACCGGCCCCGGCAGCCCGCCCAGAGGGCGAGCAGTCGGGGGTGGGAGAGCGTCCGACCCCGGACGCCCCACACCGGCCCCGGCAGCCCGCCCAGAGGGCGGGCAGTCGGGGGTGGGAGAGCGTCCGACCCCAGACGCCCCACACCGGCCCCGGCAGGCCGCCCAGAGGGCGGGCAGTCGGGGGTGGGAGAGCGCCCGACCCCGGACGCCCCACACCGGCCCCGGCAGCCCGCCCAGAGGCCGGGCAGTCGGGGGTGGGAGAGCGTCCGACCCCGGAAGCCCCACACCGGCCCCGGCAGCCCGCCCAGAGGGCGGGCAGTCGGGGGTGGGAGAGCGTCCGACCCCGGACGCCCCACACCGGCCCCGGCAGCCCGCCCAGAGGGAGGGCAGGCGGGGGTGGGAGAGCGCCCGACCCCGGACGCCCCACACCAGCCCCGGCAGCCCGCCCAGAGGGCGGGCAGTCGGGGGTGGGCGAGCGCCCAACCCCGGACGCCCCACACCGGCCCCGGCAGCCCGCCCAGAGGGCGGGCAGTCGGGGGTGGGAGAGTGCCCGATCCCGGACGCCCCGCACCGGCCCCGGCAGCCCGCCCAGAGGGCGGGCAGTCGGGGGTGAGAGAGCGTCCGACCCCGGACGCCCCACACCGGCCCCGGCAGCCCGCCCAGAGGGCGGGCAGTCGGGGGTGGGAGAGCGTCTGAACCCGGACGCTCCACACCGGCCCCGGCAGCCCGCCCAGAGGGCGGGCAGCCGGGGGTGGGAGAGTGCCCGATCCCGGACGCCCCGCACCGGCCCCGGCAGCCCGCTCAGAGGGCGGGCAGTGGGGGGTGGGAGAGCGTCCGACCCCGGACGCCCCACACCGGCCCCGGCAGCCCGCTCAGAGGGCGGGCAGTTGGGGGTGGGAGAGCGCCCGACCCCGAACGCCACACACCGGTCCCGGCAGCCCGCCTAGAGGGCGGGCAGTCGGGGTCGGGAGAGCGTCCAACCCCGGACGCCCCACACCGGCACCGGCAGCCCGCCCAGAGGGCGAGCAGTCGGGGGAGGGAGAGCGCCCGACCCCGGACGCCCCACACTGGTCCCGGCAGCCCGCCCAGAGGGCGGGCAGTCGGGGGTGGGAGAGCGCCCGACCCCGGACGCCCCACACCGGCCCCGGCAGCCCGCCCAGAGGGCGGGCAGTCGGGGTTGGGAGAGCGTCCGACCACGGACGCCCCACACCGGCCCCGGCAGCCCGCCCAGAGGGCGGGCAGTCGGGGGTGGGAGAGCTTCCGACCCCGGACGCCCCATACTGGCCCCGGCAGCCCGCCCAGAAGGCGGGCAGTCGGGAATGGGAGAGCGCCCGACCCCGGACGCCCCACACCGGTCCCGGCAGCCGGCCCAGAGGGCGGGCAGTCGGGGGTGGGAGAGCGTCCGACCCCGGAAGCCCCACACCGGCCCCGGCAGCCCGCCCAGAGGGCGGGCGGTCGGGGGTGGGTGAGCGCCCGACCCCGGACGCCCCACACCGGCCCCGGCAGCCCGCCCAGAGGGCGGGCAGTCGGGGCTGGGAGAGCGTCCGACCCCGAACGCCCCACACCGGCCCCGGCAGCCCGCCCAGAGGGCGGGCAGTCGGGGCCGGGAGAGCGCCTGACCCCGGAAGCCCCACACCGGCCCCGGCAGCCCGCCCAGAGGGCGGGCAGTCGGGGGTGGGAGAGCGCCCGACCCCGGACGCCCCACACCGGCCCCGGCAGCCCGCCCAGAGGGCGGGTAGTCGGGGATGGCAGAGCGTCCGACCCCGGACGCCCCACAACGGCCCCGGCAGCCCGCCCAGAGGGCGAGCAGTCGGGGGTGGGAGAGCGCCCGACCCCGGACGCCCCACACCGGGCCCGGCAGCCCGCCCAGAGGGCGGGCAGTCGGGGGTGGGAGAGCCCCCGACCCCGGACGCCCCACACCGGCCCCGGCAGCCCGCCCAGAGGGCGAGCAGTCGGGGGTGGGAGAGCGTCCGACCCCAGACGCCCCACACCGGCCCCGGCAGCCCGCCCAGAGGGCGGGCAGTCGGGGGTGGGAGAGCGTCCGACCCCGCACGCCACACACCGGCCCCGGCAGTCCACCCAGAGGGCGGGCAGTCGGGGGTGGGAGAGCGCCCGACCCCGGACCCCCCACACCGGCCCCGGCAGCCCGCCCGGAGGGCCGGCAGTCGGGGGTGGGCGGGCGCCCAACCCCGGACGCCACACACCGGCCCCGGCAGCCCGCCCAGAGGGCGGGCAGCCGGGGTTGGGAGAGTGCCCGATCCCGGACGCCCAGCACCGGCCCCGGCAGCCCGCCCAGAGGGCGGGCAGTCGGGAGTGAGGGAGCGTCCGACCCCGGACGCCCCACACCGGCCCCGGCAGCCCGCCCAGAGGGCGGGCAGTCGGGGGTGGGAGAGCGTCCGAACCCGGACGCCCCACACCGGCCCCGGCAGCCCGCCCAGAGGGCGGGCAGTCGGGGGTGGGAGAGCGTCCGACCCCGGACGCCCCACACCGGCCCCGGCAGCCCGCTCAGAGGGCGGGCAGTCGGGGGTGGGAGAGCGCCCGACCCCGGACGCCCCACACCGGTCCCAGCAGCCCGCCTAGAGGGCGGGCAGTCGGGGGTGGGAGAGCGTCCGACCCCGGACGCCCCACACCGGCCCCGGCAGCCCGCCCAGAGGGCGAGCAGTCGGGGGTGGGAGAGCGCCCGACCCCGGACGCCCCACACCGGCCCCGGCAGCCCGCCCAGAGGGCGGGCAGTCGGGGGTGGGAGAGGGCCCGACCCCGGACGCCCCACACCGGCCCCGGCAGCCCGCCCAGAGGGCGGGCAGTCGGGGGTGGGAGAGCGTCCGACCCCGGACGCCCCACACCGGCCCCGGCAGCCCGCCCAGAGGGCGGGCAGTCGGGGGTGGGAGAGCTTCCGTCCCCGGACGTCCCGCACTGGCCCCGGCAGCCCGCCCAGAGGGCGGGCAGTCGGGGGTGGGAGAGCGCCCGACCCCGGACGCCCCACACCGGTCCCGGCAGCCCGCCCAGAGGGCGGGCAGTTGGGGGTGGGAGAGCGTCCGACCCCGGAAGCCCCACACCGGCCCCGGCAGCCCGCCCAGAGGGCGGGCAGTCGGGGGTGGGAGAGCGCCCAACCCCGGACGCCCCACACCAGCCCCGGCAGCCCGCCCAGAGGGCGGGCAGTCGGGGTTGGGAGAGCGTCCGACCCCGAACGCCCCACACCGGCCCCGGCAGCCCGCCCAGAGGGCGGGCAGTCGGGGGTTGGGAGAGCGCCCGACCCCGGACGCCCCACACCGGCCCCGGCAGCCCGCCCAGAGGGCGGGCAGTCGGGGCTGGGAGAGCGCCCGACCCCGGACGCCCCACACCGGCCCCGGCAGCCCGCCCAGAGGGCGGGTAGTCGGGGATGGGAGAGCGTCCGACCCCGGACGCCTCACACCGGCCCCGGCAGCCCGCCCAGAGGGCGAGCAGTCGGGGCTGGGAGAGCGCCCGACCCCGGACGCCCCACACCGGGCCCGGCAGCCCGCCCAGAGGGCGGGCGGTCGGGGGTGGGAGGGCCCCGACCCCGGACGCCCCACACCGGCCCCGGCAGCACGCCCAGAGGGCGAGCAGTCGGGGGTGGGAGAGCGTCCGACCCCGGACGCCCCACACCGGCCCCGGCAGCCCGCCCAGAGGGCGGGCAGTCGGGGGTGGGAGAGCGTCCGACCCCGGACGCCCCACACCGGCCCCGGCAGCGCACCCAGAGGGCGGGCAGTCGGGGGTGGGAGAGCGCCCGACCCCGGACCCCCCACACCGGCCCCAGCAGCCCGCCCAGAGGGCGGGCAGTCGGGGGTGGAAGAGCGCCCAACCCCGGACGCCCCAAACCAAGGCAAGAGGCGCCCCCCCGGCACCCTCATGCCGCCCCCACAGCGCGCAAAGCCAGCTCGCAAGAGCGCACGCTGTGGGGTTGGTGACGGGTCCCCACGCCCGCACCCCCCCGCACCCACAGCCAGTGGGTAGTGGGCCCCGGCAGCCCGCCCAGGGGGCGGGCAGTCGGGGGTGGGAGAGCGCCCGACCCCAGACGCCCCACACCCAGGCAGGAGGCGCCCCCCCCCCCGGGCGCCCTCGTGCCGTTCCCACAGCGCGCAAAGCCAGCTCGAAAGAGCGCGCGCTGTGGGGTTGGTGACGGGTCCCCACGCCCGCACCCCCCCGCAACCACAGCCAGTGGGTAGTGAGCCCCGGCAGCCCGCCCAGAGGGCGGGCAGTCGGGGGTGGGAGAGCGCCCGACCCCGGACGCCCGGCACCCAGGCAAGAGGGGCCCCCCCGCGCACCCTCATGCCGCCCCCACAGCACGCAAAGCCAGCTCGCAAGAGAGCGCGCGCTGTGGGGTCGGTGATGGGTACCCACGCCCGCACCCCCCCGCACCCACAGCCAGTGGGTAATGGGCCCCGGCAGCCCGCCCAGAGGGCGGGCAGTTGAGGTTGGGAGAGCGCCCGACCTCGGACGCCCCACACCCAGGCAGGAGGCGCCCCCCCCCGGGGGCCCTCGTGCCGCCCCCACAGCGCGCAAAGCCAGCTCGAAAGAGCGCGCGCTGTGGGGTTGGTGAACAGTTGAGGGCAACCCCCCCCGGGGACGCCCTACGGCCACCCCCACAACCCCAAGCCAAGTAGGGGGGAACCGGGACCAGACCGCCCCCCCCCAAGCACGCCAGACGGAGCAAGGGACCGGGGCAGGACACGCGGAGGGGCACGGACCACGTGGAACGGCCCTACCAGCGCCCAGTGCCGGGACCACGCGAGGTGCGCACGCCACACCACCCAGAGGGGGGGGGAGCGGACGCCGCGGAAACGCGAGCGCACACACATGAAAAGGACACGCGGGGACTACCAGAAGGGCAACCGGACCGAGCGCGCGGAACGCACAGACCGCGTGGAATGGCGTACCAGCGAGCGAGGGTAAGGGACACCTGGACGGGACGGCCCGCCACACGCAGCGCGGAACACGCGGGGCGGGAAGGGGGAAACGGGAGAGACACAACACCAGGTACCGGCCCGAACCCCCTGAACCGGCCGCGAGCGCCGCGCACACACAGACGGGGCACTGCACCCGCCAAGGCAGTAGTGGCGCACAGCGCCACGCCCCAACCCCTAGGCTAGGCAGCCTCCGCGCCACCCCAAGGGGGTCCCACTGGCGACAAGCCAGTAGCACGGGCCCGGCGGCGCCGGCGCCCCGGGCGACCACGCATTAGGGGGGCGACGCAGTGGGTAAGCGCCCGCAGCCACGGCTGCGAATTGATGCACTGACCGGGGAGTGGCGACACGGGGAAGCCGGGGAAGGACGGGGCTCCGAGCCCCGTGAACCCGGGGGACTCTGCCACCAGGCAGGAGGTGCGTCTTGGAGGGCCCCCCACTAGGACCCGGTGTGGAGGATATCACCTGGCCCGACCAGGTGGCCCCCCGGGGCCGAAAGGCGTCTAGTACCCGCAAAATCAAACCTCAAACCTCAAACCTGGTGGGTCTGGAATGTGCCCGGGGTGCCCGAAGAAATAGACATGACGCTCATAAATGAGGACAAATTCAAGCATATCCTGCGGGACTCCATCAGGCGGCGGGCCCTGCTCTCGCTGGAAGATCGTCGACTGCGACAATTTCAAGGCATCTTAGCAGCCCTCAACAGGGAGGCATGTCAAGTCCTTCTATCAGAGGGCACAGAATTTGATAAGGCGCTGCTGCGGGGCTGGCTCACAGGGGCGTTATGGACAGCTGCCAGGGCGCATGCGAGGGGTCTCAGGGCGACACCGCTATGCCCATACTGCTCGCGGCAACAAGAAGAAGACGACGAACACATCTTGTGGGCCTGCCCAGCCTGGGGCATTCATCGTTCCGGTGCCTGGCGCTCGCTTATGAGAACGCTTGGGTGAGTCTGGGGGCTGGAATGGGTGGAAGCCCCATGGACTATCGCTCCTTAATATAATTTCCTTTCCTCTCATAGCGGGTCCACATCAGTGGGGAAGTGCGATACCCCGGTGAGAGGACGCGGAAGATGACCTCTTTCACCCTGGCCAGGCGTGAGGGCCCCCACCTGGCCCTGACCACCTGGGACTCCAGTCGCAAAAGGTTGACGTCGGCCACGTCTCTGGGGTAGTTCAGCGCACGTCGAATCGATTGCCCTCAAGCTCTGAGCAGCTGTGTGCCAATTGCAGACCATTTGGTGGAAAATCTTTGATTTGGTACAGAAAAGATGATTTTGGTAAAACAAAAAAACGATATTCATTTTGGAGAAAAGATGTGGCACATGCAAAACAGGTATAGCCCATGCACACCAGGGCTGTCCCCCACCACCATATGGAACTGCTGCACCAGGGATGGATATAATAGTGACGACATTACCAAGGTGGGGGGGGTTGGGGTCCGTTCGAAACTAATATATTTTTTGGCATACAATAACACATTTCACACATGATGGGAGGAACACAGTGACTGATAGCCGGGGGAGTGCTTGAACACAGTGGCAGTGGATAATAGGACAGACAGTAAGTGGCATGCAGGCAGCGCGTCCTGACAACCTAAGACTTCGTCCTTCAAGATCACCCAACTCTCAGAGTTTGATTGTGGATATAATAGAGGGGCGTTGCAGGTTTGAGGTTTGAGGTTTGAGGTTTGATTTTGCGGGTACTAGACGCCTTTCGGCCCCGGGGGGCCACCTGGTCGGGCCAGGTCATATCCTCCCCACCGGGCCCTAGTGGGGGGCCCTCCAAGACGCACCTCCTGCCTGGTGGCGGAGTCCCCCGGGTTCACAGAGCTCGGAGCCCCGTCCTTCCCCGGCGTCCCCGTTTCGCCACTCCCCGGTCAGTGCATCAATTCGCAGCCGTGGCCGCGGGCGCTTACCCACTGCGTCGCCCCCCTAATGCGTGGTCGCCCGGGGCACCGGCGCCGCCGGGCCCGTGCTACTGGCTTGTCGCCAGTGGGACCCCCTTGGGCTGGCGCGGAGGCTGCCTAGCCTAGGGGTTGGGGCGTGGCGCTGTGCGCCACTACTGCCTTGGCGGGTGCAGTGTCCCGTCTGTGTGTACGCGGCGCTCGCGGCCGGTTCGGGGGGGGGCGGGCCGGTACCTGGTGTTGTGTCTCCCTTTCTTCCCCCTTCCCGCCCCGCGTGTTCCGCGCTGCGTGTGGCGGGCCGTCCCGTCCGGGTGTCCCTTATCCTCGCTCGCTGGTACGCCATTCCATGCGGTCTGTGCGTTCCGCGCGCTCGGTCCGGTTGCCCTTCTGGTGGTCCCCGCGTGTCCTTTTCGTGTGTGTGCGCTCGCGCTCTCGCGGTGTCCGCTCCCCGCTGGGTGGTGTGGCGCGCGCATCTCGCGTGGTCCCGGCACTTGGCGCTGGTAGGGCCATTCCATGTGGTCCGTGCCCCTCCGCGTGTCCTGCCCCGGTCCCGTGCTCCGTCTGGCGTGCTTGGGGGGGGGCGGTCCGGTCCCGGTTCCCCCCTACTTGGCTTGGGGTTGTGGGGGCGGCGGCAGGGCGTCCCCGGGGGGGTGCCTTCGACCGTTGCGTGGGGCGTTCTGGGTCTTGCGCTCCTCTTCCCCCGACTGCCCGTCCACTGGGTGGGCTGTCGGGGTCTGCGTTGTGGGCGCGGGCGTGCGGTTGTGGGGGCCCCGCTCTGTTCTTGCGGGGGGGGAGAGAGGTGTCGACTTGGTGTCCAGGCGCCGGTCCGCTGGATTCCCATGACGAGCCTGATGCGCACGGAGCTTCGCCCTGCGCGATGCGTGGGGGGGTTGGGGTGACCGTGGCTGGAGTGGTGCACCAATGTTCCGGTCCATGGCCCAGCAGAGCACCCCTACCGCGGGCTTACTCTTAGCACAGGGGGAGGGCGTTGCGGGCGCGTTTGTTCTGTGACCCGGGTGCCAGTGTATCTCTGAAGGCAGCCGCCCCGGAGGTAGCGCACCAGACGCGCGCCGCGAAGGAGCTGGTTCGAACCCCGGGATCGGTGGTCTCCCACCGATCCCTTCGAATACCGGACGAGGCCTCCCATCGACCTGTTCGAGTACAGGTGACGGTGCGCACTGCTGCAGGGGTGGGTGGCCCCCATGTGTTTTGTTTTTCTTGGGTGGGGGGTAAAACGAACGAGACCTCCACCCGATCCACCGGTAACGGTGGTGGCGCGAGTTTCTGGAGGGGGGGGTGGTTCCCACGTCGCCAACTAGAGAGCTCTACGTGCAGGGATCCCAGGAGCACCAACGCCTGGGATCGAACCCCCGCACTGGACGATTGAAGACCGACGCTCTCACTACTGGGCCGCGGTAGTCTCTTACGCGACTTAGGGGTGTCGTCGGCTATGAATCTAGTCCCTGGGGGTGGGGCTGTGCGTTGTGAAGCGTGTTGCGCGTGCCCGGAGGCCCCAGTCCTCGTGCACGGGGTCGGGACAGGGGGGGAGGGGGCTGGGTGGGGTGCGGCACCGTTGGATCGCCGACTGACGTGCACAGGGGTAAGAGGCGGACAGTAGCACCGCCGGATCGCCGACTGACTGTAGGGCGGGGGGTCGCTCTGCCTCTTTCCGTCCCTCTGCCTTCCCTGGGCAGGCAACAAAGCGGGCGTCACTGGTGTTGTGCTGTCCATGGGGGGCGTGGCCCCCCAGACCACTCCGGTTCGTGTTCACCCGGCTTCTCTGGGTACGATCTGTGCGGCGTCCCGGTGCGCAGGCGTGGGCCCGCTTGTTCTTCGCGGCCCCCATGTGGGCCGGCGGCTGGAGCGGGGGGGCGGATCACACTCCGGCTCCCCTCTCGGGTGGGGGGGGCCCATCCCCCTTGCCTCGGGGGGGGTGTCGCGCCGCGGCCTCCCCGCTCTCGTTCCGGGCGGTGGCCTGCGGTACCCCTTTCTGGCTCTCTTCGTGTCGCTGGCGCGCTCCCTTCCGGCGCGCGCGTGCGGTTGGGGCTGAAGTGCCGCCCCGGGGTGGGGGGGGGTGAGGGGCGGCCCGTGGACCGCTCCCCTGGGGGCCCCAGCTGACCTGCAAACCCTCCCTCTGTCCCCTCGGAGTGGGCTGTGGTTACGGGAGGGTCATGCGGGGCGCGGCCTCCTTCGTGTTCCGTTGTGCGCGTTGCTCCGGCACGCCGGTGTGGGTTCGCGGGAGCAGGTCCAACCGCCGTTGCCCTTACCGTGCCGCCGTTCCTCCTGTGGGTGGGGGCGCCCCCCCGGCCCTGGGGGGGCGGAAGGCCGCGCCTGTGGCTCCCCAGCTGGGTCGGGTGCGGGGGAGGGGGGGTGGGGGGGCCGCCCCCCCGCCCGCTCTCGGGCCTGTGTGGGAGGGGGGGGGGGGGGGGGAGTGGGGGGGGGCCTTCGGTCCCCTGGCGATGTCTCCTGTCGGCCAAGGCGGGGGGGGGCGGCTTGGCGGTCCCGGCCCCGGGGGCCAGCCATCGGCCAGGGGGGTCGCGCCCTTCCCCCGCCCCCCTCTACCGAGAGCCGGATTCTCACGCAGTCCCTCTCTGGGGCCCCTCATTCCCCGGCCGTTGTCGCGCGGCGCTGGCCGGCCGGGGGTGGCCGTGTGGGTCAGCGGTCAGTGGTTAGCGGGCTGCGGGGCAGCAGGTTTCCCCCAGCGCTTGTTGTCCCCGCACTCCCTCCCGCGGGAGGTGGCGCGCCGCTTTCCCTGGGTAGGCAACAAAGCGGGCGTCACTGGCGTCGTGCTGTCCATGGGGGGCGTGGCCCCCCATACCATTCCGGTTCGCGCCCACCCGGCTTCTCTGGGCACGATGTGCGCGGCGTCCCGGTGCGCAGGCGTGGGCCCACTTGTTCTTCGCGGCCCCCATTTGAGCCGGCGGCTGGGGCAGGGGGGCGGGTCACACTCCGGCTCCCCTCTCGGGCGGGGGGGGTCCATCCCTTCTGCCTCGGGGGGTGGGGGCCGGGGCCCCCGCGGCTGGCGGGCCGGTGGGGGGGCGGGGGGGGGGGGGGTGTCGCGCCGCGGCCTCCCTGCTCTCGTTCCAGGCGGCGGCCTGCGGTACTCCTTCCTGGCTCTCTCCGTGTCGCCGGCGCGCTCCCTTCCGGCGCGCGCGTGCGGTCGGGGCTGAAGTGCCGCCCCGGGGCGGGGGGGGTGAGGGGCGGCCCGTGGACCGCCCCCCTGGGGGCCCCATCTGACTTGTAACCCCCCCTCTGTCACCTCGGAGTGGGCTGTGGTTACGGGAGGGTCATGTGGGGCGCAGCCTCCTTCCTGCTCCGTTGTGCGCGTTGCTCCGGCACGCCGGTGTGGGTTCGCGGGAGCAGGCCCAGCCGCCGTTGCCCTTATCGCGCCGCCGTTCCCCCTGAGGGGGGGGTGCCCCCCCGGCCCTGGGGGGGCGGAGGGCCGCGCCTGTGGCTCCCCTGCTGTGGTGGGTGCGGGGGGGGGGGGGGGCGCCTCCCCGCCCGCCCTCGGGTCTGTGCGGGGGGGGGGGGGGGGGGGTTGGTTTGGGGGGGGCCCTTTGGCCCCCTGGCGATGCCTCTCGTCGGCCGGGGGGGAGGGGCGGGGGCGGCATGGCGGTCCTGGTCCCGGGGGCCAGCCATCGGCCAGGGGGTCGCGCCCTTCACCCACCCCCCCTATCGAGAGCCGGATGCTCGCGCAGGCCCTCGCCGGGGCCCCTCATCCCCCGGCCGTTGTCGCGCGGTGCTGGCCGGCCGGGGGTGGCCGTGAGGGTTAGCGGTCAGTGGTTAGCTGGTTGCGGGGCAGCAGGTTCCTCCCCGCGCTCGTGGTCTCCGCACTCCCTCCCGCGGGAGGTGGCGCGCCCTCGCACGTCGTGCCATACCGTGGGGGGGGCGTGGGTCAGGGGGCCCATCCCCCCCCCCCCCGCCCCTCCCGTACCCGCCGTCTGGGCCTTCACTTGCGCCGCCGCTTGTGTGGGGGCTGGGGCTGCGGCGGCGGCGGGTTGTGCCGGCAGTAGCGCCAGTGGGCTAGGGCGCTACGCAAAGCCCGGGGGAGCCAGTTGTTGGCGTCCGCATCCGTGATGCGGAGCACCGCTCCCCCTTCCAGGAAGGCCGGCAACGTCGGCTCCCTGTCGGGCCACGCCGCCCAGATCACTGACCTGAGGACCCTCTCGTGGTCCTCTGCGGCCGCCCACCCCCCCGGGGGTGCCTCTCGGTTTCCTCCGTCCCTCCGGAGGAGCACGGCATCGAAGGGCCGGTTCCGCGCCCTCCTGGAGGTCCCCTGGTTGGCCCAGCACAACCACCCGTACACTTCCCCCACCAGGGGGAGGGTCTCCCCCCCCAGCGGGTCCGGGACTGCGCCCCAGTCCCGGTCCCATGGATAATAGGACAGACAGTAAGTGGCATGCAGGCAGCGCGTCCTGACGACCTAAGACTTCATCCTTCAAGATCACCCAACTCTCAGAGTTTGATTGTGGGTATAATAGAGGGGCGTTGCAGACAGACAGACAAACAGCCGGACGGACAGACAGAGAGAAAGGGTGAGAAAGAGAGAGATTGTGGAAATTGTGGAGTGCTGCGGTGCTTGTGGAAACGGTGCAGCACCCCCCATAGTACCTGGATGGGTAACAGGATGGGGGCTGTCTGCGTCAAGCAAAGGCGCCACCGCTGCGGCCTGGGCTCTTGCCATGTGGCAGGTGAGGTGCGGGTTGCACCTCCTCCCCATAGTCCCTGGATTGGTAACGGGGGCTGGCTTCGTCGAGCTGCCGTGTAACGGCTGCGGCTACAGGACGTGTGGCAGCTGAGGTGGGGATTGACGTGCGTCCACCCTCCGCGCCGCTTTTTGGCAGAACTGAAGGCCCTGGGTGTGTGCCCATGCAGATTTTCATACTTTTGGCAGAACTGAAGTCATTGGGTGTGTGCCCATGCAGAATTTATTACTTTTGGCAGAAGCGGAGGCATTGGGTGTGTGCCCATGCAGAATTTGTTACCTTTCGCAGAACTGAAGGCATTGGGTGTGTGCCCATGCAAAATTTAAAACTTTTGGCAGAACTGAAGGCATTGGGTGTGTGCCCATGCAGACTTTATTATTTTTATCAGAAGCAGAGGCATTGGGTGTGTGCCCATGCAAAATTTATTGCTTTTGGCAGAACTGAAGGCATTGGGTGTGTGCCCATGCAGAATTTCTTACTTTTCGCAGAATTAAAGGCATTGGGCGTGTGCCCATGCAAAATTTATTACTTTTGGCAGAAGCGGAGGCATTGCCCTCAGGCAGATCTTTGTACCATTTTTTTCACCAATCCCACATGCACAAGAGATTGTGCCAAGTGATTTTAGTGTATAATGAAGTAAAATCAAAAGTAGCGCACGCCAGGGTCCGATGGTCGTGCAGCATACGCTGCGTCCACTCCTGCAAGCGTGAGACCAACTCCTTTGTGTCCAGTAGTGGCGTGTATGTGTGTGGGTTGCACTGTTTGTCTAATTTCAGCCAGAATTGGCCCAACACACTCAACAGGGTTGACACCGGTGTAGCGGTCAGCGAGAGCAAACATGATCACTGGGGGCAAAGGATGCGCACTAAAAACCGCCCCTGTATGCAATAGGTTTTGTTTGCACAGTGCTATTGATGACATCAGCGCGCTGAGGAGAATATGTTTGTTGACATGTTCTTCTCCCCCCTGGACCTTGCAGCGGTGAACCATCTGAAGCGCTCCTTCCCCTACATGCACCTTCCCCCTGTCGATGATGGTATTGATCTGGGTCTGGTTCTGTTGAATGTTGTATATCTCTCAGGGACATCGGGTTTATGCCAACACGGAGCGAATTTGCAATTTTTCGGGTTTTTTTCAAGTTTTGGACCAATGCAGCAAAATTTCGTTCCGTAGGGGGGGGTATGTGTATGCTTTTTGAAATCTGTGAGAAAAGGCCGTTTCAGCCCTCTGTGCTGGGCGGATGTCCCCAGTGTACTATCACTATCCTTACCTTCACCATACCCTCTCTCTCTTTGGACGTTCCCTTGGGGTAAAGGGAGGCCGAAGCAGGCTGGCATCATCTGGGTCTGCAGTTTGACACAAACCTTCCCCATTGTGCATCGACGTCACGTTTGCACCTGTTCTCAGAGATAATTTGCATCACTGGCCATATGCGACAGCAGGCTCAGCATGTTGATGTGCAATGGCATAGCTCTTCGCACGTAACACATGTTCTTGGAACAGCTCTGCCCATACCACAGGGCACATTACCCACACACCACCTGTATTTTTGTCCACCTTTGTCACTCTGTATTCCTTTAATTCACAGCGCGCTGTATGCAGGGCCTGTCTGCTCACAGAGGGGTGTACGGTGTGGGACAATTCAGCATTTGTAAGCCCCGCAGCAATCCTCATTTGGAGGCTTGCCGTTGTGGCTTCATCACGTGTCAAGCCTGGGATATTGGAGAGTGAGGATTGGACATTATTGCACACCATGGGCGCTGCACTCAGGGGGTCATGCAGGGTTTTGTTCTTCATACATTGCCTAAGCACCTGCACAGTTGTCTCAGAAAAATGGCCTGTCAGCTCCGTGCTGTCCTGTCTCCATATGCGGTGTGTAAGGGGGGTTGGGCAGCACTCAGGGATCATGTGGCACTTGCATGGTTGGTGCAGGGTGCGTGTCAGCTGCTCCACACTGAAATTGCATTTATTGTTGGTCAACACTTGTGCCACTGTGGGCACTGCCGCAGGGATCATGTCACATCCGTTGACATAAAATACCTTCAGTGCTTTGATGGCGGAAGATGCTTGTATCTGTGTGTGTGGCGCGTGCTGCAGGGCTTTCAGGTTGTCATATCCGGGGCTGGGCGACTTCACTCTCTCTCCTCTTTCTTTTTGCGGGCCATATATCTTTTTGGCACCGGTCATGCTCCTTATTTATCCATGTGGGGGGCCATGATGGTCCAGGGCCAGGGTTGCAGGGAACTGTGCCAGGGTGGGATTAAAAGGAAGACATGGCTGGAGATTCCCCCATTATGTTGTATAGCCTGTTACAATTCAATCAACAAAACGGCCATGTGCATGCCGGATGTAGTATAAGGGTCTCATGGGAACGTTTTCAGGTGTTGGCTCTTGTGATGTGCCATGGCTCTGTCCAGCCTGTTGCAATGCAAAAAGTGTGTAGTTCTTAAGATACTGTCCTGTACAAAAACATTTCCAACCAGTTTTGCCTTTGCCATATCCGTGAGGGGTTTGCAACGCAAACACTAACAGAATGAGTCAAATCATGATGAGGCAAATATTACTTCTGCGCAAGAAGGTGCTGGGACCCCACTAGTGGAAATTGTAATGTAACGTTCTGCAACGCCTGTTGTGCAAACCTATAGGAATTATTGGTCAACCTGTAGGAATTATTGGTCACCCGCATGCTTTGTAGGTTCCTATATGTGCATGGACGGACGTACACAAATGAAAAAACGGAATGTTCTGTCGTTTTACTTTGGCCAACGGAAAGCTACAAGTGCTGTACAGCAGGTTGGATGATGGCTCATGGATCGCCGAGCGAACTCGGGTTACTAGCTTGATTGACCTTTCGTCCGACCTTCTAGAGGATATGCTCCAGGTTGGGTGGGACGGCAGTGCAGGTCCAGCAGTTCAGCTCAATGACTACCCATCCGACCCTGACGGCAATGGATGCCATTTGATTCGATTTGAAGCACAGAACACACATTTTTGTGCACCTTCCCTTGATAAAAAGCAGGAAGTGAGCGGTAGGATGCAGAAGCAATTCCAGAAGTGCATCATTGCTTTTACCGAGATGGTAGCATGTGTTGTGTCGAGGATGCATGGGTTCGGAGGTTTTACAATCAATGAATTATCGAATCCAATTTCGTGAGTGAGGCGTTTGATGGATTCAAGGCTGACCATTAGGGGCCAGCTGTAAATCTTTGCAATGAAATTGTGCTTTGTGGTCCACCATCCCGTTAAAACGAGCCAACTGGAAAGCGGGGAATGCCAGACGTGGGGTATCCATCGTGTGCATGATTGGGGATTCATTCACGGCATATTTTGTTTCTCGGGTAACATTGGGATATTGGTGCTGGGTTGCTGCCTATTTTTTCAGTAACACACAGATGGGGGGGGGGGGGTAAGGGGATGGGGAGCTTGTGTGACCTCACTAACTAAGTCCTTGTCGCTCTCCCCTCCCCATCATCCTGATTATCCTCATCCCCCCCCCCCGGCCATGCTCTTTTTGAATGCGGAGTGACTCACTCCACTCCAGTCAACGCAGTGAACAGTGATTGGGGAGGAGGCATATTAGTACGTAAGATAGCATGCGACAAATTTCCATGTTTTTGGCTTTGGCAGCGGTCATGTGATCTGCAACAAGGAGCGCACTGACATCCATGTGGCCCCAGTGTCTGTTTACCGCCAAGTGTCCGTTTACCGCCAAGTGTCCTTTTACCGGCAAGTGTGTTGTTTACCGCCAAGTGTCCGTTTACCGCGTGGTGTCTGTTTGCTGCCAGGTGTCTGTTTACCGCCGGGTGACCTTCAGTGACCCATCGCAGATAGGAGTTCTTCGCAAATACCCGTGGGGCCATTGGGGGCGCACCAAGTGCTCTAAGTGCACCAAGTGCTCCAAGGCCTCATGTTCAGCACTGCAGGATTTCCCCCTGTGCCACTCGCACCCAAATATTTGATGGCATACACACGACCCCGCACCCTTCTCCCAGAGCATGGCCGTTGTCCGGAGGTCGGTGCCGAACGACAACAGCTGCCTCTTCTACGCGCTCGCCTACCTCTGCGAGGGCGCGTCCGCATTGCCTGCCGTGGAGCAGCCGCTGCGCGCCACGTGCGCCGCAGCCGTGCTGGCTGACCCAGACCCCGACACGAGGGCCCTCTTCCTCGTCAAATCGGTGGCCGAGTACGCCGAGTGGATCAAGAACCGCTTTCACTGGGGCGGGGAGAGCGAGATCATCGTGTTGGCCGAGAAGTACGGGGTCGAGATCGCAGTCCTGAGCTGCGAGATGATGAGGGTGCTGGTCTACGGCCAGGGGCCCTCCGCGACGCACCGCGTCTACCTGCTGTACACGGGTCAGCACTACGACGCGCTGGTGGGGGCGGACTCCGTGGACACGCGGGTTGCCGATGAAACGAGGTGCTTTCCCATCGGTGGGTCCCCCAGGGCCGAGGCGGCGATGCTGGAGGTCGCCCGCGCGCACAACGAAGCCGCGGCCCTGCGTGCCAAGCAGCGGCGTGTGAAGCGGATCAAGTGCGGCGGCTGCAGGGCGCTGCTGCACCAATTGGCGGCGTTCCAGGACCACTGCGGCGAGGTCGAGCACGACGATGACTTCTGCTACGACTGCGAGGAGGTGGAGGTGGTGGTCGAGGGGCAGGAGCCGCTGCCGCCGGGCGCGTGCGACCTCACGGACGAGAGCAAGTACTTCACCTTCTTCAAATCGGCAGACAACATGTTCTCAAATTTCTACCGGGCGACCGTCCAAATGCCCGGCGGCGTCGTCTACAAGACCGGCGAGCACTGTTGGCAGTCCGCGAAGTACCTTGAGACGGTGCCCGAGGTGGCGGCCAAGATTGCGGAGGCCGGCACCGTGGACGAGGCACACATGCTGTCGCACACGGAGGGGTTGGACCGCCAGCGGCCGGACTGGGATGCAGTGAAGTAAGAGGTGCTGCTCGGGATTCTGCGGGCGAAGTTTGCGCAGCACCCGGAGGTGGCCGCGGCGCTCCTGGCCAGCGAGGGTCGCGAGATCGTCAACGTGGACACGGACAGTTGGGCTGGGATGCAGGCACCGGGTGGAATCGCGACAGGGGGCAACCACTTGGGCAAGGCACTGATGGTTGTGCGTGCAGAGCTGGCAGCAGCCAATCAACCATCCGATTGAGGGTTTTTGGAGGCCCTGTGCAATGGTTGTGTACAGGACCCCTCACACTGGTTGACTAGTGATGACTTTTCCAACAGAGAAACCCAACTCTCTTCCTGTTTCCTATGCTGAGCGCCATGCAACACTTTACCCTGAAGTGGTCCTGGGCGTCACGCTGGTGCACAGCGCCGCGGTGGAGGGCTGGTTTGCACTGCCGGCGCTGCAGCACAACCGGCTGTCCCGCACGTTGGCGCACTGAATCGGGCGGCTCGACGCTGCTCTGTACTGGGGCGAGGGGGGGGGGGGGGGGCGGGGGCGCGGCAAAGCAGGGGATGGGGGCTGGGGGCGTTACCAAAGAGGCTCGGCAAGTGGCACCATAATTAAGATTGGTCTCAGTCTGTAGATGTGGGCCAAGTTACTCCGTTTGTGTGAATTGTCGGATGTGCACCCCGTCAAATGTGATTTGGCTGACGCCCTCAATCCATTTGCTTTGTGGGGGGTAGACAGCAATGGAATGCATGTGGCATTGGTGCCGGTTGCGTCCAAAGTGCCTCAATGGCACCGTTTTAACTGCCGCACGGCGCCGGGTCGTGTGTATGCCATCAAGTATTTGGGTGCGAGTGGCACAGGGGGGAATCCTGCAGTGCTGAACATGAGGCCTTGGAGCACTTGGCGCCCCCTACGGCCCCACGGGTGTTTGCGAAGAACTCTTTTCTGCGGTAGGTCACTGAAGGTAGTGCAATGAACAGCACAACCCTGAGGCCAGCAAAGAATGCAGCAGAAGAGAATCAAGACATACATTGGAATGCACAGGGAATTGTGACGACTGTGTAGCAAGGTCCAAGGTGGTGAGAGACCGATGGGCACGGCAGCCTATGGAGGGAAAGGGTTCAAGGGAAGGGCAGCCGTAAGTGGCGATTGGCCAAGTGGCGCTGCCAGCTGCAGACCACAACACACGCAGGAGTCATGCCAAACCCCCCCTGGTGGAGGAAACTGTGCGCCGTCTCCACTGGATGTTGATTGAAAAGAGAAATTGGCAGTGGTGGAGTCATTCTGGGATGGCAACAGACCGCAGCTTGAAACGCTGATCCCAGCAACGATGTAGGCGCTGTATGGTTGGCTAACATCCGGATTTTGGAAAAACAAATTGCCGGACACCGCGCTTTCCTTTTGACTACGTAACTCACTTCGCCGCGACAGGATGTCAGGGATGGACACCAGATCTCGCGTGGGGGTCGGGGGGTCCCCGGTAGTCTGGCGTGCAGCCGCAGCTTTGGCTTTTGCCGTGGCCTTGTGGATGAGGTCGGCGGGGAGGGGGGGGTCGGAGGATGAGGTGGAGGACGTCGATGAGGCTGAGGACAAGGAGGAAGTGGTGGTTTTGGGGGACGCGGGTTGCGCTGTGATGCGGGCGGTCGTGGGTTTGTGGGCGGCGGCTTCTGCTGCTGCCACGGCAGGGAGGATGGAGGGCATGTCCTCAGGCTGTAGGTTGGGGGTGGGTAGCTGGGAAGGCCCTGCTGTGACCTGGCGGCCCGGCGGGCCGATCTGGTCGGCAGCGGTGGGGGAGGGAGTCGCGGGGCTGTGGCCTTCTCCTTCTGGGCTCGGCCCGGCCGGGGTCCTGCAATGTGTGAGGCTGTGTGGGTTGGCGTCCGCGGGGGGGAACAGTAGGCGCGGGCTGCATTTGGGGGCCGGGGGGCGTGGGCCTGGGTTTTCTGGGTTGTGCGCGGGGGGCGTGTGCGGGCCACTGGGCGGGGTGGGCGTGCCGCGGGGTGTGGGGCTTCCCTCGGTGGGTGTGTGCGGGTTGTCGAGCGTGGGGAGTGGTGAGAGGTGTCCGTCGGGTGGGTCCGTGGCGGGCGTGTGCTGTTGTTCGGGTGGGTGGGGGAGGCCTGTGTCGCGGGGCCCGGGGGTGCGCGCGATGGTGAGCGTGTGTGGGTCTCCGAGTGGGCAGCGAGAGGGGAGGGGCATGGGCGGGGATTGCGCGGTGGGGTGTGTTGTGTCCGTGTATGTGTCCGCTCGCAGCGGCGCGCTTGCGTGGGCAGTTGTAGGCCGGGCGGTTTGGAGGAGAAGCCTGCCGTCTTCTGCTGCCGCGGCAAGGATTTCGCAGACAACCTTGCGTATTTGGTGGACCTCTTGGTCAGTGGTGGGAAGGGGGTATGCTAGCCTTGGGCCAAGACCCACGCGGCTGAGGACCCTGTGGATGGCGTGGTACCCGCAGGTGAGGGAGTGCTGTGGTTCTGGGGGGGTGGGTACTTCCGCGTGTCTGGGCCTGCCTCGATTTGTGTGTGGGCGGTGGGGATGGCCCAAATCCACGGCACGGTCCCCGTGGATGGCCAGCGGCGCTGGATC
This sequence comes from Eutreptiella sp. 'Long Island Sound 2002', assembly GCA_964036045.1. NCBI lineage: Eukaryota > Euglenozoa > Euglenophyceae > Eutreptiales > Eutreptiaceae > Eutreptiella > Eutreptiella sp. 'Long Island Sound 2002'. The sequence continues at coordinate 31,076,768 of OZ038382.1, forward strand.
CATTGGGTCAGGCAGAGCATGGCCAGTCCCAGGTGGTAGCCCGCTTTCCCTGAGGTGATTTGGGCCAGGGCGCGGGCTGGGGGCTTGTCCCCCGGCTGGAGGACGCCCCTGATGACCCTGTGCGGGGTGGTGGGGTCCCCTACTGCCCCTGGTGGGGCGGTCCCTGGGGCGAGCATGGTGTCTGTGCCTTTGACGAGCCACTGTGGGCCGGGGGACGTAGCTGTAGCGGCCACTACGTAGTAGTGCCTGCGCTCGAGGACTGTACACCAGGAGGGCTGCAAGCCCCAACAGCAACCCTAGCCCTAACCCTAATCAAGAGTGAATACTGGGACCGAGCTGGTCGGGGAGGAAACATCAGGCTGGCTCAGCTAGCACTACACAATCCCCATATATGGGCCAACTCCTTAAAACCGGTTTGTGTGTGTGATTGTACTTCACACCCATAGGTATCATGCACCAAAATTTCACTCGAATATGAACCCATTTACCCATTTCGCGCGTGCTGCTGCTTGCTGCTTGCTGCTGCTTGCGGCTGCTGCTGCTAAACCTGGTAGGTCCACCCTAGACACTCAAAAGGGTTATAAAACCTAGACTGGTTCCACCAGCTCGGTGACCCTAATCAAGACTGAATATTGGGACCGAGCTGGTGGGGGAGGGAACATTAGATATGAATGGTGAGGGACATCAAGAATGATTCACACATTGATGGCTCTTGACAAAGTGAAATGCACCTGAACCCCATCACCACGAGGCCCACTTTCAAGGCTTTTTGGACTTCTGAGGGGCCAAAATGCCCCAAAATGGGCTCAAAATTGGCTACTTCACCCTTTTGTGCACCCCAAATGGTCTAGTATGAGTTTTGGAAAAATGTGTTTTTGACCCATTTTTGACCCATTTTTGGTCCCAAAAAAGCCCATTTTCAAGGCATTTTGGGATTTTTGGAGGACCCAAATGGGCCACCACAAGCTCAAAACAGTCCAAAAACACTTGTTTTAGCGTCGCACATGGTCTAGGATCATTTTTGCGGAAAGTCATATTTTTACCCCTTTCGGACCCTGTTGACCCATTTGGGTACCCACCTGTTTGGGCTTGAGCTTGCAGCTTGCCACAGCCTAGTGGGCCTAGTTAATGGGGTCTAGGCGTCCGTTTGGGCAATTCTGAGGGGTGGAAACCACAAAACGTGGGGGGTTGCGGGTGGAGTAGGTGCCCTCGGAATCGCATTTTGAGCCATGTAGCCAAAGATATGGCCTATTCTTGGTTTGTGGCTGTCGGCAGTTGGAGCTTTCGGGGGCCTTTTTGGGCTGCTTCCGCGGCATATCAGGGAGTTAGAGGGCCGCAAAGAGCTGGTTGACACGGGGAAGTCAAGCGGCACGTGGAGTGTACCCACCGTTTCCCTTCGTTTGGCCGTTTTGAATGTGTTCCAGGGCATTTTTGGCCCAAAAATGGCTGTTTTTGGCCCTAAACTGCAGATTTTGAAACTGAGGTCCGCCACTTGCGAATCCCGTTCCCGGCCGCCACCGTTGAGTTTCTTGCTCAAGCTTTGTGTGATTGTACTTCACACCCATAGGTATCATCCACCAAAATTCACCCGAATCTGAAGCACCACGACGGAAATCTGATTTTTACCCATTTCGCGCGTGCTGCTGCTTGCTGCTTGCTGCTGCTGCTTGCTGCTAAACCTGGTAGGTCCACCCTAGACACTAAAAAGGGTTATAAAACCAAGACTGGTTCCACCAGCTCGGTGACCCTAACCCTAACCCTAACCCTAACCCTAGGGCTAACCCTAACCCTGAAACAGGCACAGGCACAGGGCATCATTGGATCATTGTGGAATCATGATGGAATCTAAATGTGCACAAAGTGGAGTATTGAATATGCACAAATAGTAACAAATATGCAGCATTTACTACATTTCCGTATCCGCGATGCGAACGCGCGCGCTTGTCTGGTTACATCCCCCCACTAGGACACAACCCATGGGGGCACACCATGGGACGTGGCGGAAAAACCACAACAAGACAAGCGAGTGCCAAAAAAATAGAAAATGTGGGTTAAGAGCAACCCCAAGGGGGAAGAGAATGGGGTTACGCCACTACGGCATATTCCGGCCAAACCTATGAGGGGGATAGGGGGACTCCAGCAACCTAGGCCGTGTAGACTTAACTACTTCCCGAAGGCGAGAGGTACCAAGGGGTGAAGGCCGCCTAGGAGCTTCACATGGCTTCTCTCCCCACCAAAACACAAGGGCATGGGAAGAGAAGCCTAGAGCTAGTAGTGGCTCTACTACCCACGCAAAGGCACAACACTCAGCAACCCCCCCACTAAGCTGAAACTCAGGGGGTCGGCTGAAAATCAGAACTGATTTCTGAAAAAAAATGGGAGACTCAGAAATGCATGCTGAGATGATGCTAATCATGGGCTGTGGAGGGGTTTTTTTTCTGATGTCCCCACCAACCGAGCTCAGATCTCCCCAAAATCTCTGATTCGGGTGTCCGTTCATAGTTTTGGAGCCAAAAAACAAGGCTGGGCTCCAAACTCCACAAAACAGTGGATTTAGCTTTTGGCACACCAAAGTGGGTTTTGATTGGCAGGATTGACCTGCTCTGTGGGCCAAAAACAGGAAAATGGCCCTGCCATAAGGCAGAAAAACTGCTACCAGGCACCTGTAACCCTGGGCCAGGGGCACTAAACTGAAGTCCCTGGATCTAAAAATTTTCGACTCCACTGGGGGTGGGGCTGTGAGTGACAGCAGGGCTCTGCCAGCCCCAGATGGCCCTGACGAAGGCCATTACTGTACAAGCAGCTCGAAAAGACCTGAGATGGTCAGTGTAAAAGTAGATGGCAGTGGCGACGCCAAGTGGCAAACCTGAATCTGAAAAATGGCCACTGCCAAAGGACAGACAAGTGTGGACAGTGCCAGAAAGACTGTGCTGACTGGACAGACAGTGCAGTGGATCAAAGATGCAGTGCTGTGCTGACAGTGTGACTGACTGACAGCAAAACCGGAACAAACAAGGGCAGGGCAAACTGATTGTCCCACAGCCCCAAACAATGACTCTTTCTCTCTCTCTCTCTCTCTCTCTCTCTCTCTCTCTCTCTCTCTCTCTCTCTCTCCCTCTCTCTCTCTCTCTCTCTCTCTCTCTCTCTCTCTCTCTCTCTCTCTCTCTGTCTGTCTCTCACCTTATGGCAACCGAGCAAGGCCAATGCCCAGAACTCGGTGCTCTGCAGCAGGGAAAGTGGCTTTCAGCTCACTGTCCTCAAAAATCAATACCATCAGAGGATTAAAGTTAGGTACCAGTGTTTAGGAACTAAGTTAGTTTCTACCCACAAGCTGGGAGGGTTCTTGTTCTACCCACAAGCTGGGAGGGTTCCTACTAAACATCTGGCTAGGCTAGGGTGTTGATTACCCACAAGCTGGGAGGGTTCCTGTTATACCCACAAGCTGGGAGGGTTCCTTCGCAGCACCCTAACCTACTAGACCCAACTTCCCACAAAGTCTCTTAGATGAGGTTTGGACTTGGGGTTTAAGTCCAAGTACCCCGTGCACGTCTGCACCAAACCCAACTCTCACAGGGTGCACTGCCACCTACAGTGCTGCACCATCAGTGACGCTTTTCCCTGGAGGTTATTAGTTGGTCTTGCCTCTCCCCACCTCCCTTAGATCCTCTGACCTTTTTGTAGGGAGGTTTTTTAACACAGTTTTTTACACCCCCCAGGATTGGTTACGTAGGCTGGAAACTGGGTGGGGGTGATCAAAGCAATAAATAACCTGTTGCTCCCTGGGGGGAGGCCAAACAGGAGCCTCAGCACTTGGCCTAAGGCTATCTCAGTCAAATCCCCAGCCTCAGCCGTAGGCTGAAGGCTTCTCTTATTTTCTCTTAGGGTCTTTCTGATCATAGTTGCCCTAGTGCAACTTATGTTAGATGTTGGTGTGAGGAGGGTTTCCCAGCCCGCCCCCACCCAAAAGAAAAGGTGGTCAGTTGCCACTGCCTTCCTCCCTGTGCTCCCAAACACTCACGGCGAGCACAAACAAACACCAACAAGCGCTAACAAGCGCAAAGTCCGTTCCTTGGTGGGGTGGCGGGTACCCAACTAACCGCCTCAAGGCAATGACAACCAATGACCCAAGTTTTCACACAAAACTTATCTCAAGCTCCAAAGGGAGCACAATTCGAAGCGAAAGAAGCCAAAAAGAGTTGACGGACGTCGACTCAACCAAAAAGGAACCGAGATTATAACACCCAACAAGCCCACGCACCTGCCCCCCCCAGCCACCATGACAGCAACACCCAAACTGCCAAAGAAAGGCAGTAGGGCCCAGAATGACCAGGAAAAACAGGTTACGTAAGCTCCAAAGAAAGCAAAACTCGACGAACGAAACGACGAACGTGTCGAAACTCGACGAAACTCGACGAAACTCGACGACGACGACGAACGAACAAAACGAAACTGCACTGATCCTGCACTAATCCTAGGTCACACTGTATACCTTACCTTAACCTTGTAACCAAAAGAAAGACAAGGATGGCCACAACAGCGTCGACCCAGAGGGCTTGGCTGTCCCCCTGGGGACAAACACAGCCGCCGGCGAAGAACAAAAAGCTCAGGAGGCGCGCCTGGCCTCTCTGGGCACCGGATCTAGCCCTTTCATCTGCTTTGGGGCAAAAACCTCAAATAATTCAGAACAAGGCCCTTCAGGGCCACCACTCAAAGTCAAGGCCTAAAAAAGGCCACATGAGCGCAATTAAAAGATAAACTAGCCCCTTTATCTGCTTTGGGGCAGCTGCAAAGGCCACTCGTGGGCCATGGAAACAATGGTGCACAAAAAGGCCACTCAAGGGCCATGGCATGCCAGGATGCAAAAGTGCACATAAGTGTGAAACAAACACTTAATTATGTTGCCTCTTTATGATTGTTACTCTCACCAGTCACGATGACCTGTCAGGAAGGCAGCCCACAGCTTCAAACGACCCAACGAGCGGCCTCGAACTCTTTGTTGGCGAAGGCAGCGGGGTCGGCAGCCCCCACTAAACAAGCAGCCAAACCAGAGTTGCTCCGGCCATAGTCATTAGGGTGCTCACCAGTAAGGAAGTCAAGGATGAAGGCCTTGGAGAACCGGATCAAAGGGCCCCAAGGCTGGATGTGGGGCCAAACTTGGCAAAGAAGGCGAAGTCATTCATAATGCAGCCCCAGCGACTGCAAATCTCTGGGAGAGGGCGAAAGAGAGGTGTAACACCCCAAATAAACCCCAAAGTTGAAGGTAGGGGCACCAGTAGCCCCAAAATCCAGATAATACCGTAATGGCCACAGCCACCTAGGATTTTATGAGGTACCGGAATCCCGTAACTGTAGCGTCCAAAAACTGCCGCGATCGCGATTTACGGCCCGCCGCAACCCAATTTTGCCGAGGTTTTGGTGATTTGTGCCAAATCTGTGCGCATCTGCCCCGATTTAGATAGCGCAATCGGTAAAATACGACGTTATCCAGTTGCTGTCTTGAAATCACGTCGATTGCATTACCGGATGTCCAGATAAACCCGAAATACGACCATTTTTGCCGGCTTTTTTTCCAATTTCGGGCCATAAATCGTCATTTCGATGATGTCCTTGTGGTGTCACGAGATTTCAAATTGATAAAGTTTGTCCATAGTGCCCTGTGAGGCTAGGCAAGCAATGTTTTGTGCCCGTGGCTGTTCTTTACCCAAGATAATAATCCGGAGGGTGCAGAAAAACGCCGGAAACAGTTATATTTGCACTTTTGAACACACAAATCTTGATTGAAGTGATACGGCCGTGCTTTCATTTGATTTCAAATTGATCACGTTTGTCGGCTGTGCTACGTGACGCTTGGCAAGCAATGATTTGTGCCCGTGCATGCCCTTTACTCAAGGTTATGGCCCGGAGGGTGCCAAAAAAGGCCCCAAACAGCTATATTTGCACTTTTGAACACACAAATGTTGATTAAAGTGATACGGTCGCGCTTTCGTGTGATTTCAAATTGATGAAATGTGTCCCTAGTGCTAGGTGAGGCTTGGCAAGCAACAATTTGTGCCCGTGCCTGCCCTTTACTCAAGGTTATGGCCTGGAGGGTGCCAAAAAAGGCCCCAAACAGCTATATTTGCACTTTTGAACACAATAATGTTGATTAAAGTGATACGGTCGCGCTTTCGTGTGATTTCAAATTGATGAAATGTGTCCCTAGTGCTAGGTGAGGCTTGGCAGGCAATGATTTGTGCCCGTGCATGCCCTTTACCCAAGATAATAATCCGGAGGGTTCAGAGCCGCCATCACCAAAAAACCGCATTTTTGGCCCTAAAATAGCCAAAAAAAGCCATTTTTGGCATAAAACAGTGTGTTTGGGGCCTGAGTGGTCAGTTGTAGGGGTCCCCACGTTTTTTCGAGGGTGCTGGACTCAAAGAAAAAGTGTTTTGCAAGGTTTTGGAGCAAGTTATCGATTGTTTTGGAGCCGCCATCACCAAAAAACCGCATTTTTTGCCCCAAAAGGGCCAAAAAAATGCCATTTTTTGCCCAAAACAGCGTTTTTGGGGCCTGAGTGGGCAGTTGTAGGGCCCCCCACCCTATTTTGAGGGTGCTGGAGTCAAAAAAAGTGTTTTACAATTTTTTGAAGCAGGTCATTGAGTGTTTGGGAGCCGCCATCACCAAAAAAACCGCATTTTTGCCCAAAAATGGCCAAAAAATGCCTTTTTTTGCCCTGAAACGGCGTTTTTTCTGGCCTGAGTGGTCAGTTGTAGGGCCCCATACCCTATTTTCAGGGTGCTGGACTCAAAGAAAGGCGTTTTGCAAGGTTTTGGAGCAGATAATCAAGGGTTTCAGGGCCGCCATCACCAAAAAAAGCATTTTTTGGCCAAAAATGGCCAAAAAAGCCAATTTTGGCCTAAAACAGTGTTTCTGGGGCCTGAGTGGTCACAGGTAGGGCCCCATACCCTATTTTAAGGATGCCGGACTCAAAAAAGCGCGTTGTGCAGTGTTTTGGAGCAAATGATCAAGGGTTCGGGAGCCACCATCACCAAAAAACCGCTTTTTTTGCCCAAAAAAAGCCATTTCTTTGACCTAAAACAGCATTTGCGGGGCATGAGTGGTCAGTTGTAGGGCCCCATACCTTATTTTGAGTGTGGTGGACTCAGAAAAACTTGTTTTGCAAGGTTTTGGAGCAAGTTATCGGATGTTTGTAGCCGCCATCACGAAAAAACCGTATTTCTTACCAAAAAAAAAATTGTATGGTTTGAGCTATACAAAAGCTGCTATTCGCAACTAGGTGGTGAATGTCATATTTTTCGGATACGGCCGATTTTAGATGGAATCAAGCCTGCATTGTCGATCTAGGGGCTGGAAAATTTCCAATTTGGAGGGTGGGGGGGGGGGCTAACTCCGGAAAATATCCTCTTTATGGTATAATTTGGCAAAAAAAGTAGTATTTCTGACTGTAGCTGGTTTTGGGATTTTTGGACCCCATAAAATCCTAGGTGCCCTGGCCAGCCTGCTGCAGAGTAGCGCAGCAGGAGGACCGTAATCAGCAAAAAAAATTTGCTGTGGCCTCTGCACAATGAAACAGGCACAGGCACAGGGCATCATTGGATCATTGTGGAATCATGATGGAATCTAAATGTGTACAAAGTGAAGTATTGAATATGCACAAATAGTAACAAATATGCAGCAATTACTACATTTCCGTATCCGCGATGCAAACGCGCGCGCTTGTCTGGTTACAACCCTAGGGCCAACCCTAACCCTAACCTTAACCCTAACCCTAACCCCCCCCCCCGACGCCCGGCAGGACCCCCCCCCGACGCCCGGCAGGACCCCCCCCCCGACCTCCGGCTTGACCCCCCCCCGACCCCCGGCTGGACCCCCCCCCCGAACTGCCCCCCGAGTTTTGACAGATAGCTGGGGGGTGGGTCGCATCAGGACAGGTTGTATCCGCCCCCTCAGGCGGGGGGTGCTCCCTGTCTGTAGGTGGGGGAGGGAGGTCGTCGTCTCAGGTGCGGAGGCCGGCGGCGCGGAGGGCAGTGTTGCGGGTTGGTGCGGTGGCCTGTTCCCATTGCTCCGGGTGGTTCGGATCCGCTGGGTTGTCCTTCTCCCCTGGGGCTCGTCGTAGGCGTATGGTTTCTCGACGTGTGACGTTGGTGTGGGTGTCGTGCGTCAGGGCCTGGCCCCACTTGATGGGGGGAATCCAGACGTGTTGGCCCTGGGTGTGTTGGCGCCCTCCCCAGAGCACGAGGTCTACGATGGCCTCGTGGAGGCCGTTGCCTGGGGTGGTCAGGTCCCGGAGGGCTTTGATGGTGAGCTTGGTCCGGTCCTCTGGTAGGCGGTGCCAGCCCAGGGGAGTGCTCAGGGCCCTGCCTTGGAGGGTTGCTTGGAGGAGGTCGGGGTCGCGGATGGTGGTCGTGTGAGGGGGGTGCTCCGGGTCCGGGGGGGGCCGGCTGGGTGGGTTGCCGGGGTCCTGCGCGTCCACGTCGACGTATGGTTGGCCCTCGTTGCGCTCGGCCGGGCTGGGCGGTGCCGGGTGGCCTCGTGGGTGAGAGTAAGAAAAAGTGCTTTTCCAATGCTTTAGGGTATACTTTAGTTGTATTAGAGGTGTTCTAAGCACACAGGCATTTCTATCTTAGTATTGGCCCAACCAAAAGGGATGATAACACATTTTTACCTATGGAACCAAACACTAAATTAGGATGTGGTGTGGACCCCTTTATCCCCAAGCTATAGGCACTAAAACATCTTTTCCTAGGTCGCTGAGGCACTGATGTACTGAAGGCAGAGCCTATGAATTTATCTATGTTTTCTCATGAATTCTTAGCTATCCTAGTGGTATGCACCCTAGGGGGCTGGGGCACCTCTTTTTGAGAGGTCCTGGGTTCAATACCTAGTCAGCCTAGCTAAGTAGGAATATCCCATGTGACATGGCAGTGACCTCATCGCCACATGCCATGCCACCTCAGCACCTATGGGACCCAAAAACAAAGAGTGCACATCTCAAGATGGCACTGTGGATGAGAGTGAGCCCTTGGGGCAGTTTTCCAATCAGTTGTTCTCAAACATGTAAAATATATCATCCTGAGTTGCAATATATGCTAATTGCTGTGGTCTATTGTGGATAGTTTTCTTTATCTAACTCTTTGTGACGGCAGCCCTTCATGCTTTGATCCTGATTTTCTTCTACTTGCTTATCTCTGGCTTGGGTTATCCTGGAGTGGTTGTATTTCAGCAAATAAAACATTTTCCTCATCGAAAACAAGCAGCAGGAAACCCTACACCAGCAGCAAGCAGCAGGAGAGGCACAATAAACACACAATGTTGAAATCACTATGTTAAAATTTCCCTTGGCTCTTTTCAATAGCAAACAATGCAGTGGATTCCAGGAATGATCTCTCACTTGAGTAGTGACAATTCAATGTGTCAACAAAACACCAACCTAAAAGGTTGCAAGAAGAATGGTACAAAAGCCTTTTTGAACCTTATAAATTGATATAAAAACATTTGTAAATCATGCCAAAGCTCATTTTATATCAATGTCATAGATTAGGAACATCCCATGCTGAAATGGATTTATCGCTTTTAGGAAATTGCATGGATGGCATCCGGGAATCGAACCTAGGATTTTGCAATGCAAATCCCATGTTCCGTCCAATTATAATAACACATCCGGCTGATAAAGTTTAATCTCAATTCATTATAGATCAACAGATAATATTGTCTGAACTCAGAAAACATCCGTCTTTTCTTTTTCTGCCCCAGCAGAACAATGTCCAGATCCACAGCGATCATGCATGACAGATCGATCAGCGATTAAGACAAAGTCCTTACCAAGTCTGAACCAAGAAGACAATAAACAGGTACTCTCATGCTCATGGTAGAACTGCATTATTGAGGGAGTTATAGACTATAGAACTGTAGCCAGACTTCGTCAGTGCATCTGCGAGTTGATCTTGCGTAGCCACCCATTCCAGATTGGTAACTTCTCCAGACGTTATAGCATCACGAATCACCGCAAGCTCAATGAGAAGGGTCTTCTCAGACACAGCCTTGTGCAGATAGACGTGGTCGAATAGTGAAGCACAGTCAGTGCGTAGCGTAACAGGGACTCGCATCTTCGTAATCTCAGTAACGACATTGAGCGTTAAGAACAGGTCATCCAAGCAGGCTGAACAAGCAAGGGTTTCCCCAGCAAGGGTGGACTTTACGACTCTGCGCAGGGTACGGCTTTTCCAGTTGATCAGACAGAAGCGCTCTTTCTTGTCTTCACCGACACTTGCGATAGTCCACAGCCAGCCACCAACAGTTTTCCCTTCTTCCCCATTGCCCCATGACGAGTCATGGTATCGAATAAGACGAACGGGTCCACTCAACTTGGGAAATCTGATGAATAGCGATCTCTTCCTCATGTGCTGCAAGGTCTTGTTCGCTTGAAGCGCATCCGAGACTGTAGGTTTGCTTGATCGTTGTGAGAGACGGCACACGCTATAAGAGAAGTCAGGTCTCGTTTGCCCGGTACACCAGGACAAAGCTCCAATCAAGCCGCGGTACAAAGTGATCTCTTTCCCGTTTAATAGTCTTCCACGATCTGTAGACTCCTCCAGAGATATCTCCGCGATCTCATCAATGTACTTCTGTTGGTCCAACGTTATCTCGATCAGATTGCCGTCATCGTCACGTTTGCATTCCAAATGCACTCGGCAAAACACATACTCCTCTCTTTTTTCAGACTCAACAGAGAAGACACTGTGCAACGCCTCCAGAACGGATGAGATGAGAGAGTCAGTCCCAGCGATGGAGATATCGTCAACGTGAACGGCTGCCCATCCACAAAGATTATCATGATCCCGAAAAAGGTTTATTGCGAGGTCAAACGGCACCACAATCGCACAAATAGACAGCATAGCCTTGTGCAGCGCCTGGTACCAGTGCAGTGGAGCGTCCACAAGCGTGTACACCGCCTTCAGCAGCTTTAACAACTGCCCCGGTGCATGCAACTCCTGTGGCGGCCGTACATACACCTCACGCTGCAGGGCGCCTCCTTGTAAAAAGGCAGTGGAAATGCCCACAGCGATCGGAGCCCATCCTCGATAGGAAGCCACCGTGAGCAGCACATCTAGGCCAGGGCGACTTGGAACACGTGGGAGAAAAGGTATCCAGGTCCCGCAGACCCGCCTCCTGAAAACCGCGCACAACCAAACGCGCCTTCGGCTTCAGTGAACCATCGTCCTGCACCTTGTCAACGAGAACCCACCGACACGATATCGCCTTCTGCCCATTGTCTGGTACCAGGTCATACACATGACAAGCAACCCCAACTCCTTTTGCTTCGCCACGACAAAATCCAGCGATTGTGCCCTTTCAGGTGTCACCTCCCTCATGCCACGACGCGCGGAGCGATGCGCCACATAGCAATATGAAAGGAACACCTCACCCGAGACAGCAGGAGGTATCACAGATGTGTAACGTTGCCAGACCAACTCAGGAAGACCAGGTCCCAACCTCGTAAGCACGGACATCGCAGCCCTGGCCCGCGAATGTGTCACCACAGGTTCCCTGTCGTCTCTCATCCGTTTCAGCTCAGCAACCTCCTCCGCGCTCAGCTCATTCCCCGCCTCGTCAACGAGCAACTCTTCCAACTCCTGTTGCGCTGCATCAGGCACTGCCACAGGCGCAACGCCGGAATCAACGTCAGGAGAGCCAAGCACCGCCGAAGCAGGTCTGCAGTGTAACAGAGGTACGCGCCTCACACTCCCGCCGTGGCGTAACAAGACAAAGTCACCGTCAGCACCAATGACCACAGCCGGCCCATGCCAAGAATCCTTGCCATTCTCAAGTGATTCAAAGTAAGAAACCATATCGCCAGTCACAAGCTCAACCTTACGGTTAGTAGACGGCCGACTACGCTTCGCCAGCGAAACCTTCGCACGAACATCCGCTGCATGAAATTTCTCCCGTGCACGATACATAGCATCCAAGAAATTCACCATGTAGTGGCCCACATGATCAGAAGGCACAGGTGTTTCGGCCAGAGCAGGCAACTTCGCAGCCACAAAATCAGGCCAGCGTGAAGACACCCCATACACCAATTGCTGAGGTGAAAAACCTCGATCCGGCATAGGATGATAGTTCAACGACATGCATGCCACATCACACGCATCTTGCAATGACAGAGTATCATCCGCCTCCAGAAGTAACTCCACGTGTATGTCTCAGTTGATAATGGTGCCTCTCCACACCTCCCAAAGACCAATGTGAACCACCCGGCGCACAGTGCAGCGTAATGCCATAACGCTCAGCGAACATCCTGATGAGCTCATTGTCAAACTCCTTCCCCAAATCAGTGTAAAACAGCAGCGGAGGACCATAGTACTTGACCCACAGATGCAACAACGAATGACACACGTGTGGGGCGGACTTGTCACGAAGAACAGAACAATGTCGCAGGCGAGTGAACAAACAGATGACGTGCAAAACAGGCTGTCCCCGAAGATACCAGAGATCCGCACCCGTCTCGTAATTGAAATGCGGTTCCTTGGGCATGGCCACCAAAGGACGCCTTGGTGCCTTCTTCCGCTTTTCACAGGATTCACATACCAATCCCCGTGTTACAGACCGAAGAAGAGAGGCATCTCGATCCGGATACGCCAGAGCCAACTGTTCAATCAGATGAGGAAACGCTGCATGCCCGAGCTTGGTATGTAAGGCCAGCAATTGCTTGCGCGCCAGCCGTTCATCGCCCCAAGACTCAGCAGCGAACATCGAATACGAGTGTCCAACCGGCAGGGAAGCTAGTCACAACGACGCACGATGCGATGAATCCCAAAGAGACAACACCAGATGTCCGGACGAAGAGACATCACAACGAATCGTAAAATCGCCAGCACCCAAGTTTACAGTAACCGTGTTGTTCGCCGCGTCAATCCTCATGCGCATTCTCGCCATAGATCGCCGGCCAATCAACAGAGGTGTTGCCGCAGAAACCACGTGCGTACGTAAGAACTGCACGCGACCACCAATCTGCACTGGTAAGTCCACTCTGTAGAGCGCTGACTTCGTGCCACCGTCCCCAAACACAAACCACGCATTGGTGTCACTCCGACGAACATCAGAGCCATCTGGTCCAAGCTTGCGCAGATAGTGATCGAGCCAAAATTCCGCACACATCGTGTCGGTACACCCAAGATCAATGATCCCACGACCCAAAGATTCGGAGCAAAGCTTGTGAAGTGGAGAAGACAATGAACCAGACTGCGCCATCAAACACACACCAGGGTTGTGAAACAAATCAGCAGCGGTGTCGAGACCAACCACCGAGAGAACCTCACGCATGCCAGCCCCACCAGACTTGCTCTCAGTGGTTGGCACCGCACGCGAAGATTCTTTCTCTTCCGTCGACGCCTCTTGTGCCATCAGGGTCGAAGCTGACGTCATCTTCTCAGGACAATCACGTTGAACATGCCCACGCTCCCCGCACTTCCAGCAGGTAACCCGGGACCCACTCTGCGCGTTAACCTTATTTCCGGTTGGTGTTTTGTTGTTCCCCCGCCGCTGCGCCTCAGCCCCAAACATGCAGTCGACTGGTCTCGACGTCGACGCGCCTGGAAAAAGCTGTCTAATAGCGACCAGCACCTGCGAGAAAACCAACGACCGACCTGTGCTCGCGACTACCATCGCCCGCTGATTTGCATTCAGGTTGGAGTTCAGCAACGCCAGCGTCCCCGGAAATTGCTCATCCAAGACAATGCCAAAATTCGCAAGACGATAGACCAGCATATCCAGCCGATTAATCCAGGTAAGCATGTCACTGTCACCTCGCTTACACTCCAGCAGCCCAACAACCGCCTGAAGTATATTGTCTGCAGTATCTCCACCGTACGCCCACTCTAGTATCCCAAGTAGTCCTTGAAAGCCTTGATCAGTACGAAGCGGGTCCAGTGGCATCTTCGCAGCGACAACGCGCGCCGCACGCTCTCGTAGCTTCGTAAAAACCTGAACATTGCGTGTCGACACTGCAAGCGTACTCTCTGCATGCCACGCGACAACCTGTACGCGCCACGCGTGAAACTCGTGTAAACCAAGCTTGCTGTCCACTGCCTTGTCTTCAGAACCGAACGTCGGACAGTCGAGTCGCGAAGGAGATCCAGAAGACATCGGAGTGGGTAACGTATTCAAGCGATGCAGTAAGTGGACGTTGTCTTGTTGAACTCGTTGCTGCTCAGCCTGCAGAGAAAGCACCTGTGCGTCGAATGCTTGCTTCATGTCATGTAGAACTTGATTTTGCTGAAACAACTGTCTTTGCAACGTGCCCATAGACGTGTTCAAATGAACCGGCGCAATGCCAGTCACACCATCAGGAGGATACAACAGAGTGTGGCCAGAAGGTCCTGCCCCAGGAGTATAAGTAGGATCCAGATCATCCAAGGTAAGTCCAGCCATGGAATAGTGATGCTACCAGTGTTAACATTTCCCTTGGCTCTTTTCAATAGCAAACAATGCAGTGAATTCCAGGAATGATCTCTCACTTGAGTAGTGACAATTCAATGTGTCAACAAAACACCAACCTAAAAGGTTGCAAGAAGAATGGTACAAAAGCCTTTTTGAACCTTATAAATTGATATAAAAACATTTGTAAATCATGCAAAAGCTCATTTTATATCAATGTCATAGATTAGGAACATCCCATGCTGAAATGGATTTATTGCTTTTAGGAAATTGCATGGATGGCATCCGGGAATCGAACCTAGGATTTTGCAATGCAAATCCCATGTTCCGCCAATTATAATAACACATCCGGCTGATAAACGTTCATCTCAATTCATTATAGATCAACAGATGATATTGTCTGAACTCAGAGGACACACTATAAAACGTTCTGGTAGCAAGAGGCAGACTGTCTCTGCGTACCGGCAGCAACCCCGTGCCGTACATCCAGTGCGCCGAGATCAGTCATATATAAGCAAGAAGGGCGAACGAATATGGACACCAAGAAAGAGGACACCGATGTGAAGACGGCGCCTGAGGGACCAGCAATGCCAGCACCTGGTGAACCTGGATCTGGACCTAGCGCTGTACCTTCGGAGCCCTCCCAGGGGCCAGTGCACGTGGCGGAGGATTCGATGGAAGGACTTCAGTCGGCCTTCCGGGCCCTCTCAGTCGAGGAGGTGGACACCCATCCTGTGAAGAGAAAGAGAGAGAGAGAGAAGGATGCTGGAGAAAGCATAGCAGACGAAGGAGCAGACCAAGGGCACGACCCAACGAATGATCCTACCTTCCAGGGCGCACCAAGCGCTTCTGGCCTCCACGCATCACCCTCTCCTATAACCACCACACTCCCAACTCCGGACCCAGCCGCTGCAACATCCACACCCATAACCAACCCGCCAATGGCTCAGGGCATAGGCTTTACTGGTATGCCCAGCCACGCTGCCTATGGTGTGAACCCACCTACCACTGCATTTCCAGAGGCAACTACTACCAGTGAGCCAGTGACCTCCAGTTCTGCGCCCCGATGGTATGCGGCTGACTATCACCATCCTCTACCCGCTACGGGAGCCTATGTGGATGTTCCTGGGTATGCAACCCTGAGTGGGTTGAGGAGAGGACCTGAGTCATGCGGGAGCAGAAGTAGAGGATCGGGGAGATCCTCCAACAGGTCCCTGACGCGGTCGGAGATCAACGAGGTGCTCTGAGGAGCCACCTCTAAAACTGTTGGCGATCTCACTCAAGAGATTCGAGATAAACCGGAGCCCCTGATACCGCCCCAAGCGTCACCTACCACGGTGGGGATGTCACCCCATCGAGTACAGGCCAACCACCTGGTGGCAGGGCTGACAAACACCCTGGGGAGCCTGAGGAGCCGACCGATGCCGACCCCTGCTGTGATACCTAGAAGCCCTTTCGTGCCGAGGACGGCCCAGCGACCCTACAGTCACGTGGAGAATTCTACGAGAGCCGAGCTGGACCGGCTGGGGCTGACAGCCCTTAGGGCAATGGTGGATGTGGAGCCCTAAGGCTCCAGTGACCTAGGCGGAGATCCCTCCGATGATGAACCGCTGTCGATGACTTCTGCTTCGCCCTCGGAGGAGAACGACTCGGAGGACCCCGAGAACCCAAGTGGGCAGAAGAAGAAGAAGAAGAAGAAGACCCGACGCCCTGGGAGACGCAGGTCTCAGGAGGCTAAGGCTATTGCCACCTCCAAGATCATGGTGAACCTGCCTGAGTTCACAGGCAAGGACCTCAAGGCTTGGAACCTTTTTTATCATCCAAAACCGGTTCTTGTTGCTAACTTCAAAAATCCAAACCGGTTATTGGTTTTTCCATCATATTAAAAACCGGTTATTGGTTTGGACATATGTATCTAAACAGGTACTGGTTATTGATAATTCTGGTGTCAAATTGTCAGTTGTACAAGTGGTTTGGACAATACAGAACCACGTAACTATTTATGATTTAATTGCCAATACCGGATGTGTAGCAAAAAAAAAAAACCGGTTATTGGCTTGTGTGCAGAAAATGAAACCGGTTATTGGTTTCAAACAACCATGCTAAACAGGTACAGGTTATTGGTAATACCCGAAGAACCGGTTCCAAGCCCTAGACCTCAGCAAGTTCGCTGAGAATTTTGGCCGGTTTCTCCAATTGACCGGCCAAACCCACGCTAGTGGACGGGTCAAGTGCGATCTGCTCCTGCAGTGTTGCAAGACCAAGTACCTGGAGAAGCAGGTCAAACAGATCATGACAAAGTCCGCCACCTTTGCCGATGTGTTGGTTGCCTTGGAGAGGCAGTACCCGCCCTATGAAACCGACCTCTCCATCAGGGCCGAGATCCAGATCCTGCCCATGCTGCCCAACAACCCCAAACCTGGCAGGGTCTCTGAGCTATTGGCTGACTTGGATCACTGGGCTGGACGATTGACGCCCGGTTCCTACAGCAGCGACGACGAGCTTTTCTGGTTGGTGGCTAAGCTCCCTCGAGAGCTGTTGGACGAGTGCCGTTCAACGGCAGAGCGCAAGGCTAGAGCCCTCCACTACAGGGATCTATGTGTACTACTCCTGGAGCTGGCGCTCGAGAAAGAAAGCGACCAGCACCTGAACAACTACCGTCCTGGAGGTGGAGGCTCTGGAAGCCATGGCAAAGGGTACCAAGAATCCAGACCTGGGCAGGGGACTACCCCCAAACACGCCCGTATCATGGAAAACGTCAAGGAGCTCTTCTGGTGTGATGCCAGAGACGAGCAGGGCCACCTGCAGCACGCCCCCGACTGCGAGCAGCGAGACTGCTTCGTAGTCCAAGGGAAGCAGCAGGAGACCAACAACGGCGCCAAGGCGAAGCTGCCGGATCACTACAGGTGTACTATCACCTGTGCCTTCTGTTGGGAGAGGAAGCACTACGAGGATGAGTGCTACCCCAAGCAGCGCCTGTCGGCGAAGCTGAAGGCTGAGGATCCTGACAAAGGCTCTGGCAAAGGTGGAGGCAAAGGCAAAGGCAACGACTCCGGCAAGGGCAAGTCGAAAGGACGTGGACAAGGGCAAGACAAAAGTCAAGGTGGACGAGGAGGAGGCGCTAACCGCCAGCCAGACAAGGACAACAAGAACACGGACAGGAACGGAGGCAACCCCAACCCTAATCCAGGGGGGAACTCCGAGCCCCCTGGAGGGCAGTTTGGTCCTACCACACGCTACCAAACGCAGGCCCAGCGAGAACAAGGGGCCAAGCGGGAGCAGGAAGGTGGTGATGACGGCAACACTAAGAAGAGAAGCCGTTTCATGAGGATGGCCCGCAAATTGCGGAACAAGGGGTTCGAGGTGACCTGTCCCGCGGACTTCTGACGGGGACGCTCCGGTGGCGCCCAGGACCTTGTGTTTTGGGTACGTATCCGACTAGGGGGACGTGAATACCTTGGGGTATTGGATACTGGCACCACCATATCTATAGTGGCCAAGAAAACTTTACCTTGCCGGAGCCTGAAGAACACCATGACCACCGCGGCTATACGAATGGGGGATGGACATGTGGTGCACAGCTGCGGGGACTGTGAAGTGGAGGTACCTATGGGCTCCTGGACTATCGCCCATCAGTTCTATGTGATGGACACTGAGGCCTTCGACTTTGTATTGGGGAATGACTTCTTCGTGCAGCACTCCCAGATACAATCCCTGACGCTGCAAGCGCCCTACCTCCTCTACGTGGACCACGGCAGTGGCAGAGAGTCTGTGCCACTGGAGCAGTCGGAACATACCTTGAGCTACCTGAGGGTATCGAAGGGGAAGCCCTCGAACATGATGGCGGCCTCCAAAACTGAGGACTATCAACTATTGGGGGAAGTCCTAGACCAAGGTCTGAAGGAGTTGAGTTACTCTACAGACGACCTGAGGGTGGAGTTGTTCGCCAGCCACAAGCAGCATGTACTGGACTTTTACAGCAGCAAGGGGAAGAACTGCAGCTACAAATTTTACTGGCCCCCTTTCGGAATTGCCTACGGGAACCCCAGGTTCAGTGAACTGGGGAAGGTCCTGACCAAGGTGGCCTTGGAACGTTCCCGTATGGTCCTGTGTTCCCTCGATTGGGGAGCCCATGGGGGCAACGAATACTGGCGAAACCTCCTTGACAGGCTGACTATCAGCTCTGTTCGTTTACCTGATGAGGCCATCTACGTGCCTCTGGGGCGTAGGACGCCTATTGGGAAACCCGGATGGGGGAGAATGCTCAGCGTGGTGGACGGAGGTCTTACCTCCATCCCCTGGGAGGATCTGGACTCCACTCTGGTCCAGGCTATACAACAAGAAAGCGATGGACTCGCCTTGGGTGACTTGAAGGATCGACTACGACCTCAAGATGCTATTGAGACTATACCCGGAGGAAATGAATACGTCGTGACTAACACCAACGCCCCCAACTCTCCCTGCCATGTACCTGTTCCTGATGGAGTCTCTGAGTGTGGACTATCCGAGCTACCTAGCTCTATCCCTTCAGATGACGAAACTGAGCACGACGCCTTCTTCGTGCAGACATGTGTGGAGGAAGTGGAGAACGCCGAGTACGTCGCCCCACTGAAACACCTACTCTCCATGAGGGTGGAAGACCCCGTGGACGAAGAGCTGGACCCTCGATCCAGGCTAAGGGAGTATGTCAACTCCAAGAGGAAGTTGGTGGCGAAAAAGCTATGCTACGCTAAGCCTACCTGCAGCTCATGGCCACTGAAGCAAGGACGTATGGGAGATCTATCCCAAATGAAGGACGGCCTCGAACAGAAGCTCACCACCTGGCAAAGGGAGGTAAATCTTAAGCTCACGAAGAGCGTGTGGGGCGCCCATGTGAGGATCCCAGAGGAGGACGACCTCTCGGAGGAATGTGTATGTGAACCCCCCCGAGCGTGCCTATGTTGCCATCGTCCATCGGAGATGGTTGAACAAGACCTACTATATGCCTACCAAGGGTTGAAGGACACTACCAAGGGCGAAGAGTCGGTGGAGGATCACCTCCCGACGTCTATCACTCAGGGGGCAAGCAACTTACACTCTGACGAGGACATGGAGGACAAGATCAAGCTATTGGACCCGCGGGTGCAGAAGCTTATAAGGACCTATCTGGAGGTGTTTGGAGAACTACCCCCTCCAGGATCATGTGACAAGCTGGTACAGATGGACCTCAAGCTGAAACCCGAGTTCCTGGGTCACAAGATCCGGAGGAGACCCTGTCCAGCTCCTAAAGAGCAGGCCGACGAGATTGAGCGACAGATACAAGAATGTATCGACGCTGGCCTAGTCCTGGAGTACAAGGCCGGGGACTACCCCCAACACTGCAGCCCCTGTTTCCTGGTGGCTAAACCTGGGTCTACAGCCAACCGGCTGGTAGTGGACTACAGAGAGCTGAACAAGAGAACGTTGAACCACTCAGGGTCCAATCCTAATATGGAGTCTACCCTTGAGAAGATAGCCTCCTGTCGCTACAAGACCAAGATGGACAAGAGGAGCGGATTATGGCAAGTGGACCTGACGCCCAACGCTCAGGAGCTACTAGCCTTCATCACCCCTCAGGGAAGGGTATTCAAGTGGAAGGTCATGCCGTTTGACGTGGCCAACGCACCCGCTCTACTCCAAGAGCTGATGAACAAGATCTTGTCCATCCTACGAAGGAGACATAAGGTGCAGGAACTTATATCCCGTGGGGCCCAGATGGAAGCACACATCGACAATGTATGCCTCAGGACCAATACCCAGGAGGACCACCTAATCCTCTTGGGTGAGTTCTTTCCGGTCTGCCAGGAGAACCACACACGACTCAAGCTGGAGAAGTGTGAGTTCATGCAGGAGACCATGCAGTACCTGGGGTTTGGCGTTGGCTATGGGTGGTGGACCCCAGCGGCCTCTAAGGCCAAACCCCTGATGGACGCTAAGGTACGACACGAAGACCCCAAGAAAGGACTTCATGATGTACGCAGTTTCATTGGGGCGTGCAACTTCTATCGCCGCCATATCAAAAACGTTTTTTTTTGAATTGTACAGCCACTTTTGTGTCCGGACAGGGACACAGCCCTCAATCAGAGTGATGCGTATAGACAAATGTGCTTGGCTCTCCCTAGCACTATGTGAGGGTTGTAGCCATGGAGGAACCTCGGAACTCACCCTGTCATGGATGGGTAGGGTTGCAGAGAACTAGGTTGCCTTGGCACGCGCCCGTGTGGGTGCCTGGTTAGTTGCACATAGAACTGGCGAATTGACAGAATGAGATCAGGATTGAAGGGGGGGATGGAGGCGTTGTGTTGTGAGACGTGGTGAGACGTGAGACGTGGACCCAATCAGCCTAGGCTTACTCAAGTGTTGGAACAAATCAGAAGTATTGAAAAGTGAGGACGGGGCTCACTCTGTGTTTGGTCGAGAAGAAACCGAACGTTGAGGGGGGGTAGGGCAAGTGATGGGGGGGGTGAGAAAGACTCTGGTGTTGAACTCATTGATGAGGGCGGCTCGGCCGGAGGCGCGGGGGGGCTGGAGCTCGGAAGAAATCTGTAGTCCGTCGGTTGGAAGTGTCAGCGCCGGGGGGTTGGAGGGATGCCACTTGTTTAGGGGCGTAGGTGTCACTACGTGTTCTGCGTGGTGGAGGGTCTTCAGTGTCCCGGCTGCCTTTCCTGGGTGGTTGTTCCGGGCGCATGAGCATTTTATTTTTCTGGGTGCGTGGCATTTCTGAGGGGGGGGGTTGGACTGAGTCTGGCAGGTGGTCTGCAGGCAGGGGTTAGTGGTAATCGCTGTGCGCCGGTGGAGTGTGAGACGTGCTGTAGGTGCTGTATGGTTGGCCCCGGGTGTTGGGACCTTGGGGGGGGGGGGGGGGGCGTGGAAGGGGGGGGGGATCTTCGGCTAGCCAAGTGAGTGCGTTGAACAGAGCGTCTTTCAACTGTCGTTGGCGCTGGGGGAGTGCATTTTTAAAAGCTAAAACACGCTGGGGTTTTGTTTCGCCTGTGGTGGGTGTAGTCATGGCTTCGTACAGGGCGGAGGGCATCAGAAATTTGACGAAAATTCGTTTGTCTCCTGGGTGGGAGCACTGGGCCCACCAGATGCTTGCTACCTGGTTGAAGGGCAGACGCCACGCATGTATGAAGCTTTGCACAATGTGGTCAGCGCTGGGGCAATGGGACAAGAAGGAGCCTACATCGAGGGGGTGCGACTGTGAGCATTTGTGGCAAATTCGGGGGGTCAAGTCGTTGTGGAATGCATATGTAAGAAAATTCATGTTGCCTGATGACCATTTGAAGGGGAGTCCGGAGAACCACGATGAGTGATTGTAGAAGAAAAAACTGGACGGCACGTGGATGTTGTAGTGGTGGTGACGGGGGATGAGGGCCCTCGATACAGAGGTGGTCAAGCGGTGACAGACGGGCAAGCTACCGAATGATACAGTTCCCAGGGGGGGTTGGGGTAGTAACTCAGGAGAGGATGATGAGCTGTATGCATTCCACTTGGAGAACAGATCCGAACATTCATTCCCCTGACATCCTGCATGTCCTTTGATCCATGCAAATTGTGTTGACACAAATGTAGGCATTTGTGCGTGGAGAGAGGAGTAGGCCTTAACCCATGTGCCATGCGATGAGCGTGATGCCATCACGTAGGATTCAACGTTCGCAGTGCGAATCACTTGTTCGTTATCTCCAAGAATAATGCACTGCATGGGTTGGTTCAGGGAGGATACCCATCGAAGAAACATGATGCCTGCCCAGTACTCAGATCCCTCAGAGGAATGGTAGGGAGATGGGAGGCACAGAACCAGGATTGTACCGTTGGGTTTGTAGATGGTGGCGGCACAGCCGAAACCCCCTTGTCCTGCTGAATCATCTAGGTACACCCAGGTTGTTTCGGAGGAGGCCTTTAGCAGAAGTTGGGATGCTCTGTTGCAGTTCCACGCTTTGAGGTCTTCATTTCGTAGGGAGTGGGGGGGTAAACCGTGGACCTGGTACAGGTATTCCATTGGTGAGGCTTGGAGCAGGACCCCGTTCAGAGGGGGGGGGGGGGGGGTTGTCACGTAAGGGAGGGCATGCGTTGTAGCACGGGATTAAGGGAAAGTGGTTCCGGAGGATGTTGTTGGGTGCTGCTATGACTGGGGGGTGGATGGTGTACACTTTTTCAGAACCCCGGAGGTTGAAGGTTGTGTCGTCCCCTGGGAACTAAATGGATGCTTGGTTGCAGGAGGTAGCAGTCACGATGCCTCTGTCGTGCCAAGGTCGGTATTTTGGTGGCGTTGTTTGTTTCGCCACTTAGTAACTCTGTTGTTGGAGTAAGTGGTGAAACGAACATAGGCCTGTTCATGGTTTTGGAGCAGGTGGGGTGGGGTGTTGATTTCAGGACTGGTGGTGTTGAATCTTAGGTTGAGACTGTGACAGGCTTCGCTGACCAGCTTTAGGACGATCGAATTATCCTCGTTGAGTGCTGCATTCCGGAAAAAATTGGTTGGTTTCGTCCGGACCCTCGTTGTTCAAGTAACGGATGGCCGCATTGACAGTAGAGATGTTTAGGCAGTGCTGGAAGTGGCGCAAGTCAAGTCCTCCATCGGGTCTGGAAGTGTATTTGTCTTTGTTGGACACTAACCTGGAGATGCGGTTGCGTTTCTCTGAATCACGGTCAATGGCGATGTTTTTCCAAATGATGTTTTGCAGGGAGTGAAGCTGTGATTGTTCGAGAGGGTGTGCCATGAGGCGATATTGGAGAGTGGAGATGAGTTGGAGGGTCACCAGTCGTATATATTCCGAAAGGGTGAGGTTGAGTGCATGTAAGAAAGTGAAAAAACACGTGATTTCAGATTTAGCCAGTTCATATGTGAGGGTGGGGTCGGGGTCTGTGAACAGATAGACACCGAGGTATTTGTATACCTTTCGGGGGGCGAGGGTTTTTGGGTCGATGGTTGACAACCTTTTTCCAGAGGGCGCTGTGATTGTGGTTTGAGGGGCCTTTCCCATGCTGTGGAGTTCTGTTTTGCTGAGGTTGATGTCTAGGCCCCATGCCCGACCCTTGGAGTCGTAGAAGGATAGGATCTCTTCTATGCGTTGGGAGGATTCAGAGTGGTACAGCAGGTCATCCACGAATGCATGGCTAGATTCATCTTGTGTGATGGGAGTGGACAGGTGGTGAGGGACAGCGAATAATAAAACATTCACATACAACACGAACAGGATCGGTGACAAAGGACATCCCTGGCGGGCGCCTCTGGTTTGCAGGTGTGATGCACCGGTGTGGCCGTTAACTACCGGGTAGTCGGGTGGAGCTCGGTATAGCCCTCGGATGAGACGGATGAGGGGGGAGGGGAGGCGGTAGTGTTCCAGGGTCTGAAACAGGGACCCGTGAGGGACACTGTTGAAAGCTTTGTTGAAATCTATGTAGAGGCTATATGAAGCTGGGCAGTTTTGGTATTTGGCTAATAGCTGAAAAATGTGATCTGAGCACCGGCGGTTGGGGAGGCCCCCGAACTGGGTTTTGTGGATCAGGCCATACAACGAGGAAATTTCGTTTAGGTGTTTGGCTGCGTGACTGGCAACAATTTTGTAGAGTGTGTTGAGGAGGGCGATTGGTCTGTAGTGCACCGGGTCGTGTGTTGGGCCTTTTTTGTAGAGCAAGACCACGTTGGCTTCCAACCACTCATCAGGCATATCGTTGGTAAGGTGAACATTGCAGACAGAGAGCAGAAACCGTTTTTTGCACGTAGACACATTTCGAGTCCGGTGAAGACTGTTCGATCAAATTTACACTGCAAAACTACTTTACAGCAGAACCCAGTAGGCAGAGTCACCCGATGGATGCCCCTGACGCCATTGGGTCAGTGGAAATTCCGGTGCTCGGCGCCTCAAGATCCTGCAGGGCGTCCGCCGGCACATGAGGGGGTGATATATGCAAAATATCATGAGAGTTGGATGTGCATTCGAAACTGTAAGCGAAGCTTGGCTAACAGAGGGTATTTTCGGCTGTGGTCAGGGTGGATTAGCTAGCTACATCGTGTGGAATTACTGGAGGCATGAGGAGAGACATACAACAGGTTCAGGCCACTAGTTCGGGGGGAAGAATCTGTCGATCCGAGGCTGTTTGGGATCAGGAGGGTGTGCGGCCGGGGGGGGGGGCGGGTTCCCTGCGCTTTCGCCCTTTGTGCTGCACCTGGGCTCCGTCACGTCGGGGTGGCGCAGGGGGGGGAGGGGGGGGGGGACCGGGGCCAATAGGCTGCAGGTAGGCGTCCAGAGCGCGTTGCGCTGCGCTGGGCTTTGCTAGCTTGGGCGGTGCCGGGGGGGGGGGGCGTTTTTTGCCGCTGTGGTTGATCCGAGGCTTTGCGCTTCGGGGGTGTCAACACCGCCTCAGGCAGGGCCGAGGGGGGAACGTATTTTGGCGGGTCCCGGGGGGCATGGCCTCTGGAGGTACTGAATTCACCCAGGGAATCAAAATAATTGTTTCTGGTTACTGGTGGGCCGATGGCCCCGGGCGGGTGGTCGTGGAGAAATTTGTTGGCGTCCTCGATGAGTGGCGTGAGCGCCCTATTGCGTTTAACCAGGGCGCTGTCAAAGTCCTTAGCATGCATAGCGGGGTCCTTGCCTGACGGGGACGTTGCAAGCGTTGTGTGGAGCGTTTTTGGGACGAGCGTTCTGGTAGCGAGTCGTCTGTCCCCACGGTCGCTGGCTATCCACCATTCGAGTGCTAATTTGTCAAAAGGGGGGGGCCAGGCGCTGGAGAGACACTGCTGGAACCACTGCATCGTGGGACAGAGGGCGCAGAATGAGATGGGATCCATCGGGTGCACTTCTTGACATTTAGGGCATGTTCGGTCACTGGTGTCACAGTGAGGTCTGTAGTCCTGACAACCATACGTGCCTGACACCCACTTGAATGCCATCGCCGAGAAAAAGCTGCTCTGTCGGAGAAAGCTTGCGCTGGTGCCGAAGTGCAGGCGCGTGTGTGGGTGGGTCGGGAAGAGGGAGCGGGTGTGGTGTTTCGGAATTTTTGAGATGGGGGCTAGGCCTCCACTAGTGACCACTCCTGCAGGGGGGGGGGGGGGGGTAGGAGGGAGGGGTGCCACAGTAATGCTTGAGCGGCCCATTTTGAGAAATAGTCCGCGAGCTCGTTTCCCATAGAGTGTGCGTGGACCTTGATCCAAGCGACATGGATCAGGTGGGGGAGGGGGGCGAGGAGGGATGTGTAGGCAGTGTCTCGTGTGCCCTGTGTGCAAGTGGAAGGCCTCGCTGAGGGGGGGCTGGGAAGGGCCCGGTTGACCGCTTCGACTGTGTCAAGGTTATCACCCAAGATCACCACCGGAGTACTGGGGAGGATGTTGGGGAGGTGTGCTAACGCCATTGCAACGGCCCATTGCTCGGACCCCCCTGAAGTGGGCGAGGGTGACGAGCGGCAGAGGACGTAACACTGTTGTTGCCAAAAGATAGCGAAGGCGCTGCCGTGGCCCCCATCACCCGAGCTTCCATCCGTATAGATCCACGCCGTGTCATCAAAGGGGAGCTCGGCGACGAGGTGAGCTGCCTGAATGCACCCCCACCCCATTAGATCCTCATGGTTTAGAACGTGGCGGAGGTTAGGCAGGTGGAACCAGTGTCCTTCACAGGTGCTATCCATGAGGTCCGCTTGAAGAGGAACCGGGATGTCGGGGTTGCGGGTTTGCGGGGAAGAGAAGGGTGGGAAAAGGTGGTAGTGGGTTATGTCACCCGGGGGGAGAGGAGGGGTGTTGGGAGGGGTGAAGGTGAAATTACTCCGTTCCGTGATGGTAGCGGATTCCCCGGTGTCGAAGCAAATGATGGCTGTTTTTTTGTAGACTTTGGTAACCGTGGCCAGGCAGGGGGGGGCATTTCGGGGTGCAGCATACAGTCGTTCTCGCTCGTGTAGTTCACAGGGGAGGCAGGGGCTCCATGGTCCAGGGGCGTGGAATCGAAGACTCAGGCGGTTGGCTGCATCCAGGAAGCTATCTTGAAGGGCATTTTGCCGTGTCGAAAGGAGGGCGTCTCTAACTGCCACACAACTGGCCGGGGGTCTGTCGTGGTTCAGGTACCTTAGTCCCGCCTCAACAAAAGACTTGTGAACCGCTATTCCCAGGTGGCGGAGGCCTAGCCCCAGTTTAGCACGTGGCTGGTATATGTCCTTAGTGGAGACTTTGGGCGACATTCTGCCATGCGTAGCAAGCTCTTTCCAGACCGCTGCCGTGAGCTCATCTATTTCGCTGGGGAGAAAAGGGTGGGCAATGAGGCGGTAGGTGAGGATTGGTATTAGTTGGACATTCACCAGTTTAACCAGCTCAGGGAGGGTGAGGCGAAGCGGGGAAAGGTGTACGAAGTAGCTGTTCAGTTCCGAGTGTATTTGGTGTCGGAGTTGCGGGGGGTGCTTATCGTTGTAGATGTAAACACCGAGGTATTTGTAGCCCTTCCGTGGCTGTTTGGTATCCGGGTCGACAGTGGAAAGTGTGAAGCCGCTTGGGCTCTGGAAGTCATGCTGTGGGACGCCACCCAGGGCGTGCACCTCTGACTTGTCACAGTTCATTTGGAGCCCCCATGTCCTGGCGTCCGTGTCATAGAAGTCAATTAATTTTTGGATGTAGGTCTGGGAGGGTGATCGGTACAATTTGTCATCGATGAAAGCGTGTGCTGAGGTCTCGGCGGGTCTCTCCAACGGAGAGGGGTGAGGGGCTGCATGGAGCAGCACGTTAGAATAAAGGATGAACAGGACAGGGGACATGGGGCAGCCCTGGCGGAGGCCCCTGGTTTGGAGGTAGTGGTAGGGTGTGACATTGTTGACAAGAGGGGCATCCTGGGGGTGGGGGGAGAGCCCACTGATCAGGTCTACCAGTCCCGCCGGCATTCGATAGTGGTGGAGGACCCGACGGAGGTTGGGGTGGGGAACGCTGTTAAAGGCCTTGTTAAAATCAATGTAAAAATCGTAGGCCTGGGGGCTTCGGGCGATTTCTGCCGTGACGTGAAAAAGGTGGTCCATGGTTCGGAAATTTGGCATGCCCCCGTGTTGGCTGTGGTGCATGAGGGAATGATCTCTGATGAAGGTTTTGAGGGCAGAGGCGGCATGTCGGGCCACTAGCTTGTAGACAGTGTTTGAAAGGGCTATTGGGCGGTAGTTTGCGGGGTCGTGGGGGCATTTTTTCTTGTAGATCAAACATACTTGGGCGGTCGTCCAGTGGGGAGGCAGGGGCTCATGCAGGAAGCGATTTACCACCAGAAAGAAGAGCGTCTGCAGGTGGGTGGGGAGGACGGAGAGCAGGTAGATGTTGGTGTGGTCTTCTCCTCCTGCCTTGCGCGGGTTGGCCGAGTGGAGGATGTCGGTAAACTCTGACCATGTCATGTCCGGGATGTCCTGAGTTTCTGTGCCCGAAGGGCACTGGGGTGTGTGGCTCAGGAGGCGCTCTGTGAAATCGTCGGGGGGGGTGTAGTCAGGCGAACCCCCCAAGTGGAGGAGTGTATCCGAAAATATCTTTGCAACCTCTTTGGTGTCTGTAGCAAGGGTTCCGCGAGAACGCCTGAGGGAGATTGGAGCCTGATCCGGGGGTTGGAGGTGTTTCTGGATGGCACTCTTGAGTTGGCGGCCCTGGACGATCGCTCTGTGTACCGCGGTCCGGGCCGATTTCTGTTTCGCTTTCTGCCATTCATCGAGGTAGTCATTGAGCTGCCTCATTTTTTGTCCAAAACGGGGGTGGGAGGCTGGGGGGAGGGCATTGGCCAATTGGGTGAATTCTTTCTGAATTTTGGACGGGGCTGTCCATCCCGCCGGGGTGGTAATCGAGCGGTAGGCCTTCGAGCACTCTCGGAGAACGGCGTCCACTATCGGGACCAGGTCAGAGGTCGGGACGTCAGGGAGGTGTTTGTTAAAGTCCTCACACCATTTCTCGAGGGGTTGCAGTCCCCCCTGAAGACGGAGCAATTCCTGTTTCTTTAGCCTTCGGAAGCGTTTACGGGGAGGTGGGGGGGATTGTGTGGGGATGAGGGGTGAGTGCAGTTGTGCTGTGACAGGGTGGTGGTCGGTAGAGCAATCACCATAGAGAACTGAAGCGTCAGCAATTTTTTTGTCATGGAAGAGGCTCCTCGAAGCAAAGATGTAGTCCAATCTGTTCTTAGACGCCGGTCGGGTCCACCCCAGGGCAGTGCTGTGCATGTGTCGGTACGTATCGATCCATGACGGGTTACTGCCCGATGTTTTGGAAGTGACCCAGGCCCACGGGTTGGAGTCGGCGTGCAAGGAGTCTAGATGGGGATTGCGGATGCAGTTGAAATCACCTCCCACCACATGGTAAGGGTATCGGGAAAGAAGACGTGACAGGTTGATTTCAATCAGGGGGCGCCTGGTAATTGCGGGTGGGGGAGAGTAGAGAGAAGTGAGGAGTGTGGGGGGGCCGCCCAGGAGGGTTATTTCAACCGAGCACATGAGTCCATCGTTGTCTGAGTTCGGAACAAACTTTGTGTAGGGCCGCTAAGCCAAAGAGACCACGATGGCAGTGCCATTCTTTTTCTCTCTCTTGTTGATGTTGGTGAAAATTTTGCATTTTTCTCCTCCGTGGCTAAAGATGTGTTGGAGGCTGGGCTCTTCGTTCAGTTCCTGGAGGAGCAAGACATGGTATCCTTTTTGTAGGTGGTGGAAAATGAAGGGGGTGGGGGGTTTCTTTTCCAGGTTTTGTGAAACGATTTTGAGCGTGGGGGGTGGGGAGTTGTTGAGCTTTGCAGCTGGGCGCACATACCCCTTGCTTTGCCTCCAACTGGTCACGGGAGGGGGCTCAAGACCAAAGCAAGCCAGGTCGGGCAAGCGTGATGGTCGCGGGTTTTTAGGAGTGGGGCGGGGGCGGAGGGGTTCAGAGGATGGAGGGGGGGTGCTCAAACGATGCGCGCTGGGTTGAGGGACGCCGAGGCGTTGAAGCAGTTCGCTAAGCTTGCCCGCTGCCGTCTTGAGTCTCGGCGTCGGGCTCGGCGTCCAGAGCACACTGCACGTTGCGAAGGATGACCGCCACTCGCCGGTCCCGAGGGACTTCGGCCCCATCCACCAAATCGCTCATGCGGTAGGGCACCTGATGCTGCCATTGTTCTCGAAGTTCTCCCGTGACTTGGAGGGCTGAGTATCGTGGTACCCGCACACTCACCACCGGGCCATTTCCTTTATGGGACTCCATGGTGGTAGCCCCCATGAGTGAAATTAAGGTGATAATGTCGCCTAGGTCATCGATGTCCTTATGCCATCCTATGCCCACCCCAGAATCATAGTCGTTCACGCTGACTTGGTTCGGCTGTACCGCTAGCAGGGGGATGTCCTCCGAGTCTTTAGTGTCCATGAGGTTGTCGATGAGATTCATGAGCTCCGTGGGGAGCTCCTCCGCTCGTTCGAGGGTGTGGGAGGCATCCACATACTTCCATCCGTAGTGCAGCTTGCCTCTTCGGGTCTCTCGCTCCCATTCCTGCTTTTCGAGGTAGGCCATTACGGGGGTCTCCATAGTCATGTCGATGACGTCCTCGATAATGCGTAAGCCCGGGAGGTCTTCCTCCGTGAGGTCCTCCGGTTGTCGATCTTCTTGTCGCGGCGGGCGGCGAGGCGGGCGTAGGAGCGTTTGATGCTCCTTGTAGTTGGCGATGTAGTCCTTGAGGAAGGCTCCCGCGCGGACGTTCAGGCCCGCTCGCACTCGTGCCTCCGCCGGGCGATCCTCCCCAGCCACCGAGGGGTCGAGTTGTAGGAGTGTGTCAACCTGTAGATAAGGTTGGCACGGGTGAAAGGAGATGGGGCCCATAGCAAAACCCGTGGCAATTTGAGCGGATTGGAGCTTCTCATAGGTGACGGAGTAGAAGCTTATAGGAGAATTTTCGGATCTCGAGTGGAGTTCAAACCACGTGAATGGGCCTAGGAGACCCGCCGCACATTGAAGGTCAAAAAGTGAGGTCGTGTTGGGCGCTTGGACATCCACTTCGTTTGGCTCTCTCTGACTAGGCATCGGCGGCGGAATAGAGACCATGGTCGGCGGAGATTTAGGGTGAGCGTCCTGCTTGCCTCCTTGTCCAAATGCATTGAAGGTGATCAACGCTCCGTCCTTTGAGGTGCACATTACCATCGCTCCATTGGTGTGGAGGAAGGAGGCAAAGGTAGAGAGAGGCGAGCGCCCTTCGTTGCTTGGGGTATTGCTAAGGTCCAATCGGACTATCACGCTATCCCGGCTCTTGATTGACGTGCCCATGACACGGGTGCGCCCTCGTCCCCCAATCATGTGGCCCATGAGAGTGTTCATGACCTCGGTGGGTGTAAATTCTCCCTTGTGGCGGTTTCTCTCGTTGCGTGACAGGTTCACAAAAAAAGAGTGTTGGTCAACCATTTTTGCCACTTCAATCACATAGAGCCGCCCTCGTAAGAAATCTCCATGCTCCAAAGCCACGGACATGAGTTCGTTTGCAAGAGCCGGAGCCATGGTATAGTCGTACCGATAATAATTTGGGTGTGGTGCACGAAGGGCTTCTCCGTTCTCAAAATAATATTTGCAATTCGTGGTAGTCGCCGCGCCCTCAAAGTCCGGTGCAAGCGTATTGTTCAACCATTTGTAGAAGTCCTGCACGTTGCCTAGCTCCGCTTTCTTTCGGGTGTTGGTGTCTTCTTCGTCACTTGGGAGCTCTCGTTGATCAATGATCTCTCGTAGCACGTCAAATCGAAGTAGGACATGCGCTTGCTCTATATCCAAGTTGGCACTTTGATGTACGAAGCGACGTAGGCTCGAGGAGTGGTCAACCGTGACGCTCGGGTCCTTAGACGGAGCATACCATGATTGGGAATGAAGTCGGTAGGCGATGTATGGCACGGCGAGAGCATTCCCCAAAATGTATCGGGCGTTCTCAACGTTTTGGTTGCCGGGGATCCACCATTGCTTTGCATCATGGAAGCTAAAGCGTTGCGTAATAAAGGGGCGTAAGGGACTGAGAAGCAAACGGGGGTCAACCAACAAGCAATTTTCCGCATTGCAATTTTTAATGGGCGCCGGTAACATGAACCATCCCTCGAACTCTTCGTTGTGCGAGCGGGCTAGTTGAAGGGCGTGTCCTATGGAGGCCGCCCAATCCGTCACGGTCTCTACGGTGGTTCCCAAGTCGTGGTCCACGTAGTTGTACGGCACCGGGCACACTAGGAAGGTCTTGTGGATGTGCAAGATATCATAGACGTGCGCCAAGTCTTCGTGTGCACAATTTGAGTAGAAGCCCGAGCCTTTCGGGATAGTGGTGTTGAGTTCCGTGAAGGAGTTCTTTTGGTCGGAGACGTTGAACTCATGGTTCCATTGGCCCTCGGATGAGACGGATGAGGAAGGAGGGGGGGCGGTAGTGTTCCAGGGTCTGAAACAGGGACCCGTGAGGGACACTGTTGAAAGCTTTGTTGAAATCTATGTAGAGGCTATATGAAGCCGGGCAGTTTTGGTATTTGGCTCATAGCTGAAAAATGTGATCTGAGCACCGGCGGTTGGGGAGGCCCCCGAACTGGGTTTTGTGGATCAGGCCATACAACGAGGAAATTTCGTTTAGGTGTTTGGCTGCGTGAGTGGCAACAGCTTTGTAGAGTGTGTTGAGGAGGGCGATTGGTCTGTAGTTCACCGGGTCGTGTGTTGGGCCTTTTTTGTACAGCAAGACCACGTTGGCTTCCAACCACTCATCAGGCATATCGTTGGTAAGGTGAAGATTGCAGACAGAGAGCAGAAACCGTTTCACTGGTTCAGGAGAGATGTGAAAGAGGTACCGATTCGTGGAGTCTCGGCCACCCGCCTTAGAAGGTTTGCAGGAGTGCAGGTAGGAGGTGAAACTGTGCGATGTGATTTCTGGCGTAGGGGTGATGGCGGTGGTGGGGGGGCACTGGGGTGTATGCTGGAGGAGTTCTTCGGCAGTGTGTGCACTGGGCTCATAGTTTAGAGGACCGCCCAGCGTGAGTAGGGTGTCGGAAAAAATTTCGGTGAGACGTTTAGTGTCACATGTTAGTTTGCCTGTGTTTGGGTCCTTTAACGAGGCTGCTCGCTGTTCCGTTGGGTTTGCCGCTTCGTTGAGTGTTTTCTTGATGTTTGTTTTTTGGATGAGGCACCTGTGTAGGTAGGTAGGTAGGTGCACTCGGTCGTGGAGAGGCGCCCCTTGGTTCCCCCTGGCGTCGCCCCTGTGACGAACAGAAAGAGGCTCCGCGCGTGAAGAGGGGAGGCGGCTTACATCCCGCTAGACCTGACTGTTGGCCCCCAACAAAGCGGCCCCGGGCAACACCGGGAGGGCTGATCGCCGCCGGCGTGACGTGCTTGTCTCGCCAGGAGGGTGTCCCCCCGTGCTTGCGCACGTCCCCTCCTTTGGGCGGAACCCTAGAGGTTCACTGGACTTGCTGGCGTATCCCGTTGCCAAGGCATGCATGCATGTTCTTGGTACTAGGGTTCCGAGGCGCTTGGGTGTCGCACGCTCCGCCTCGAGTCCCAAAGCAGCGCAGGCCTTAGGATGCAGCCTTACTCCCGGTCTTCGGATCTCGTTTGGCCGGGTCACCTGCATGGCACGGGCTGCCTCAGTGCCCGGGCTGTGGGCACTGGGTTTCCTACTGTTGTGCGGCGTTTGGGTTTTGGTCCGGTTTGCGGTTGGGTGTGGGTTTTGTTAACCCCGCCAGTCCTGGCCGGGGTCTTGGGTGGGTGTGTTTGGGCACGGTTTGTGTTGTTGTCCCTCTAGTGCCGGCTGTTTGTGGTGTTCGTGGTTGGGCTTAGGTTTCGGCCTGCTTATGGGACGTGTGTGGTTTCGTGCGCGCTCTGCTTGCCCCCCGCCGTTTCGGGTTCCGGTGTGCGGTGTGGGCGTGCGTGCTGGGCCCGGGTCTCGGCTGTGCCCCGCCCTTCTTGGCTGGGTTGTCGGGGTGTGTTTTTTGCGCTTTTTTTTTCTTGTTTTGTGGTGTCGGTTGCTGGGTGTCTCTGTCCTAGGCCTGGTGGTCCCTGTCCCCCCATCCCCTTTCTTTCGGGCTGGGCTGCTGGCTCTTTTTTTTTTTTCCGTGGTGTGTGTCTGCATGTTTCGGTGTCCCTTTTCCCGGAGGGCCGCTGTTCCTGGCTTGGTGTTGCCGGTTTTGGCTGGGTGGTCCCCCTGTGCCTCTTTGGGGGTCCTGTCTTCGGTGCCTTCTTGGCGGGGGGGTTTGGCCGCCTCTGGTGGTGTTGGCGGGCGGTTTGGTGGCTGTGGGCTGTTTTCGCGCCCCCCCCCCTCCCCCCTCTGTTTTTTTTTTGGGAGGGGGGGGGCTTGCCTGTTCCTCCATTCTGCCTGCTGGGCTGGCGCACGCACTGGCCCGCGTTCAGTGTGGTCTTCCAGGCTGCTGTTGGCGGTTGCGTTCTGTTTGGCCGTGTTCCGGCCCCATGGGTCGGGTGGGCTATGTACACGTTGGGCTGGGCGCCCCTTCTTGCCGGGTTAGGTCCTGGCTCAGCCGGCTGGGCGGCTGCGCCAGGGGGCTGCGTGTGGCTCTGGGTTAGGGGGCTGGGGTTGTTCGTGTCCTTTCCCCTCTGCGGTGCTGGTTTTAACCTTCTGGGTGGTCCGCCACCGTTGTTGCCGGGCGCGCGATGGCCCCGTGTGTGGCCTGCGGTGCCGGTGTGCGGTAGCTTGCTTCGGTTAGTCCTTCTGGTTAGGGTCAGTCGTGCTGTGTTGTGCCGCTCTGTGCCGCGTCGCGTCGCGTCGTGCTGTGGCGCGTTGCACTGTGGCGCGCTGTGTTGCGGTGTGCGTGGTCTCGCGTTGTGCCGTGGCTGGTCAGTGGAGGTCAGCCTGGCCTGGGTCGTGGTGCAGAGTGCGGGCCGGAGTGTGGCTGGCTGGTGGCTGGGGGGTGCGGTTAGGTGTCGGTGCCTCGCTGAGTCCGTGCTGTGGGGGCCTGGGCGTGCCGCTCGGGTTGGTGGGTCGGGTAGGCGTCCGTGGGGTTGCCCTCCCTGGGGGCCTGTGCCTTGGTCCCGTGTCCTCTGGGGATTTCGGTCCCTAGCCCTGGTCGCTGTGGCCGTGCCTTCGTCCTCTTCTGGTGCCTGTGAGGTGGCCCTTGTGGCGGCCGGGGTCGTTGCCTGGCGGTGAGGGCGTGGTGGTGCGCCGTTCTCTGCGGCTTCCTCTGTGGGTGTGGCCCGTGGGTGTGCCCTCCATTCCCCGTGTGGTTTCCGGTGGCTGGTGGGTGTGCGCTGGTGTGATCCGTACAGCGTCTGATGCTTGCTTCGGCGGTGCGTGTTGGGGTGTGCGCCCCCGGGAGTAGTGGGGCGTTCGGTTGGGGTGGGGCGGCGCAGGTCCCCCCGTCGTGGTATGCTCTTCCTGGGTGTGGGTCGTGGCTTTTGCCGTGGTGCCCTTTTCCTCCGCGCCTTGGTCCCCGCCCCTGCCCCTTCCTGGTTCTTGGGTGGTTTCCTGCCCCCATGTGGTGTCTCCTCCGGCGCCCTGTCCCTATGGGTGCCTGCCCTCACTTGGGGCCCCTCTGTGCCCTCTTGCCTGAGTGCCCCTTGGTGTCCCTTGCCCTCCCCTTGCCCTTATCCTTCCCCTTCCTGGTGTGGTGGTGGCGGGAGGGGCGGGGTGGGGAGGGGGCGCCGATGGGCGAGGCCTGGGGGTGGGTGGCCTGGAGCCATTGGCAGAGGGCTTGGGGGGTGTAGGGGGGGCGGAGGCCCTGGACCGCATCGCGGAGGAGGGCCTCCCATGCCGATTGCGGCATGATGGCCTCCGGGGCGGCCTCGTTGGGGTCGGCGGGGGTGCGGTTGCGTATGTCCTCGAAGGTATGCACCATGTGCACCCCATCTTGCCTTCCCGCTCCCCCGGCCCACTTCACCCAGCGGCGGAGCTCCTGCAAAGCGGGGGCAGACCACCAGGCGAGGTGGACGGGGGCCTGGGGGGGGGTTGGGTTGGGTTGGGTTGGGTCAAGGCCTCGCCTCGTCGCCTACCCACGGTCCGCGCCGCCTTCCCTGCGGGACCCGACTGGGCGGCCGTACCCGGGTGTCCGGTCACAAGGCCTACCGGACTGTTGACCGCCCCCAGAACCCGCGGTGGCGCTCGCGGGCGGGAGATGCCGCCGTGCCTGTGTGTATGTGCCCTTGTGTGTCTGAGGGGGGGGGGGAGGGCTGTGGCACACCTGCTTGCTCCATTGTTGTTCGGCGTTGGCGCGGGGAAGTGTGTGCCTGGTGCTCCAGGCCCCGGCAGGGAGGCTGGAGAGCCTGACGCTGAGCCCGCCGGGGGAGATGTGGGCCTGGGCTCGCAACCTCCACGTCACAAGGACATGCTACCCAACCACTCCACGACTGCCTATTGGCACGGGAAGGCGGTGGTACGTGGCACGACTGGGGTCAGACCCGCACTCCTTGACTGCCTTAGGCACAGGTGGTGCTGCCTCGCGGGCTGGGTCCGGCTCCCACGGCCGAGGGCGTACCCTGGGCAGATGGAGGGGCACCAGGGCACAGAGTGTGCTTCCCTGCCCTGGGTGCCACCAGTGCTGGCTGCACTGGCTGCGGCGCTACAGCCCGCGTAGACGAGGGGGCCCAGAGGGCACCACACCCGGGCCTGGGGGGGGGGGGGTCCGTGCCCATGGTCCTGGAGCGGCGGGGGGAGGACGTGGATCTGTGGTGGTGGTGGGGGTGGCGGTGCCTGGGGGAGCGGGAGCGGCGGTGGCGGGGGCTGGGGGTGGAAGACGGGTACGGGCGGAGGAGGGAACGGGAGGGGGAGGTGGACATGGGGCGGCGGTGGCGCGCTTGGTGGCGTCCGGGGGAGCGGGAGTGGTGGTGGCGGGGGCTGGGGATGGTGGATGGGTATGGGCGGCGGGGGGATTGGGGAGCCCGGCGGGGCCTGTGGGGGGAGGGGGAGGTGGACGTGGGGCGGCAGTGGCGTGCCTGGCGGCGCCGGGGGGAGCGGGAGCGGTGGTGGCGGGGGCTGGGGGTGGGGGTCTTGTATGGCTGGAGGGGGGAGGGGGAGGTGGCCATGGGGCGGCGGTGGCGCTCGTTGTGGCGCCCGGGGGAGCGGGAGCGGGGGTCCGGGGGGTCGTGGTGGCACCTGGGGGAGCGGGAGCGGCGCGAGTGGGTTGTTGAGGCGCGGTGGCGGTGCCGGGAGTCTGGGCGCCGGGGGCAAGTGTGCCGTGCGGGGGGGGGAGCGGGAGCGCCACCGTTTGCGGGACCGGGCCTCATCGCTCAAGTCAGGCCAGTCAGGAGGCGTCGGGGGGTCCTGGGGGTCTTCGCGTGGTGCCGCCTGGTACTGGGGGGGAGGGGGGGAGGTCCCCCGTCGTCCATGGATCCGCCACGTAGGGGTGTGGTGGCGGCAGCGGCTGGTGGTATGGGTCGAGTGACTGTCCTTGGCGGGGTTGGGCCCGGGGGGCCCCTTCGGCGTGGACGTGGTGGCCGGGGGGATACGGTTCCTGGTACGGGGGGGGTGGCTGGTACGGGGGCGGTGGCCCCTGGTGGTAGGTGGGGCATGCGGGTGGAGCGCGCGGTGGCTGCCATCCCATTCGCTGGTGCTGTTCATGGCCCGGTGGGGTAGGGTGGTGGGCAGTGGTAGTGGTGGGGGTGGTGTTGGTGGAGGTGGTGGTGGGGCCGCTGGTGGTGGTAGAATTGGTAGTCGTGGGGTTGGTGTTGCGGGTATGGCCCTCGGACCCCTTGTGGGTTTTCCGGTTCCCCCTGTGGGGGTGGGGGGTTGGGCATCGTGCGCAGCCCCTGGGGCTGCCGTATGTGGTAGGCAAGGGGGGCGGGTCGGGGGCCGGGCTTGACGGTGACGGTGGTCGAGGGGTCCCACGTCCCTGGGTCGGTTTGGCAGGCGGTGGTGGTGGTTTGTGGGGGATGGATGACGGGGCGCTTGGTGACGCGGATGTGGACGAGGGTTTGGACGGGGTCGTGTTGGGTTGCCGCCTCTGAGGTGGTGGTGGCTGCCGGTGGGAGGGGGGCGTGGGTTGTGGTGGGTGGGGGGTCCTGGCTTTTTTTTTCCCACGGCGTTGGCCGCCACCCATAACGTCGTCATCATTGTTCCATTGTGCATGTCGCACCGTCATTACCGTATGTACATTTAAGTATGTACAGTAACCCCACTTGGAGGTGGTTCTGGTGGTGGCCTGAGCTGAAAAAAATCCCAGAGGGAAGGAGAGAAGAATGGTTGAGGTGGTGGCAATGATTGTGGGCGCATGGCAGGCTGAAATAGTGGCCTGTGTGGTGTTTTTTTGCCCCTCTTTGGTGTCCTGGTTGCTGCTTTATGTGTGACCTTCGAGGGCAGGGGTTCAGGTTCATGGTACTGTGGTTTTCGCTTTGGGGCGGAAGAAAGGGATGTGCCCATTGGTGAACCTTTCATACTCCATAAATTCAGGCTGACTGCTGGAGAGAGTGGGAAGCATAATGGGTTTTCAATCAGCCAATCCTTGGCTGTTTTGACTGCCTTTGTTGTCTTGTCTCTCCTTTCTTTCAAAGCTGCCCTCAACTGGCTGTTGAATGATTTTTTTGTTAGGCCCATGCGGGAAAATAGATGATTATATAGTGGGATTGGAAGAAGTGTTCTGATGAAATTGCGTTTGTGTCTGGCTGAGGGGGCCGTATGCCACCATTCTGACACCAAGGCCTGGAATGGTGCTGGCCATGCGTGAATAAATTCATGCTGGAGGTGAGCTGCCTTAGTGCACAGAGCTGTGACAGATATTGGGTCCATGGGGTGAGGGTGTGTGCAGGCTGGACAGGGGTGTTTTTCCATTCTGAAATGTGGGTTGTATCCCTTAGTGCAGAATATACCCGCAGACCATTTGAATGGCAAACTCCAGTCCTGGCTTGGGTGAGGGTTTGGTTTGCGGTGGTGTCGTTTGGGTTTGTGTCGTTGCGTTTGTGGTGTTGTGTGTGCTCTCATGGGCGCCGGCTTGGGTTTGGGGTCGGGTTTGGGGTTCGGGTCTGGTTCCAGGCTGAGGAGGACCTCTGTCCGGAGGTGTGAGGGCGCCGATGTCGGGTCTGGGGTCTTACCAGTGCGTTGCCGGGGTGCCCGAGTCGCCTGTGTGGGGGTCGGGGGGTCGGTGTGTGCGGCCGCGGCTCTGGCTTTTGCCGCAGCCTTGAGGATGAGGGCAGCGGGGAGGGGGGGGTCGGAGGATGAGGTGGAGGAGGTGGATGAGGTTGAGGATGAGGAGGAGGTGGTGAACGCAGGTTGGGCTGTGATGCGGGCGGGCTTGTGGGCGGCGGCTTCTGCTGCGGCCACGGCGGGGAGGATGGAGGGCATGTCCTCGGGCTGTAGGTTGGGGGCGGGCGGCTTGGGGGGCCCGGTTGTGACCTGGCGGCCCGGCAGGCCGATCTGGTCGGCAGCGGCGGGAGAGGGAGGCGCAGCGCTGTGGCCTTCTCCTTCTGGGCTTGGCTGGGCCGGGGTCCTGCAATGTGTCAGGTTGTGTGGGTTGGCGTCCGCGGGGGGGAACAGTTCGCGTGGGCTGCATTCAGGGGCCGGGGGGGGTGGGCCTGGGTTTTCTGGGGTGTGCGCGGGGGGCGTGTGCGGGCCACTGGGTGGGGTGGGCGTGCCGCGGGGCGCGGGGCTCTTCTCAGCGGGTGTGTGTGGGTTGTCAAGTGTGGGGGGTGGTGAGGGGTGTCCGGCGCTTGGGTGTGTGGCGGGCGTGTGCTGGTGTTCGGGCGGGTGGGGGAGGCCCGTGTCGCGGGGCCCGGGGGTGCGCGCGATGGTGGGCATGTGTGGGTCTCCGGGTGAGCAGTGAGAGGGGAGGGGCTCGGGCGGGGATTGTGCGGTGGGGTGTGTTGTGTCGATGTATGTGTCCGCTCGCCGCGGCGCACTTGCGTGGCCAGTTGTAGGCCGGGCGGTTTGGAGGAGAAGCGTATCTGGTGGACCTCTTTGTCAGTGGTGGGAAGGGAGTATGCTAGCTTTGGGCTAAGACCCACGCAGCTGAGGACCCTGTGGATGGCGTGGTACCCGCAGGTGAGGGATTGCTGCGGTCTGGGGGGGGGGGTTTGGCCGCGTGGCCGGGCCCGCTTCGACTTGTGTGTGGGCAGTGGGGATGGCCCAAATGCAGGGCACGGTCCCCGTGGGTGGCCAGCGGCGCTGGATCCAGTGGGTCAGGCAGAGCATGGCCAGTCCCAGGTGGTAGCCCGCCTTTCCTGAGGTGATTTGGGCCAGGGCGCGGGCTGGGGGCTTGTCCCCTGGCTGGAGGACGCCCCTGAGGACCCTGTGCTGGGTGGTGGGGTCCCCTTCTGCCCCTTGCGGGGCGGTCCTTCCCACTGCTCCGGGCGGTTCGGGTCCGCTGGGTGGTCCTTCTCCGCTGGGGCCCGTCGTAGGCGTACGGTCCCTCGACGCGTGACGTTGATGTTGGTGTTGTGTGTCAGGGCCTACGATGGTCTTGTGGAGGCCGTTGCCTGGGGTGGTCAGGTCCCGGAGGCCTTTGAAGGTGAGGTTGGTCCAGTCCTCTTGTAGGCGGTACCAGCCCAGGGGGGTGGTGTGGGGCCCTGCCTATAAGGGTTGCTCGGAGGAGGTCGGGGTCGCGGATGGTGGCCGGTGTGAGGGGGGGGTGCCTCGGGTCCGGGGGGGGTGGGCTGGATGGGTTGCCAGGGTCTTGCGCGTCTACGTTGACGTATGGTTGGCCCCGGTTGGGCTCGGCCGGGCTGGGCGGTGCCGGGTGGCTTCTTGGGTGAGAGATGGGCCTCGGGGCGCTGTGGTGGTGTCTTTGAGGCCTGCGGATGGAGATGGGGGGCGCGTGCGGGGCGCGGAGTGGGTTAGTGGACGTGTGGGTCATGCACGGCATGGTAATGGATGAGACGCTGCATGTGTTCCCTGGCCGTGGGGTCGGTGAGTTGCTCGGCGTGTGTTAACAGGAGGTGTTTGCAGTGTATCATTTGGGCACCTGCTCTGCAGACTGCCTCTAGCTGGAGGTGCGCTGCTGCCTCTCTGGGGCTTTCCGTGTGCTTGGTGAGGCGTCGGTGCAGGACCTGTGTCACCGCCCCTCCAATGGTGGCTTCTTTGACCAGGAAATCCCGGAACAGGTGCTCGGTGGCTTGGTGTGCGTGGCTGCGGGTTGGCCATCCTTCGTGTTGTCGTAGGGTTTCCGCCGGGGACCAGCCCACTAGCGTGTCCCTGCCTGTATGGAGGGGGCATTTCTTGAAGTGTTCCCAGTGCTCCGGGGTGGTGTGGTCGCACGGGCAACGGGTGTGTTCTTCGGGGACGTGGATGTGTTTGCGGGCGAGCCATCTGGCAACCCTGGTGAGGAATGGTAGTTGCTCCCTGGGGAGCTGGATGCGTCGTTTTTGGAGGTGGGCTGGGACGCTTGCTGGGCGCAGCGCTGAGTGGTAGAGGGGGATTTGCAGTCTGTCCTGGAGCTTTTGGATGTGCGCCCGGCTGTCTGCATCGCCGAGCACGTGGGCGAGATGTTGGATGGGCTTGGGGTAGTGGTATACTCTGTAGTGGGAGGAAAAGGCGGCGTCCTCTGGTACCCAGTCCGGGGTCTGATGGGGCTCGGGTACGGGGGGTATGTGTTGGAGGTGTGTGTGGTTTCGGCCGAGGTCAGGGATCTGGGGCGTTGGTAGGTGCGTTGTGCGCTGGTGTACTGCCTGGTTGTCGACCCTACCATTTCCGTATTGGTGTCTGTGGGACTCTTGTTTCACGATGTGGAGTTGGACGTAGGGGGGAAGGCTGCGAAGGGCTTTTGAGAGCAGCAGTGCCTGGGTGCCAAGGCTCGTCGCGGTGGCTTTGTGAAGTGGTTGCCTTGCTATGCGGAGGAGCAGGTGTGTGTCGACAGTGGCGTCTACCACGAACCAGACCCGGACGATGTGCGGGACGTGGGCGGGTAGGTCGGCCGCGATCTCGGCGATGGCCTCTGCTATGGCCCCTAGCTCCCCGTGGGAGGAGGCCCCATAGGTGGTGTGGCCCGTGTGGTGGTCCATATGGTAGTGTCCCCCGGTGTGGGTTAGCTGCAGGGTGGCCCCCCCGGTGATGGGCGTGAGGGCGGATTCGCCTGAGGCGTCGGTGCACAAGAGCCGGTCCGCCGGTGATGGTTGTGGGGGGCGGCATGGGTTCATGGGCAGGTAGGCGTATATGGCGAGGCCCGTGGCGAGGTGGGCTACTGGGGTTGTGGGCTGCAGGATGGGGGTGGCGTACACCCCCATTCCTTTGGAGATGATGTGTTTCGCTTATGGGGACAGGGCTATGAGTCCCTGCTCCGGCTGTCCTTGTGTGAGGTAGGAGTGGATGTAGTGGAGGATGTAGGCTGTGTCTGGGTTTAGGTCGTGGCATGTGAGGGTTTGTGTTCGGTGCTCCGGTGTGTGGCAGGAGTGGTGGAGCGGATAGTAGGGGTGCTCGTGCTTGCCCGTTCTGCCTGGCTCGTACATGCTGTAACGGATGGCAACCCCTGCCGGGTCGGGGCGGGGCCATGTGGGTGTAGTGGTGATGAGCCATTTGGTCGCGTGGTCGGGGTTCCATGCTACTGTGGGGTTAGTGTCGGTGCGGTGGAACCATGGGGCTACCCATGCGTAGGCCTGTGGTGGTGGGTGGGTTGTGGGGTGGGTGTGGTGGCGTGCTATGAGGTGTAGTACGGGCCATGGTGTGGTTGGTGACTCGGGGTCACAGGCCAAACATGTGCGTAACATGCTCTGGGATTGATGGGGGACCCGTGGTAGGTCTCAGGCGGTCATATGGTGTTTCGGTATGCGCCATTTTTCCCCGTGGTGGATGACGGTGGTCTGCGTGGGTTTGGCTTCATTCGGGGCCAGTAGTAGGGGTAGTGGTGGGACTGGGCCCGTCACCGGGGGGACGTGTTCGTGTTTCGAGCCGCTGGGTGCGTAGGGCGGTGTCACTGGGATGGGTCGGGGGTGTTGCTTTGTGAACTTTCGGTAGGCTGTTTGCATGTCTTTGCTTCCCGGCAGAGTGTGTCCCGCTGCTGGTGCTGTCTGCGTGAGGTACTGGTGGAAGAGGCGGTATTGAGGCCATTTGGGAAGCTGTAGAAAGGGGGTGTGGTGTGCCCCGCTGTGGTGCAGGACCCGCATTTGGGGGAGGGTGGCATATACTACGCTGATGGAGGCTTCGACAAGGTCTATGGTGTGGATGGTGCCCTTGGGGTGATGGTGGGGGTCCCCGCAGCGGACCGCTAGAGGCCCTTCCTCTGGGCACGTGTGGTTGGTGAGTATGGCGTGGTGTGGGGATGGGAGGAGAAGCTGCAGGTGGTTCCACAGGCGCGTGTTCATATTGGTGGGCATGCCCGTCTGGTGGAGTACCCAGTGCGGGCATGTGTTGCGGGCCCGTGGTGCGGCTTGGAGTTGGATTGTGGTGACCTCGCGGACCTCCGGTGAGTGCTTGAGGGTCATGCGGTGAAGGAGGAGGGCTATGTGTCTGGTGTAGGCCGCTTTCACCTCGTCCCCTATGGCGTCCCCATAGTGGGGCCATGCCGCTCGGATGGCGCGGGTGGGTATGGAGGTGGGCCAGCCCCCGTGTGCTGCCCATGCCTTGGTCACCGCGCGTGTGGCCGGCTGGAGGGCGGTGGTGGGGTGTGTCAGGTGGAGTGCTTGGAGGCCCATGGAGGCGTTCAAGACCCCGGTGAGGTAGTACGCCAGGCTCTGGTGGGACAGGGAGAGGGCCTTGGTGGTCGGGGACGCATATCTGGGGAGATGGGCGAGGTGTGATTGCAACTTGGGAGGGAGGGTGGCGTCCTCAGGGTTGGCGGCCTGGATTACCCCCAGGTGGGTGGTGGTTGTCACGACTTGCATGGGGGGCCCTTGTGGCCCTAGGGTGGGGTGTGTGGCAGACCCCTTGATCATGGCCACTGACTTTGTGGGGTGGACGATGAGGTTGTTGTGGGAGAGGTAGGAGATGGTCACGTCTAGTAAGTCATTGGCCTACCGGGTGACCGTTGGCCCGGGGTCTGGGGCGTAGGGTTCGTGTGGGCTGTGCGTGACCGTGAGGTTGGTGTCGTCCGCGAAGCCCACCAGGGGGGAGAGGAGGGGGTAGGGTGCGTAGGCCGGGTAATTCTGCTCGATTGGGAGGGCCAGGGGGAGCGTCACCAGAAGGTACAGGAAGGGGCCCTCTGCTCCTCCTTGGGGGACCCGGCTGCCTGGCTCCAGGAAGGGGGTGAGGCCTGCTCCAGTGCGGACTGTGTATTTGCGGGTGCGGATGTAGCCGGAGGCGAAGTTGTAGAAGGGGAGGCCCAGGCGTTTCCACATCGCTTCTAGAAGGAGCCAGAGGTGTTCGGGAAGGCTCCTTTGATGTCGAGGGAGGCGATGATGAGGTCCACCGGGTCCATGTCGGCGATGGTGTCCTTGAGGAAGATGGCCTCGCGTGCGGACCGGCCTGGGATGGCCCCCCAGAGGCTGGCTGGTATGTGGGGTTCCAGGTGGGGGCGGATGCGGCGTAGGAGGATGGTCCAGACGATTTTGACCTCCGTGACCGCACAGACTATGGGGCGCCAGTTGTCCGGGTTTGCCCAGTCCCCTTTTTTGTAGAGGGGGCGGACACCGTTTGCCCAGTCTGGTGGCAGGGGGGTCTGCCCCGTGACGATGTCTCAGAGGCAGCCGGCGAGGATTCGGAGGAGGTGGGCGGGGAGGTGGTAGTATGCCTCCGCAGGGAGGCCGTCGTAGCCTGGGGTTTTGTGTTGCCGGAGACTGTGGATGGCCTTCCGGACTTCGTGGATGGTGAAGGGGCGCTTTTCCAGTTGCCTCCTCTGGGGGTGGTTTAACACCCAAGGGAGGCGGTCGCTTTTGGCCTGGGTGTCTGGGTCCAGTGTGTCTTGGGTGGGCGTGTGTTGCCGGAGGAAGCTGTCTTGGGTGGCTTGCAGCACTGTGGCTGGGTCGTTGGTGAGGGAGCTATCCTCCTGCCGGACCGTGGTGATGGTGCGGTGGCCGGTGTCGGTCATGGCGTCGTTGAGGTGGTGGATGGCCTTGTAGGGGAGTTCATGTTGCGCAT
Source organism: Eutreptiella sp. 'Long Island Sound 2002' (assembly GCA_964036045.1). Classification (NCBI taxonomy): domain Eukaryota; phylum Euglenozoa; class Euglenophyceae; order Eutreptiales; family Eutreptiaceae; genus Eutreptiella; species Eutreptiella sp. 'Long Island Sound 2002'. The sequence continues at coordinate 31,121,059 of OZ038382.1, forward strand.
ACCGTTCATGTTCCTGCGCGATGCGCTGTTGCCTGTGGAGGTGCCACCGCTGCAGTTCTGCCCTGATGTGGGCTATCTGCGTCCTGCAGTGGTGTATCTGGCGGCGGGTTTGGGGGGTGTCGATGTGGAGGAGGGTCGCCAGTTGTTGCTTCGCATGCCAGAGGTCATGGAGCATGTCCCCTAGGGCCGTGGGTGGTTGGTCGTCGTCTGTGTGGGGGTGTTGCCGGAAGCCGCAGGCGACGGCGGCCGTGCGCATGGCTGTGAGTAGGTCGGTGGGGTCTGGTTGGATGCGCCGGCTGCGGTCTATGGCCCTGTGATATTGGGACCAGGCATGCTTGTCATGCAGTGGGGGCATCTTCAGGGGGGGTGGTAGGCCTTGGTCCGCACCCTTTAGGGGGCTGGGGGGAAGGTTGGGGATGGTGAGGCGGATGTGCAGGGGGCTATGGCGTGTGGGTCCCAGCCGGAGGGGTCCATATCGGGCCTCAGCCCAGATGATGGTGGTGGGGTCGCCATAGCATACGTCGATGCGGGATGGGGCGGCATCTGTTTGGTGGGGGAAGTGGGATGGTTGGCCTTCAAGGTTGGCCGTCAGGTCGACGAGCCCCAGCATTTCGATGGTGTCGCGGACTGCATGGTCCTGGGGTGTGGGTTGTCCCCCTTGGTCCGCCGGGGTGGGGGCGGCGTTCATGTCGCCGATGATGATTGTGGGGGCGAGCATGGCCATCTGGCGGTATGCCTCGGCCAGGGCTTGGAGGAAGGGTTCCGTGGCGTCGCCGAAGGGGATGTGGGCGTTGATGACGTTGAGTTGCCATCCGCCCCCGACGACCTCATAGACACCTAGCCTCCCTGGGATGCTGAGGTGGTGGACGAGGTGGACGTGGATGCCGGTTCGGGCGTGTAGGGGGGTCCCCTTGTGCCAGTAGCATTTGTACGCTTTCCGGTCCGGGGTATATATGGGGGTGGTTTCTCAGGGGTCGTCGCGTTGTAGGCCTTGTTCCTGGAGGGTGAGGAGGTGGGGAACCCGGCCCGGCCCCTGTGCCATCGGGAGCTCCTGGAGGGCGGTTGTGGCGTCCTTGGAGTATGTGACGGCCGGGTGGTTGAGGTCGAGGAGGTTGACGGTGGCCTCGGTGGGGGCATGCCGGGGCTGTGGAGGCTTGTGCCCTCGTCCCTTGCCCCGTCAGGGAGGGGGACTGGGGCTCCGGGCCTTTTTCCTGGTTGGTGGGCGCTTGGGTAGGCGCCTCGGGGGGAGGCCTTGGCTCCACTCCGGGGGGAGCTCCCCAGTGTATTTGGTGCCTCTGTGGGCCTTGTTCTCTTCGGTGCGGAGCCGGATGGGGTGGGCGCTGGTGAGCTCCAGGGTGTGGCCTTCTGGCTTGTCCGGGGCGCTGCTGCCTTGGTCTAGCTCCTTTTGGCGGTGCCAAACCACCCGGATCTGTGGCCCCCTGTTGTCCCCCGGGTCGCGGAGGCGGTACTGGATCGTGCCCTCACACCAGATCTAGTCACCTGTGTGGTCGTTGCGGAAGGGCTGCTGGACCTTTGCGCCCTTTTCGAATCCTGGGTACGCCTCGCGCGGGGGCGGTGCTGGTGGCGGGAGGGAGGATGATGAGGATGCCTGGTCCGGGTGGGGCGGTGGTAATGATGGGAGGGAGGATGACGAGGATGCCTGACCTGGGTTTGCCGGGTGGGTCGGGTGGGGTGCGGGGGGTTGGGAGGTCGCTGCTTCTCCGGCTTGGTTGGGGGCAGGTGCGCCCCTTTTTCGTCTCGCTTGCTTGGGTGGGACTGGAGGTAGCGGGGCTCAGGGGGCGTGAGGTTTGAAGAAGGGGTGCGTTGCTTGCTGGCCCGGACCCCTCAGTGTGGGTTCTGCCGGCGTTTGCATGTTCGCTTTCGCCTGGCTGCGCCTGAGGTCGGCGAGCTTGCGCACGGTCTCCGGGGGATCTGATGGCCATGGCAGTGCGGCCGGGCTGTCCTCGAAGGGGTGGTGAAGGTGGTAGTTCCTCATGGGCTTGGCCTGCATGACCCAGGCCTCCGTGGGTTCCGGTGTGTCTGGGCCGTTGGGGGAGCCTTGAGCCCAGTAGAGTGCTGTGTGGAGGCCTTCCCAGGGGCCGCCCTTGCGGCCTGTGAGAGTGGTGGGCTGGAGCAGTCGCTGCCGGCCCCCTGGGGCGTCTTCCGGGTCTATTTCCGGGGTATAGGCCTGGGCCGCCATGAGGACTCCGTGTGCCCAGTGGAGGACCCACCATTGGGCGTCCGCTTTGAGGATGTGGATGGCGGGTTGTTGGGGGGGCGTGTCCAGGGTGTCCCACGATGCGATGGCTAGTTCTATCCTGGAGGGGTGGAGGTGTGGGGTGGCCCTGCGGCTTAGGAGTTGATCGATGTGGAAGGGGGTGACGGGATCTTTGGGGCCCTGCGGTGGTGGGGGCATCGCTGGGATGGTTGTGGGGTCCCAGTGGCATTCGTGGGCGGCGAGGATGTATAGGGCGGCGGTGATGATGTGGTGGGCTTGCCCCTCCAGGACGATGTGGCGCTCCGTGCCGAAGTCCTTTGGTAGGTGGGCTGCAGAGTGGACGGTGATGTGGGCTAGGGCGCGTTGGTGGGCATTTTTTCCCCCGTCTGGCGCCTGTGTCCGTTTGTCCCCCAGGATGTGCTGGTGTTGGTGTTTTGGTGGGGATGGTCCCAGGGCAAGGGATTCTACACCGTGGAGGGGGATGGCGTTTTCCCTGGACCTGTTGGGCACCTGTGTATTTTTGACTGTTTAGATTTGTTGTAAGTGTCATCCCATTGGTGGATTGCATCGTTCAATTGTGCCATTCGGGTCGAAAACTGCGGGTGTGTTGGGGGGGGGGGCATCATTTAACGCTTGGCGAATGGGTTTGACGGCTCGGGAGTCGGGTTTAATGCGGGGGGCTGTGGTGTTGTGGTATTGAGCGCTTAGCTCCCGAATGACCATGGAGGTGTATTTTTGGACCGTAGCAAGGGGGATGTTTTTGATGAGAGGGGTAAATGACTGGCACCAATCAGACATTTCTTTCAGTGCATTGTTGAACGTGCTGATCCCGGACTTGTTGAGCTTTCTGAAAACACGTTTGGTGAACGTAGATGAGTGGCAGGGGGTGGGGGGAACAGAAAGGGTGCACGAGGAGGGATGGTGATCAGTAGCACGGTTCTCTGAGTGAATGCTTGCATCCGAAAGGGACATCTTCTCTAGTGAGGACGGGGAAATGAAAATGTAGTCTAACCTAGACGAGCTGGTAGGGTGTCCCTGTGGATACCTGGTGAACTCGCGTGTTGTAGGGTTAGCCAGGCGGTAGGTATCGCCTAGTAGGGGTGGGGTGGCCGTGGCTGAGTGCCTGATCCATGGCAAATGATTGTCACTCAGAAGCCCCTGGCTGTCCAAGGCGGGATGAATCAGACAATTGAAGTCACCCCCCAACAGGAAGCTTGGAATTTGCTTGAGGAGGGGGTGTAAGCTGGTTTCGACTTTCCTTCTCCATACCTCGCCTGCTGGCGCGTACACAGAGGCGACTAGGAGAGGTGGTGCACCGGGCAGGGTTAGGAGGGCAGCTGTGATGAGTCCATCTTTGTCTGGATTATCGCAAGGGGTTACGAACTGGCTGAGGAGGGGCGAGAAGGCTAAACCGGACCCGTGTTCGTGGTGGGGGGATACGTTTGAGAAAATCACAGCTATGTGACCTTTTTGGTTGTAAATGTGAGGCAGGAGGGATTCTTTCCTGAGTTCTTGAAGGAAAACAATGTCGAAGCCTGCTTGAAGTTGTGCAAAAGAAGGGGGGTCGGATGCTTCTTTTCTTTGTGGGTGACGGCACGGATGGTGTGGATTAGCCTTTTGGGTGACGACTTTGCCGCAGCGTAGCCTTTTTTCATTTTTGTTGTCACTGGGGGGGGGGAGGGGGTTCTTGGGTTGGAGGGTGGCGCGAGTCGAGAAGTGTTTGAATTATGTGTTGGATGTGTGACAACCGACAGGAGGGTGGTAGGTTCAAGGTCGGTCGCCGAAAATGGCGATGAGGTCGTACGGGTGTTTTTCGTCGGTGTGCGGTTTGAGGATTTTTTCCCGAGTGACATGATCCGGTTCGAGGCAGCGTGCAGATATTCCCCGGTAGCTGAAGCCATGCGCCAACAGAGCCGAGTCTCTCTTTTGATATTCGAGTTGGTATAGAGTGGCAACGTTCCATGACGTGATCACCTTGTCAATTGAGAGAAAGGGCCCTAGCAAGCCCATAACAATTTTGACCGAATGAAGAGATTCAGTCATCGGTGCGGCAATTTCGGCTAAGCATGGGTCACTCGGCGTGCGGACCGGGTCTTTCGGAAGACGCCATTTGTCTTGGGGGAGAGCCGTAGATGCAAGGGAGGCTGCTTGAGGTTTTTCATCCCAAAAGGGAACCATGGCGCCCGCCGGTCCTTTGAATAACAAGAATCCATTGTCTCGGAACAATCTTGTTGCTAGAGTTTGAAGCGGGGTTCTTTGAGGTTCGCATGGTACTGCCGAGTAGTCTAGGGTGACTAGCAGACTCGTTGAGTTTTTTATGAGAGCTCCTTTGGACATGCAGTAGCGTGGGTGGGCCGCATAATCCCGCCTTGTGATGGACCAAATATCGCCCGCTTTGTCATCGGGGGTGCGAGATTTGCAATCGCGGGAGGGTACAACCTGGAATGTTCGTAGGCTTTGGAGATCATCGATACGCATGATGAAAATGTCTCCTTTGGCAAACGCCGGTGAGTTGACCACCGCATTGCAAGGGTAGGTGTCGAAGGGAGGCGGAAGGTCCCAATCATTCCTCACAAAACCTTCAAGAGGAGAGCGGAAGTTGCGGATTCCTCCTAGTGGGTAGAAAGCATTGGACCAGTTGATGCTAGCCACGTCACTCAAACCGCCGAAGGCTCCATTGAAACTCGTTTGCATGATTCTTATTTCCGTGGGCGTGAAGTCTCCCTGGATTTTTGGTTTGAGGACTTTGGATTCTTCATAGAAAGCGCGCAGGGTCTTGATACCAACGTCAATCCGAACCTTGGAGTTGACCGTTTTGGGTGATTCGTTGATGCGGGCGTGTTGGAAGGCTTCGGAGAGAGATGGTTCGTAGAGGTTGACATCAAAGAATTGAAGTTCATCCGTTTTGCTTTTACGGCTATCAAGCCATAGGGCCACGACGGGGAGAGATTTTCTGTTTGTTTCGACAAAGTTGGGTGTGTTGTTCCTCACCAAAGCAAATTGGTTTTTGGTCTCCTTGAAAACATGAATCTCGGCGATGAAATCTTTCATTTGAACGAGAGAACCATTCATTGTGGGGAGGTAGGACTTGGAAGTGACTTCCCTATCGAGATCGTAGTAATGAACCATTCACGGGTTGGAGTGCTTGGTGAAGTAAAGCGGCTTTTCAACAATTCTATGTAGTGTTTGGAGGTTTTCACCATTGGTGGCATCCCCGTTTTGTCATCGGGAGGTGCAAGGTAGAACGCAACCTTAGGCATGTACTCATCTTTGTGCATGAACAAGTCGTGGGCGGGCGATAGGTAGGTTTGTTGAGTTTGTTTGTTGATGTCTATATTGATGAAGGTGTTGGTGAAGTCGGTGCCCCTTAGATCTCGGTGAAACGGATGTCTATTGTAGAGGAATTGGCGTATGTTGGAGTGTGCAATGAAGAGTTTTGAGTCAAACATGCGTTTACCTTCGTCGTAAGTGCCGAATTTGACGTAGTCAATTTCCCAAGATGGTTTTGGCGTAGCCAAGAGTTGAGCGGCACCATAGGTGAGGCCTTTTGGGATTGGAAAAGGGGACGGCGGCGGAATGGTTGGCACTTTGCTTTTTGAACCAAGACCAAAGAACGACATGTTGTGCGGTGAACGGTGAATGCTCAAAGTTCGGGAATGGGATGCCAAAGCGTATGAAATGACGGTAAACAAGGAGTTTGTCCAATATAGAGATAGCAGAAATGGAGGTAATTCCAAAGGAACTGACGGTAAATCCGAAGGGAATTGAAAATCGGCCCAGAATTTGAACAGCCCAGGATTTTTGCAAATCACCGAATAGCCTGGACTATTGGTGGATGCATGAAAGGAATTCTGAGGGTCAATCAAAAAAAAATAGACACTCAGAAAGTGAGCCGTGTCAAAAACTTCACCTACACCAGCACCATTCTGACGGACTTCATCAAGAAGAGTACTACTTGGCGCTGGGGCCAACAAGAGCAACAAGCGTTTGACGAGCTCAAAGACAAGGTGGCCAACGCCAAGTGCTTGGGCGTGCCTAGGGCACAAGGGGAGATTATCCTGGTGACCGACGCCAGCAATGTGGGCGGTGGTGGAACGTTGTTCCAATGGTAAGCACCAGAGAAGGAACAGTCGGCCATTTCCCAATGGGGGACGGAAGGTCTCAACCGAGATGGAACCCTCAAGCACAGCTACCCTGACGACAAGTGGGTCCTAGTACCTCTGGGCCACTGGAACTGGAAGTGGAACCAGGCCAGGGGGAACTACTCCACCTATGAGCAGGATTTGCTCGCGGCTATGCTAGTGCTATCCTCACAAGCACGACTGTTGGGGAGTAACCCTGTGGTCTGGCTGTGCGACCAAGAGCCGGTCCGCACTTTCCAGAAGGGCCCCCCACCTGAGAAGGCCAAGCTACGGCGTTGGTGGACCTACCTCAGTCAACTACGGCTGACGGTACACCATATTCAGGGAGTGAAGAACGAGTGTGCAGACTACATCAGCCGCAACAACTTCGACGCCCTGATTGGTGCCCAGTCTGAAGCGCTGGCTAAGGAGGCGTTCAGCCGTATGGACGTACACTTGGACCTCAACATGACTATGATACGTCCCCTGGATGGACTCCAACAATGAGAGTACCTGAAGGAGTTTGGGGATATCTACAAGCGGCTGGAGAAACGCCTCGATCCCCTCCTGGTCAACCAAAATCAGTGGAAGAGGGACAAGAGCTACCGCTGGCACAAGGACCGCATCGTCGTACCTAGTGACAGAGTCCCAGCGCTGCTAAACTTGACCCATGAGTCCAGCGGTCATGTGGGTTCTCACCGTACCCTGAGGCTATTCAAGCAGTGGTTCCACACTACGTGGACTGATGACCAACTGCCGAAAACCCTCCAGCCTATCGTGGACAAGTGCCCGTGCAGGTCCTGCAAACCAGGGGATATCAGGGACAGAGGTCTCTACTCGACCCTGCCCATCCCTCACTGTGCTAACAGTGTTCTATACGTGGACTACACGGAGATGCCGAAGGTCGGGGGCTATGACTTTGCCCTCGTTGTAACCTGTGGGTTGACCAGGTTTACCAGGGTGTTCCCATGTACCAAGCACATTACCGGGGAGGAGACTATCAAGATACTCCTGGAGGAGTGGTTTTGTGTCTATGGGGCGCCCAAGGAGATCAACTCCGATGAGGACGTATGAGTACGCTCAGATACCGGCTGATACAAGAGGGTCCTGAGATCCCTCAATGTCCAGGTGTCTACGGGGATCCCCCAATCGCACACGAGCAACCCCCTATGTAAGCGACAGATCCGTGTCCTCAAGGAGAATGTAAGGATATGGTGCAAAACTGAACGCACCAGAGACTGGGTGAGACTACTCCCCATCATATCCTTGATGATGAACTCCCAAGAGAGTTCAGCGACTGGCTACTCGCCCCATGAGCTATTCCTAGGGCGCCCGGCGTGATTCCTACATGCCCCCTATCCAGAGAACACCCATTCTTCTGTGGGTGAATGGGTCCAAGAGCAACAAGCCAAGGTGGACAAGGCCAAGGCTATGCTCCAGAGAGTGAGGGAGCGTCAGTGGAACAAGAAGAACAAGCACCGAGTACCGGCCACCTACCAAGAGGGGGACTGGCTGCTGGTGCATCACAGCCGACTACCTGTCTGGCCACGCTCTACCAGCAATGACCCATACTTCGGGCCCTACAAGATTCTATCTGTGGATGGACACCGTATCACCGTGCGGTGTTCTCCCAGTCTAGGGGGGACCCTGGTGTGCGCTGCTCAACATCTGAAGCGCTACTATGACCCTGAAGACCTCTGTGGGGAAGAGTGGGGTTTGGAGTCAAAGAGGCCACCTGGGAGCCCTTCTCTGCGTTTGTTCTACCTGAGGGGCGCCTAAATTCAGTTCTGGTGGACTACTTGTCCCAGAACAACCTCGGTGAGTTGTTGAGGCTCGCTGAGACGCTTGCCTCCAAGACTAAAGCTAGGGACTGAACCTTACCCTTACCTGCCTAAGTGTATGCGTGAGTGTGCTATTCCTAAGGTCCTGAGAGCAAGCCGCAGAAGTGGTGTCCTAATTATACCCATGTCCGCACGCTTGCTAAACCTGAAGGGCTGTCTTATTGATGCCACGGGGTACGCCCCGGGTCTCCCCTCCCCTAAGCGCCCCACCTCTGTGCTGGCGCAAAACCTTGGGGGAATACCCAGCGTACTAATCCAGGTATTGTTTTCCCTACCTATCTGTCTACTACAGGGGGGGGTGGCCAAAAGCTATGAAGGCATGAAAACGCCATTTTGCTAAGTGGCCAAAACGCTGACCTAACCACTACCACAGCCCACCAACCCTGCTAAAATTGCAGGAAACGGGTGGGACAGTGACACACGCACTACAGGTCCTACACACCCTACAGTGGCACCATCCTGGTCGGCGAGCGCTACTGCAACTGGCTCAAGCCCCCACCCAGGATTACCACTCCTACACTCACGCTCTACTGGGTGGTGTTGAAGATAAAGTCGTGGGTCCTAATGACCCTTCTGTGAAGAAGACAAGAGAACACAGCGCTGCTAAGCAACTGTGGCCTAACAGGGACGTCACAACACGTTTCCCTGCTAGGGCTTGGAGGGGGGAGGCGGACAGGTGGCGTGCACAGCGTTGATGTCAATGGATTCAAACTGCCCTCGCCACTCCTGGCTGAGGCGCAGTTAATTGATTGTAGGATCAGCGCCCTTGTTTAGCAGGGAAAGAAAAAAAGGGACGCTGCTGCACCAATAACCCTACCTGCCCACCTGTAGAGCAAAGGCCAATGAAGGGGTGTTTGCGGCTGAGGAACCAAGCCACACTCCACGTATTATACGCTTCTCAGTGTGACCTATAATACACTGTCCTCAAACACCCCTGTCAAGCAAGCAAGCGTTAAGAGACTCCTCAGGTTCTCTTAAAGAACGTGCCCAGGAGCCCCTGGGTAACCTAAACAAGGTTTACCGTGCGCATTTTGCGTCGCCTACCCTTTAATGCGTGTGTGAATGCACGAACATGCACGAGGGTACTGTCAACCTTTCTTTTTCTCCTAATCTTACCAACGAGCACGAACTCCACCAGGGGGTGGGCCCACCTTGGCTTACCTACCTTACCTACCGCTGGAGAGTGAACCAAGGTGAGGAGGACAACGAGGCGCAAGCGAAAAACGTCGCTATGCACTTGTGTGTATGTCTAATCACCCTGATCTTACCTCTAATCATCTGCAATCTTTCTAATATATCCCTCTATCGTGTTCTATCGTGCTATCAGGCTTGAAAACGACGACACATTACGAGCACTGTGCGTCGGGCAAACAGAACGAGCACACCTGCAGTTTATACCTGATTCATTGAAGTCATATTCTTATTTTTCGAATACTTGATTTTTGATTGATTCTGGCAATGTGGGTGGAATCTTTCATCTCATCTATTTATGTGTGTCTCGTCATTTTCCTGTCTACGTGAGACATACGTTTATAATCTCATTATTTCTTTATTTTCTGGCGCTTCGCTAGGAGCCGCTCCTGCGCGCCGCCTTTTTCTGCGTAATAATTTCTTGATTTAAAAAATCAAGAGATGACTACAGATTTGAAAAAAAAGTGCATCTGATGCACAATTAAATTCTGTCCAGGTGTGTGCCTTCAGAAATATTCTAGGCCGTCATTTGACGGATTTAGGTGTTGTCGCTTCGCGCTTGCGTGGATTCGTCCCTCATTCTCCCATTCCTCTGTTGTACAGACCTCCGCACAAAGCCTCGTTGAGTAGGCCGCTGTTCTGGCCGAAAAGCAGCAGCAGGAGACTGAACCAGAATCAAGACCCTTCCAAGGGGCAATTCTAATTAAATCAGCGCACCCTCGCCCCAGTACCAGGACAGGTGTCTCCAACAGGTTCCATGAGACTTGGGTCGAGCGTCCTATGAGAGTCTGGCGTTGGGTTCTGTTACACTGCAGCTTGGAGGGAGGGATGCACATGCATATGGTCTTGGCATGCCCTACTCTAACCCCACCAAGCCACAGGAACCCCGGCAGCGCCAAGAGCGCTGAGGTTTCTGTTGGAGTTTGTCATGAACAGTTCAGCAAGAGTCGCTGGCCATGGTAAAGCGCTCTTCTCCAGTGAGAGGGAAGCTATAGGTATCTTAAAGTAGATGTGGAAACTAAGGGAAGGCCAAGAAAAAATCCCTTTTTCCTGAAAGTGCGACAGTGGTGACGACCACTGCACAAGGGGGGAGTAAGAAGAAATGCTTTTCCAATGCTTTAGGGTATACGTTAGCTTTATTAGAGGTGCTCTAAGCACACAGGCATTTCTATCTTAGTATTGGCCCAACCAAAAGGGGTGATAACACATTTTGACCTATGGATCCAAACACTAAGTTAGAATGTGGTGTGGACCCCTTTGTCCCCAAGCTATAGGCACTAAAACATCTTTTCCTAGGTCGCTGAGGCACTGATATACTGAAGGCAGAGCCTATGAATTTATCTATGTTTTCTTAGCTATCCCAGTGGTATGCAGCCTAGGGGGCTGGGGCACCTCTTTTTGGGAGGTCCTGGGTTCAATACCCAGGGAGCCTAGCTAAGTGGGAATATCCCATGTGACATGGCAGTGACCTCATCGCCACATGCCATGCCAGCACAGCACCTATGGGACCCAAAAACAAAGAGTGCACATCTCAAAATGACAGTGTGGATGAGAGTGAGCCCTTGGGGCAGTTTTCCAATCAGGTTTTCTCAAACATGTAAAATATTTCATCCTGAGTTGCAATGTATGCTAATTGCTGTGGTCTATTGTTGATAGTTTTCTTTATCTAACTCTTTGTGACTGCAGCCCTTCATGCTTTCTTCTACTTGCTTATCTCTGGCTTGGGTTATCCTGGAGTGGTTGTATTCCAGCAAATAAAACATTTTCCTCATCAAAATCAAGCAGCAGGAAACCCTAAACCAGCAGCAAGCAGCAGGAGAGGCACAATAAACACACAGTGTTGAAACCACTATAAACCTTTCTGTGAGAGGTGGGTCCGGGTGCTTTGATGGTGCCTTGGAGGCCTGCGGATGGGGATCGGGGCCGTGTGCGGGGCGCGGAGTGGGTTAGTGGATGTCTGGGTCATGCACGGCATGGTAATGGATGAGACACTGCATGTGTTCCCTGGTGGTGGGGTCGGTGAGTTGTTCCGCGTGTGTTAACAGGAGGCGCTTGCGGTGTACTATTTGGGCCGCTGCTCTGCGGACCGCTTCTAGCTGGAGGTGCGCTGCTGCCTCCATGGGGCTTTCCGTGTGTTTGGCAAGGTGTCGGTGTAAGGCCTATGTCACCGCCCCTCTCATGGTGGCTTCCTTGACCACGGGATCCCTGAAGAGGTGTTCGGTGGCCTGGTGTGTGTGGCTGTGGGTTGGCCAGCTTTCGTGTTGTCGTAGGGTTTCTGCCGGGGACCAGTCCACTAGCGTGTCCCTGCCTGTATAAAGGGGGAATTTCTTGAAGTGTGTGGCAGTGGGAGGACACCAAGTAGGCCTCGGTCGCTGGGTCGGTTCCGCTTGCTCGTGAGACACTCCTTGCATGTCCTGTGCATGTGCTCAATTTTATGTGTCAACTCTGTGTCAGGCACACGAGTGTGGAACATCTTCTCGAAGACCCAGAGCCAGGAATCTGGTCCAGGATGACCGACAACATTGTGGGTCCACTGTAAGGCTGCGCCCAGCGCCTTCCTGGGTATGCATGTTTGCACTTTCTTCCTTAAAATACCACTTGAGGATAGCGACCACAGCTCCTTGTTCACCAGTGCATAGGATCCATCCCCTAGGGCTTTCAAAATATCTCCATACTCCTCCACATAGTCAGACTTCCGCAGAGAGCTGAGTAATTCAGCTTTGCTCATAGTGAGATCCAAATGGACATCCATTTTCTGGAAAGCTTCTCGAGAGAGTGCTTCAGAGCCTGCAGAAATTTTCTCATCGAAATTTTCACGTGAGAGCCAATCACATAGCTCATTTTTCAGACCCGGTACCCTGTAGATGTTGAGCTTCAGCTGAGCCAGAAACGTCCACCAACGTCTGAGCTTTCGGTTTTCAGGAGGGGCCGCCTTGACAAACGTCTCTGTGGACTCCTAATCACATAACCACACCACAGAATTGCTGCCAAACAGTCGGCTTTGTACAGAGATAAGCAAAATCCCAGAGAGTAATTCACATTCATACGTGCTGTAGTTTGCTCTTGTTGAGGACCATTTCCAGTTCCAGTGGCCAATGGGTACGAGATGGAAATCCTGCGGATCGTAGTTGTGCTTGCGTGAAGCGTCATGATTGACTCAGACTGTCTTCAGTTCATCCGCTATTCTCTTTGCAGCCGCTCCTGGAACTCGTTGCCACTGCAGATACGTACCTCCGCCTCCAACAAGAGAAGCATCAGTGATGACCACGAACTCACTGTCAGGTGCAGGTGTGCCCAAGAGCCTCAGTGAACTCAGTTTCTCCTTAATCCCCTGAAACTGAGCTTCATGCTCAGGTGTCCACTTCCAAGGTACAGTTTTCTTGGTCAAGTCCGTGAGAAGGTGACTGCTGTACGTGAAAGTGGGGATGTGCCTCCTGTAAAAATTACAGGATCCCAGGAAAGCTCTGATGTCCTTGACGCCACGGGTCTTGTCATCACGAATAGAGGCCTTCAACATTGGGGCAACTTTTTCCTTCACAGGTCGCCACCATCTCCATCCAATTTGGAAACCCAAATATTCAATTTCCTCCTGCATAAATTCACATTTTTCCAACTTCACGCGGGTATTGCATTCTTCACAAGTACGTAAAAACTCCTCCACCAAACGTAAATGGTCATCAGCGTCATCGGTCTCCAACAGGACATCATCAATATAGACCTCAATGACTGCCCCCGTTTTCAGTAGTGCCTGCACCGTGGGTTTCCACTTCATACGGGCCACAACCTGGTTCATGAGCTCCTGGAAATTTGCTGGCGCATTCGTCAACCCAAACGTCATAACCTTCCATTTGAACGCCTGACCGTTAGGAGCAATAAAGGCTGATAGATCCTGGGCTCGTTTTGTTAACTCCACTTGACAGAAACCACTGCGCTTATCCAATTTGGATTTGAAACGGTAATGAGCAGCTCTTTCCAGCGCCTGTTCCAAACTTGGTAGACTCCCGGAATTTTTTTTTGTTAGTTTGTTCAACTTCCTGTAATGGACAACGAGTCTTTTTTGCGTTGCTCCCTGGTTTGTCTACCAAGAAGCATGGAGAGCATTGTTTTGGATACTCTGCTTGCTCATATTTTTCCGCGAGGTCGGCTGCAATGCATTCGGTGGTTTGACCCATTATCTCCTCACTGTTCGACTTGCTAGCTGGAAAAGGCTTTGAACGCACTGTGGTATTCTTGTGCTGATCCATCAATTCCAAATCCATGGCAACCAACTTCTCGGATGAACCATGTGCCATCAACGGTCCAAAAGCCATCTTCACTCGACGTAGGACTTCTTGAATTTTGGTCGGCAAATTTTTGATCTTCTCCTCAAAATCGTCTGCGGCTGCAAAATTTGATTTTCCACACTCATCCCTGGGTACAGAGTAACACTCACTGAGTAGGGCCGAGACATCCAGATGAGTGTCATTGCCATCCACGATAAAGCGGTTGTCATCCAGATATTGGTATTACAAATGGGTTTTATCTCCGGCAACACTCCTGCCCGTGAACTCATTCTAATGGCTCTTCGTTCTGTCCTTGAGCTCTAGCCTTTGTTGTTCCTGGGATATCTGGAAGATTCGGAGCTCAATGTCCTCCTTTAAAGAGCCTAAGTCGTCCTTCAAGACCGGCCATCCGCGTGGGTTGGCAATTCTTGCCTTGTCCTCCTCGACTTGCATGGTCACGCCATACTCTTGCATAGCATGTAGGGCCAGACACGACATGGTAAAATTATGTACACCTTCCAGAACTGAATCTTCGAGATCGACTTCGTTCAGTAAATCCTCGATCCGGTCCGAATAATCTTCGTGAATGCTTGGGAATGGGTCGTACTTCAGAGGCTGAGCGATACTGAGATCCGCCAAATAACCATCTTCACTGACGTCATCCCATTGCACTTCTGCAGGTTCTTTGCTCACTTCTTTCCACTGAATGTCGACCTTGTCAACTTCAGCATCTCGAACGCCAGCGTCCTGTTCTTCATCTGACCCCGTTGGAGGGTGAATTTCTGGGACTTCAGACTCGTCCTTCGGTGTATCGTGCCCGTATTGTTTCAGTAAATCAGACCGGGTTAAACCACAGTTCACACGATGGAGAAACTTGACCACTTGGGGAGTCAGTTCATACAACAAAATATCACAATCATTGCCATCGATGAGGGATGCAATGCTTCCTCAGCGTGGGGCTGGTAATGGGCTGGTCGCCCCATCAGGGAGATAGAGGGGTACATCTGGGATAGGAACACGAACCTTCGTCATGCATTCAAAAAATGGTCGCCATGCGGCAGCTTCCCCGGTTTGGCCCCTATCAGGACAAATAACCACGACTTGCGCTCGGTCGAGCACGGCCTTGGTGACCATTTTCTCGAGGTGTGACCATGGTGGGCTGGCCCAGCATAACTGAAAGTCGTGCAAATTGTAGGCATAACATGAATTGAGAGGAGTGCAATACAACGGTTCGGGTTAATTTTGGGGTTGGCGTACAAGTTAGATGGACCCACTGAGGCTGTTTCGTTTTGCGAACATGCCTATTTATATGAGCATTCAGTTATTAAGCTGAACTCTGGTAGTGAATTTCCTACTTTAATCCAGATCCAGATCCAGATCCCAGAATGTACAGCATGATGCTGCTAATCCAAGATTGTCCTGCATGAACAGTGAAGATGAACAGTAAATCAGAAGAATGATTGAAGATGATGGTGACAGGCAGATTCTCAGAGGTCTATCTGTTCGTAATCAGATCATGATGCAAAACTGACATGATGGGTCATGATGGGGCACATGAATGGCTCCATGATGGCCAGTCCTACCGAGTGGGCAGTTCAAGGGAACAAGGTCAGAACTGAACTTTGGTGATAGTCAAAGGCCCAGAAACCACAGAAACATCTCTTTTTCATGTATTCTATGCTCTAAAGACTTGTGCATATTTTTGGGTCATTTGTGTAGCCTTTTATGCCATGGAGCTACAATCAGTGGTGGACTTTCATCAGCAAGTTTGATCCTGAATTTTTGCTTTGTGCTAGGGTGTAAGGCAGAAATCTTTCTGGTAGCAGAGGCCGCAGTTGTAGCAACTCCAGGACCCTGCCTGGCGGATTTTTGAAAAATGAAAAAACTGAGATTTTCATCATCTCAATCATCATCACATTACATCGACCCCAGGCTAGCCCTCTAGTTCTACAACCCAGCTGTTTGACATGGCCCCACCCAAAAGTTCAAAGGCAAAAAGGCGAGAAGATAAGACACTCAGAAGGGTACGTGTGCGTTCAGGGATAAGGTTAAAAGGGAGCGCCGAGCGAGAGAGAGTCAGGACACTGAAGGCAAGGGATGCAAGGTTAAGAGAGTCAGAGAAGTCAAGATTGAGAGAGTCAGAGAGGTCAACATCGCACGGCGCTAACACTTTAACAGAAGCAAAGCCTGTACCAACTCCCTCGCAATCTTCTGGGTGCGCACACGAAGACACTCACGCGCATCGAGAGAGGGTAAGGCTCGCGCCCCAAGCAGGTCCTGCGCGCGAGACAAGGCCTGCGCGTGAAACCAGGATACCATTTGAGACTGATCCTGCGCGCGAAGCAAGACCCATGCGTGAAGCAATGCAGGTGCCAGAGACTGGTTATGCGAACAAAGAGTGGACCACACGCACATGCGAGGCTGGTCCCTCGCGCGCAAGTGGACAAACACGTGAAGTTGATGCGGAGTCCGAATGGTTAGAAGATCTTGCAGAACACCTGAAAAAAATGGGCAAAGACAAGGTGTTGAGGGACCTGTTGGCGCGCGACGACAAGAAGGAGAGCAACGAGTTGCACGATCTACATGAGTACGAACTACCACCTCGCGCTACTCGGAAAGAGCATGACCCTACGCTACACGACCTCTTACACAAGATGGAAACACTGACACTGGAACTGAATCAGATGAAGGAAGGCAGCAAGTTGACAGACCTGGACACCACCATCACAGGCCTGTCGTACCTAGGTGACAAGCGCTCGCCCTTTGTTCCACGACAAACCTATGGCAAGTCGACGCCCTTGTTAAAGAAGTCAGTACCAATCAAGACGCTACACGAAGCACACCTACATGGCCTTCGAATTCTTGCGTGCTTGATGGTGCCAACGGAGCTCGAAACTGAAAATTCTGAGGAAGAAGCAGAGTGAAAGAGAGAAGGGAAGGGTGTCGCCACAGCAAAGATCGAACCACCACTGCCTGTGTTCACTGGAAGGAACATTGTCTTCTGGGCAAAGGACTTCGCGCGCTATCTGAGACTCACAGGTCAAACCAGGGCGTCAGACATGATCAAAGCCGACCTCGTGGTGACTGGGTGCAGAAAGATGTCCTTGATTAGTGCCCTAAAGATTTTGATGAAATCCTGCAGGTTTTTGAAGGAGAAATCCCGAAACCAAAGGAGCAAGTAGAGCAAGAAGAGGATGTGGATCGAATCAATGAATAGTTTGAAATCCAGTGTAACACAGAAGGGCTGCAGATAGACAAAGCAGGTATAAACACAAAGATTCAATCAGAAATGGATAATACCAAACATTTTATATGAAAACTGGGCTGACTCTAGCCTCAAAGATAGCATCAAGCACTTCATGTGCACCCTTTTGGTTAAAAAACGTGCTGGTTAGGAATGTGGGGCATAGGTGTCAGGCCAGACACAGAATATGATTTGGCCAAGCAACTGAATTCAGAAACAGTTAAAAAGTAGAACCACAGGAAGTGGTAGTAACATTTGAGTATAGGGGTCTTGGGGTGGGAGACCACTAGGCTTAACCTCCAACGCCTAAAGCATGAAATGCCCTTTTTATTTCGGTATATCCTCCATGCAGGAAGATACCTCCGCTCAGTTGAGTGGTAGGGGTGAACTTCATGGGGGGCTAGGGTTACAACCCTAGTTACTTTGAGAAAGTGTACTCTAAGCTTCAAAAGAGTGATAAAAATACTTAAGTCAGTCTTAGCATCAACAAAAGTGTTTTAAAGGGGGCTTGGCCTGGATCAAGCCCTCCAAGAAAGACAAGGCAGTAACTTTTTCTTACTCTGGGGGGAGTAAGAAAAAGTCCCTGGAGTACTAGTTAGCTAAGCTAGTAGGACCAAGGAAAAAGGATCAAAACTTGCCAAAATTACCTCAGAAAATGAATTAAACTTACCAAAAACATCCTCATCAGCTCATAGAAGCCTATCACACTGTAGGTACCCTTGAAAAACAGTGTAATGTACCGTGAATCATGTCCCTTCGATGGGGTATTCCTCAAAAGTCGCCAGCGTGTGACGAAAATGTTTGGTAAAATTTTGGGGTAGTGGGATTTGAACCCAGGACTCCCTCCCTGGAGCAAATATACTTGCCCACTAGGGTACAGTCAAACACTCTAATGCGGACGGCCATCGCTGTATGAACAGCGATTTAGTAAACGTCCTGACCAAGGGCCAGGGCGGAGCAATAATCCCAATGGAGGACACAAATCTCCAGGAGCTGAAAAAAATAGAAAATGTAACCAACAAGGAGTGATTCCTGTGGTTTAGCGGAAGGTGTAGCGATTTAAGAAGTCAAATCGCTAAAAACTGATGAAATCACGCGAGAAATTGTCATTTTTACACCAAAACTCAAAGTCGCAGACAAGCGTAACAGACGCGGACTTCAAAAACAGGGTTGCGCAAGCGTAAACGGCTTGTGAAAAAGAAGGTATGAGCCGTAGTTTTTAAAGTTCTAACGGAAGTTTTTGCACAGTTGCATCAAAACCCTTATAAACTTTAGGGAAAAGTATTCAAACTCAACCCACACCACAGAGCAGGTGGACAACCCACCTCTCAGGTATGCCAGTGTCATCTCACACGCAGGCATTGCGTTCGTGTTGGTTGCTTCGTTAAAACGTTAGGGTTGTCAACGCTGTGTTCGCTGGGGGCTCGGGTGCTCCTCTCTCCTGCTCTGCACAGGTCAGAACAGGAATGAAAGGTATGCGATGCGAATGGAGCACGCAGCGCGCACGTAGGGTTAGAATATGCGCTGTGCTTGCGATGCATGTGCCTAATTGAGGCATTCACACGCTGTGGCGCTTTCCCTGTACCCCAATTCATCCTCGTTCTCTCTTCACAGGTAAGAAAAGAAAGTGCTTGCTCGTGTTTGTGTTGCCGTAGCGCTAAAGTAGGGTTGCTTGAAACGCTTAGGCTTGTTTCGCGCTGTGCAGTGCGGCACTCTCTCTCCGCTTTCTGCAGGAAACAAGACAAGGGTAGCATGCATGACACAGAGTGCATTAATCGCTTAGGGTGGTTTATAATTCGCCGTAGGTTGGTTTAAGCGCGTAGGGTTGTTTTGCGCTCATGTTTTTCTCGTCATTCACATGATGCGTGGTGAGTAAGGTAGGTAAGCCCAGGAGGAGCTCACCTCCTGGTTGAGTCACGCTGTGATTGGGTATTTTGGGTTCAATTAGGAGAAAGAGTGGGGAATGGAAAGATCAGTGCATACTTGTGCATGCATATGACGCATTAAAGGTTAGGCCACGCGAAATGCGCACGGTACAACTTTGGTTTAGGCTACCCATGGGCTCCACCCCACATTCTATAAGAGAACGGGTGGAGTTCCTTAAGCTTGCTTGCTTGCACCTGGGTTTGAGGACAGCGTATTATAGGGCTACCTGAGAAGCGTATAATACGTGGAGGTAGTCTTGGTTCCTCAGCCGCAAACCCAAACCATCAGCCTTTGCTTTTCAGGTGGCAAGGTTAGGGCGATTGCTGAAGTCCCCTTGAGCAGCGCTAAAAAATGCTGCGCAGATCCCACAAACATATAACTGCACTGAGTGCAGTCCGACCTCACCGCCATCTACGCTGTGCACGCACTCTGAGCACCCCTTGCCTCCAAGCCCTGACAAGGAAACGCGTAGTGGCGTCCCTGTTAGGCCACAGTCGCTTAGTAGCGCTGTGTTCTCTTGCTTTCTCACAGGAGGGTCAATAGGACCCGAGACTTCATTGACATCAACTCCCAGTAGAGTGTGTAGGTGTTAGGGTCAGCAAGCCTGGCAGGTGTTGAGTGCAAGTGATGAGTGCTCACTCTGCCTTCAAAGGCTGGTGCTGGCGTTAGTGAGTGTAGTGTAGTGGAGTCTCCTATCCCGCGTGCTTTTCTTCGTGGGCAGGGGAGTGCGTTAGCTTTTGGCCTTTAGCAAAAATGGGCGTTTTGTATGCCCTTAGCACACTTGGCCAACCCTCCCCTCTGGTAGATAGGGCTTTTGCCGTCTTCCCCCAAGGATAGGCGCCAGCCCAGAAATCGGGCGCCATAGGAGTGGTAATAGTACCTGATTAGGACCTTCGGTCCGACGTCAGCGAAGCCCGGTCTCCGGGAGCCACGCCGGGGAGAGAAGTGAGACACACACAGACATACGTAGCACACATAGGGGTATGGTAAACCCTGTAAGGAAGGGTAGATCTTCATGGGTGTGGACTAGTCAGGGGTCCTAACTGTGGGCTCGCTTGTCCCCAAGGAAGGAAGACACACCTTGCCTCATAACACCTTGCTTGTCATCCCCCGCTGGTGTAGTAAGCCACCGTTCTTCGTTGGCTCCCCAAGGTCATTACATCCGGGCACTTTCCACGCAACACATGGTCAACAAGGCATACACTCGCTGGGTGGCTGCAAACCTGATAAGCGGCCACCTGGTCCACGCTGGAAACCATAGGCATGGGTCTGCAGGGCACAGACAGGGTCAGTGCAGTGCTCAGTAAGCAGTAGTCTGTGAAAAACCAATGGCCTTTGGCCAGGGAGTGGTTGTCACGGGGGGCTAACGGTCCTGTCCTGCGATGCAATGCGGGGCAACTGTGACAACTGCTCTTACACCCATACACAGGCACGTCTGCACAAGGGTGCTGACTGCACCTGTGAGGTTAGAACACAGTCAGTAGACTGACACAGGGAAATTAGTTTTTCCTTTTACGCTGAGAAAAAGTCTCAGCACGGGTTAATAGCTGCCCTTCGTTGTTCTCAACAAGATAGGAGCGGAAGATGGGGTTGATACTCCCATTTGGTTGTATGAAGGCTGACATAGGTTCCCAGGTCGCCTAAGATAACCCATAGCCATCCCACAGGGTTAGGAATTTCCAGCCCTGTTTATACTCGTGGCGAGCAATACCTGCAACCACGTAGTAACCATCGACTGCCATCTCATCGGCAGTCATCTCTTCGAGTTCGTCTGCCTCCTCTGGACTGACAGCGTTCTCTAGGTCTATAAGCTCGACCTAACTGTCGCTGAGGCGCTACTCATCCCAAGACAATTCGTCAGGGGAGTGATAGTGCCTCAACTGTTTAGGTGCACACAGCAGTTCACCACCTAGACGCGGACTGCACCTGACATGGATCCTGGATCCATCTATCCTGATGATACGATAGGGTCCAAAATGAGGGTCCTGTAGGGAGTTACGTGGCCAGGAGGGTAGGCGTGAATGGTGAATCAAAACAAGGTCACCAACCTTGAAGCTGGCAGGTCGCTGTAGGCGGTTCCGTCGGCTCAGTTCACGGTCACGAATGTGTCTCAGGTTAGTCCCAGCCTGGTTAGCCAGAGACTGCTTGAAGTCCTCAGGAAAGGGGGTTTTGAAGAACCATGCAGGTCGTCCTCCATGGAACAGTTCGTGGGGGGTGAAACCCGTAGAAGAGCTCCGCTGTGAGTTCATGGTCAGCACTGCCCAGGGCACTAGGCGTACCCAGTCCTTGGTACACTCCTGTTTCATCAGAATTCTTAATTTTTGCTCCACCACACGGTTCTGTCCCTCAGAGAGAGGGTTAGACTTGTGGGTATAGGGCACACCTGTGGTTACCTCCACGTTGAGGGCATTTAGCACACGTTTGTACCACCCAGTGTCACTGCGGATGCGTACATCTTCATCATGGAGCACCTGTTCAGGTGCTCCATAGGGTTCGAACCATTGTTCGACCAACATTTTCACAGTCTGCTCACCTGTGAATTTCTTATTGCAAGGGAACACACGGGTGAAGCGAAATAGGCCACAGGTGACCACTAGGCTACTATCATAGCCGCCGAAGCGTGGTAGGCCGTGTATGAAATCCACGTAGAGAAGAGAGTTAGCACAATAGGGTATGGGTAAGCTGGAAATCAGGCCCCTATTCCTACTGTCGCTCTGCTTGCTGGCATGACAGCCACAAGCATCCACAATGGTCTGCATACGCGACCTCAGTTCAGTCAGGATTAGACCAGAGTAGAAACACTGACGGAAGAAGTCCACTGAGCGATTAGCGCTAGTGTGACCAGAAATGAGATGGGACCACTGTAGGCACCCCCCCAGTCGTGCTTCAGGCACAACAATCCGGTCTTCGTAGAAGAGGTACTGATTGTTTTTATACCACTGGTGCCCGTCAATGACACGGGATTCGAGACCAGTGCTGAGGTTACCGAGAATTTCTTTGTACTCTGACTGATAGTCCGTTAGACTCCAACCCTCCAGGATTCCAGCAGTGCGCATGGACAGGTCAAGTTAGACATCCATACGCTGGAAAGCTTCTTTGGCGAGCGCCTCAGAGGTGTCACCTATAAGCGCATCGAAGTTATTGCGCGATATATAGTCAGACAGTTCATTTTTTATGCCGGGAATATGATGAACTGTCAACCTGAACTGGCTCAGGTAAGTCCACCACCGCTTTACTTTTGCTTTCTCTGGCGGTGGGCGCTTCTGAAAAGACTTCACAGGTTCCTGGTCACACAGCCAGACAATAGGGTTAGATCCCAGGAGTCGGGATTGTGACGATAGCACCAACATACCAGCCAGGAGTTCCTGGTCATAGGTGCTGTAATTGGAGGGCGCTTGGTTCCATTTCCAATTCCAGTGTCCTAGTGGCACCAGCCGCCAATCACTGGTAGGATAGTCATGTTTCAGCGAGCCATCACGGTTCAGTCCACTAGTACGATAATGGCAGTGGGTTAGTTCAGCGGGGTTAAGCTCTTGCCATTGGTAGATCGTTCCACCCCCCCCTACATCACTGGCATCAGTGATCAGCACTATCTCGCCCTTAGGGCGGGGCACTCCCAGGCAGTTGGTGGAGGCAATTTTCTTCTTCAACTCCTGGAAACATTCCACCTCCCTGGCGGTCCACCTCCAGGGAGTAGTTTTCTTGATTAGGTCAGTGAGGGGGGCAGAGGAGTAGGTAAAATTGTGGATGTGACGCCGATAGAAATTACAGGCGCCCACAAAACTCCTCACATCGTGTAGACCCTTCTTAGGGTCATCGCGAATCTGCATGTCCTGTAGGGGCTGCATCTTAGACGCGGCTGGTTTCCACCAGCCATACCCCACGTCGGAACCCAAATATTCCATCTCCTCTTTCATAAACTGACATATTTCGAGTTTGATTCGGAGATGGTTTTCTTGACAAACAATGAAACATTCACGGAGGAGAAGGACATGGTCCTCTTGAGTATTAGTACCCAAGCTCACGTCGTCGATTTGGGCCTCTATTTCTGCACCCCGAGAAATCAACTCCTGTACTAGAGGCCTGCGCCTCAGTATGTACAAAATTTTGTTCATTAGCTCCTGGAAGAGCGCTGGGGCATTAGCCACCCCGAAAGGCTTGATCTTCCACTTACAGACACGACCCTTAGGGGTTATAAAAGCGAGCAGCTCCTGAGCTGCGGCGGTTAGGTCCACCTGCCAGAAACCAGAGCGTTTGTCCATTTTGGTCTTGTACCTGCATTTTGCAATACGCTCCAGGGTATTTTCCATGTTAGGAATACTCCCTGAGTGGTTCTGGGTTTTCTTGTTGACCTCACCATAGTCAACAACCAGTCGTAGGGCAGTCGACCCTGGTTTAGCAACCAGGAAACAGGGACTGCAGTGATGGGGGTAGTCCCCCTTCTTATATTCTTCAACGAGGCCAGCATCAACACATTCCTGGATCTGGCGCTGGATTTCTTCAACCTGTTCCTGTAGAGCGGGATAGGAACGACGCCTCACTCGCGTCCTTTCAAATTCAGGTTTCAGTTTTGGACCAGTTTTTTACAAGAGAGGGGGGGCGGCAAGGCGCCAAACACCTCCTCATAGGTTATCAGCAGTTTCTTCAGTCGGGGGTCAAGGTTAAGACTCTCGAGTTTCTGCAGGAAATCCTCCTCAGCATGGAGGTTGCTCTTTCCATGTTCTTTCTTTTTCTGCCGATCAGCAGTTTCGGCAGGCACAGAACCATCGTCCCACTCAGGGGGACATTGCTGCCCATAGTGCAGAGAATACACTAGCGGTATCTCAGGATCAGGCAGCGTATAGGAATCATCGTCCTCCTCAGACCAGATGGAGGATTTCCAGGTCTGTCTGAGGTATTGCAGCCGCTCTTGGGGCTCAATACCTTCGGCCTTCAGGTACAACAGCCGCCGGAGTTCCTGAGTGTCATGCTCAGACAGTGGCATGTTATTAGGAGCAGGCCGCGCCAGAGCATCAGGACTCCGGGCCACGGGTTCACCTGTGTGCATAGGCTGCATCTGTAGCACTGGCTTCCCAACATGGGGAGCGGGTTCTGAGGTCGACTCTAGATCTACCTCCTCCAGCAACAGCTGGGCTAGGAAGGCACCGTGTTTTAGGTCAACACAGCTGGGATCAACAGGAGGGATAGTGCTGGCGATCTCAGACAGTTGGTCGTCAGCATCCTCCTTAACAGCTGCAGGTTCCAGATAGCCATCGGGAGATTCACACCCTGTAAGTGTGGCAGATAGGTGCTCAGGAGATCGGTTTTTGAGATCAGAAAGGGTCAGGCGATGATTTTTGGCCATGACCTCCTTCAGTAGCACCTGGTCTAGGTCACACAGGTGTACAGGATTGAGAGATCCATCAACGATGGATAAGATACTGGCCCACTCAGGGGCCTGCATAGCTGTGTCTGAGTCCTCAGGCACATAGATGGGACCGTCGGCGAGTTGCACTCTTCCCACGGTCATTCAATCTAGCGTACAGCGCCAGTAAGCGTGTTCACCAGAGCAGCCCCAGTCAGGGGTGCACATGACAACCCTTCCTCCCTCATAAGCGATTTAGGTTAGAACTTTCGCGAGCAGGGAGAAGGGAGGGTTAGCATACGCTAGGCCCATTGCTTTCCAGAAGAAACGGAAAGCGTTGTTTAAATGTTTCGAGCAGTACAACTGCATGATGTGCTGTTGTCGGCTCGCAAACAATGCGACCTGGATCTCATCCAGGTTTACTTGAAGGGGTTTGAGGTTTGAGGTTTGATTTTGCTAGTACTAGACTCCTTTCGGCCCCGGGGGGCCACCTGGTCGGGCCAGGTGATATCCTCCCCACCGGGTAGTAGTGGGGGGCCCTCCAAGACGCACCTCCTGCCTGGTGGCGGAGTCCCCCGGGTTCACAGAGCTCGGAGCCCCGTCCTTCCCCGGCTTCCCCGCTTCCCCACTCCCCGGTCAGTGCATCAATTCGCAGCCGTGGCTGCAGGCGCTTACCCACTGCGTCGCCCCCCTAATGCGTGGTCGCCCGGGGCGCCGGCGCCCCCGGGCCCGTGCTACTGGCTTGTCGCCAGTGGGACCCCCTTGGGCTGGCGCGGAGGCTGCCTAGCCTAGGGGTTGGGGCGTGGCGCTGTGCGCCACTACTGCCTTGGCGGGTGCAGTGCCCCGTCTGTGTGTGCGCGGCGCTCGCGGCCGGTTCGGGGGGTTCGGGCCGGTACCTGGTGTTGAGTCTCTCTCGGTTCCACCTCCCCGCCCCGCGTGTTCCGCGCTGCGTGTGGCGGGCCGTCCTGTCCAGGTGTCCCTTACCCTCGCTCGCTGGTACGCCATTCCACGCGGTCTGTGCGTTCCGCGCGCTCGGTCTGGTTGCCCTTCTGGTAGTCCCCGCGTGTCTCTTTCGTGTGTGTGCGCTCGCGCTCTCGCGGTGTCCGCTACCCCCCCCCCTGGGTGGTGTGGCGTGCGCACCTCGCGTGGTCCCGGCACTGGGCGCTGGTAGGGCCGTTCCACGTGGTCCGTGCCCCTCCGCGTGTCCTGCCCCGGTCCCTTGCTCCGTCTGGCGTGCTTGGGGGGGGGGCGGTCCGGTCCTGGTTCCCCCCTACTTGGCTTGGGGTTGTGGGGGTGGCGGCAGGGCGTCCCCGGGGGGGGTGCCTTCTACCGTTGCGAGGGGCGTCTGGGGTCATGCGCTCCCCCTCCCCCGACTGCCCGCCCACTGGGCGGGCTGTCGGGTTCCGCGATCCACGTGTTGTGGGCGCGGGCGTGCGGGTGTGGGGGCCCTGCTCTGTCCCCTCGGCCGGCACGCCCTGTGGGGGCTGCGCGCCGCGGGGCGGTTCCGTGGCGTTCATGTGCTGGGGGGCGGGCTGGGGGGGGGGGGGGCGCGTGCGCCGTACCCCCCGGTTGTGCGGCCGGGGGGGGGCCTGTAGGGCGGGGGGTCGCTCTGCCTCATTCCGTCCCTCTGCCTTCCCTGGGCAGGCAACAAAGCGGGTGTCACTGGCGTTGTGCTGTCCATGGGGGGCGTGGCCCCCCATACCACTCCGGTTCGTGCTCACCAGGCTTCTCTGGGTACGATCTGTGCGGCGTCCTGGTGCGTAGGCGCGGGCTCGCTTGTTCTTCGCGGCCCCCATGGGAGCCGGCGGCTGGGGCGGGGGGGCGGGTCGCGCTCCGGCTCCTCTCTCGCGCGGGGGGGGGGCATCCCCCCTGCCCCGGGGGGTGGGGGCCGGGGCCCCCGCGGCTTGCGGGCCGGTGGGGGGGCGGGGGGGGGGGGGTGTCGCGCCGCGGCCTCCCTGCTCCCCTTCTGGGCGGCGGCCTGCGGTACTCAATCCTGGCCCCCTTCGTGTCGCCGGCGCGCTCCCTTCCGGAGTGCGCGTGCGGTCGGGGCCGAAGTGCCGCCCCGGGATGGGGGGGGCTGAGGAGCGGCCCGTGGACCGCTCCCCCGGGGGCCCTTGCAGACCTGAAGCCCCCCTCTGCCCTCCCCGAGTGGGCTGTGGTCACGGGAGGATCATGTGGGGCGCGGCCTTAATACTGTTCCGTTGTGCGCGTTGCTCCGGCAGGCCAGTGTGGGCTCGTGGGAGCAGGTCCAGCCGCCGCTCCCCCCACCGCGTCGCCGTCCCTTCTGGGGGGGGGGGGCGCCACACCGGCTCCGGGGGGGCGGAGGGCCGCGCCTGTGGCTCCCCAGCTGGGGGGGGGTGCGGGGGGTGGGGTGGGGGGGCCGCCCCCCGCCTGCTCTCAGGCCTGAGTGGGAGGGGGGGGGGGGAGTGGAGGGGGGCCTCTGGTCCCCTGGTGACGCCTCCTGACCGCCGGGGGGGGGGCGCGGCATGGCAGTCCCGGCCCCGGGGGCCAGCCATCGGCTGGGGGGTCGCGCCCTTCCCCCGCCCCCCTCTACCTAGAGCCGGACCCTCGCGCAGGCCCTCGCTGGGGCCCCTCATCCCCCCGGCCGTTGTCGCGCGGCGCTGGCCGGCCGGGGGCAGCCGTGAGGGTTAGCGGTCAGTGGCTAGCGGGCTGCGGGGCAGCAGGTTCCCCCCCGCGCTCGTTGTCTCCGCCCTCCCTCCCGTGGGAGGTGGCACGCTCTCATGCATCGTGCCGTACTGACGCGTTCCCGTGGGGGGCCGGCCACGGGACGCTGCGGTGACACGCACAGGTGAGCAGGCAGGCAAGGCACTACGCTCACAAGGGCATCAATACGCCTGTGTCATGTGACAAAGCGTTTCAGAATCCTTGCCACTCTGCAAAGAGGGAACGAAGATATGTACAACAACACATCAGGATATGTACACATGGGGTTAAGACTGGACTGGGGTAAGGGCATCAAGAGACAATAGACACTCAGTCCCAACTCATATCCCAATCCCAGGTCCGACCCTCTCAGTGGCTGGTAGGGGCGGGGGCTCAAACACAACCCATGCCCTGCTCAGTCCGGACCCTGAAACCCTGCCAATAGGGGGGGTGTCCCGCCCAGCCACAGGCAAGTCCCTGGGAACTAAGGAGCTCCAAGGCTAACCGACAGTGGCTCCCTATGCTCCCTTAATGGCAGGTCCCAACTCCACTCTGAGCCAGAGAAATGGCCCCGCCATTATCACCCAGGAGTTGGTAGCTGAAAATGGGCTGTTTCAGCCCAAACTGAAATTAACTCAAAAATCCCCAAAATTGACCCCTCGTCCGGACCCGCCAGAGGTAGGGACGAGGCAACTGACCCTGTGCCCTTCGAGTACGAACCCCCTGGGGCCCTCACCCAACCTGGTTCCCTTTGAGGTCTCGGCATCAGGGCAACACGGATGAGTCAAGTGGGGTCATGATGCCAAAATCACCAAAACTGGCGTCATTCCCACGCGCGGCTCGCTCGGCCAAGGTAGGGCCATTGGCTCACAGGATAGGAGGCGGGACCTAGGACTTATATCTGAGTGAACAACCTGGATTTGGGTTGGGGCTCCCTATGGGCTCAGAGAAATGGGGCCGCCAATTGACCACACGGAAGGGGGAAATTGGGGTCCCAAAATTGGGTCATTTTGGCTGCTTGAAATGAGCCAAAATTCAGTGTGCTCCCAATAGTATATCTCCACGCCGGCTTGGAGATCGGATCCGCCATTCCATACGCGATCCACCGGGAGTCCAACAGAGACTCCCATGCCCTTGGCTCTCAAAGATCTTCATGCCACTCAGCGTGGTGACGATCCCAATTGGGTCCACAAATGCAAAAATGGCAAAATTGCCCATACTCAATTTGGCTAGCGCCTTGACGAAGGCGGCTCCGCTTCGCCCACGTGGTGTGTGGACCATGGGGACCATTACCCATAACACCCATGTCATATATGGTCCATTGGTCCATGCGTCCGGCGTGCACGAGGGTTAGAACATAGTGCACGGCGGGCAGCAAAAGTGGAAAATTGCTCAAAATGGCCAAAAATGCGCACAAACCTGGGTGGGGCATATGAGGCACATGCCCGACTCGGACCGGAGTGTGCCATAGGATTGGTATCAAGTCATGTTGGTCCAACATATCTTTTGGGCGTCGCCCAACTCCTCCGATATTTGGAATGGCAGGGTCGCCAAGTGAGCCCATGATTTGGGATAGTCCTAAATCGCCAACATGGCGGCCACGGCATGCCAAGCCTAAGAGGAGTTACTCGCCGGGTCCAAGATATGTTGGGCACCGAAGTATGTGGCCTCATATCATACTTGGGTCATGATGTCAATTGAGCGCAACGTTGAGATACACGGTCGCCACTTGACATCATGACGGGCCAAAAATGGCAAAATTGGCACAAGCACACACAAAAGTGCCTTGAAAGGTGCATAATTATATTATAATATCTTCGGCTTGGATCGTGCAATCACTTAATCCTTCTAAACACAATGACTTGACACCAATGACCTTCGATCCCACATATGTGCTCCACTTGGGGCGCCTTGAAAGGTTACGAGCGCTGCTTCCCAAGTGGGCACATGAAAATATGGAAAATTGCAAAACACACACTTTGCTCCCAACGCATCGCTTCGGGTTCACCACACAAGCTTCCCTTCACGAAGGTTAGGCTTGCAATTGATCGTAGGGAGTATGGACAAGGGGCTTGCACAATATGAGGTCCATTGGCGGGTTCGACTTGGAGCAATGGACCCGCCAAATGGGCACGCAACACAACACATGGCACATACCACATATTGCCCAAAAAGGTAGCTCCCACCACGATATGTCATGCCCCTCCAAGGGCATAACTTTGTGTCAATCGCTCAGAGGAACTCAAGGAGAGTTCCTATGCCACACCAACACTTGCGCGCTACACTCGAAAGTTATCTTAACGCACGCAATATCATGGCCAAAGAGTTATAACGCAAACTCTACCCAATTGACCATGATCCATTACACTAGCGCGCACGTGTGGAAACGCAAGGCATATAATGCTTCCTAAATTACGTCGGGAGTATTGTAAATACATCCCACGTTTCCTTATCGTAATTCCTCGCAAGCAACACGAGATATGACCTTCACAAGTGGCCTCACGAATCAACTTTGTTTTGCCCATATCTTTAAGACAAATGGAGGGCAGGATAAAAGGGAAGTTGATTCGTGCATACGGAAGCACGTAGGTCCACTCGAAAGAGGTCAAACCAAGTGCGGGGATGTCGAAGTCGAAAGTCCGATTTCGACATCCTGAAAAATTCGGATTAAGGTTGCGAGTATTAATTATGAAAATTGCGGAAGCATCCATGCAGTTCCTGGCGACTTTGGAGCCTTCGTGACGGATAGCGTTAAAATTTCCATTATAAGCAGTTAAACTGGCGGTTACGGTAAAGTCGCGAACCAACCGCCAGCAGTCAAAACAGTGAGTATCGGAACGGAAGCGTAAAAATTGACGGAAACAATATGAAAATAAAACCCTGTTGATTCCTGATATTCTGATACACAAATCTCCGCTGGCGGTGCATCGGTTGCCGATGCGGGGCTTCACGGCACGGAACACGCCGTGCATGGGGTTAGTGGACCGGAGACCGGTTGTATGCCGTAACCTGGCCATGGGGTTCTGGGTACCGCTTCACCCCCCTCCTTAGAGCAAACCCTGGGGGGGCTCGATAACACCCACGCATGGCAGCGGGTACTCAGGACCACTCCCTGAAAGGGGGGGGGGGTGTCACATCCTCACTTCAGTAATTCACAGTAAGATAGGTATCCCACAGTGGGATAGGTATGCTGCTGTAACAGCTCGTAGCACATGTATAGTATCAAGTATCAAGTCCCGGGTCCTGGCGGCGATTGTTCGGCATCCAAGGGACCCGTTAACCCATACCAGGCGCAGCGGGTGCCGGCTGCTACGGTCACCACCACAGTGGCAGTGGCATACACGGCCAACATAGGCGTCACACGACGGCCGAGGTGGCCCCACAAGTCGAGAGCGACCACAAAGATCCATCAGGCTACCCCAAGCTTCCCACCGCCCGCCGACCGGGGAGAGTCCCCACAAGTCCTTCCTCGGGCGCACCATGTCCATATCCATACGACGCGAGTCCAGAGTGCCATAGTCGAACTCCTTACGAACCCCAAATTGTAAGGGAACTCCTCCTGAAGGGATCGGGCATCAAGGCCGTCTTTTCCCTCGCCCTACTGCCACGAAGGCCATACATGAGGGAGTCCTCATGCAGTGTGGGCGGAGGCGTCGACTCCTCAAACCACCAGTTTCCCAGGCAGACTGACCGAGGTCAGGAGCACCGGAGGCCGCCATCCGAATGCAAGTGCGTCTGCAAATCGGTAGGCTCACACTGGGACTGACAGTGGCGGACCGCTGGGAGTGTAGTCAGGCAACTGGGCTTCCCGCCTGGCGCCATCAGGATCTCCACACATCACAGCGAATAGGGCAACACGGTATCACGGGCACTCAAACAGTAGAATCTGTAATCAAGTACTGGTCGAGGCTGGACCAGGCTGTAAGGATATGTACACGGCGACTCAAGGCGCCTCTGTATCCCGATTTGTGGTGAAAAACAGTCCATCCCTCAGCGATGGGCTGATGACACTTAACATACAGATGCACATATCCTGGAGGGCAGAAAAACAAGCAACAGTTTGGGTAAATAGGCGTGTAAACACACTCAGAACAGAGTGCCAAACCACGCCACGGTCAGGATAAGGCAAATGCAGGAGGATGGACACGATGACGCCTGAGTTCAGGCATATATAGTCTCGAGACACACGTCGACTGGTCTGGATTCCGCAAATGCCATGGAACCAGACCACACACCAAAAAAATCGCAATGCCGATGACAGCGGCATCCGTTGCGCAACGTCGTATGGGCTTCAAGGCCCCAAGAGCTCAGAATTATGAAGGTCAGTCGCCCTACCTGGTTTCCCAAGGATTCAGCAGGGGGGGGAGTGACGAGTAGAAGAAGAGAGGGGCCATCCTCCTCTGGATTCAGCAGGGGGGGGTATATGGCCACTCTGTCACCGAAAGATGGAAGAGAGCAAGCAAGTAAGGGACGATTCGTCGGCCTCACAAGCGCTCACAACACATCAGGGGAGAGCCCAGGGCGCTGATCAGGCACCCCTGGCTGCAATCGCCCGGGTGAGTGCTGCCAAGTCCGAAACGTGGATCTTGGTCTTGTGTTTGCGGATGTACTGCATGAAGGGAGTATTGACCCGCGGCACGAATGAGGAGACGGGTTCCCAGGTGTCGTGGGACGGCCCATAGCCTCGCCAACGAACCTTGAACTCCAGACCTCCGGGTGCCGAGGCCTTCGGACGCTGAGCCAGGATCTTCTCGACAGTATAGTCGTCCTGCTCCGCATAGTCGTCGTCCGAATCGGCCTCATGTTTGGCGTAGTCCAGGGACACATGTCGGCCACGGAGGTCGGGTTCCCGCACACGGAGTTGACTCTCGTGGCGCTCCCGGAACTGTCCGTGACCCACCTTGATGCGGTAGGTGTCCTCACCAATCCTGCTGACCACCCCGCCGGGTGTGAACCAGGTTTTGGTGCGGTGGGTGCCCATGGGGCGGGGTCTGATCACCCACACCGGGTCTCCCACCCTGAACTTCTGCGCTGTCGAGCTCGGGGCGGACTTCTGACGCTCAGCATGCTCCTTCTCAAGCTGCTGGCGGATGTCCCGCGCCGTTTGCTCTTGCCGCGCGAAGAACTCCTTGGCATCCATAGCCATGCCATCACCAGACAAGGGAAGTCCCCTACCCAGGGGGTCCCTGCCGAAGAGAATCTGGTGAGGGGACAAACCGCCCGGAGTGGGGGTGTCATGATGGGCCTTCAGAGCAGGCCACATCTCCTCGAACCAGTTCCGACGTGAATTGGTGATGTGGATCTTGCGCAGCTTCTCGAACATCTGCCGTCCAGCCACCTCAGCACGGCCGTTAGACCGGCTGAGATAGGCCAGGCTCTTGGCATGACGTATCCCCATGAGGGAACACATAGCCTTGAACCAGCCACCAGTAAACTGGGGCCCTCGGTCACTGCAAATGGTGCGGGGGATGTCAAAGACGGTCAGCCAATGACGAATCATCATGACTGCCACCTCCTTGGCAAGCAACCCCTTTTTGCGTGCCGGAACGGCTACAACGTAGCCGCTGTGGCGGTCCACACAGAGAACCACACAGTCAAAGGTCTCCTTGCCAATGTGCACTTCGGGCATGGAGAAGACGTCCATGGCCACGCTCTCCATGGGCTGGTCAGGAACCGGGGTCCATTGGGGTTCCCCCTTGACGTTCCGGTTATCGGGATTGCAGGCCTGACAGACCGAACAACCCTTCCTGACCTTCTTGATGGCGGTGTAGAGAACGATATGGTCGATCTCGAACCGACGCTGCATGTCAAGAGCTTGCTTCTTGACCCCTGGGTGCAGCATGTGGTGGTGCCAAGCTTCACACAGCTCGAGCACCCGGGACTCCGGGACTAGCAGCTTACCATTCCGGTAGAGCTTGCCATCTTCCTCGGTCAGCCCCTTTGGCCACTTCTGCCCGTCGTCAGGGTCGGTCACAGCCCTATACTCGGCCGCAAAGGCCTCAGACTTGGCGTAATCGTCGGTCCAGTCGTCCTGGAGGCAAGACTCCGGGAAGAGGTGCTTGTCGGACTCAGTTCCCACAGGGGGTGCCGGACCGGGCCTTCCGCCCGCGGCACCCACAGGGGCGAGTACACTGACCGTTCTGCTCACCCTCGAAGCGAGGGGGGCATCTGCGGCCATGACGACGAAGCATTTGGCACCCTCCTCCTCCATCAGGCGCTCCATTTCAATGATCCTCTTGGCTTCAGCGGTCTCAGCCTCATCGCCATGGGCAGAGATATCCTGCATGCCCTTGCTGGCGGGATAGGCCCACCTACTGAGACAGTCCGCCACCGTCTTATCCTTTCCAGGAATATAAACAACCGTAAGGTCGAACTTGGCCAAGGTCTCGTGCCATCTTGCCCGTCGGGAGGCGGGACCCGAGGGGGTGTCCACGTGCTCCTTGTGCCACGACTGCAGACTCTGATGGTCGGTGCAGACGGTGACGGGATGGAGGGCTATGTACCCAGCCCATTTCCTGAGAGCCATGACAATGGCATACGCCTCCTTTTCACGGGGCGTCTACGTCCGTCTCTGGCCTTCCGCCAGGACTCGGCTCCAGAAGGCCACGGGCACGTGCCTCCCATCGTCAAGCACTTGCTCCAACACAGCGCCAATGGCGTAGTCGGAAGCGTCGGTGCGCAGGACGAACCCTCGGTCGGGATCCACGAGGTGCAGACCCACTGCGGATAGCAGCGCCTGCTTCATCCCCTCAAAGGCACGGTCAGACTCTTCAGTCCAGACCAAAGCCTTCTTGGACCCCTTCTTGGTCTCCTCTCGGTTGCCCTTGAGCATGGTCGTCATGGGGGCTGCATACTCGGCATACATTTTGATATACCCCGAGTAGTAGTTGCAGAACCCCAGATACGCCCGTAGCTCAGAGACAGTTTTGGGCTTTTCCCAGTGCTCGATCGCAGCCACCTTGCCAGGTATGGGCTTTCGCTGCCCGTTCCCGACTACGTGGCCAGCGAAGACCACCTCGCTTACCGCAATGGTGGCCTTGTCACTGCTGCCCGTGAGTTTGTGCCGAACCAGAAGGTCCAGCACCCGAGTGACGTCCCTCTCGTGTGCCTCCAGGAGCTCCTCGTAGCTCATGCTGGGGTCCCCGGACGCGATGATCACGTCGTCCACGAAGGGGTCCGCACAGTCGCGCACCGGCTCAAGCAGGTTCTCCAGCATCCGCTGAAAAGCCGCATTGCCGTTGGTAACGCCCATGGGCATCACCTTCCACTGGAGAGGTCCAAGTGGGGTGCTCATGGCTGTGCAGGCACGGGACTCCTCGGCGAGAGGCATCTGATGATAACCATGTTTCAGGTCAATCACCGTGAAGATCCTCCGCCGGTGTTGCTTTTGCAGCATGTCCTCAATGAGGGGCAGCGTATAGCTGTCGTGCTGCGTTTGGGCGTTCAGGCCGCGGTAGTCGACCACGAGCCGCCACTCACCGGCAACCTTCTTGGGGACGACGAAGCAAGGAGAGGCCCATTCGGAGTGGCACGGCTCGAGCCAGCCTCTCTGGATGAAGTCACGGAGGATCTTCTCCATGGCCTCTTTCCTCTCGCCCCTCAGGGCAAACTCCCGGTGACGATACACACGGGGGTCCTGCTTCAGTCGTATCTTGGCCTCGCCATACGGTCCACGCACCGGTGGGGGGAACACAGGTTTGCCGCTGAAGAAGGTCTCGCCATACTTCTGCTTCAGCCTGGCCCTCAACGCCTGGATCTTGGGGCAGTCATCGGACTCCGCCTTGGCTTCTCCGGGCACTTGAACCACGGAGCTTACTTGAGGGGTAGCGACCCCGCTCGCTTTCGGCTCAGGTGGTCTTCCCAGGTGGTCCAAAGGGCCATCCCTGGTCTTGCGTCGGAACAGATCCCCCTAGGTGGGTGGGTTACCGCCAGGCGGCTCGTCTTGGCTGGATAGGTGGTCCAGCACCCTCTGCACGAAGGTGTTCCCGTCATAGGAACCAGAGACGATCGAGTCCACTTCCCACCAGGCTTTGTCCTGGCCTTTGCCCTCACGCTGGTTCCCCCAGTCGTGAAAGGGCTGATCCATATACCCCTGAACCAGATCCCACTCCTCTTCAGTGAGGGGGTCTTCGGAGTCCGATTCTTCGATGTCAACAGGGGGAACCGCAAAGCAT
Source organism: Eutreptiella sp. 'Long Island Sound 2002' (assembly GCA_964036045.1). Taxonomy (NCBI): domain Eukaryota; phylum Euglenozoa; class Euglenophyceae; order Eutreptiales; family Eutreptiaceae; genus Eutreptiella; species Eutreptiella sp. 'Long Island Sound 2002'. The sequence continues at coordinate 31,156,044 of OZ038382.1, forward strand.
TGCCTCCAAGGCTCTGCTATGATACGGTTCACACACACGAAGTCCGTGGTGTCGGCCTGATCAAGGCCCCCATCCACATAGTCGAATTCTGTTGGCCATCTCTGGGGTGGCATGGGCTGTCCCTTAGCGTCCTGATAGACACTCTCTCCAGCCGGTAGGACGACCTTGTTCAAGGTCATGTTGGTCAATGAGGCTACCCAATGTCGGGTACTTTCCTCCTCGGTGCATCCCATAGGAACAACCAGCACTGCCTTGGAGCGGTCCTTGCGAATCTTCGCTCTCGCTCTGGGAATGTCCCAACGGGGGCAATGGATCCACATCAATCCCTGATGTGGACCCCAGTGCTTCTTCCACGCGGAGTCCTGGGCGCTCCAGTACTTCTCACATACCCGCAGATGGGCGGAGGTTCCTGAAGAGAACGCATCCAGGGCCAGATCCGACGCTCCCAGGTCCGCGACCACTCGGTACGCCACTTCCGGCCTTACGCCGTACTCCTGGTTCGCTGGCCCAGTAGGCTCAGTGTCCAGCGCGGCCACTTTGAGCTGATTGCGTTCGGGGTGGATCCATTGGCATTCCACATGGTGCTCAGGTGACGAAAGCCACGAGAGCTGGTCGTCCTGGTACAGGGTCATGGAAGCCTGGGCCGGGAGGACGCCGGAGTCCGTCTCCATCATGAAGTCGTACCCGACGATCATGTCCCAGTCCATCTCGGCCTCGTAGAAGCTACCGTGCAGGAGGATTTCCTTGCCGAGGTCTGGGCGGCTCAGCTCACGATGGTTCACGAACTGCAGCCCAATGGCCGCTTCCTTCGTGCCTCCCACCATGTACTGGCCGTTCGCCACCTTCAGCCTGACAGGTTTCCGACTGTCAGTCAGACACTCTGGTGGAAGTAGGCCAGCCTTGACCAAGCTGACTTGAGCTCCCGTGTCGACCAACACGTCGAAAACCTTTTCCACTTCCCCGCATAAGGCACGGACCTTAAGATGCAACTGCCGCTCGCGACCGACACGGCGCACGGCGTGCAAGCTCAGGATCTCCGGATGTTCCAGAAGCTCAACAAGCGACTGGTGCAGGTCGTGGACAATGGGCTCAGGCTGCCCATCTGCAGCATCCAGCTGCGGTCCGGGTGATCCTCCGATACTCTCGGATAGATCCTGTAGTACATCAAACACGTTCTTGGTCGCGAAGGACGGACGGGTGCAAGGGTTCGTGCCTTCACTTGCCCTCACCCCGCCTCCGCGACTGGGCGCCAGACCGGGCCTTCCGCCCGCGGCAGTCCCCTTGTGCTTATCGACTCCCGACTGGGATGGTTCGGCGCTTCCCACGTCACCATCCTGCGACCGCCCTAGCTGGGGCCCTTGGCTGCAGGGGCTCCGCTAGGGGGCGTCGGTTGTGGAAGAGGGGGTGTTCTCCTCGGCCTCAACGTCGTTGATGCCCTTCTTCCTTCCCCCTTTCTTACCCTTGTTCTTGTCCTTGTCCTTGTTCTGGTCATTCTGGTTGTTCTCCTTGTTCTTGTTATCCGACCCCGGGACCCAGTTCCGCTTGATCTCCTGGATCTCTTTGGCCAACTCGGTTCCCACCGACGACATCAGCTTGGCCAGCTCGTCCTTGTCCACCTCCATCTTGGCTTCCCGGATACCCGCGGGCGCACGCTTCTTCGACCCGTGCGCCTTCTTGTAAGCCTCCGTGTCGGCCTTGTGGACGGGGCATGTTCGGTGGTCATGGTTGAAGCCTTTCTTCCTCCCATAACACACGAAACAGCCCTGAGGGTGAGCTCGTATGAACTCCCCAAAGGACAGCGGAGGGTCGCCAATGCGGCGAGGGTCCCTCTTCTCCTTCTTCCTCCAACCCTGCTGCAGGGGCTTCCAGTTTCCCGGTTTGCTCCCCGCGCTCAGGTTGTTGGCCACGAAGGCACAAACGGCCACCTCGGCGGGCTCATCGTCGTCGTCATCGTCGACGAGAGTCTCATCGCCGCCGGCTCCCGCTGGATCCATGGCGGCTTCCCCGCCAGGTCCCTCGCCAACATAGTTGACGTCGCGGTCGCCGGGCCTCAACCCGCGGGTGTGGTGGAGGTTTCGGTACTCTTTGAGTACTTCCTCACCAACCCACTCCAGGATCTCGTCGCAGCTCATCCGCGCCGGGATGGGCTGCAGACGGATGGTCTGGCCGCTCAACTCACAATCGTCAAGGCGCCACATCGCGGTCTTCCCGCGATCGCCCGAGACGGTGATGAGAAGAGCGTTCCGCAGGGAGTGCCGTTTGACATCCCGGGCCACGTTCTTCTTCGCCCAAGACACCACGTTCGTATGATACTCCTTGGGGAGCATCATCTTGACCGTGTGGTTGGACTTGGCCCTCTTGGATTCCTCCTTGGTGACCCTCTTGATCCATGCTTCCGGCAGCATGGAGAGCAGGCGAGCCTGCTCGTCACCCTCGTTCCAATCCTCCACATTGCGGCGGAAGAGGGTGTATTTCCCTCGGAAGTCACACCAGTCCCGTAGGCGGATCTCCCGTCCATCATGCTCAAGCTTGATGGACTTCCAGCGCTTGGCAGCCACCTGCCGAGCGTCCACCCGCTCCTGCTCGTTGAGCCACTTCTTGGCGTCCTTGAGGGTCTTGATTTTCCCCTCCTTGGTCGCCACGAAGTATAGCTCGCCGAGCACTTCCGGCAGGCGGTACCTGAACCGTTTGAAGACATATCTCTCCAAAATTCCCGGGAGGTAGGTCTTCAGTGACGGTCAGCCCCCAATCGTCCAGCTTCTCCAAGAAGCGGTCGAGGTTGAGGGGGTTGCCATCGTACATGGGGGGCTTGATGTCCTTCAAGTCTTCCCACACGGCGGCGTCCGCGGCCTTAGAGACCATGAACGCCGGCCGCGAGGTCGACCGAGGTTCCCATCGGCCTTGCCCACGGACTCCCACGGCCGCCACGTCCATCTCCTCCATGGAGTCCCTGTGGCTACGCCGCGGTTCCTCCACGTACGCTGAACCAAAATGTTCACGCCGTACTGCATCCATGTACGCATCCTCATCACGGCGCCGGCGGCTGCGTTCAGCGGCCTCCCGTCGTACACCACGCGGCGGGCTGATGTCGAACTCCTCCAGGTCCAGGTCCAGGTCCAGGTCCTCACCTTCGCCGACATCCCACTCCACGTATCCTCTGGGGACCTCATTTCTGAGTCCACCATAACGTCCTCCAGCCCTGGGGATTGGTGCCGGGGCTGGTGCCGGGCGTCGGGGGCGTACCGGCGTCCGCGGTGGGACACGGCGGTTGTGGTAGTCCGCGCTGAGCCACTCATCGCGCCATTCCTCACTGCCACCGCCGGGCGGCACGCGCTCTTGCGGCGGCCCGCGCTGTGGTGAGAGGGGGCGGTGAGAGAGGGGGCACTGGCGCTGGGGCGACTCCTGGGGGCTCCGCCGGGGGCGTGGGGTCTGCCTGGACCTGGTCCGGGTCCCCAGCCGTCGTCCGACGAGCCAGACTCCAGGGCTGGGTGGTCGCTGCCGACGCTCCCACGGGCTTCCAGCGCATCCAGCCTCTCCTGCAGGCCGCTGACGACGTTGGTCAGCGACTTGGTCTCGGCCCTGGCGATGTCCAGGTCCTTCTGCGCGCGCGCAAGGACTCCGGAGATGCGAGCCATCTCGACCTTGCCCGTGTCTACCTCGCACTCGAGGGCAAAGACCCTCCTGCGGAGGTAGACAATCCACCGCCAGGTGGTGTCCGGGTCGCCCTTCCCTGGTGGGTCGTCGGGGTCCCCAGGGGGTCCTCCAGGAGGGCCTCCGCCGGGTCCGCCCGGTCCAGGGGGTCCTCCCCCGCCCGGTGGTCCGCCTCCAGGGGGTCCACTCGGTGGGCGTCCTCCAGGGGGTCCTGATGGTCCTCCGCCAGGGGGTCCCGGTGGGTTCCCGCCGGGTCGCCTCGGTGGGTCCGAGGATGGGCGCTTCCTCGTGATGCCGAACTCCATGTCGTCATCCTCGTCCATGTCGCCCCACCTGGGCGTCTCGGTCACGGAGGACTCCGAGCTCCGGTAGGGAGGAGGGGGATCCTCATCCTCACCTTCCGGTTCCATGGGGACGTCTCCGCCGCCTCCGCCCGTCCAAGCCACCACTTGGCGATGTCGACGGCCTCGTTCATCCCCGTCACTGGCGGTGAAGAAGGGGTCACTGTCGTGGGGGTGCCCACCCGCTGGCCTCCGCGGCCTCTCGGGGGTCTTCCCCTTGCCCTTCCTCCGTCGACGGGCGGTGGTGCCACCGCTCCCACTGCTGCCCGTGTCCGCCTCATCCAGCTTCATCCTGGAGGAGGCGTCCCCTTCGAAAAGCCTTCGAAGGGTCTCCACTCGCGATCCTCCCGGGGGAGTCTCGTGGCGGAGTTTGGCCTCTGCCTCCTCCATTGCGGCGGCGGTGGCTGCGGCAGCTCGCGCTTCGGCTTCTTCCCGAGCACGAGCCGCCTCGGCTTCCCGGGCCTGCAGCAGCCGCGCCTTCTGCGCTTCCAACGCTGCCAGCTCCGCCTCCGTCTTGGCCTTCTCCTCAGCGACCTTCCGTCGCGCGGCCTCGATGGCTTCCTTCTTGGCGGCGTCCCCCTGGGCCTTAGCCGTCGCTTCGGCGTGGGCCCTTTCTTCCGCCTCCTTCTTTGCCCTCTCTTGGGCAAGCGCCTCTTCCAGCGCCTTCACCTCGGCCTCCTTGCAGGCAACGGCCTCCTGCGTCAGTCGGGCTTCCTCGTCGGCTGCCGCCAACTCACCGTTGACCTGGGCAGTTGCTGCCCCATGGGCGGCTACGGCCGTGAGTCCGGCCGCAATGGCCGCCATGGACTGGGTGTGGATGGCCATGCCATGCGCCCACTCCGCAGCCTCCTCCTGGGCGATGCCGGCGGCGCCCTCCACAGCAGCGCTGTACTGCTTGGCCCGTTGCCGGGCAACCCGACGGTTGCAGGGCACCCCACAGGCGCGCTCACAGGCGCGCGCCACGTCCCTTTCGGGAGCGACGCTGCTGCTGGAGCTGGCCTGGTCGGCCGGCATCCTCCCGCGGTGGGCCGACTCCACGTCGCTGCTGGGGCCTGCTGGGGCCTGCCGGGCCCTCAGGAGCAGCGGACGGGGCTTGGCCTGGGTCTGCTTGGCGACTTGGATGTAGTCGCCAAGGGTGGTGGAGCCGGGGTGGTGACCACCATTGGGCCGTTGGGGACTGGGGGCTGGGGTTCCGCCCTTGGCGCCTTGGGCGGCTTCGGCGGCCAGGGACTCCTGGTACTCCCGCCACTTCCAGTCCCGCTTCTTGTCCCCGGCGGACCGCTTCTCCGTCGCCGGAGACGCGCTGCTGCTGCCCTGCAGCCTGCGCTCGCTCCCCGGTTCGGGGAACTTCTTCTCGATCACGTCCCACAAGGAGACGTTGATCGAGGCGGCCGCGAGGTCGACCGAGGTTCCCATCGGCCTTGCCCACGGACTCCCACGGCCGCCACGTCCATCTCCTCCATGGAGTCCCTGTGGCTACGCCGCGGTTCCTCCACGTACGCTGAACCAAAATGTTCACGCCGTACTGCATCCATGTACGCATCCTCATCACGGCGCCGGCGGCTGCGTTCAGCGGCCTCCCGTCGTACACCACGCGGCGGGCTGATGTCGAACTCCTCCAGGTCCAGGTCCAGGTCCAGGTCCTCACCTTCGCCGACATCCCACTCCACGTATCCTCTGGGGACCTCATTTCTGAGTCCACCATAACGTCCTCCAGCCCTGGGGATTGGTGCCGGGGCTGGTGCCGGGCGTCGGGGGCGTACCGGCGTCCGCGGTGGGACACGGCGGTTGTGGTAGTCCGCGCTGAGCCACTCATCGCGCCATTCCTCACTGCCACCGCCGGGCGGCACGCGCTCTTGCGGCGGCCCGCGCTGTGGTGAGAGGGGGCGGTGAGAGAGGGGGCACTGGCGCTGGGGCGACTCCTGGGGGCTCCGCCGGGGGCGTGGGGTCTGCCTGGACCTGGTCCGGGTCCCCAGCCGTCGTCCGACGAGCCAGACTCCAGGGCTGGGTGGTCGCTGCCGACGCTCCCACGGGCTTCCAGCGCATCCAGCCTCTCCTGCAGGCCGCTGACGACGTTGGTCAGCGACTTGGTCTCGGCCCTGGCGATGTCCAGGTCCTTCTGCGCGCGCGCAAGGACTCCGGAGATGCGAGCCATCTCGACCTTGCCCGTGTCTACCTCGCACTCGAGGGCAAAGACCCTCCTGCGGAGGTAGACAATCCACCGCCAGGTGGTGTCCGGGTCGCCCTTCCCTGGTGGGTCGTCGGGGTCCCCAGGGGGTCCTCCAGGAGGGCCTCCGCCGGGTCCGCCCGGTCCAGGGGGTCCTCCCCCGCCCGGTGGTCCGCCTCCAGGGGGTCCACTCGGTGGGCGTCCTCCAGGGGGTCCTGATGGTCCTCCGCCAGGGGGTCCCGGTGGGTTCCCGCCGGGTCGCCTCGGTGGGTCCGAGGATGGGCGCTTCCTCGTGATGCCGAACTCCATGTCGTCATCCTCGTCCATGTCGCCCCACCTGGGCGTCTCGGTCACGGAGGACTCCGAGCTCCGGTAGGGAGGAGGGGGATCCTCATCCTCACCTTCCGGTTCCATGGGGACGTCTCCGCCGCCTCCGCCCGTCCAAGCCACCACTTGGCGATGCCGACGGCCTCGTTCATCCCCGTCACTGGCGGTGAAGAAGGGGTCACTGTCGTGGGGGTGCCCACCCGCTGGCCTCCGCGGCCTCTCGGGGGTCTTCCCCTTGCCCTTCCTCCGTCGACGGGCGGTGGTGCCACCGCTCCCACTGCTGCCCGTGTCCGCCTCATCCAGCTTCATCCTGGAGGAGGCGTCCCCTTCGAAAAGCCTTCGAAGGGTCTCCACTCGCGATCCTCCCGGGGGAGTCTCGTGGCGGAGTTTGGCCTCTGCCTCCTCCATTGCGGCGGCGGTGGCTGCGGCAGCTCGCGCTTCGGCTTCTTCCCGAGCACGAGCCGCCTCGGCTTCCCGGGCCTGCAGCAGCCGCGCCTTCTGCGCTTCCAACGCTGCCAGCTCCGCCTCCGTCTTGGCCTTCTCCTCAGCGACCTTCCGTCGCGCGGCCTCGATGGCTTCCTTCTTGGCGGCGTCCCCCTGGGCCTTAGCCGTCGCTTCGGCGTGGGCCCTTTCTTCCGCCTCCTTCTTTGCCCTCTCTTGGGCAAGCGCCTCTTCCAGCGCCTTCACCTCGGCCTCCTTGCAGGCAACGGCCTCCTGCGTCAGTCGGGCTTCCTCGTCGGCTGCCGCCAACTCACCGTTGACCTGGGCAGTTGCTGCCCCATGGGCGGCTACGGCCGTGAGTCCGGCCGCAATGGCCGCCATGGACTGGGTGTGGATGGCCATGCCATGCGCCCACTCCGCAGCCTCCTCCTGGGCGATGCCGGCGGCGCCCTCCACAGCAGCGCTGTACTGCTTGGCCCGTTGCCGGGCAACCCGACGGTTGCAGGGCACCCCACAGGCGCGCTCACAGGCGCGCGCCACGTCCCTTTCGGGAGCGACGCTGCTGCTGGAGCTGGCCTGGTCGGCCGGCATCCTCCCGCGGTGGGCCGACTCCACGTCGCTGCTGGGGCCTGCTGGGGCCTGCCGGGCCCTCAGGAGCAGCGGACGGGGCTTGGCCTGGGTCTGCTTGGCGACTTGGATGTAGTCGCCAAGGGTGGTGGAGCCGGGGTGGTGACCACCATTGGGCCGTTGGGGACTGGGGGCTGGGGTTCCGCCCTTGGCGCCTTGGGCGGCTTCGGCGGCCAGGGACTCCTGGTACTCCCGCCACTTCCAGTCCCGCTTCTTGTCCCCGGCGGACCGCTTCTCCGTCGCCGGAGACGCGCTGCTGCTGCCCTGCAGCCTGCGCTCGCTCCCCGGTTCGGGGAACTTCTTCTCGATCACGTCCCACAAGGAGACGTTGATCGAGGCGCCCGACGGGTAGGCGTTGGGGTCCTCGTCCTCCTCAATCCCGTCGGGGCGCAGCCCTTCGCCGGGCCTGTCCGGCCGGGTCCACGTCCTCCAGCGCCTCTGCTGGTGGCGGTACTCGTACCCTTCTGCCCGCAGCCAGTCCTCCACGGCCTGCAGGCGGTCGGGGGCGATGTCCGTGCGGAGCTCGAAGCTCCTGGGCATGCCGCCTTCGCACTGGGGGTTGCTGTGGCGGTAGTGCTGGTCCCAAACCAACCCACGCAGCAGACGTGCTGCATGGGGGTGGGGCCGCGGCCACGTCCTGCCCGCTTCCTGCCAATTCACCATGGCAGCGGGGGCGTAGATGGTCTCGGAGTCCTTGATGTGCACTCGTTCAACTCAACGAACTGGTTGTGGTTGTTGAGGAGGGTGCTGCAGCACTGGATTGGAAGTGCGGCTGGTGCTGGTCAGCCGGTGGTTGTGGAGGTGGTTGACGCGGCCTTGCTGGTCGGCCGATGGGACTCCGGGTCGGCCGATGGGGCTGATGCAGGAGTCCTGGTCTGTGCACCTCTTTCACGGCTGCTGCGCGGTCAGGGCGAAGCTCTGGACGGCGCTGCTGGCTCCGTGACGAACTCGGCGCTGTCGCTGAGTGGCGCTGCGAGCTGCTGCGCTGCGCTGCGAGACGCTGCGCTGCGCTGCGAGCTGCGAGCTGCGCCGCGCTGCTGCGACGCGCTGCTCGGGGTTGTTGGCCCCGAGTGGCACGCGAGGGCTGGGTAACCCCGCGGCGGTGAAACGCTTTTGACGCGTTCCCGTGGGGGGCCGGCCACGGGACGCTGCGGTGACACGCACAGGTGAGCAGGCAGGCAAGGCACTACGCTCACAAGGGCATCAATACGCCTGTGTCATGTGACAAAGCGTTTCAGAATCCTTGCCACTCTGCAAAGAGGGAACGACGATATGTACAACAACACATCAGGATATGTACACATGGGGTTAAGACTGGACTGGGGTAAGGGCATCAAGGGACAATAGACACTCAGTCCCAACTCATATCCCAATCCCAGGTCCGACCCTCTCAGTGGCTGGTAGGGGCGGGGGCTCAAACACAACCCATGCCCTGCTCAGTCCGGACCCTGAAACCCTGCCAATAGGGGGGGTGTCCCGCCAAGCCACAGGCGAGTCCCTGGAAACTAAGAGGCTCCAAGGCTAACCGACAGTGGCTCCCTATGCTCCCTTTATGGCAGGTCCCAACTCCACTCTGAGCCAGAGAAATGGCCCCGCCATTATCACCCAGGAGTTGGTAGCTGAAAATGGGCTGTTTCAGCCCAAACTGAAATTAACTCAAAAATCCCCAAAATTGACCCCTCGTCCGGACCCGCCAGAGGTAGGGACGAGGCAACTGACCCTGTGCCCTTCGAGTACGAACCCCCTGGGGCCCTCACCCAACCTGGTTCCCTTTGAGGTCTCGGCATCAGGGCAACACGGATGAGTCAAGTGGGGTCATGATGCCAAAATCACCAAAATTGGCGTCATTCCCACGCGCGGCTCGCTCGGCCAAGGTAAGGCCATTAGCTCACAGGATAGGAGGCAGGACCTAGGACTTTTTTCTGAGTGTACAACTTTGATGTAGGTCCGGGCTCCCTATGGGCTTAGAGAAATGGGGCCGCCAATTGACCACACGGAAGGGGGAAATTGGGGTCCCAAAATTGGGTCATTTTGGCTGCTTGAAATGAGCCAAAATTCAGTGTGCTCCCAATAGTATATCTCCACGCGGCTTGGAGATCGGATCCGCCATTCCATACGCGATCCACCGGGAGTCCAACAGAGACTCCCATGCCCTTGGCTCTCAAAGATCTCCATGCCACTTAGCGTGGTGACGATCCCAAGTGGGTCCACAAATGCAAAAATGGCAAAATTGCCCATACTCAATTTGGCCTAGCGCCTTAACGAAGGCGGCTCCGCTTCGCCCACGTGGTGTGTGGACCATGGGGACCATTACCCATAACACCCATGTCATATATGGTCCATTGGTCCATGCGTCCGGCGTGCACGAGGGTTAGAACATAGTGCACGGCGGGCAGCAAAAGTGGAAAATTGCTCAAAATGGCCAAAAATGCGCACACTCATGGTTGGGGCATATGAGGCACATGCCCGACTCGGACCGGATTGTGCCATAGGATTGGTATCAAGTCATGTTGGTCCAACATATCTTCTGGGCGTCGCCCAACTCCTCCGATATTGGGAATGGCAGGGTCGCCAAGTGAGCCCATGATTTGGGATAGTCCCAAATCGCCAACATGGCGGCCACGGCATGCCAAGCCTAAGAGGAGTTACTCGCCGGGTCCAACATATGTTGGGCACCGAAGTATGTACCCTCATATCATAACTGGGTCATGATGTCAATTGAGCGCAACGTTGAGATACACGGTCGCCACTTGACATCATGACGGGCCAAAAATGGCAAAATTGGCACAAGCACACACAAAAGTGCCTTGAAAGGTGCATAATTATATTATAATATCTTCGGCTTGGATCGTGCAATCACTTAATCCTTCTAAACACAATGACTTAACACCAATGACCTACGATCCCACATATGTGCTCCACTTGGGGCGCCTTGAAAGGTTACGAGCGCTGCTTCCCAAGTGGGCACATGAAAATATGGAAAATTGCAAAACACACACTTTGCTCCCAACGCATCGCTTCGGGTTCACCACACAAGCTTCCCTTCACGAAGGTTAGGCTTGCAATTGATCGTAGGGAGTATGGAGAAGGGGCTTGCACAATATGTGGTCCATTGGCGCTTTCCACTTGGAGCAATGGACCCGCCAAATGGGCACGCAACACAACACATGGCACATACCACATATTGCCCAAAAAGGTAGCTCCCACCACGATATGTCATGCCCCTCCAAGGGCATAACTTTGTGTCAATCGCTCAGAGGAACTCAAGGAGAGTTCCTATGCCACACCAACACTTGCGCGCTACACTCGAAAGTTATCTTAACGCACGCAATATCATGGCCAAAGAGTTATAACGCAAACTCTACCCAATGGACCATGATCCATTACACTAGCGCGCACGTGTGGAAACGCAAGGCATATAATGCTTCCTAAATTACGTCGGGAGTATTGTAAATACATCCCACGTTTCGTTATCGTAATTCCTCGCAAGCAACACGAGATATGACCTTCACAAGTGGCCTCACGAATCAACTTTGTTTTGCCCATATCTTTAAGACAAATGGAGGGCAGGATAAAAGGGAAGTTGATTCGTGCATACGGAAGCACGTAGGTCCACTCGAAAGAGGTCAAATCAAGTGCGGGGATGTCGAAGTCGAAAGTCTGATTTCGACATCCTGAAAAATTCGGATTAAGGTTGCGAGTATTAATTATGAAAATTGCGGAAGCATCCATGCAGTTCCTGGCGACTTTGGAGCCTTCGTGACGGATAGCGTTAAAATTTCCATTATAAACAGTTAAACTGGCGGTTACGGTAAAGTCGCGAACCAACCGCCAGCAGTCAAAACAGTGAGTATCGGAACGGAAGCGTAAAAATTGACGGAAACAATATGAAAATAAAACCCTGTTGACTCCTGATATTCTGATACACAAATCTCCGCTGGCGGTGCATCGGTTGCGGATGCGGGGCTTCACGGCACGGAACACGCCGTGCATGGGGTTAGTGGACCGGAGACCGGTTGTATGCCGTAACCTGGCCATGGGGTTCTGGGTACCGCTTCAGTACCGTGGGGGGGGCGTGGGTCGGGGGGCCCAGCTCCCCCCCCCACTCTCTCGCATCTGCCGTCTGGGCCATCACCTGCGCCGCCGCTTGTGTGGGGGCTGAGGCTGTGGCGGCGGCGGGGTGTGCCGGCGGTAGCGCCAGTGGGCGAGGGCGCTGCGCAAAGCCCGGGGGAGCCAGTTGTTGGCGTCCGCATCTGTGATGCGGAGCACCGCTCCCCCTTCCAGGAAGGCCGGCCAAGTCGGCTCCCTGTCGGGCCACGCCGCCCGGATCACTGACCTGAGGACCGTCTCATGTTCCTCTGGGGCTGCCCACCCCCCCGGGGGTATCTCTCGCTTTCCTCCGTCTCTCTGGAGGAGCACGGCATCGAAGGGCCGGTTCCTCGACCTCCTGGAGGTCCCCTGGTTGGCCCAGCACAACCACCCGTACACGTCCCCCACCAGGGGGAGGGTCTCCTCCCCCAGAGGGTCCGGGACCGCGCCCCAGTCCCGGTCCCATGGCCGGCCTCCCTCTGCCCCCCGCGCCGGCCCCCCTCGCTGCCCCTGTGCCTGCGGCGCCGATGCCGCGCCCCGCCCCCCCTCCACAGAGGCCATCCGCGCCGGCTCCGCCCTCGGCGCGGGGGGGGCTGGCTGGTGCCGGGGTCGTGGGGGTTGGGGGGGGACGAGCTCGCCGGCGTCAGGATCGATATTGTAGAGGTGGTGGTGGTGATGGTGCTGGTGGTGCCGGGTGTGGTGCGCCGGCATCTGTTGGATGCCGGGGGGGATGCACCTCACCGGCTGCACGTCCGGCTGCGGGGGCGCCCCGCCCTCCGCCCCCCTCCCTTCGTCCCGTCCTCCCCCCTGGGCTCCCATGCCCCGTCCCGCCTGTGCCTTGGGGCCCGCGGCGCCCTTGCCCTTGCCCCTGGGCCCCTTTCCAGCCCCCTGCCCGTGTCGCGGGTCCCGCCTCCCGTCCCCCACGCCCTGGCCCGCCCGCTCACCCACCTCCCCTCGCCCTGCCCCCTGCACCTGGGCTCCCTGCCCGTGCCCCTGCGCGCCCTTCCCGTGCCCTGGCCCCTTCTCGGCCCCCTGCCCTGAGTCGCGCCGTCCGCTGCCTGGGCTCCGCTCCCCCCCGCTGCTGCGCCCTTGCTCCCTGCCGCGCGTGCCCTGGCCTGCTCCTTGCGCGCGCTCCTGGGCACTTCCCCTGTCGCCTCCTGCCCCCCGCTCCGCGCTCCCTTGGCTGGCACGCCGCTCTGCCTGCGCGCCCCCCCGCCCTTCCTGAATCACGCGCCGGGTGTCCCGCTGTCTTTGCAGCTGCGGCAGCGTGACGCCCGGCGGCGAGCGCTCGGGCGCCGGGGGGCGGACCTGCCGCTCCCGCCCCGGGGGGAAGGGCTTCGGGGGGAACTGCTTGGGGGGGCTGGTGTGGGTGTGGCTGGGGTTGGCGTGGGCGCGGTACTTCGTGCTCTCCCTGCCCACTGCCGCTGCTGCGGCGGCCGCCGGCGAGGCGCCCGTGGCCCGTGCGGGGTTCTTCCCTCGCTTGCGCGGCGTGCTGGGGGTCGCGGCGTGGCGGGCCGAGGCGGTGGCGCGGCCCGCTGCCCCTCGCGCGCCCTTTTCGCTCTCCTTCGCTGCTGTGGCGGCCGCCGGCGAGGCGCCCGTGTCCCGTGCGGGGTCCGCCCCCCGCATTCGCGGCGTGCTGGGGGTCGCGGCTTGGTCGGCCAAGGCGGTGGCGCGGCCCGCCGGGGCCGCGGTCGCAACCCCTCGCGCGCCCTTCTCGCTCTCTTCTGCGGCTGCGGCAGCCCTCGGCGATGCGCCCGGTTCCTGCGCCAGGGCTACCCCCCGTGTCGGCGGCGTGCCGGGGGCCGCGGTCGGGGCCGCGGCGTGGCTCGCTGGGGCTGTGGTCTCCGCTTCCTGCGCGTCTGGGGCCCCCTCCTGGGATGGGGCGGCGGGGCTTGCTGCTTGGGCGGCGGGGGCGGTCATCTCGGCTGGCTCAGGCTCCCGGGCCGGCGGCAGCGGCCCAACCAGCACCGCCGCCTCCGCCAGCCTCCGCTCCTCGCGCTCCGCGAGGGTCTCCTCGATCCAACCCGGGGAGGCGGGGGAGCGGGAGCGGGACCGGCAGTGGTGGCGATCGTCCGGCTGGGGGGAGCCATCGGAGTCTGCCATCACTGTTATCCTGGTAGGCATGCGTGGTGGCAGGTGCGCCTTTCCCACTACCTCCTGGTGCATCAGGGCCGTGCCGTGGGCAGTGCCGTGTGGTGCTCTGCGGGGGGGAGGGGGGGAGAGGGTCGGGGGCTGGCTGTGGCGTCAGCCCCGCACGGCCGGGGGCCGGCGGCCATCCACCGGCATTGGGAGGGGAGGCGGGGGAGCCACGCGGCCCACGCGTCGCGCCATAGCTCCCAGTCTGGGGCGGGGCCGGGGGCCCTGGGCCCCCGGGGGTCGTCGAGTGGTGTCGGGGGGAGCCGCACCAGGTGGACCCCCGTAACGGCGGTGACCTCCTGTGTTCGCATGAAGGTGTGTACTCCGTCCCGCGCCGCGGGCGCCGGGAGGGGGGGGCGGGCCACGGGTGTTGCCCCATAGAGGTGGGTGGGGGTGATCCCCAGGATCCGCCCCGGGTCCCCGCGGGTCGCGACGACGAGGAGGAGCAGGGGGGTGCCAGGGCACTCTTGCCAGAGGACCTGCCCCCTGTGGTGGGCACCCCTGGTTCTGGAGAGGGGGGGGGACAGGTCTGGGTTAGCCCAGCCGCGGGGCGCGTGCGTCGCCGGCGGGAGGGCGGGGCACCAAGTGGGCTCCCTGGGGAACGCCTCGCATACGATCGCGTACGGGGGGGTAGGCCTGGTGCCGTCGTACACCGGCTTAGTCGGCCGGGGGCGGGCGGACGCCTCGTCCGCGCCTTCCACGAACACCGTGATCTCGCCCACCTCCAGGTCCTCGTCTGGTGGGTGTAGAAGGTGGAGCGCCGCATCCAGCTCGGACACTCCCCCCGGGTACGTGGCCCGCGCCTGGTTCAGGTACGGGGCCGCGTCCCCGGGGTAGCGCGTCCTGAGGGCGTGCAGCAGGGCTGGGGCGCTGCTGCGGAGGGACATGGCAGACCCCGTCAGCCGCAGGGTGTCCCCCATGGACAGGGGCCGGCCAGACCGATTGGACTCGCGCCACTCCATCCAGTGCCTGTAGAGGGCCGCCTCTGGGCTGATGAGCTCCGGCTGGACGGCGTTCACGATCCGGTGCATTGCCGCGAGCAGCGTAGGGGCCCCCGCTCCGTTCAGGGCGCGGACGGCCGGGAGGGCGGTCTCGTTGAGGAAAGCCCTCGCACTGCCCGTCAGGTCACACCGTGCGGCAGCGTGCGCTTCGTGTGCCTCCGCCACCGCGTCCGCCACCAGGCCCCGGACAGCCGCCTCCTGCGCTTTGCGGCGGGCCCTGGTGTGTCCCGGCGCATCCCCCCGTCGGCGTGGCATGGTGCTGCGGGCTCTGCAACGGGCGGCGGCGGGTAGGGGTTAGGGCGCGAACACGTGCGACAGGTGCGCAACGGATGTGGGGTCCCGCAGTTGCACGTGAATCCACAGAAGGGCAGCGCCCGCGGGGCCCGCTCGTTCGTGTGAGGGGGTGTGTGCCCCCTCGATGCGCCGGTGCAGGGCCTCCTCCCCTGTGCGCCTGCGCGGGCCTGCGGGAGGTTCAGGTCAGGGGCACGCGGCCACCTGGGCGCACCGCGCGCACCTGTTGGCGCCTGTCGACGCTGCGGAGGACACCGTGTCACATTCCCCGCAGAGTCGGCAGGTGTGTGGGAGGTGGGAGGGCGGCGACCAAGGGTCGAGATGGCGGAGCCAGAGGTCGTCCCACCTCTGTCGGAGGGGGTCCCGGATCGCCAGCAGGCGGGCGCGGACGCGGCGCTGGTAGTCCTTGCCAAGCGTCTTCCGCTGGACCTCCTGCCACGTGTCGTCGGGGAGGATCCCTTGGTTGTGGAAGGCGGCGATGAGGTCGTCCCACGCCGGGCGGGGGTGCCCCTGGGGGGGGCTTGCCATGTACACGTGGCGCCCGGTGAGGTGGGGCGTCAGCGCATCCCATCGGCACCCGTTCGCGGTGTCTCGGTGGAGGAGGGCCAGCAGGGTGCCGTCCGCGACTGCCTCCCATCCCACTCGCAGCCCTTCGCAGCCGTCTAGCTCCTGGCGCAGCGCGGCTGCAATGCCGGTGTGGAGCATGAGGAGCAAGGGCCCCCGGGTGTCGCCCAGCCGGGACAGAGCGTCGTCGTATACCGGCCCCCCAGCTTTGAAGTGCGCCACGGCGAGCTGGGCGGCCCCGTCCTCTGGGGGGTGCCACCGGACGGTGGCCGCAGCGTGTCCCCACGTGCGTATCTCCGTAGCCCGGAGTACGTTGGCGGCGTGAAGGACGATGCAGGGCGGGACGGGTGTCCTGACGAGTGAGGACACGTCCCCAGTCCATCCCGTTTGCGGCCCCGGGGCCGCCTGCAGCCATTCCCCCGTCGCCGCGTCCCACGGGCGGTCAGGTCCCGCCCCGCGGATTGCGGTGGGTCTCGGCCGGGTGTCCGGCCCCCATCTCTTGAGCGGGATGGCGGCGTATCGTTGCGCATGGGTCTCCGGGGCGCGCGTGGCGGCGCACTATCGGCTCCACTCGCGCGCCCATTCCTCACCCACGATGCGCGCCTCCCACGCGGTCAGGGAGCCGCGCCCGATGATCCATGGTGGGAAGAGGGCGTCTTGTAGGTGCCTCGAGAACCCCCCCGGCAGGTCCTGGTACGGGTGGGGGCCCTCTTGGGGCGGGCACTCCAGAGTGCCATTCACGACACGGAGGGAGGCTACGAAGTCCTTGTCAGGGCGCGGGGGAGGGGGAGGGTGGTCGCCCTCCGCCGCAGTGAGCCACCGGTGTGCCCGGGCCGCCGCGCTCTGGGGCTCGCGGAGGAGTTGCTCCAGCCAGTGGTTGCGAAGCTCCCATGCGAAGTCCCCCAGCCGGAGCATGTGGTGGAGGAAATCGTCCACAGAGGTCCCTCCCGGCGGGTCGTATCGGGCTATGGCGCGGAACTGCGCCTCCGCGTCCTCGGGCACCAGTCAGGAGCAGAATACCTCCGTCCATGTGGCGCCTGCGGAGCGCCACGAGGCCACCCACAGGGCTTTGTCCCCGGGTGGGAGGTGGCAGGCCGCCTCGTGTACCACCTGGCGGTAGTGGGGCCAGAGGAGCTGTGAGTGGGCGCATCCCACGTGCATGTGCACCGGGGTCTCCTCCGGGCCGCCGCATAAAAGGCACGGTTGTGGGACGATGGCGACGCCGGAGAGCCGCTCCTTACGGACGCGGAGCCTGCGCTGCACCGGCGTGTGGCCGTCTCGGGCCCGCAGCGCCCGGCGGTTGGTGGCCGTTGCGGTGAGGTCCCGGGCGTGGACACGGGCCGTGGCGTGGGCCGCGCCCAAAGGTGTGTGTCCCCGGTGCGTCAGCGCATGGTCCGTCTGCGCCCGCTGCGCGACCTCGCCGAGCACCCGCATCGTTGGGGGCTGTAGATCGAGATGGCCGTCACGGCCGGCGACAATGAGCTGGGCGTGGCCAGGGTCCGGGGGCCTGTTCTGCAGGACAGTGTCCTGGGACGCCGCCCAGTCCGCCTTGTGCAGTAGGGCGTCACTGTGGTGCGAGGTGGCTCGGACGTACCAGAACGGGTGCCCAGCGTGTTGCCCTCGCGCGCACAGGCTGTCCCGGAGCCACCTCAGGGGCATCTGGTTGACCACCTTCGCTGCGCCCGCGGTGACCCCCGTGGTCCGCTCGCGACCTGCGTGCCGCAGGAGGTGGAGGATGACTTCGGCGTCCACCGTGTGGACCCATGGTCGGTGGGCACCGTATTGTAGGGGGAGGGAGGCGGTCAACCCCTCCCCGTCGGGCACCGTGCCCAAGATGGCCACCGCCCACGTGCGGGTGAGGTCGGCGGCGAGAGCGACGCTGGTGGCGTGTTTGCAGGGTCCGCCCCCGGACGCGTCGGAAGAGGTGTGGCCCCAGGCCTCAGGGATCCAGTAGTATCTGGTGGGGCTGAGCCAGCCCGCGTTGAGGTCGGCGGAGTGCCACCGGACGTCGGGGTGGCTGGGGGTCAGTTGGTCCACGCTCAGCGCCCTGGTGTCGCCTGGGCTGATCGCCGGGTGGTCGTGCAGCCGGATCTCCGCTCCCGTGATCGTGCTTGCCCAGGACCGAAGTGCCGTCACATGTTACTTGAGCCACGCCGGGCCCCCGCGCTGGTGCACCACCAGGTGTCCCGTGCCCTCCGGCTGGTCCTCCAACGCGTGCACCGCCATGTGTGGGTCGTGCGGCACCACCGTAGCTACCAGCAGGGCCCTGCCACGGGGGAGCCCACGGGGTTCGGGCTGGCCCGCCCCCACCTGCACTATTACCCACTCGGCCCAGAGCTGCGCTTGCCCCGTCGCTTGGGTGCATTGGTTGTCCGTGGTCACCAACCACAACGGCGCCTGGAGCGCAGGGGCTCGGGCCATGCCACGTCCGCGTTAGGCTCTTGGGGCTCGCTTTCCGCGAGTACGTCGCGGAGGATGTACATGAGGGCCGCCGGCGGGTGGTACGCCGCCCCCCGCGTGGGGGGGGATAGGCCGTCCCGGCGGCGGTAGCCCCCGACGTGGAGGTGCAGGCCGTCCGGGGTCACCCGTGGGCCGGTGTGGGCGTCCTGCTTAGCCCTCGTGGGGTGGAAGAGTCTCAGGCGGGGGTCCCACGTGCCGGTGGTGTGGAAGAGGTGGACCAAGGCGTCGCGCCAACCGGGGTGGTTGGTGGGCTCCTGCTCACGGCGGCAATAGTGGAGGTGTTCATCGGCGCATTTGTTGAGGCACTCCCGCACCGCAGTCGGCCACGGGTCGTCGTTGTCGGGGAAGGGGTGGCGTGGCCCGTGGTGCCCATGCCACGGCGTTGTGTGTTGCACCTGTAATGTCTCCGGCGTTATCTGCATCAGACTGGGATGCCCAATCAACTTTTCTACATTCCCTGCAGAACGGATTCTTTTTCCCATTGAAGCATAGACAATCCGGATTCATTTTATAATCAAAATTTGTTTTCCCGACGATGGTAAATCCACAGGCACAAACTCGGTTGCTCGGACAATAGTTGAAGTACTGGATGGTTCAGAAAATACGCTGTTTCATCATCTATAATCAAATGACAAACAAACACTGAAAAATCAGTACCTCACAAGACAGAACTTCTGATCTTCTGATGCTCTGTCTTCTCCGCGCGCGACCTGTCTGCTTGTCGCTGCGCGCGCGCGTGCCCGCACTCATTACACCCCCTTCCTAAGCTTCATATACATTTATTTTGTTTTTTTAAAAAAATGTATATGACAAGCTGATAAAAGATTACAATGAGTGTGGGGATGCGCGTATATATGCATTGTCAGAAAAAACTGACAATACTATCCGTTTGGTTCCCAAACAGGAACCACGCCTGCAATGCATTACGCATACACCCATACAGGGTGTGATGTGGGACTCCCACTGAAAACAGTGTATACCCACTAAAAGGCATAACAGTGCGCAAATGCAGCACTTTTTATAAAAAAAAACAAAGCAGACACTGCCAATAAGGCAAAACAAAACCCATAAAATGGGGCCTGCTCCAAAAGCAGGACTGTATATTAAAACCTTGCTGCAGGGGGGGTCGCAACAAAGTGAGATAAAAACCCAAAGAATACGAAAAAATCATACAAAGTGGGGCCTGCTCCACGCAGGACTTAAGAAAATAAAATCTGTCCTCCAAACCAACGCTAGGAAAGACCCTGTGCAACAACAAGCATGCATTGGCGAAAAGAAATCCAATGACTTTAGTGAACTGTTCACACTGAGAATTCAGCAGTGCATTTAGAGCACTGCTCAAACCAAAGTATTTACAAAACTTCAGTATGTTGATGTAGTCCTGGCTCACCAGAAATCTGGAACTCCCATCAGAGCACTCATCAAGACCTTCAGCGCTTGACCAATTCTTCGCTTACGTCCTCCACGCCTTCCTCGCGGTCTCTTGAAGGTTTGACTCTCTTCGCTATCGCTTCGGTGCTCCTTATCAGCTCTCGATCTACGCGAACAGTCATGCAGCGGAGTTGTCGTGGTCCATGTTTGCGTCGTGCGTTCACTGGTCTGTCGCGTTGTTGTGCCGTCGAAGCCCATACCTGGCTGGAGGTCTCGTAGAGCTTGTTGCGTCTCCATCAGTTCTTGACTCCGGCTTCGTAGTGGCTTCAGCTGCATCAGGCCTCCTTGTGAACTTGTCTTGCTGTCAACGAATTCCTTAAGATCACGCAACTTCTGTAAACCCTCTTGGATCTCCTTGACTTGGTCCTGTAACATACATACAGCTCGTTGCTTGTCAGAAAACACGACGCAGAGCTGCTCCATTCTTTCGACTCGTTGGGCCATACGCGAAAGTTTTAACTCCTGCACACTTCGCCGCACAGTCCCCTGGAGTCTTGAAGGGCCGTCATCGAACCTGCTCACTGGCACTTGATGTTTCCAGGATGGTTCCTGCAATTGAACACTGCAGCAAGTGAAGAAGGCGGAAGCGGCGAACTCCACTTCGAGCTGCGATCGTGTTTGCGCCTCTAACAGCGCTAGCTCGAATCGCGCAGAACGCATAGAGCACTCACTGCAACCGGCGAAACCAGAAAACTCGGCACAGGGCGTTGGTGATCCTTGACAGTCGTCTTGACGAATTTGCGATGTGAAGTCTGTTCTCTGAAACATCGTACACACTCCATCTGTCGTCCGTGACCGATCTGTGCTCTCGGGAAACAAGATTTTCTGAACTGTAATGTCTCCGGCGTTATCTGCATCAGACTGGGATGCCCAATCAACGTTTCTACATTCCCTGCAGAACGGATTCTTTTTCCCATTGAAGCATAGACAATCCGGATTCATTTTATAATCAAAATTTGTTTTCCCGACGATGGTAAAACCACAGGCACAAACTCGGTTGCTCGGACAATAGTTGAAGTACTGGATGGTTCAGAAAATACGCTGTTTCATCATCTATAATCAAATGACAAACAAACACTGAAAAATCAGTACCTCACAAGACAGAACTTCTGATCTTCTGATGCTCTGTCTTCTCCGCGCGCCACCTGTCTGCTTGTCGCTGCGCGCGCGCGTGCCCGCACTCATTACACCCCCTTTCTAAGCTTCATGTACATTTATTTTGTTTTTTTAAAAAAATGTATATGACAAGCTGATAAAAGATTACAATGAGTGTGGGGATGCGCGTATATATGCATTGTCAGAAAAAACTGACAATACTATCTGTTTGGTTCCCAAACAGGAACCACGCCTGCAATGCATTACGCATACATACATACAGGGTGTGATGTGGGACTCCCACTGAAAACAGTGTATACCCACTAAAAGGCATAACAGTGCGCAAATGCAGCACTTTTTATAAAAAAAAAACAAAGCAGACACTGCCAATAAGGCAAAACAAAACCCATAAAATGGGGCCTGCTCCAAAAGCAGGACTGTATATTAAAACCTTGCTGCAGGGGGGGTCGCAACAAAGTCAGATAAAAACCAAAAGCATACGAAAAAATCATACAAAGTGGGGCCTGCTCCACGCAGGACTTAAGAAAATAAAATCTGTCCTCCAAACCAACGCTAGGAAAGACCCTGTGCAACAACAAGCATGCATTGGCGAAAAGAAATCCAATGACTTTAGTGAACTGCTCACACTGAGAATTCAGCAGTGCATTTAGAGCACTGCTCAAACCAAAGTATTTACAAAACTTCAGTATGTTGATGTAGTCCTGGCTCACCAGAAATCTGGAACTCCCATCAGAGCACTCATCAAGACCTTCAGCGCTTGACCAATTCTTCGCTTACGTCCTCCACGCCTTCCTCGCGGTCTCTTGAAGGTTTGACTCTCTTCGCTATCGCTTCGGTGCTCCTTATCAGCTCTCGATCTACGCGAACAGTCATGCAGCGGAGTTGTCGTGGTCCATGTTTGCGTCGTGCGTTCACTGGTCTGTCGCGTTGTTGTGCCGTCGAAGCCCATACCTGGCTGGAGGTCTCGTAAAGCTTGTTGCGTCTCCATCAGTTCTTGACTCCGGCTTCGTAGTGGCTTCAGCTGCATCAGGCCTCCTTGTGAACTTGTCTTGCTCTCAACGAATTCCTTAAGATCACGCAACTTCTGTAAACCCTCTTGGATCTCCTTGACTTGGTCCTGTAACATACATACAGCTCGTTGCTTGTCAGAAAACACGACGCAGAGCTGCTCCATTCTTTCGAATCGTTGGGCCATACGCGAAAGTTTTAACTCCTGCACACTTCGCCGCACAGTCCCCTGGAGTCTTGAAGGGCCGTCATCGAACCTGCTCACTGGCACTTGATGTTTCCAGGATGGTTCCTGCAATTGAACACTGCAGCAAGTGAAGAAGGCGGAAGCGGCGAACTCCACTTCGAGCTGCGATCGTGTTTGCGCCTCTAACAGCGCTAGCTCGAATCGCGCAGAACGCATAGAGCACTCACTGCAACCGGCGAAACCAGAAAACTCGGCACAGGGCGTTGGTGATCCTTGACAGTCGTCTTGACGAATTTGCGATGTGAAGTCTGTTCTCTGAAACATCGTACACACTCCATCTGTCGTCCGTGACCGATCTGTGCTCTCGGGAAACAATATTTTCTGAACTGTAATGTCTCCGGCGTTATCTGCATCAGGCTGGGATGCCCAATCAACTTTTCTACATTCCCTGCAGAACGGATTCTTTTTCCCATTGAAGCATAGACAATCCGGATTCATTTTATAATCAAAATTTGTTTTCCCGACGATGGTAAATCCACAGGCACAAACTCCGTTGCTCGGACAATAGTTGAAGTACTGGATGGTTCAGAAAATACGCTGTTTCATCATCTATAATCAAATGACAAACAAACACTGAAAAATCAGTACCTCACAAGACAGAACTTCTGATCTTCTGATGCTCTGTCTTCTCCGCGCGCGACCTGTCTGCTTGTCGCTGCGCGCGCGCGTGCCCGCACTCATTACAGCACCGTCAGGCGGCACGTGTCGCGGTGTCGCGGCTTGGCGGTGCGCAGCGTGACGATGTTGCCCGGCGGGGACTGTAGTTGGACATGGGCCGCCCTGGGGCACGCGATGGGGTTGTACAGCCCCACTCCCAGGGCGGCCAGGGCCCGGGGTATGCGGTGGACCCAGTCGCCTCCCGCCAGAGTTGCGAACTCCGGGACGGGGTAGTGCACCTCGGGACATATTCCGTGCGCGCCAGCTATTTCCCAGAACATCTTGGTGACGTCGGCGCGCACAGAGGTTGAGCGGTGGTGGACGAGTGTACCCACGAGGGCCACCGCTGCCTGCTGGCACCGCGTGGGCACCCGTGTGAGCCCCAGGGTCCGGTCATCCTGCAGGCTGTCCCGCGAGGCGTCGAAGGCGTACCGCGCCCTGTCCTTCGCGACCTGGACCGTGATGTGGTCCAGGTGGCGCGCAGTGTCGGAGTCGTCGGCGATGAAAGGGGCGACGTACTGCGTCACCCCCCCGAGGATCGCCAGGATGACGTCCTGCACCACTTTTGGTGGCGCGAGGGTGTTAAGGCACCAGTGGTGCACCGCCGCCAGGCGTAGCCAGTGCTTGCGCTGCAGGGAGAACTCCCCGTCCGGCTGCAGCTGGTGTCCCAGGTAGGGGACGGAGTCCGCCGCTGGTACCCAGTGCCACGGGTTTTCCAGGTGGGGGCAGAGGCGCAGCTGCAGGCCCGGGACCCCCTCCATGGTGGCCATGGCGCACTTGCGGGGTTGAGCTCCATGCCCATCATCCCCAGGTCCGCGGCCACCGCCTCCACGCCCTCGACGAAGTGCTGCAGCGTGTGGTCCACCACCAGCAGGTCGTCGATGTAGGCCTGGATGAGGCCGTGCTCGGCCCCTCCTGGCGGGCGCAGGCAGTGCCCCTGCGCCCTGAGCAGGGGCTCCAGGAGGAGCGCGTACAGCAGGGGGCCCTCGGAGTTGCCCTGCCGGACGCCGCGCAGCATGTAGACGGGCTGCGTTAGCCCGTGTGCAGGATGAGGTGGAGGACGCCGTGTGGGGCGGTGTCGAAGGCCTTGCGGGCGTCGAAGGAGAAGACGTAGTTGGGCCTTCCCCGCTGGAGCTGCCGCTGCGCCATGAACAGCGGGGGGCCTGTGTTGGAGCCAGGGAGGGCCCCTTGCTGCCAGTCGCTGACCAGTTCGTGCCGTGTGAGCACTTCCGTGATGCGCTGGGTCAGGGGGCCCGTGAGCAGCTTCACGTCCAGCTGGCCCAGGGCTATTGGCCTGTAGTCGTCCAGTCTGGCAGAGCCCGGTACCCTGGGGCTGAGCCAGATGTGCGCGTCCCTCCAGTGCATCGGCGGCGGGGCGCCGCGGAGGATGGCCTGGTAGGAGTGGACCAGGAGCCACTGGACGGGTGCTGGGAGGGCCTTGATGAAACGGGCCTCCACGTGGTTGGGACCTGGGGCCTTGCCATCGGCCTTGTCCAGGGCGGACTTCAGGTCCTGCATGGAGTACTGCTGGACCTGTGTCCAGGCCCCTTCAGGGACCCGGGGGACGTGGCGGCCGAGGACTGCCTGGAAGCCTGGGAGGTCCACCGGGCGTTTGTCATACAGTTCTCGCCAGAAGGCGCGAACTGCGAACATCACGTCGTGGGCCTCCGTGAGGAGCGTTTGGGTGTTGGGGACCCGCACGTTCCAGAGGCCTGACGGGCCCCGGGCCTCTACCTCTATGGCTCCCCGCACGGCTTTCCAACGCTGGGCGATGTCGGGGGCGTGGCGGCGCCAGAAGTCCTTGATGGCGCGCTTGCGGTCTGCCGCCAGGATGGCGCGGAGCTGGCGAATGTCCTCCTCGAGGGCGGCTGCTTGCCTCTCCAGCTCCTCCTGTAGCTGGCCCTGTGTGGTCGGGCGGAACCCGGGCGACACACCCTGCAGCTCTTCCGTGAGCCGGAGCGCCGCCTCGGACCGGATGCCATGCCAGGCCGCGTCCGCCTGGTACGCTGCCGGCGCGCGCGCTGCCAGGGTGTCATAGCGGAGGACCGCTGCCTGGAGGCGCTTTCCGCTCTCCAGGAGGTCCCCCTCCGCCGGGTCCGTCCCCGCCGGGGACGGCTGCCGGCGTCCCACCACACGCGCCAGGGCGTCATGCGTCGCGTGGAGGTGTTGGAACACCTTGTCCACCGCGGCCGCGGGCATGGACCCGTAGTCTTGCTGCTCTGCGGGACCCAGCCAGGGCGCCAGGGAGGGTTCATCCTGCGCGGCGGTGACCGCCGCCCACAGGCAGTGTTGGACGGGTGCGGCCTCGGCGGCGTTTGGGAGGAGGCGGCCCTCCGTGTGGCTGTAGGGGGAGGGCATCGCCGCGCGCCCCGCTGCGCTGAGGAGACCCGGCAGGGCCAGGCGGCCCGGGAGGTGGTCCAAGCCGACCACCTGGGGGTGTGCCATGCCGCGAGCCCAGACGCTTTCCCGCAGGGACCACGGCAGGAGGGGCTCGTTGACCAGGAAGGTGTCCACCCTGTGCCTGGACGGGTGGAGCGTGGGGGTCATGTCCTCCTCGCCGCCTGCCGCGGCCCTTCGGAAACCGCAGGCCTCCCAGCCCGCTCGGAAATGCTCTGTGGCCGGGTTGGTGGGGACATCCATGTAGGTTTACCTGAAGGGCCGCCAGTGCATTTTCAAGAACGTGACGGGCCAATTGGTAGTTTTCAGTACGATAGTTAGTCTTGGATGCGTAGCGCAGCCCAGACTCTTTTCGTCCTGACAGCTGCAAAGGTACGGAGAAGAGCCCACTGCCAAAGTCGCAGTGCAAAGAATAAGGGCGCTGGAGAGACAGCATTTTTACCTGGGGGTTTCTTCGTAGGAAGTCGGTACCAATGACAATGTCAAGGCGTCGGTGTCCAGCACTCTGCAGTGTTGGGTCACAGTTTCGTCGCCCAAGCATAAAGTCAAATCGACTCCCCCCAAGGAAAGAATGGTACGCCCGTCTCCTACTCTTATGGCCACGGTCTTAGTTTTCTTGAAGGTCCTTAGCAGGCGCCGGGCCACTATGGAAAGTGTTGCACCGGTGTCAAGCACCGCTCGAAAAACTTGATCCCCAATTTTCACGAGGATCCAGAAAACCAAGTCCTCCTCTTACGAGCCGCCCCCCTATTCCTCATCAGGGAAAATAACATCCACCCCTGCAGCCATGAGGGACTTGGCCATCCAGGCCAGTCGCCTCTTCTTGGAGTTATTCCCCTCAGGGGAAGCGTTATCCCCCTGTGGGCGCTTCTTGGGATCACCTGCGGCAGGAGGGGGAGTAGCAGCGGGCGCTGATGAGCGTCTCTGGGGGTTAGGGGGTCCACCTTTGCCACCCCCCTTGCCACCTCCTTCACCACCTTTATCCCCATTTGGGGGATTTCTGGTGGGTGTTTGGGTCTTCTGGCGTTCAGCCTCCTGTCGCTTGAGTTTATCACTCTCGCGTTTCTTTATGTGACTTTCGTCTTCGTAGTGACGACGTTTGCCACAATAGCCACAGGTGATGGTACACCTGAAATGATCCTGATGGGTCACAGGTTTCCCATCCTTGGTATGCTGCTGTCGTTTCATCTGCAGCATACAGCTACTGCGGTGATTGCAGTCAGGGGCAGGACAAGGCCCCCCCTTGTCATCGACAGGTTTGCAGTAGAACAGGGGGGGTGTACCTGCATCAGGTTTCACCTCATTCATTGCATGTAGGTTACCCCTCCCTTTACCACCTCCCTGGTTGGTGTTAGTGGGATTTTCAGGCCCGTCCCCTTCGCCACGTTCGGGGGTAGGGGTACCACCTCGACGCAAGTGCTTCTTGAGGAATTTCTCCATGTGGGAGTCATTCTCCCTCTCAAGAGCTGGCTCAATCAGCAGGTCCACCAGTCCGTTCCACGAGTGGGTCCGGCTTTTCCTGTCAGAGGTAGCGCAGCAGTCATCCCACGTACGTTGGGGGATCTTACTCATGAGCCACAGGTGGGGCTCAGTGGCTCCGTAGGAGCCCACGTTCATCCGTAAAAACAGATACTCCAGGTTGCACACGTATTCAGAGACTCGCGCAGCGGAAGGAAACTCAGGGAGCATACACCTAGGATTTTATGGGGTCCAAAAATCCCAAAACCAGCTACAGGCAAAAATACTACTTTTTTTGTCAAATTATACCATAAAGAGCTTATTTTCTGGAGTTAGCCCCCCAACCACCCTCCAATATGGAAATTTTCCAGCCCCCATATCCACAATGCAGGCTTGATTCCATCCAAAATTGGCCGTATGCGAGAAATATGACATTCACCACCTAGTTACGAATAGCAGCTTTTGTATAGCTCAAACCATACATGTTTGTTTTTGTGCAAAAAATACGGTTTTTTGGTGATGGCATCTCCAAAACAATCGATAAATTGCTCCAAAACCTTGCAAAAAATTCTTCTTTGAGTCCAGCACCCTCGAAATAGGGTGGGGGGCCCTACAACTGACCACTCAGGCCGCAAAAACACTGTTTTAGGCCAAAAATTGGTTTTGGGGCATCTTATCGAGTGTTTTGGAGCCGCCATCACCAAAAAACCGTATTTTTTGCACAAAAACAAACATGTATGGTTTGAGCTATACAAAAGCTGCTATTCGTAACTAGGTGGTGAATGTCATATTTCTCGCATACGGCCAATTTTAGATGGAATCAAGCCTGCATTGTCGATATAGGGGCTGGAAAATTTCCAATTTGGAGGGTGGGTGGGGGGCTAACTCCGGAAAATAAGCTCTTTATGGTATAATTTGACAAAAAAAGTAGTATTTTTGCCTGTAGCTGGTTTTCGGATTTTTGGACCCCATAAAGTCCTACGTGTCATCCCACCCTCCAATCCACACTCCTCCCACACTCGTGCAACTCAAACCGAACAACTTGCAAGTCAGGAATCTCACCCCAGAGTTTCATTGGACTTTTTGAGTTGCAACGGTCCTACACTCTCTAACACAACGCTGCATAAGTGTGCCACTGTGCCACATATGAGTGTTTTAAGTGTTTGCACGTGAGGCATGAGTATGATCCAGTCCAATGCAACGAAAGCCAGTAAAAGCAAGAGCGGAGGCATATAGCGGCGCCTCCGCTATGCCCGGACGCATATAGCGGCGCCTCCGACTGGGCAAACGGACCGCTTCGCCCCCAGTCCCGCACAGCGGACGCACGCAGTTGCGGGAGTCGCCGGAACTCCCTGCGCTTCACTTTGCGCGTTTCAGGAGTCCAAATACTTTTTCAGGTTTTGGTTCCTGGCGAGTGAAACCTCAGAGACGGTTCTTTGTAAAGTTTAGTTCAAGTGTTATCCAACGCCGATTTCATTTTTGCATTTTCAAAAATCGACTTGTGGATTCAAATGTAAGGCTTCCCTAAGGATTCCTTCGTTCTTTCCATGGTTTATATAACACATTGAGCGCAGTCTTTCTGGAATTTCCGGAATTTGCATTTTTAGCTCAGAAGTAACCACCTATGGTGCTGTGGTAAGAGTGGTATAGTAAGAAAGGTAACTCATAAGTATGCTTTCCGAAGTCATCCCACTCATTCTTTACTGTGGTACTGTGGTACAGTGATCATAGTTGGTATTGAAGGTGGTCCACATTTGGACTTAATAGGAAATGCTGAGACATTTCACAAGATTGAACTAATTATGGCCAATGTATCGTTTTTCAGCCTAATTTTCTGTGTGGCAGCTCCTGAATTCCTGGGCTTCAGTCGGGGGGGGAGTGAAATTAAGCCACAGAGCATACCTTGTATATTAACTTGAATTGTTTTGAGCCTGTCTTCAGCGACTCAGATTGAGTGCTGAACCTCCGCTTGATTGCTGGCTGCAATAGGGTTGGCTTTCCCCCTTTGGATTACCCCCCACGGCATCGGTCCCAAGACCGATCCAAGCCCCCCACACAAACAACATACCCTTGGGGTGGGATGCAGTAGATCCTAGGGGTGCTGAATTACTCCTTTTCTGGCCTGGTGCGCGCGCGACATAAATCGTGATCGGGCGTGAGCCTACTGAGTTCTTATTTTCCAATTCTGATTTCTGTGGGTCTGAATTTACGGGATCGTGGACTTCTGGGGTTTTAGACCCGTACAATTTGATTGGTGCTCTTGGTTTGGTGTGACCGGCTGATTTTGCCGTTCACACATGTTAGAGGTTTGACACACACGAATCTTTGCCGCCGTAGCGTTGCTCGTGGAGTAGAGTACTCAATTGTGTCGCTTTGGTATTAGTAAAAAACTGAGTGTCTATTTGTTGTGCTCTTGTTTGTATGTTTACTTATCTATTTCATAGATAAGTATAGGATGACATTATGTAAGGTTCATTGTTCGAATGTTATGTGATACTCTATGTGAGAGAACTCCAACAAGAAACAAGACCAAGTGTGGGAAGTGTCTGTGATCGCCTTTGTCATTGTGCATTTACTTTGATTGAGGTTTGTGGTGTCCATTCATGTACCATGCTAAAGAATGGACATCCTTGGTCATTGGCAAGTTGGAACTTTTGGATTTTGAGTTCAGAAATTTCAAAATATCATTGGGAGAAAGTTATTTGACTTGACCAACATGGAAGATCCTTACAATCTTATACTTATCTTATGGTGGAGATGGATGGAATTGACTTCTTGCTCTTTGCCAGGACAACATTGGTTTGGTGAAGGTTATCATTCCTTCGTGCACTTCCCCCAATCCATTCTTGGCGAAATTTTTGATTCGAAAAAATTCTTGAAGGTCACCAACACCCTATTCGAAGGTCGCTCGACTCGAATTTACATGGGTTCCGATTTATTTCGACCTCTATAACGACGAATTCTTGCTCTTTACCAAGACTACATGGGTGTGGTGAAGGTTATCACTCCACTTGTTTTCTTCCTGCACTTCCCCCAATCCATAGTGGGCGAACTATTTACTTCGAAAAAATTATCTTCTTGAACCCACACCCTATTTCGAGGTCGCTCGACTCATTTTTGCATGAGTTCGAATTTATTTCGACATCTATGGCACACATTTTTATGCTTTTTGTTTGCCCATTTTTGCCTTTTTGGCCATTTTGCATGTGTGCACATTATGCATGTTCCCCCAAGTGCTACAGGTGAGGTTGTTCGGTTCCTAAGAACTATTTTCCAACACCCACACCCTTTTTCGAGGTTGCTCGACTCGAATTTGCATGAGTTCGAATTTATTTCGACCTCTATTGCACACATTTTTATGCTTTTTGTTCGCCTATTTTTGCCCTTTTGGCCATTTTGCATGTGTGCACATTGTTTGTGTACCCCCAAGTCACACAACAAGTTGTGTAGACTTCGAAGGATTATGAGGTGTGTACACCCACCCTATTTGAGAGTCACTCGACTCAAAGGTGTTTGAATTTGAATTTTTTTCGAATTTTATTGCATACTTTTTGGGGCTTTGTTTTGGTCATTTTTGACATATTTGGCCCTTTTTGACACTTCTTCACGTGTCACTCCCCCCAAATTTTTTTGGGTTGGGAAATTAAGCCCAAAAAAATTCGACGAAGGGGCATACACCCTATTTGGAATATGCCCCACTCGAATATGCATGATTTCAAATTTATTTCGAACTCAATTGTACATATCTTTGGGCTTTATTTCGGCCATTTTTGACATTTTTGGCCATTTTTAGCATTTTCTCACGTGTCACTCACCTCAAAAATTTTTGGGTTGGGAAACTAAGCCCAAATAAATTCGACGAAGGGGCATACACCCTATTTCGAATATGCCCCACTCGAATATGCATGATTTCGAATTTATTTTGAACTCCTTTGTACATATTTTGAGGCTTTGTTTTGGCCATTTTTGACATTTTTGGCCAATATCAACATGTATTGATATGCCACACCCCCCAATCTTTTTTGGAGTGGTGCACCAAGCCCGAAAATTGGAAAAGGGATCATCCACCCTATTTCAAATGTGCTTGACACAATTATGCACATGGTTCGAATTCATATGAGTGCATTGACCCACTTTTTTGATGATTGTTTTGGTCACGTTTTGACACTTTTTGATCAATATTTGGGCCAGAGTGACCAAATTAACATATCAAGGTATCCATTGCCCCTATTTTGATGATGCCGGTCGCGATGAGAATAGTCGTGAGGCTTGAAAAAATGCGAATGACCCTTCAATTCTGATTTTTGTGTTAATTTCACACGCTTTCTCCTTGCCCAACCTACTCACCGCATGCACTCTTTGTGATTTTTTTCCTTAACCTACTACCTGCTCAAGGAGAGGTTTTTTTTTATCATCAAGGACTGTATATTAGAGCATGACGCCTTGGTTGAAGCCTTGTATGTACATGTGGGAGTGTGGTATGTGTTTGGACCTAACCTTTCCCTATTGCCTCCAAGTGTCACGAGACCTCCTGTTTGTCTCTATTTTTCCCCCCTATCAGAAAGATGTCCTTGAATTATGCCCTAGGTCTTTTGATGTATTCCTGCAGGTTTTGTAGTTGAAAACCCCAAACCAAAGCAGCAAGTAGAGCAAGGACTGAATGTGGATCGAATCAATGATTGGTTTTGGAATCCAGTGTAACACAGAAGGGCTGCAGATAGACAAAGCAGATTTATGCACATAGATTCAATCACAAATGGATAATACAAAAGATTTTATATGAAAATTGGTCAGACTCTAGCCTCAGAGGTTGCATTAGGCACTTCATGTGCACTCTTTTGGGTGAAATGGTGCTGGTTAGGACTGAGAGGCATAGATGTCAGGACCACACAGAAAGTGACTTGGCCAAGCAACTGAATTCAGAAACAGTTACAAAGTAGGACCACAATAAGTGGTAGAAACAATTGAGTATAGGGGTCTTGGGGTGGGAGACCACTAGGCTTAACCTCCAAGGCCAACAAGCATGAAATGCCTGATTTATTTTGGTATGTCCTCCATGAAGGAAGGTACCTCCGCTCAGTTGAGTGGTAGGGGTGAACTTCATGGGGGGGCTAGGGTCACAACCCTAGTTACTTTGAGAAAGTGTACTTTAGGCTACAAAAGAGAGATAAAAACACTTAAATTTGTCTTAGCATCAACAAAAGGGTTTTAAGGGGGGCTTGGCCTGGATCAAGCCCTCCAAGAAAGACATGGTAGTGACTTTTTCTTACTCCCCCCTGGAGTACTAGTTCATGAAGCTAGTAGGACCAAGGAAAAAGGCTCAAATATTCCCAAAATTACCTCAGAAAATGCATTAGACTTACCAAAAACATCCTCATCACTTCATAGAAGCCTATCACACTGTAGGTACCCTTGAAAAACAGTGTAATGTACCGTGAATGATGTCCCTTCGAAGGGGCATTCCATCCCACAGGGTAAGGAATTTCCAGCCCTGTTTCTACTCGTGGCGAGCAATACCTGCAACCACGTAGTAACCATCGACTGCCATCTCATCGGCAGTCATCTCTTCGAGTTCGTCTGCCTCCTCTGGACTGGCAGCGTTCTCTAGGTCTATACGTTCAATCTCACTGTCGCTGAGGCGCCACTCATCCCAAGACAAGTCGTCAGGGGAGTGATAGTGCCTCAACTGCTTAGGTGCACACAGCAGTTCACCACCTAGACGTGGACTGCACCTGACATGGATCCTGGATCCATCTATCCTGATGATACGATAGGGTCCAAAGTAAGGGTCCTGTAGGCAGTTACGTGGCCAGGAGGGTAGGCGTGAATGATGTACCAAAACAAGGTCACCAACTTTGAAGCTGGCAGGTCGCCGTAGGCGGTTCCGTCGGCTCTGTTCACGGTCACGAATGTGCCTCAGGTTAGTACCAGCCTGGTTAGCCAGAGACTGCTTGTGTTCCAGCCAATCTCCCACAGGGCTCTTGAAGTCCTCAGGGAAAGGGGTTTTGAAGAACCATGCAGGTCGTCCTCCATGGAACAGTTCGTATGGGGTGAAACCCGTAGAAGAGCTCCGCTGTGAGTTCATGGACAGAACTGCCCAGGGCACTAGGCGTACCCAGTCCTTGGTGCGCTCCTGTTTCATCAGGATTCTTAAGTTTTGCTCCACCACACGGTTCTGTCTCTCACAGAGAGAGTTAGACGTGTGAGTATAGGGCACACCTGTGGTTACCTCCACGTTGAGGGCATTTAGCACTCGTTTGTACCACCCAGCGTCACTGCGGATGCGTACATCTTCATCAGAGTGCACCTGTTTAGGTGCTCCATAGGGTTCGAACCATTGTTCGACCAACATTTTTACAGTCTGCTCACCTGTGATTTTCTTATTGCAAGGGAACACAAGGGTGAAGCGAGATAGACCACAGGTGACCACGAGGCAACTATCATAGCCGCCAAAGCGTGGTAGGCTGTGGATGTAATCCACGTAGAGAAGAGAGTTAGCACAATAGGGTATGGGTAATCTGGAGATCAGACCCCTATCCCTACTGTCGCTCTGCTTGCTGGTATGACAGCCACAAGCATCCACAATGGTCTGCATACGCGACCTCAGTTCAGTCAGGGTTAGACTAGAGTAGAAACACTCACGGAAGAAGTCCACTGAGCGATTAGCGCCAGTGTAACCAGAACTGAGATGGGACCACTGTAGGCACCCATCCGGTCGTGCCTCAGGCACCACAATTCGGTCCTCGTAGAAGAGGTACTGATTGTTTTTATACCACTGGTGCCCGTCAATGACACGGGGTTCGAGACCAGTGCTGAGGGTTTGGAGAATTTCTTCATACTCTGACTGATAGTCGGTTAGACTCCAACCCTCCAGGATTCCAGCAGTGCGCATGAACAAGTCAAGTTGGACATCCATACGCTGGAAAGCCTCTTTGGCGAGCGCCTCAGAGCTCTCACCAATAAGTGCATCGAAGTTGTTGCGCGATATATAGTCAGACAGGTCATTCTTAATGCCGGGGATATGATGAACTGTCAACCTGAACTGGCTCAGGTAAGTCCACCACTGTTTTAGCTTTGCTTTTTCCGGTGGTGGGCCCTTCTGAAAAGACTTCACAGGCTCCTGGTCACACAGCCAGACAATAGGGTTAGATCCCAGGAGTCGGGATTGTGACGATAGCACCAACATACCGGCCAGGAGTTCCTGGTCATAGGTGCTGTAGTTGGAACGCGCTTGGTTCCATTTCCAATTCCAGTGTCCCAGTGGCACCAGTCGCCACTCACTGGTAGGATAGTCATGTTTCAACGAACCATCACGGTTCAGTCCAGTAGTACGATAATGGCAGTGGGTTAGTTCAGCGGGGTTAAGCTCCTGCCATTGGTAGATCGTACCTCCCCCCCCCCTACATCAAACGGAGCGGTCACTCGGGTGGTGTGCCCTCTGGGCCCCCCCGTTTACGCGGGCAGTAGCACCGCCACCCAGGCCCCGAGCCCGGGCAGGCTCCAGGGCAGGGCAGCGCTCAGCGCGCCCTGGAGCCCCTCCTCCTGCCGTCCCTCAGCGCCGTGGGCGGATGGTCCAGTCCACGACAACACCACCAGTGCCTAGAGCAGTCAGGAGGTGTGGACCCCCCCAGTCGAGCGCCCAGGGAGCGCGCCCCCGTGCCTCATGCAGTCGTGGGGCCGCTGGCAGCATGTCAATGACCGGGAGGCGGCGTGTCCAGTCCGAACACTCCCCCGGCGGGCTCAGCGTCAGGCTCCCATGGCCTCCCTGCCGGGGCCTGGAGCACCAGGCATCACACAACCCCCCACACGCCCCCCCCCCCCGACGCGCCTCCACCACAAGCAGCCAGGGCCCGGTGGTGGCGGACCCTGGTTCACACCCGACGACCACACGAACAGCCGGGACGCCACTACAAGCGGCGACACGGACGGACCAAGCCGCAGCGGGGGAAACCAGAAACACTGGAGCGGCACCGGCGCCAGCGGGCAGGGCCAGGCGCGGCGCAGCCGTATGACCCGTCATGCCCTGCGAGCGCCACCAGCATGCACGCCCCGCCCTCCTGCCCCGCGCGCGCCACACACACAGGCACGGCGGCATCTCCCTCCCGTGTGTGCCACCACGGGGTACGGGGGCGGTCAACAGTCCGGCAGGCCTTGGGACCGGACAACCGCGATTCGCCTAGCCCAGTCGTGTCGGCACAAAGGCGAGTGCTGACCATGGGCCAGGGCGTCCGGCACAGGCCTTGACCCAAACCAAACCAAACCCCCCCTACATCACTGGCATCAGTGATCACGACTATCTCGCCCTCAGGGCGGGGCATTCCCAGGCAGTTGGAGGAGGCAATCTTTTTCTTCAACTCCTGGAAACACTCTTCCTCTCTGGAGGTCCACCTCCAGGGAGTAGTTTTCTTGATCAGGTCAGTGAGGGGTGCAGAGGAGTAAGTAAAATTGTGGATGTGACGCCGATAGAAATTACAGGCGCCCACAAAACTCCTCACATCGTGTAGACCCTTCTTAGGGTCATCGCGAATCTGCATGTCCTGTAGGGGCTGCATCTTAGACGCGGCTGGTTTCCACCAGCCATACCCCACGTCGAAACCCAAATACTCCATCTCCTCTTTCATAAACTCACATTTTTCGAGTTTGATTCGGAGATGGTTTTCTTGACAGACAGTGAAAAATTCACGGAGGAGAAGGACATGGTCCTCTTTGGTATTAGTACCCAAACTCACGTCGTCGATGTGAGCCTCCATTTCTGCACCCCGAGAAATCAACTCTTGTACTAGAGGCCTGCGCCTCAGTATGTACAAAATTTTGTTCATAAGCTCCTGGAAGAGCGCTGGGGCATTAGCCACCCCGAAAGGCATAACCTTCCACTTGAAGACACGACCCTTAGGGGTTATAAAGGCAAGCAGCTCCTGAGCTGCGGCGGTTAGGTCAACCTGCCAGAAACCAGAGCGTTTGTCCATTTTGGTCTTATACCTGCATTTGGCAATACGTCCCAGGGTGTTTTCCATGTTAGGAATACTCCCTGAGTGGTTCTGGGTTTTCTTGTTGACCTCACCATAGTCTACAACAAGACGTAGGGCAGTCGACCCTGGTTTAGCAACAAGGAAACAGGGACTGCAGTGATGGGGATAGTCCCCGTGTTTATACTCTTCAACGAGGCCAGCATCAATGCATTCTTGGATCTGGCGCTCGATTTCTTCAACCTGTTCCTGTGGAGCGGGATAGGGACGACGCCTCACTCGCGTCTTTTCGAATTCTGGTTTCAATTTCAAGTCCATCTGGACCAGTTTTTTTACAAGAAAGGGGAGGCGGCAAGGCACTGAACACCTCCTCATAGGTCATCAGCAGTTTCTTCAGGTGGGGGTCAAGGTCAACACTCTCGAGTTTCTGAAGGAAATCCTCCTCAGCATGGAGGTTGCTTTTTCCATGTTCTTTCTTTTTATGCCGATCAGCAGTTTCGGCAGGTACAGTACCATCGTCCCACTCAGGGGGACATTGCTGCCCATAGTGTAGAGAATACACTAGAGGTATCTCAGGATCAGGCAGCGTATAGGACTCATCGTCTTCCTCAGACCAGATGGAGGATTTCCAGGTCTGTCTGAGGTATTGCACACGCTCTTGGCGCTCAATACCTTCGGCCTTCAGGTACAACAGCCGTCGGAGTTCTTGAGTGTCATGCTCAGACAATGGCATGTTATTAGCAGCAGGCCGTGCCAGAGCATCAGCACTCCGGGCCACGGGTTCATCTGTGTGCACAGGCTGCATGTGTAGCACTGGTTTCCCAACAGAGGAAGCGGATTCAGAGGTTGACTCTAGATCTACCTCCTCTAGCAACAGCTGGGCCAGGAAAGCACTATGTTTTAGGTCAACACAGCTCGGATCAACAGAGGGAATAGTGCTGGCGATCTCAGACAGTTGGTCGTCAGCATCCTCTTTTACAGCTGCAGGTTCCAGATAGTCATCAGGAGACTCACACCCTGTAGGTGTGGCAGATAGGTGCTCAGGAGATCGATTTTTGAGATCATAAAGGGTCAGGCCACGATTTTCGGCCATGACCTTATTTAGTAGCACCTGGTCCAGGTCACACAGGGGTACAGGATTGCGAGACCCATCGATGATGGACAGGAAACTGGCCCACTCAGGGGCCTGCATAGCTGTGTCTGAGTCCTCAGGCACATAGATGGGGCCGTCGGGGAGTTGCACTCTTCCCACGGTCATTCGATCTAGCATACGGGGCCAGTAAGCATGTTCACCAGAGCAACCCCAGTCAGGGGTGCACATAACAACCCTTCCTCCCTCATAAGCGATTTTGGTTAGAACCTTCGCGAGCAGGGAGAAGGGAGGGTTAGCATACGCTAGGCCCATTGCTTTCCAGAAGAAACGGAAAGCATTGTTCAGATGTTTCGAGCAGTACAACTGCATGATGTGCTGTTGTTGGATCTCATCCAGGTTTACCTGTAGGGCCGCCAGTCCATTTTCAAGAACGTGACGGGCCAGCTGGTAGTTTTCAGTACGATAGTTTGTCTTGGCTGCGTAGCGCAGCCCAGACTCTTTTCGTCCTGACAGCTCCAAAGGAACGGAGAATAGCCCACTGCCAAAGTCGCAGTGCAAAGAGTAAGGACGCTGTAGGGACAGCATTTTTACCTGGGGGTTCCTTCTTAGAAAGTCGGTGCCAATGACGATGTCAAAGGCGTCAGTGTCCAACACTCTGCAGTGTTGGGTCACGGTTTCGTCGCCCAGACATATGGTCACATCGACCCCCCCCAAGGAGTGGATGGTACGTCCATCTCCTACTCTTATGGCCACGGTCTTAGTTTTCCTGAAAGTTTTAAGCAGGCGCCGGGCCACTATGGAAAGTGTTGCACCGGTATCAAGCACCGCTCGAAAAACCTGATCCCCGATTTTCACGAGGATCCAGAAAACCAAGTCCTCCTCTTCGGAGCCGCCCCCCTATTCCTCATCAGGGAATTTCACATCCACCCCTGCAGCCATGAGGGACTTGGCCATCAAGGCCAAGCGCCTCTTCTCAGAATTTTTCCCCTCAGGGGTAGCATTATCCCCTTGGGGGCGCTTCTGGGGGACACCTGCGGCAGTAGCGGGTGTAGCAGCAGGAGTGGGTGTAGCAACAGGCGCTGATGAGCGCCTCTGGGGGTTAGGGGGTCCAGTTTTGCCACCCCCCTTGCCACCTCCTTTACCTTTATCCCCATTCGGGGGATTTCTGGCGGGCGTCTGGGTCTTCTGGCGCTCCGCCTCCTGACGCTTGAGTTTGTCACGCTCGTGTTTCTTGATGTGGCATTCGTCCTCATAGTGACGACGTTTGCCACAGTAACCACAGGTGATGGTACACCTGAAGTGGTCCTGATGGGTCACAGTTTTCCCATCTTTAGTATGCTGCTGACGTTTCATCTGCAGCATACAGCCACTGCAGAGATCGCAGTCAGAGGCATGACAAGGTCCCCCTTTGTCATTGACAGGTCGGCAGTAAAACAGGGGGGGTGTGCCTGCATCAGTTGGAACCTCGTTCATGGCACGTAGGTTGCCCCTCCCTTTACCACCTCCCTGGTTGGTGTTAGTGGGATTTTTATGCCCCTTCCCTTCGCCACGTTCGGGGGTAGGGGTACCACCTCGTCCCAACTGCTTCTTGAGGAATTTCTCCATGTGGGAGTCATTCTCTCTCTCAAGGGCTAGCTCAATCAAGAGATCCACCAGTGTATCGTACGAGTGGGTCCTGCTCTTCCTCTCAGAGGTGGAGTGGCAATCATCCCACGTACGCTGGGGGATCTTACTCATGAGCCACAGGTGGGGCTCAGTGGCTCCGTAGGAGCCCACGTTCATCCTCGAAAAAAAGTACTCCAAGTCGCACACATACTCAGAAATTCACGCAGCGGATGGAAACTCCGGGAGCATAGGTAGCTCCTCGATCTGTGTGCGTACGCTGAGGTCAGTCTCATAGACTGGGAATGTTTTCTCTAACCTCAGGAGTACCTCTGCCCAAGTAGAACAGGTTTTCACAATCTGTTTGACCTGTTTTTGCAAAAATTTCTTTTTGCATGAGCGTTTTAGCAGTGAACATTTGGTGGCCACATCCACATGGGATTGACCAGTCAACAAAAGGAACTCTGCAAATTCTTCTGCCAATTCAGGCAGATTTTCGGGGTCGAACTCCGGCAGTTCCAGCTGGATGTTCGCCTGGGCAATTGGTCTGCCCGTCTTCCCACCCCCCGGAGTTAGGCCTGTAGGCGACACGCCGGCAAGAGGGGCCAGGGCTAACAGTCCTCTTCTCTCAATCTCTGTGACAGGCACGTCCTGCAGATCAGCCATAGGCACTGTCCTGGCACGGGGGTGAAAGGGGCTGGGGCAGGTGACCTTAGGCAACAGCCTTGAGACCCTTGATCTCTTGAGATCTTCGGCCAGGGTACTCAGCCCTGGAGAGAGAGAGGGCAACTCAGGCTTGGGTAAGGGTTCAGCAATACCCAGCTTTGCCTTAATGGCCTCTGATAGGGCCGTCACATCTGGATCTTCTGATCCAGACAGGAGTTTGGCCAACAGCTCGGCCGTGTGATCCAGGGCTCCGTAGGTTGGCCTTGGATGATGTTTTTCTTCGACTCGTGTTGGGCCCACTTCGGGAGCCCTTGGGGTTGGATAACATGGTCTTGGATACTCAGGTCTTGTTCGTCTTGGCAGGGATGCAGTGGACGGAGGAACCGAGTGCGCGTAGGACCCCAGGTCTGTACGTGGTATGGATCCATGTACAGCCAGTGGCTCCTCTCCATCTTCCCCACGGATGGATTTGTAGTACTCCTGATGTAGGATTTTTTGCTCTCATTGTTCACTTTAAGGTCCGTACTGGACCGCAGAAAGGCAGTTCGGGAGAAGAAAATACACAGAGTACTCTACACATGGCGATTGGGCCTTATAGGATACTATATGTGCTGCCTGCGCTGCTTGGGGTGTGTGTGGTGTGACAGGGGATAAAGGGGGTGTCGTGGTGGGTAGGAGGAATGGTGGTGTCTATGATGGGTGGTGGCTGGTGGGGCGAGCCCCGTGGTCTTGTGTTGCGGGCGGGCCCGTGAGTGATAACACTGGGTGAGACAGGGAGGACACTCGCATGTGTGGGAGGGGCGTAGTGGGAATGCGTTGTGGAGAGTATGTGTCATGATCTGTGGGCGGTGTGTTTAGTAAATTGTGTGCCTAAAAAGCGGCTGTGTGTGTTGTGTGTCAGTGTGTTTGGCGTGACCGTGCTGATGTCAGATGCATGTAGAGGTTGGCTGGACAATTTGTTGCCTACGGCACTGTCTCGAAAACCTGGCTGTTTCACCCCTAGGGGAAAAGACAACAGGCTCAGAACAGTGGAAAGGGAGGCAAGGGCGAAGACGAACACGACGAAAAAACGCCGAAAGGGACGCTGGTCCGGCACCTTGGGGTCACTAGCGTGCGACCTGTTTTGCACATTTATGCAAATGCTCATTTGCATTGATGGCATAAGTAGAGGCGATATCAATAGCGCAATATGTTAAGCGATAGGCAGAATATAAGTCACTGGATTAAGCATGTTGCTCCTGCGTTGTCGTGCGCAAAGCCTTCAGCTCGAAGCTTCGGTTTAGTGCATTGAAGGCATTCGAGTCTTCGTTCGA
Organism: Eutreptiella sp. 'Long Island Sound 2002'; assembly: GCA_964036045.1. Lineage (NCBI taxonomy): Eukaryota > Euglenozoa > Euglenophyceae > Eutreptiales > Eutreptiaceae > Eutreptiella > Eutreptiella sp. 'Long Island Sound 2002'. Next base: position 31,196,093 of record OZ038382.1, read on the forward strand.
AGTTGATGAACCCACAGCTGCACTGCCAGTCGGTCCAAGTGTTCGGCTGTCCCCACAGTTCTTTGACGCCGTCATTGAGGCCGTAGGATAGGCGTAGGAAGGTCACCGACGAGCCGTTGACAGCTGCTGACGCTGTGAACTGTTCGGAAGCGCTGGGCATTGCACGGCCGTGCGGAAGTTTTTCATGTTCGACAACAAGAGGAGGAAAGTGTGCTGGGCTTGCGAGTTGTTCTGGGTGCAGCGACTGACTTACTTCTGCAAACGAGGCGCTCAGGTTGTCTAGCGCGTAGTGCGGTGCCGAATCTGTTGAGGGCTGCCGAGTTTGTGTTTTGCGGCAGGCTCGTAAGAAAGCCGGCAAGGAGTAGATCTTCCGCCGTGTCAGTCCTTTTCGTCGTACGCGGCAGTTGCGACGGGAGCGGCCCTGCTTAGGCATACGCCGTAGCGGCGCTGTAGGGCGGAGCGACTGGTGCATTGCTCGGTGGAGACGCGAGATGAGCGTACAGAAACACACAACCAAAAAGAGAATGCTGGTGGAGAGAAATGCCGGGGCGGCGTCGACCTCAAGCACTGGGACTTGCTTCACTGAGGGTCGGGGGGCCCAGTTGTCATTGTTCTCTTCAGTGTAGTGATCGGTACACGGCTTCGGAGATCTCTGCTCTGGAGCGTAAATTTGTGTCAGGCAGGTCGTAGACGGCAGTGGCTCTTTCCGTGTAGGAGGGGGAGTCGACGCATGGTAGAGGCCTGTTGCGGGAGGTGTGACACAAGAGCGTGGGGTTCTGGGGAACTGATCTATTTTTTGACAGAAGGCTGTGTAACTCGAGATGCTGGGCGACGGCGATCTTTAGCGTAGCAGAAGCAGCGTCAATGTAATTCTCCAGCTGTTGGATCGGGTCTGCGAGGTGAGAGTTCTGTAGCTGGGCGGCGCTCTTCCAGTCATCAGATTCTGCGACTGATCGCTCCAGACACTGAAATGCGGACGATGAGAAATGACCCCAGTTGGCGCTGGGGTCGCTTTCAGTAACTGCCTTCGAGGACATCCAAATTCTTTCACATACTTAGACAATTCACGGTTCCGCGCAGGCGACAGAAATTTACTGCTGATGTAGGATGTACTCATCCATCTTCTGCTTCAGCTCCTCATACTCCTCAGGTCCTTCAATGGCAGTTGAGGATGAAGCTGGACAATTTGATCTTGATACTGAAGCAGCCACACGTCTGTGGAGGTGACTGAAGCTGTCTCCACCGTGTGCTGCTAAGGCCTCGGTTGTAAGGCCTTTATTCTCTTCCGCCCTTCTGCGTTCTGGATCTCCTTGGGACCCAGATGCGCCACTGAGATGATGTGGAGCTCGGTGTGGTGGTTCACTCATTGGGTGGACCATGCTGCCCATTTGTACTTGGACAGTTCGGATAGGCCAGGTCCTGACGCTTGGCGTGGACATGATGAACTTGTTGTTGAGCTTTTGTTCTGCACTTCTTCTCAGGGTCGGTTCAAAAGGTCACAAGGGACTGTCTCTGCTACCGGAAAGATGTCCTTGAATTATGCCCTAGGTCTTTTGATGTATTCCTGCAGGTTTTGTAGTCGAAAACCCAAAAACCAAAGCAGCAAGTAGAGCAAGGATTGAATGTGGATCGAATCAATGATTGGTTTTGGAATCCAGTGTAACACAGAAGGGCTGCAGATAGACAAAGCAGGTTTATGCACATAGATTCAATCACAAATGGATAATACAAAAGATTTTATATTAAAATTCGTCAGACTCTAGCCTCAGAGGTTGCATTAGGCACTTCATGTGCACTCTTTTGGGTGAAATGGTGCTGGTTAGGACTGAGAGGCATAGATGTCAGGACCACACAGAAAGTGACTTGGCCAAGCAACTGAATTCAAAAACAGTTACAAAGTAGGACCACAATAAGTGGTAGAAACAATTGAGTATAGGGGTCTTGGGGTGGGTGACCACTAGGCTTAACCTCCAAGGCCAACAAGCATGAAATGCCTGATTTATTTTGGTATGTCCTCCATGAAGGAAGGTACCTCCGCTCAGTTGAGTGGTAGGGGTGAACTTCATGGGGGGGCTAGGGTCACAACCCTAGTTACTTTGAGAAAGTGTACTTTAGGCTACAAAAGAGAGATAAAAACACTTAAGTTTGTCTTAGCATCAACAAAAGGGTTTTAAGGGGGGCTTGGCCTGGATCAAGCCCTCCAAGAAAGACATGGTAGTGACTTTTTCTTACTCTATCTTTGGCAAGTAGGGCCCATCCTCTTGGGATGTGGGATGCCACATTTAAGTTGGTCTTCTTCAATTTACTGCCGCGACTTGACTTTTCATGGACTCTACTCTCGCCACATCACACACACACAAGCATACCCACATACACGTGTGTTTGCCCCGCCTAATCTTCTTGTGCGATGTCATTTAAGCTTGATGGCCCTCTTCCTCTTTGCCTTCTCTGCATATGTCCAGCACCGAGCCCGGGGCTTGGTGACTGCACGGCGCGTTCGGGGAACTCCCACAACCTCCATTCCTACGGGGACCAGTGCTAGATGGACCATGCCTGGTGTCCCCCTGTTGAAGCCGATCTACTGGCACCTGACGTGCGGTATATGCCGGTTACAGGTGATCATTCACCCCTCCTACACGTGAGCTGTCTGTAGAACAGGGTCAGGGGATCCGCTGCACTTCGGCCCTGATGTGATGTGGAGCCGCCGACACACAAACAAATCAAGTCTTGGGTGTGCATTGACCTTGTGTGGTTTGGTGTTTTCCTTTCCCCCCTAACCCCCCATGTGTCCTACGCTCTTCTGCTTGGTCACATCCACACCAACCGGTATGGCTGTAGTTCCATACCAGCCCAGAGAGAGCCATGGCCCATCCTCAAGGCCATAAAAGATATGAGGTTATGTGAGTTGTTGTCCTTTGGGTCCTAAAGGCCCGGGAGGGCAGGTGCGGGCCACGTGAGCTGTCTGTACCAGCTAGGTAGCTCACTGCACTTCGGCCGTGAGCTGTACCACCCCCCCCATGACGTGCCGTCAATATTTTTTTCCCTCACCGGGTACCACCGCAGCAGCCACCGGCCAAGACGGCCCACGCCACCGTCTTAGGGGCAAGGGGCTCGCCGGAATGTGCTGTGGTGAGCCCTATGGCGAGATGCAGCGTGTAGGTGAACAAGACTCCCCCACCCGAACCTTACTTGGTGTGCCGTTGAGCCGAGAGTGAGTCTTGTGGCCGGTACCCCCCCCCCCCCCATGGTATGCAACTGAAGGTAGTACTGCTGTCTGAGCTCTGTTTTCTGCCACGTCTATTTTGGTTGCCGACGGGTAGTCAAGTGCGGCCACGAGGGCGATGGAGATAGGGTTGAGTTGGGCCCCCATGTGTGACCTGCGGCAGATATCCCGCCAGGAGAAGGCCACGTGGTGTTCAGCTTCTGCGGGCCCATAACACCCCATATATTCAGGTAGAGTGGTCGCTAAGGCCGTGAAGGCGTACTTGGGGTGGTACTGGGAGGGTGTGTAAGGAGGTTACACCTGCGGGTTGTGTTGCTGATTCCTGATTTTGGGCTTTTCTGGTGTTCCTTACGCCTGGAGTGCTGAGTTTCTGTCACTCTGGACTCCTGGGGTCCTGAATTCTGCGACTGCTTGCTTTTGTGCTTGCCTGAAGGCTGAATTGTTGTCTTTTTGTCTGAATTTCTGCCCTGTAGGGACCCAAGTGGTGCCGAGGCACTTGCGATCTTGAACCTGCCCTACTACACCCACAACCACGCCCACAAAGGCACACATAACCCCCCCACATCACTGTTTGTGGTCAGCCAGTCCTACATGGTTCTGGTTTCAGCCCAATCTTAGGGTTGCACCCTAAGTTCGGTCTTGAGAGCGGAGTGCAATAGGGTTGGCTTTCCCCCTTTTGGTTACCCCCCACGGCATCGGTCCCAAGACCGATCCAAGCCCCCCACTCACACAACATACCCTTGGGCCGGGATGCAGTAGATCCTAGGGGTGCTGAATTGCTCTTTTTCTGGCCTGGTGTGCGCGCGACATAAATCGCGATCGGGCCTGAGCCTACTGAGGTTTTATTTTCCAATTCCGACTTCTGTTGGTCTGAATTTACGGGATCGTGGATTTCTGGGGTTTTAGACCCGTACAATTTGATTGATGCTCTCGGTTTGGTGTGAGGGGCTGATTTTGCCGTTCACACATGTTAGAGGTCCGACACACACAAATCTTTGTCGCCGTAGCGTTGCTCCTGGTGTAGAGTACTCAATTGTGTCGCTTTGGTATTAGTAAAAAACTGAGTGTCTATTTGTTGTCCTCTTGTTTGTATGTTTACTTATCTATTGCATAGATAAGTATAAGATGACATTATGTAAGGTTCATTGTTCGCATTTTATGTTATACTCTATGTGAGAGAACTTCAACACGGATCAAGACCAAGTGTGGAAAGTGTCTTTGCTCGCCTTTGTCATTGTGCATTTACTTTGATTGAGGTTTGTGGTGTCCATTCATGTACCATGCTAAAGAATAGACATCCTTGGTCATTGGCAAGTTGGAACTTTTGGATTTTGAGTTCAGAATTTTCGAAATATCATTGGGAGAAAGTTATTTGACTTGACCAACATGGAAGATCCTTACACTGGCGTCCTTGTTGAGCCAATCCGCCACTTGAATCGCAGCCATCAACTTCATGACTGCCTGTCTTCAGCGCCTTATAAAATGCGCCATCTCATATCCGCTCAAGTCGGGGTTCGCCAGTTTGTCCTGCAGTGCAAAGGCAGCATGTACAGAGCAGCTTCAGATCACCATCCATCATTCAATCATTCATCATGCATCATGTGTCATGTGTCATGTGTCATGCATCATGCATCATGACATGCTGGCGCCCTAGCATGTGTTTTTCACATTCCTACCCAAAACCTCACTTTCACTCAGAAGTAACTCAACCACAACCCCACTCTGATGGGTTCCTAAGAAGGTGATACTGACGCGTTCCCGTGGGGGGCCTGGCCACGGGACGCTGCGGTGGACACGCGCAAGTGAGCAGGCAGGCAAAGCACTACGCTCACAGGGGCATCAATGCGCTCATGTCATGTGACAAAGCGTTGCAGGATCCTTGCCACTCTGCAACAAGGGAACGAAAGTATGTACAGCAACACATCAGGATATGTACACACAGGGTTAAGACTGGACTGGGGTAAGGGCATCACAGGACAATAGACACTCAGTCCCAACTCGTATCCCAATCCCAGGTCCGACCCTCTCCGTGGCTGGTGGGGGCGGGGGCTCAAACACAACCCATGCCCTGCTCAGTCCGGACCCTGAAACCCTGCCAATAGGGGGGGTGTCCTGCCCAGCCACAGGCGAGTTCCTGGGAACCAAGAGGACCCAAGGCCAACTGACGGTGATCCCCCATGCTCCCCTAATGGCAGGTTCCAACTCCACTCTGTGCAAGGGAGATGGCTCCGCCATTATCCCCTAGGAGTTGGTAGCTGAAAATGGGCTGTATCAGCCCAAACTGATATTAGCTCCAAGATCTCCAAAATTGACCCCTCGTCTGGGCCGCCAGAGGTAGGGACGAGGCAACTGACCCTATGCCCTTCGAATACGAACTCCCTGGAGCCCTCACCCAACTTGGTTCCCTCTGAGGTCCCGACATCAGGGCACCACAGCTTCGTCAAGTGAGGTCATGATGCCAAAATCACCAAAATTTGCATCTTTCTCACGCGTGGCTCGCCCGGCCAGGGCAGGGCCAATGGCTCACAGGATAGGAGGCAGGACCTACGACTTCTATCTGAATGTACAACATGAAATTAGGTCCGGGCTTCCTATGGGCACAGAGATATGGGGCCGCCAATTGACCGCACGGGGGGGGTGAAATTGGGGTCCCAAAAGGGGGTCATTTTGGCTGCTCGAAATGAGCCAAAATTCGGGGTGCTCCCAATAGTATATCTCCACGCCGGCTTGGAGATCGGATCTGCCATTCCATACGCGATCCAACAGGAGTCCAACGGAGGATCCAATGCACTTGGCTCCTGGAGATCTTCATGCCACTTGGCGTGGTGACAATCCCATTTGTGTCCACAAATGCCAAAATGGCAAAATTGTCCACACTCACTTTGGGCTAGCGCCTTAGCGAAGGTTGTTCCGCTTCGCCCACGTGGTGTGTGAACCATGGGGACCAATATGCATAACACCCATGTCATATACGGTCCATTGGTCCATGCGTCCGGCGTGCACGGGTAGGCTGAACATAGTGCACGGCGGGCAGCAAAAGTGGAAAAATGCTCAAGATGGCCAAAAATGCGCACACTCATGGTTGGGGCAAATGAGGCACATGCCCGACTTGGACCGGAGTGTGCCATAGGATTGGTATCAAGTCATATGTGTCCAACATATCTTTTGGGTGTCGCCCAACTCTTCCGGTATTGGGAATGGCAGGGTCGCCAAGCGAGCCCATGACTTGGGATACTCCCAAATCGCCAACATGGCGGCCACGGTATGCCAAGCCCAAGAGGATTTATTGGCCGGGTCCAAGATATGTTGGGGACCGAAGTATGTACCCCCAACACATACTTGAGTCATGATGTCAATTGAGCGCAACGTTGAGAAACACGGTCGCCACTTGACATCATGACGGGCCAAAAACGGCAAAACTGGCAAAAAGACACACAAAAGTGCCTTGAAAGGTGCACAATTATATCATAATATCTTCGGCTTGGATTGAGTAATCGGCCAATCCTTCTAAACACAATGACTTGATACCAATGACCTCCGATTCCACATATGTGCTCCACTTGGGGCGCTTTGAAAAGTTACGAGCGCTACTTCCCAAGTGGGCACATGAAAATATGGAAAATTGCAAAACACACACCTTGCTCCCAACGGATCGCTTTGGGATCGCCACACAAGCTTTCCTCCACGAAGGTTAGGCTTGCAATTGATCGTGGGGAGTATAAGGAAGGGGCTTGCGCAATTTGAGGTCCATTGGCGGGTTTGGCTTGGAGCGATGGACCCGCCAAATGGGCACGCAACACAACACATGGCACATACCACATATTGCCCCTAAAGGTAGCTCCCACCACGATATGTCATGCCCCTCCAAGGGCATAACTTTGTGTCAATCGCTCATAGGAACTCAAGGAGAGTTCCTATGCAACACCAACACTCGCGCGCTACACTCGAAAGTTATCTTAACGCACGCAATATCATGGGGATAGAGTTATAACGCAAACTCTACCCTCTTGACCATGATCCATTACGCTAGCGCGCACGTGTGGAGACGCAAGGCATATAAAGCTTCCTAAATTACGTCAGGAGTATTGTGAATACATCCCACGTTTCCTTATTGTCATTCCTCGCAAACGGCACGAGATATGACCCTCACAAGTGGCCTCACGAATCAACTTTGTTTTGCCCATATCTCTAAGACAAATGGAGGGCAAGACAAAAGGAAAGTTGATTCGTGCATAGGGAAGCAAGTAGGTCCACTCGAAAGAGGTCAAATCAAGTGCGGGGATGTCGAAGTCGGAAATCCGATTTCGACATCCTGAAAAATTCGGATTAAGGTTGCGAGTGTAGAATGTGAAAATTGCGGATGCATCAATGCAATTCCTGAAAACTTTAGAGTCTTCGTCACGATTTGCGCTAGAATATCTGTATATAACAGTTAAACTGGCGGTTACGCTAAAGTCGCGAACTAACCGCCAGCTGTCAAAAAAGTGAATATCAGAACGGAAGCGTAAAAATTGACGGAAACAATATGAAAATAAAACCCTCTTGATTCCTGATATTCTGATATATAAATCTCCGCTGGCGGTGCATCGGTTGCCGATGCGGGGCCTTACGGCACCGAACACGCTCCCGCCGGGCTCGCACCGGGCGTCAACGGGCGTCTTCCCTTCCGTACATGGGGTTAGTGGACCGGAGACCGGTTGTATGCCCTACCCTAGCCATGGGGTTCTGGGTACCGCTTCACCCTCCTCCTTAGAGCAAACCCTGGGTAGGGCTCGATAACACCCACGCATGGCAGCGGGTACCCAGGACCATTTCCTGAAGGGGGGGGGTGTCACATCCTCATTCAGGCTGATTCGCAGGTTAGGCTGCCCAAATCCCACAATAAAACAGGTACGGTGCTGTAGCTATCAGTAACTGCAAGTATAGTATCAAGTATCAAGTCCCGGGTCCTGGTGGCGATTGTTCGGCATCCAAAGGACCCGTTAACCCATACCAGGCGCACCGGGTGCCGGCTGCTACGGTCACCACCACAGTGGCAGTGGCATACACGGCCAACATAGGCGTCACACGACGACCGAGGTGGTCCCACAGGTCGAAAGCGACCACAAAGATCCATCAGGCTACCCCAAGCTTCCCAAGGCCCGCCGGCTGGGGGAGAGTCCCCAAGGGTCCTTCCTCGGGCGCACCATGTCCATATCCATACGACGCGAGTCCAGAGTGCTACAGCCGAACGAGCTCCTCCTTAAGGGATCGGGCATCAAGGCCGTCTTTTCCCTCGCCCTATTACCACGAAGGCCATACATGAGGGAGTCCTCATGCAGTGTGGGCGGAGGCGTCGACTCCTCAAACCACCAGTTTCCCAGGCAGACTGACCGAGGTCAGGAGCACCGGAGGCCGCCATCCGACTGCAAGTGCGTCTGCGAGTCGGTAGGCTCACACTGGGACTGACAGTGGCGGACCGCTGGGAGTGTAGTCAGGCAACTGGGCTTCCCGCCTGGCGCCATCAGGATCTCCACATCACAGCGAATAGGGCACACGGTATCACGGGCACTCAAACAGAGGAATCTGTACTTAGGTACTGGTCCAAGCTGGATCCTATGTAAGAACATGTAAACGGCGACTCAGGGCGCCTTCGTAGTCGACTCGCATGCCGTCGGGGGGAGAAAACAGTCCATACTTCGGTGATGTGCTGACATACAAATGCACATATCCTGGGGGGGCAGAAAAGCAAAACAAGCGGGGTAAATAGGAGTGTAAACACACTCTGGACAGAGCGCCAAACCACGCTACGGTCGGGATAAGGCAAATGCAGGAGGGTGGACAGGAAAACGCCCGAGTTCAGGCCATATATAGTCTCGAGACACACGTCGACTGGTCTGGACCCCGCAAGTGCCATGGGACCAGACCACACACTCAAAAATCGCAATGCCGATGACAGCGGCATCCGTTGCGCAACGTCGTATGGGCTTCAAGGCCCCAAGAGCTCAGAAATATCAAGGTCAGTCGCCCTACCTGGTTTCCCAAGAATTCAGCAGGGGGGGGAGTGACAAATAGAAGAAGAGAGGGGCCATCCTCCTCTGGGTTCAGCAGGGGGGGGGATACATGGCCACTCTGATGGCAGGTCACCGGAAGATGGAAGAGAGCAAGCAAGTAAGGGACGATCCGTCGACCTCACAAGCGCTGGTAACATATCAGGGGAGATCTCAGGGCCCTGATCAGGCGCCCCTGGCTGCAATCGCCCCGGTGAGTGCTGCCAAGTCCGAAACGTGGATCTTGGTCTTGTGCTTGCGGATGTACTCCATGAAGGGAGTATTGACCCGCGGCACGAACGAGGAGACGGGTTCCCAGGTGTCGTGGGACGGCCCATAGCCTCGCCAACGAACCTTGAACTCCAGACCTCCGGGTGCTGAGGCTTTCGGACGCTGATCCAGGATCTTCTCGACGGTATAGTCGTCCTGCTCAGCATAGTCGTCGTCCGAATCGGCCTCATGTGCGGCATAGCTCAGGGACACATGTTGGCCACGGAGGTCGGGTTCCCGCACACGGAGTTGACTCTCGTGGCGCTCCCAGAACTGTCCGTGACCCACCTTGATGCAGTAGGTGTCATCACCAATCCTGCGGACCACCTCGCCGGGTGTGAACCAGGTTTTGGTGCGGTGGGTGCCCATAGGGCGGGGTCTGATCACCCACATCGGGTCTCCCACCCTGAACTTCTGCACTGTCGAGCTCGGGGCGGACTTCTGACGCTCAGCATGCTCCTTCTCGACCTGCTGGCGGATGTCCCGCGCCGTTTGCTCTTGCCGCGCGAAGGATTCCTTGGAGTCCATAGCCATGCCATCACCAGACAAGGGAAGTCCCCGACCAAGGGGGTCCCTGCCGAACAGAATCTGGTGAGGAGACAAACCACCCGGCGTGGGGGTGTCATGATGGGCCTTCAGAGCAGGCCACATCTCCTCAAACCAGTTCCGACGTGGATTGGTGATGTGAATCTTGCGCAGCTTCTCAAGGAGCTGCCGTCCAGCCACTTCAGCACGGCCGTTAGACCGGCTGAGATAGGCAACGCTCTTGGCATGACGTATTCCCATGAGGGAACACATAGCCTTGAACCAGCCACCAGTAAACTGGGGCCCTCGGTCACTGCAAATGGTGCGGGGGATGTCAAAGACGGTCAGCCAATGACAAATCATCATGACTGCCACTTCCTTGGCAAGCAACCCCTTTTTGCGTGCCGGAACGGCTACAACGTAGCCGCTGTGGCGGTCCACACAGAGAACCACACAGTCAAAGGTCTCCTTGCCAATGTGCACTTCGGGCATGGAGAAGACGTCCATGGCCACGCTCTCCATGGGCTGGTCAGGAACCGGGGTCCATTGGGCTTCCCCCTTGACGTTCCGGTTATCGGGATTGCAGGCCTGACAGACCGAGCAATCCTTCCTGACCTTCTTGATGGCGGTGTAGAGAACGATATGGTCGATCTCGAACCGGCGCTGCATGTTAAGGGCTTGCTTCTTGACCCCTGGGTGCAGCATGTGGTGGTGCCAAGCTTCACACAGCTCGAGCACCCAGGACTCCGGTACTAGCAGCTTACCATTTCGGTAGAGCTTGCCATCTTCCTAAGTCAGCCCCTTTGGCCACTTATGCCTATCATCAGGGTCGGTCACAGCCCTATACTCGGCCGCAAAGGCCTCAGACTTGGCGTAGTCGTCGGTCCAGTCGTCCTGGAGGCAAGACTCCGGGAAGAGGTGCTTGTCGGACTCAGCTCCCTCAGGGGCGAGTACTCTGACCGCTCTGCTCACCCTCTTTCCGAGGGGGGCATCCGCAGCCATGACGACGAAGCATTTAACACCCTCCTCCTCCATCAGGCGCTCTATCTCAATGATCTTCTTGGCCTCAGCGGTCTCAGCCTCATCGCCATGGGCAGAGATATCCGTCATGCCCTTGCTGGCGGGATAGGCCCACCTACTGAGACAGTCCGCCACGGTGTTATCCTTTCCAGAAATATACACAACCGTGAGGTCGAACTTGGCCAAGGTCTCATGCCATCTTGCCCGTCGGGAGGCGGGACCTGAGGGGGTGTCCACGTGCTCCTTGCGCCACGACTGCAGACTCTGATGGTCGGTGCAGACGGTGACGGGATGGAGGGCTATGTACCCAGCCCATTTCCTGAGAGCCATGACGATGGCATACGCCTCCTTTTCACCGGGCGTCCACGTCTGTCTCTGGCTGTCCGCCAGGACTCGGCTCCAGAAGGCCACGGGCACGTGCCTCCCGTCGTCAAGCACTTGCTCCAAGACAGCGCCAACGGCGTAGTCGGAAGCATCGGTGCGCAGGACGAACCCTCGGTCGGGATCCACGAGGTGCAGACCCAATGCGGATAGCAGCGCCTGCTTCATCCCCTCAAAGGCACGGTTGGACTCAGCTGTCCGGACCAGAGCCTTCTTGGACCCCTTCTTGGTCTCCTCTCGGTTGCCCTTGAGCATGGTCGTCATGGGGGCTGCATACTCGGCATACATCTTGATATACCCCGAGTAGTAGTTGCAGAACCCCAGATACGCCCGTAGCTCAGAGACCGTTTTGGGCTTTTCCCAGTGCTCGATCGCAGCCACCTTGCCAGGTATGGGCTTTCGCTGCCCGTTCCCGACTACGTGGCCAGCGAAGACCACCTCGCTTACCGCAATGGTGGCCTTGTCACTGCTGCCCGTGAGTTTGTGCCGAACCAGAAGGTCCAGCACTCGAGTAACGTCCTTCTCGTGTGCCTCCAGGAGCTCCTCGTAGGCTCATACTGGGGTCTCCGGACGCGATGATCACGTCGTCCACGAAGGGGTCCGCACAGAGACGCGCCAGCTCAAGCAGGTTCTTCAGCATCCGCTGAAAAGCCGCATTGCCGTTGGTAACGCCCATGGGCATCACCTTCCACTGGAGAGGTCCAAGTGGGGTGCTCATGGCTGTGCAGGCACGGGACTCCTCGGCGAGAGGCATCTGATGATAACCATGTTTCAGGTCAATCACCGTGAAGATCCTCCGCCGGTGTTGTTTTTGCAGCATGTCCTCAATGAGGGGCAGCGTATAGCTGTCGTGCTGCGTTTGGGCGTTCAGGCCGCGGTAGTCGACCACGAGCCGCCACTCACCGGCGACCTTCTTGGGGACGACGAAGCACGGAGAGGCCCATTCGGAGTGGCAAGGCTCGAGCCAGCCTCTCTGGATGAAGTCACGGAGGATCTTCTCCATGGCCTCTTTCCTCTCGCCCCGCAGGGCGAACTCCCGGTGTCGATACACACGGGGGTCCTGCTTCAGTCGTATCTTGGCCTCGCCATACGGTCCACGCACCGGTGGGGGAAACACAGGCTTTCCGCTGAAGAAGGTATCCCCATACTTCTGCGTCAGCCTGGCCCTCAATGCCTGGATCTTGGGGCAATCATCGGACTCCGCGTTGGCTTTTCCGGGCACTTGGACCACGGAGCTTACTTGAGGGGTAGCTACTCCGCTCGCTTTCGGCTCAGGTGGTCTTCCCAGGTAGCCCAAAGGGCCATCTCTGGTCTTCCCTCGGAATAGATCGCCGTAGGTGGGTGGGTTACCCCCGATTAGTTCGTCCTGGCTGAATAGGTGGTCCAGCACCCTCTGCACGAAGGTGTTCCCATCATAGGAACCAGAGAGGATCGAGTCCACTTCCCACCAGGCTATATCCTGGCCCTTGCCCTCACGCTGGCTACCCCAGTCGTGAAAGGGCTGATCCATATACCCCTGAACCAGATCCAGCTCCTCTTCTGTGAGGGGGTCCTCTGATTCTGCGATGTCAACAGGGGGAACCGCAAAGCATTGCCGCCATGGCTCTGCTATGATGCGGTTGACACACACGAAATCCGTGGCGTCGGCCTGATCAAGGCCCCCATCCACATAGTGGAATTCTGTTGGCCATCTCTGGGGTGGCATGGGCTGTCCCTTAGCGTCCTGATAGACACTCTCTCCAGCTGGTAGGACGACCTTGTTTAAGGTCATGTTGGTCAATGAGGCTACCCAATGTCGGGTACTTTCCTCCTCGGTGCATCCCATAGGAACAACCAGCACTGCCTCGGAGCGGTCCTTGCGTATCTTCGCTACCGCCCTTGGAGTGTCCCATCGAGTCCAATGGATCCACATCAAGCCCTGATGCGGACCCCAGTGATTCTTCCACGCGGAGTCCTGGGCGCTCCAGTAGTTCTCGCACACCCGAAGATGTGCGGAGGTTCCTGAAGAGAACGCATCCAGGGCCAGATCCGAAGCTCCCAGGTCCGCAACAACTCGGCTCGCCACTTCCGGCCTTACGCCGTACTCCTGGTTTGCTGGCCCAGTTGGCTCAGTGCCCAGTGCGGCTACTTCGAGCTGATCGCGTTCGGGGTGGATCCATTGGCATTCCACATGGTGCTCAGGTGACGAAAGCCACGAGAGCTGGTCGTCCTGGTACAGGGTCATGGGGGCCTGGGCCGGGAGGACGCCGGAGTCCGTCTCCATCATGAAGTCGTACCCAACGTTCATGTCCCAGTCCATCTCGGCCTCGTAGAAGCGACCTTGCAGGAGGATTTCCTTGCCGAGGTCTGGGCGGCTCATCTCACGATGGTTCACGAACTGCAGCCCGATGGCCGCTTCCTTCGTGCCTCCCACCATGTACTGGCCGTTCGCCACCTTCAGCCTGACAGATTTCCGACTGTCGTTCAGACACTCTGGCGGAAGTAGGCCAGCCTTGACCAAGCTGACTTGAGCTCCCGTGTCGACCAACACGTCGAAGACCTTTTCCACTTCCCCGCATAAAGCACGGACCTTAAGGTGCAACTGCCGCTCACGCCCAACTCGGCGCACGGCGTGCAGGCTCAAGATCTCCGGCCGTTCCAGAAGCTCGACAAGCAACTGGTGCAGGTCGTGGACAATGGGCTCAGGCTGCCCATCTGCAGCATCCAGCTGCGGTCCGGGTGATCCTCTGATACTCTCGGATAGATCTTGTAGTACATCAAACACATTCTTGGTCGCGAAGGACTGACGGGTGCAAGGGTTCGTGCCTTCACTTGCCCTTACCCCGCCTCCGCGATTGGGTGCCGGACCGGGCCTTCCGCCCGCGGCAGTCCCTTTGTGCTTATCGACTCCCGACTGGGATGGTTCGGCGCTTCCCACGTCACCATCCTGCGACCGCCCTAGCTGGGGCCCTTGGCTGCAGGGGCTCCGCTAGGGGGCGTCGATTGTGGAAGAAGGGGTGTTCTCCTCCGCATCAACCTCGTTGACGCCCTTCTTCCTTCCCCTTTTAGTCTTCTTGTCCTTGTTCTTGTTCTGGTCGTTCTGGTTGTTCTCCTTGTTCTTGTTGTCCGACCTGGGGACCCAGTTCCTCTTGATCTCCTGGATCTCCTTGGGCAACTCGGTCCCGTGCGACACCAGCTTGGAGAGCTCGTCCCTGTCCACCTCCACCTTGGCTTCCCGGATACCCGCGGGCGCACGCTTCTTCGACCCGTGCGCCTTCTTGTAAGCCTCCGTGTCGGCCTTGTGGGTGGGGCATGTTCGGTGGTCATGGTTGAAGCCTTTCTTCCTCCCATAACACACGAAACAGCCCTGCGGGTGAGCTCAAATGAACTCCCCAAAGGACAGCGGAGGGTCGCCAATGCGGCGAGGGTCCCTCTTCTCCTTCTTCTTCCAACCCGGCTGCAGGGGCTTCCAGCTTCCCCGGTTGTTCCCCGCGCTCAGGTTGTTGGCCACGAAGGCACAAACGGCCACCTCGGCGGGCTCATCGTCGTCGTCATCGTCGACGGGAGTCTAATCGCCGTCGGCTCCCGCTGTATCCATGGCAGCTTCCCCGCCAGGTCCCTCGCCAACGTAGTTGACGTCGCGGTCGCCGGGCCTCAACCCGCGGGTGTGGTGGAGGTTCCGGTACTCCTTGAGCACCTCCTCTCCAACCCACTCCAGGATCTCGTCGCAGCTCATCCGCGCCGGGATGGCCTGCAGACGGATGGTCTGGCCGCTCAACTCACACTCGTCAAGGCGCCACATCGCGGTCTTCACGCGATCGCCCGAGACGGCGATGTGGAGAGCGTTCCGCAGGGAGTGCCGTTTGACATCCCGGGCCACGTTCTTCCTCGTCCAAGCCACCACGTTCGTATGATACTCTTTGGGGAGCATCATCTTGACCGTGTGGTTGGACTTGGCCCGCTTGGCTTCCTCCTTGGTGACCCTCTTGATCCATGCTTCCGGCAGCATGGAGAGCAGGCGAGCCTGCTCGTCATCCTCGTTCCAATCCTCCACGTTGCGGCGGAAGAGGGTGTAATGCCCTCGGAAGTCACGCCAGTCCCGTAGGCGAATCTCCCGTCCATCATGCTGAAGCTTGATGGACTTCCACCGCTTGGCAGCCACCTGCGGAGCGTCCACCCGCTCCTGCTCGTTGAGCCACTTCCTGGCTTCCTTGAGGCTCTTGATTTTCCCCTCCTTGGTCGCCACGAAGTATAGCTCTCCGAGCACTTCCGGCAGGCGGTACCTGAACCGTCTGAAGACATACTTCTCCGCATCAGCGGGATGCATGTCCTCAGTAACGGTTACCCCCCAATCGTCCAGCTTCTCCAAGAAGCGGTCGAGGTTGAGGGGGTTGCCGTCGTACATGGGGGGCTTGATGTCCTTCAAGTCTTCCCACACGGCGGCATCCGCGGCCTTAGAGACCATGAACGCCGGCCGCGAGGTCGACCGAGGTTCCCATCGGCCTCTCCCACGGACTCCCACGGCCGCCACGTCCATCTCCTCCATGGAATCCCTGTGGCTACGCCGCGGTTCCTCCATGTACGCTGAACCCAGATGTTCACGCCGTACTCCTTCCATGTATGCCTCCTCATCACGGCGCCGGCGGCTGTGTTCAGCGGCCTCCCGTCGTACACCACGCGGCGGGCTGATGTCGAACTCCTCCAGGTCCAGATCCAGGTCCTCACCTCCGCCGACGTCCCACTCCACGTCTCCTCCGGGGACCTCATCCCTGAGTCCACCATAACGTCCTCCAGCCTTTGGGATTGGCTCCGGGGCTGGTGCCGGGCGTCGGGGGCGTACAGGCGTCCGCGATGGAGCACGGCGGTTGTGGTAGTCCGAACTGAGCCACTCATCACGCCAGTCCTCACTGCCACTGCCGGGCGGCACGCGCTCGTTGCGGCGGCCCGCGCTGTGGTGAGAGGGGGCGGTGAGAGAGGGGGCACTGGATCTGGGGCGACTCCTGGGGGCTCTGCCGGGGGCGTGGGGTCTTCCTGGACCTGGTCCGGGTCCCCAGCCGTCGTCCGACGAGCCAGACTCCAGGGGTGGGTGGTCGCTGCCGACGCTCCCACGGGCTTCCAGCGCTTCCAGCCTCTGCTGCAGGCCGCTGATGACCTTGTTCAGCGACTTGGTCTCGCCCCTGGCGATGTCCAGCTCTCTCTGCGCGCGCGCGGCGACCCTGGCGATGCGAGTCATCTCGCCCTTGCCCGTGTCCACCTCGCGCTCGAGGAACTGGACCCTCCTGCGGAGGTAGACAATCCACCGCCAGGTGGTATCCTGGTCGCCGTTCCCTGGTGGGTCGTCGGGGTCCCCAGGGGGTCCTCCAGGAGGACCTCCGCCGGGTCCGCCCGGTCCAGGGGGTCCTCCCCCGCCCCCTGGTCCGCCTCCAGGGGGTCCACTTGGTGGGCGTCCTCCGCCAGGGGGTCCTGATTGTCCTCCGCCAGGGGGTCCCGGTGGGTCTCCGCCGGGTCGCCTCGGTGGGTCCGAGGATGGGCGCTTCTTCGTGATGCCGAAGTCCATGTCGTCATCCTCGTCCATGTCGCCCCACCTGGGCGTCTCGGTCTCGGAAGACTCCGAGCTCCGGTAGGGAGGAGGGATATACTCATCCTCACCTTCTGGTTCCATGGGGACGTCTCCGCCTCCTCCGCCAGTCCAAGCCACCACTTGGCGATGTCGGCGGCCTCGTTCATCCCCGTCGCTGGCGGTGAAGAGGGGGTCACTGTCGTGGGGGTGTCCGCCCGCTGGCCTCCGTGGCCTCTCGGGGGTCTTCCCCTTACCCTTCCTCCGTCGGTGGGCGGTGGGGCCACTGCTCCCACTGCTGCCCGTGTCGGCCTCGTCCAGCGTCATCTTGGAGGAGGTGTCCCCTTCGAAAAGCTTTCGAAGGGTCTCCACTCGTGATCCTCCCGGGGGAGTCTCCCGGCGGAGTTTGGCCTCTGCCTCCTCCATTGCGGCGGCTGTGGCTGCGGCAGCTCGCGCTGCGGCTTCCTCCCGGGCACGAGCCGCTTCGGCTTCCCGGGCCTGCTTCAGCCGAGCCTTGTCCGCTTCCAAAGCGGCCAGCTCCGCCTCCGTCTTGGCCCTCTCCTCAGCGACCTTCCGTCGCGCGGCCTCGATGGCGTCCTTCTTCGCGGCGTCCGCCTGGGCCTTAGCCGTCGCTTCGGCGTGGGCCCTTTCCTCCGCCTCCCTCTTTGCCCTCTCTTGGGCAAGCGCCTCTTCCAGCGCCCTCACCTCGGCCTCCTTGCAGGCAATGGCCTCCTGCGTCAGGCGGGCTTCCTCGTCGGCTGCCGCCAACTCACCGTTGACCTGGGCAGTCGCTGCCCCATGGGCGGCTACGGCCGTGAGTCCGGCCGCAATGGCCGCCACGGTCTGGGCGTGGATGGCCATCCCATGCGCCCACTCTGCAGCCTCCACCTGGGCGATGCCGACGGCGCCCTCCACGGCAGCGCTGTGCTGCTTGGCCCGTTGCCGGGCAACCCGAAGGTTGCAGGGCACCCCACAGGCGCCCTCACAGGCGCGCGCCACGTCCCTATGGTCGGGAGCGACGCTGCTGCTGGAGCTGGCCTGGTCGGCCGGCATCCTCCCGCGGTGGGCCGACTCCACGTCGCTGCTGGGGCCTGACTTCCTCAGGAGCAGCGGACGGGGCTTGGCCTGGGTCTGCTTGGCGACTTGGATGAAGTCGCCAAGGGTGGCGTGGCCGGGGTGGTGACCGCCATTGGCCCGTTGAGGACTGGGGGCTGGGGTTCCGCCCTTGGCGCCTTGGGCGGCTTCGGCGGCCAGGGACTCCTGGTACTCCAGCCACTTCCGGTTCCGCTTCCTGTCCCCGGCGGACCGCTTCTCCTTCCCCGGAGACGCGCTGCTGCTGCCCTGCAGCCTGCGCTCGCTCCCCGGTTCCGGGAAGTTCTTCTCCATCATGTCCCACATGGAGACGTTGATCGAGGCGCCCGACGGGTACTCGTTGGGCTTCTCGTCCTCCTCAATCCCGTCAGGGCGCAGCCCTTCGCCGGGCCTGTCCGGGCGGGTCCAGGTCCTCCAGCGCCTCTGCTGGAAGCGGAAGGCAAACCCTTCCGCCCGCAGCCAGTCCTCCACGGCCTGCAGGCGGTCGGGGGCCATGTCCGTGCGGAGCTCGAAGCTCCCGGGCATGCCGCCTTCGCACTGGGGGTGGCTGTGGCGGTAGTGCTGGTCCCAAACCAACCCACGCAGTAGGTGCGCTGCATGGGGTTGGGGCCGCGGCCACGTCCTACCCGCTTCTTGCCAGTTTACCATGGCAGCGGGGGCGTAGTTGGTCTTGAGGTCCTTGGTGTGCACTCGTTCCGCTCAACGAACTGGTCCTGGTGGTGTTTGTTGAGGCGGGTGCTGCAGCACTGGACTGGGAGTGCCGCTGGTGCTGGTCAGCCGGTGGTTGTGGAGGTGGTTGACGCGGCCTTGCTGGTCGGCCGATGGGACTCGCTGATGCAGGAGTCCTGGTCTGTGCACCTCCTTCACGGTCGCGGCGCGGTCAGGGCGATGCTCTGGACGGCGCTGCTGGCTCCGTGTCGAACTCGGCGCTGTCGCTGGGCGGCGCTGCGAGCCGCTACGCTGCGCTGCGAGCTGCTGCGCTGCGCTGCGAGCTGCGAGCTGCGAGCTGCTGCGCCGCGCTGCTCGGGGTTGGTGGCCCGGAGTGGCACGCGAGGGATGGGTAACCCCGCGGCGGTGAAACGCTTTTGAGGCGTTCCCGTGGGGGGCCTGGCCACGGGACGCTGCGGTGGACACGCGCAAGTGAGCAGGCAGGCAAAGCAATACGCTCACAGGGGCATCAATGCGCTCATGTCATGTGACAAAGCGTTTCAGGATCCTTGCCACTCTGCAACAAGGGAACGAAAGTATGTACAGCAACACATCAGGATATGTACACATAGGGTTAAGACTGGACTGGGGTAAGGGCATCACAGGACAATAGACACTCAGTCCCAACTCGTATCCCAATCCCAGGTCCGACCCTCTCCGTGGCTGGTGGGGGCGGGGGCTCAAACACAACCCATGCCCTGCTCAGTCCGGACCCTGAAACCCTGCCAATAGGGGGGGTGTCCTGCCCAGCCACAGGCCAGTTCCTCGTAACCAAGGTTACCCAGGGCCAACCCATAGTGGTCCCCCATGCTCCCTGAATGGCAGGTTCCAACTCCCCTCTGAGCCAGAGATATGGCTCCGCCATTATCCCCTAGGAGTTGGTAGCTGAAAATGGGCTGTATCAGCCGAAACTGATATTAGCTCCAAGATCTCCAGAATTGACTCCTCATCCGGACCCGCCAGAGGTAGGGACGAGGCAACTGACCCTATGCCCTTCGAATACGAACTCCCTGGAGCCCTCACCCAACTTGGTTCCCTCTGAGGTTCCAGCATCAGGGCACCACGGGTTCGTCAAGTGAGGTCATGATGCCAAAATCACCAAAATTGGCATCCCTCTCACGCGTGGCTCGCCCGGCCAGGGCAAGGCCAATGACTCACAGGATAGGAGGCAGGACCTACGACTTCCATCTGAATGTACAACATGAAATTAGGTCAGGGCTTCCTATGGGCACAGAGATATGGGGCCGCCAATTGACCGCACGGGGGGGTGAAATTGGGGTCCCAAAAGGGGGTCATTTTGGCTGCTCGAAATGAGCCAAAATTCGGGGTGCTCCCAATAGTATATCTCCACGCCGGCTTGGAGATCGGATCTGCCATTCCATACGCGATCTGACAGGAGTCTAACAGAGGATCCCATGCCCTTGGCTCCTGAAAATCTTCATGCCACTCGGCGTGGTGACAATCCCATTTGGGTCCACAAATGCCAAAATGGCAAAATTGTCCACACTCACTTTGGGCTAGCACCTTAGCGAAGGTTGCTCCGCTTCGCCCACGTGGTGTGTGAACCATGGGGACCAATATGCATAACACCCATGTCATATACCGTCCATTGGTCCATGCGTCCGGCATGCACGGGTAGGCTGAACATAGTGCACGGCGGGCAGCAAAAGTGGAAAATAGCTCAAAATGGCCAAAAATGCGCGCACTCATGGTTGGGCCAAATGGGGCACATGCCCGACTTGGACCGGAGTGTGCCATAGGATTGGTATCAAGTCATATGTGTCCAACATATCTTTTGGGTGTCGCCCAACTCTTCCGGTATTGGGAATGGCAGGGTCGCCAAGTGAGCCCATGACTTTGGATACTCCCAAATCGCCAACATGGCGGCCACGGTATGCCAAGCCCAAGAGGAGTTATTCGCCGGGTCCAAGATATGTTGGGGACCGAAGTATGTACCCTCCCAACATACTTGGGTCATGATGTCAATTGAGCGCAACATTGAGAGACACGGTCGCGACTTGACATCATGACGGGCCAGAAACGGCAAAATTGGCAAAAAGGAACACAAAAGTGCCTTGAAAGGTGCACAATTATATTATAATATCTTCGGCTTGGATTGAGTAATCGACCAATCCTTCTAAACACAATGACTTGACACCAATGACTTCTGATTCCACATATGTGCTCCACTTGGGGCGCTTTGAAAAGCTACGAGCGCTACTTCCCAAGTGGGCACATGAAAATATGGAAAATTGCAAAACACACACCTTGCTCCCAACACATCGCTTTGGGATCGCCACACAAGCTTTCCTCCACGAAGGTTAGGCTTGCAATTGATCGTCAGGAGTATAAGGAAGGGGCTTGCGCAATATGAGGTCCATTGGCGGGTTTGGCTTGGAGCGATGGACCCGCCAAATGGGCACGCAACACAACACATGGCACATACCACATATTGCCCCTAAAGGTAGCTCCCCCCACGATATGTCATGCCCCTCCAAGGGCATAACTTTGTGTCAATCGCTCATAGGAACTCAAAGAGAGTTCCTATGCAACACCAACACTCGCGCGCTACACTCGAAAGTTATCTTAACGCACGCAATATCATGGCCATAGAGTTATAACGCAAACTCTACCCTCTTGACCATGATCCATTATGCTAGCGCGCACGTGTGGAGACGCAAGGCATATGAAGCTTCCTAAATTACGTCGGGAGTATTGTGAATACATCCCACGTTTCCTTATTGTCATTCCTCGCAAACGGCACGAGATATGACCCTCAGAAGTGGCCTCACGAATCAACTTTGTTTTGCCCATATCTCTAAGACAAATGGAGGGCAAGACAAAAAGAAAATTGATTCGTGCATAGGGAAGCACGTAGGTCCACTCGAAAGAGGTCAAATCAAGTGCGGGGATGTCAAAGTCGAAAATCCGATTTCGACATCCTGAAAAATTCGGATTAAGGTTGCGAGTGTAGAATGTGAAAATTGCGGATGCATTAATGCAATTCCTGAAGACTTTAGAGTCTTCGTCACGATTTGCGCTAGAATATCTGTATATAACAGTTAAACTGGCGGTTACGCTAAAGTCGCGAACTAACCGCCAGCTGTCAAAACAGTGAATATCAGAACGGAAGCGTAAAAATTGACGGAAACAATATGAAAATAAAACTCTGTTGATTCCTGATATTCTGATATATAAATCTCCGCTGGCGGTGCATCGGTTGCCGATGCGGGGCCTTACGGCACAGAACACGCTCCCGCCGGGCTCGCACCGGGCGTCAACGGGCGTCTTCCCTTCCGTACATGGGGTTAGTGGACCGGAGACCGGTTGTATGCCCTACCCTAGCCATGGGGCTCTGGGTACCGCTTCAATACTATTCATTTTTCACAACTCTTTGAATTTGGATGATCACATTTTTGGAATGCATGATTGTCATGCATGTCATGCATGATCGACCCATTGTGTGAGTGATACCACACATACTACCTTCGAAGGAGTAAGTAAGTAAGTAAGGGCGGCCGCGTGCGCAGCTTCATCTGACTCCTCCTTGTTTGTTTTACATGGTGGCCGCCTCTGGCGCGAAGGAGTGCTCTCCACCATCAGTTCCCCTGGCGACCCCTGTCTCACCTCACGGCCGAGAACTTCAACCAGGTTCCCTTGGGGCATGACTGGTGGTGGTCTCCCTTCAGTCGCTGCCCTCACGGTTTCAGCTCCTTCCGGTCACCCTTTGAAGGATCCCCCGGCCTTCCCCCCCAAGCACAGCCTATTGGGCGCCTGCAGGCGGGTCTCCCGTGGATAGCCCTCGCCGACAGCAGAGCATTTCTCTCTGTCAACCACATTCCACCTCTCCCCATCCCTCACGGGCTGGAGTACCGACTCGGCTCCCGGATGCACTTGGTTGTCGTCCATCCACGGCTGGAGGCCAGGGGGCGACCCTTTTCACGTTCCCCCTGGTCCCGCTCAGGCGTGAACCTACGTGTACTCAGCCCATTGACCCGGGTATCTCAAGGTCAACCCCCACCCCTGCGGACACCTCACTGCCGTCCCGGAGTTCAGGGCATTTTCCCCACTTCCCGTGGCCAGGTTCCCCATGGTTGGCCCATGGTTCACCACTCCATGGCGACTGGTTTCCCAATCCCATGGGGCTGTTACTTGGCGCTTTCGGCCTCCCTGCCCTTCCCATGTCCCATTCCCCTTTGCCTCACCCCGGCACCGGCCCGTTCCCAGTGTCCCATTGACTCCCTACCCCGTCGGGCCGTTGTGCGGCCCTAGCCGCACGCCCTTCCCCGCCCCGTCCCCTTGTCCCTGCATCCCGTGTTTATGCCCCAACCGGGTCGCCTGCTACCCTGTGGCGCTGGCCCATTGGGGCCTCTTCCTTCCTGAGATCGCTTCGCGCGCTTAGCACGGGTCGCTCCCTTCCCGCCCCCGTCCCTTTCCCCTGTGCCGCAGCCCCGGCCTAATCCCCTGGGCTGTCTTGCGGCCCCATACCATCCCTCATCCCGTGTTTATACCCCACCGGGCCGCCAGCAACCCTGTGGCGCGGGCGCACTGGATCCTCATCCATCTGGGGACCGTTTCGTGCGCCTATCACGGGTCGCTCTCGGATTCGAGTACACCCGCACTGCCACCTGCCCATCCCAGCAATCCCTCCGATCACACCATTAGCCAAGACCCTGGCACCGACTTGTCGGAATATTGGATGTGTCTGCCCGTTCGCCTCTCCTTCATGTCAGAGCCCTGGCGCCGTGCTGCACCCGAAGGGCACAGCGCTGCTCCACGCCTTCGCCGGCCGTACCCGCCAGTCACGACCTCGCGCTCTGCTCCGTCACTGCACCACATTCCGATACTGCTTCCCGTCTGCTGCCCGTTCTGCCCCGCACTGCTCGCCGTACCCACGATACGTCTCGCGTCCCACTGCCCGGTTACTTCCTCCGCACTCGCCTGCGCCCCGGTACTCCGCCGCCCCATCTCCCCTCTCCCCCTCCGCTGGTCCTGTGCTCTCCGCTTGGGGTTCTCGTCCGCGTCTGCCATCACCACATCCCCCTCCACTTTCAGCCGTGTCCCTGCCCTCCTCTGCGCACCTGCACCTCTCTGCTCCCCTCCTCCTCTCCTCTTGTCCGCCACATCCCCTCCTCACACTCCTCCACCTCCGCTGACCCCCCGCGTCCGCCTCCCCGCATCCCATCTGCCGGTCCCTCCGCACGCCCCTGGCCCCCTGCCCCTAGCGCTCCCCGTTCCTGCTCCTGCCCTGCCCTACGCGTCGCCACCGTACCGCCCCCGCCGTTGCAACAGCTCTCGCAGCATCTGAACCCTGGCCTTCTTCCCCCTCTCCTGGGGACAGTCCAGGCGCACCCCCGGGAGCGCCGCCCCCAGCATCCTCCTCCACCGCCACTCTTTCGTCTCCGGCCCCCTTTCCCTGGGCCTCCCCGCCCTGCCGACCAGGTCACTGAAGGGGCGGGGCCCCCTCTTCTCCTGCCTTCCCCTCGTCTTCCCTGCCCATTTCACGTAGCGGGCCAGCTCTGCCACGTCCCGCTCCGTCCACCCCGCGACCGTCCCTGGTCCCCTCCGCACCGGCGGCGGCGCATACTGCCGCGGCGGCGGGGACTCCGAGTCCCAGTCGGTCGGCGTCGGCTCTGGACTGGGGCTTGCCGGCCGCGGTGCCCCCTCCACCTCCCTTGCCCCTCGCTCCTCGCCCCTGCACCGCTTCCCCCTTTCCTTCCCTGCCTCCTCGTCCTCCTCCCTGGCAGTAAGAAAAAGTGCTTTTCCAATGCTTTGAGGCATACTCTAGTTGTATTAGGGATGCACTGAGCATCCAGGCATTTCTATCTTAGTATTGGCGCCACCAAAAGTGGTGATAACACATTTTGACCTATGGAACCAAACACCCAATCAGGATATGGAGTGGACCCCTTAATCCCCTTTCAATGTGAGGCAAATCATCTTTTCCTGAGCTGACTGAGAACTGACATATCCAAGGCAGAGCCTATGAATTTATCTATGTTTTTCCAAGAATTCTTAGCTATCCTAGTGGTATGCACCCTAGGTGGCTGAGCACCTCTTTTTGAGAGCTAAGTAGGAAGATCCCATGTGACATGGCAGTGACCTCATCGCCACATGCCCTGCCACCTCAGCACATATGGGACCCAAAACAATGAGTGCACATCTCCTGAGATCGCACTATGGAGATAGAGTGACCATGGGGCAGTTTTCCAACTCTTTTCCAAAACATTTCAGCTATCTTTGTGAATATGCATTCCGATTTGACCTGAGTTGCAGTTTCTGTGAATATCCTATCATCTTTCACTGTTTACACTGCAGCCCTTCATGCTTTGATCCTGAATTCTCTTCTCCTTGCATACCTCTGGCTTGGGCTATCCTGGATTGACTTTATTTCATCAAACAAAAGCTTTTCATCTCCAAAAACAAGCAGCAGGAAACCCTACACCAGCAGCAAGCAGCAGGAGAGACAAAAACACAGTGCTGAAACCACTATAAACTTTTCTGGTAGCAAGAGGCAGTCTGTCTCTGCGCACCGGCAGCAACCCCGCGCCGTACATCCAGTGCGCCGAGTACAGGCACATATAAGCAGAAGGGTGACTGAAGATGGACACAAGGAAGGAGGACGCCGACGTGAAGACAGCGCCAGCGCCTGAGGCACCGGCAAGGCCAGCACCTGGCGGTGTACCTTCGGCGGAGCCCTTACATGGGCCAGTGGAAGCGGCTGAGGACTCGCTGGATGGACTCCAGACGGCCTTCGGGGCCCTGTCAGTCGAAGAGGTGGTCTCTCAGCCTGTGAAGAGGAAGAGAGAGAGCGAGAAGGATGCTGGAGACGAAGCAGACGAAGGAGAGGAGCAAGGGCAAGACCTGACCAATGTCCCTACCTTTGAAGGCGCACCAAGCGTTTCTGGCCTCCACGCATCACCCTCTCCTTTAACCACCACACTCCCAATTCCAGACCCAGCCGCCGCAATATCCACTCCCATAACCAACCCGCCTATGGCAGAGGGCACAGGCTTTACTGGCATGCCTCCCTACCCCGCCTATGGTATGGGCCCACCTACCACTGCGCTCCTTGAGGCAACTACTGCCAGTGAGCCGGTGGCTTTCAGCTCTGCGCCGCGATGGTATGCCGCTGAATATCCCCATCCACTACCCGCTACTGAAACCTATGTGGATGTTCCTGGGTATGCACCTGGGTATGCACCCTTGAGTGGGTTGAGGAGAGGACCTGAATCTCTTGGTGGCAGGAGTACAGGATCGGGAAGATCCTCCAACAGGTCCCTGACGCGGTCGGAGATCAACGAGGTGCTCCGAGGAGCCACTTCAAAAATCGTGGGCGACCTCACTCAAGAGATCCGAGAGAAACTGGAGCCCCTGATGATCCCGCCACAAGCGTCACCTACCACGGTGGGAATGTCACCCCACCGAGTACAGGCCAACCACCTGGCGGCAGGGTTGACAAACACCCTGAGGAGCCTGAGGAGTCGACCGATGCCGACCCCTGCAGCAATTCCGAGACGTCCCTTCGTACCGAGAACGGCCCAGCCGCCCTACAGCCATGTGACGAACTCTACGAGGGCCGAGCTGGACCGGCTGGGGCTGACAGCCTTAAGGGCAATGGTGGACGTGCAGCCTTATGGCTCTAGTGATCTAGGCGGAGACCCCTCCGATGACGAGCCGCCATCGATGATTTCTACTTCGCCCTCGGAGGACGATGACCCGGAGGACCCCGAGGACCCAAAGGGGAAGAAGTAGAAGAAGAAGAAGAAGAAGACCCGACGCCCTGAGGGACGCAGGTCTCAGGAGGCGAAGGCTATTGCCAGCTCCAAGATCGTGGTGAACCTGCCTGAGTTCACAGGCAAGGACCTCAGCGAGTTCGCTGAGAATTTTGGCCGGTTTCTCCGACTGACCGGCCAAACCCACGCTAGTGGGCGAGTCAAGTGCGACCTGCTCCTGCAGTGCTGCAAGACCAAGTACCTGGAGAAGCAGGTCAGGCAGATCGTGACTAACTCCGCGACCTTTGCCAATGTGTTGGTTGCCCTGGAGAGGCAGTACCCAACCTACGAAACCGACCTCTCCATGAGGGCCGAGATCCAGAACCTCCCCGTGCTGCCCAACAACCCCAAACCTGGCAGGGTCTCTGAGCTGTTGGCCGACCTGGATCACTGGGCTGGACGACTGACGCCCGGTTCCTACAGCAGCGACGACCTGCTGTTCTGGTTGGTGGCCAAGCTCCCTCGAGAGCTATGGGACGAGTGCCGTTCGACGGCGGAGCGCAAGGCTAGATCCCTCCGCTACGAGGATCTATGCGTGCTACTCCTGGAGCTGGCGCTGGGGAAGGAGAGCGACCAGCACTTGAACAATTACCGTCCTGGAGGAGGAGGTTCTGGAGGTCATGGCAAAGGGTACCAAGGGTCCCGACCTGGGCAGGGGACTACCCCCAAACACGCCCACGCCCGTATCATGGAGACCGTGAAGGAGCTATTCCGGCGCCAAAGCGAAGCTGCCGGATCATTACAGGTGCACCATCACGTGTGCATTCTGCGGGAAGCGGAAGCACTACGAGGATGAGTGCTACCATAAGCAACGCCTATCGGCGAAGCTTAAGGGTGAAGATCCTGGCAAAGGCTCAGGCAAAGGTGGAGGCAAAGGCAAAGGCAACGACTCCGGCAAGGGCAAGTCGAAAGGACGTGGTCAAGGGCAAGACAAGGGTCAAGGTGGACGAGGAGGAGGCGCTAACCGCCAGCCCGACAACAAAAACACGGACAAGAACGGAGGCAACCCCAACCCTAATCCAGGGGGGAACTCAGAGCCCTCTGGAGGGCAGTCTGGTCCTACCACACGCTCACAAACGCAGGCCAAGCAAGAACAAGGAGCCAAGCGTGAGCATGAAGGTGGTGATGACGGCAACGCTAAGAAGAGGAGCTGTTTCATGAGGATGGCCCGCAAACTGCGGAACAAGGGGTTCGAGGTGACCTGTCCCGCAGGATTCTGACGGGGACGCTCTGCTGGCACCCAAGACCTGGTGTTTTGGGTACGTGTCCGACTAGGGGGACGTGAATACTTGGGGGTATTGGATACGGGCGCCACAATATCTATAGTGGCCAAGAAAACTTTACCTGGTGGGAGCCTGAAGAACACCATGACCACCGCTGCTATATGTATGGGGGATGGACATGTGGTGCACAGCTGCGGGGACTGTGAAGTGGAGGTACCTATGGGATCCCGGACTATCACCCATCGGTTCTATGTGATGGACACCAAGGCCTTCGACTTTGTACTGGGGACTCACTTCTTCGTACAGCACTCCCAGATACAATCCCTGACGCTGCAAGCGCCCTACCTCCTCTACGTGGACCACGGCAGTGGCAGAGAGTCTGTGCCACTGGAGCAGTCGGAACATACCTCGAGTTACCTGAGGCTATCGAAGGAGGAGCCCTCGAACATGATGGCGGCCTCCAAAACTGAGGACTGTCAACTATTGGGGGAAGTCCTAGACCAAGGTCTGAAGGAGTTGGGCTACTCTCGAGAAGACCTGAGTGTGGAGTTGCTCGCCAGCGACAAGCAGCATGTACTGGACCTTTACTGCAGCAAGGGGAAGAACTGCAGCTACAAATTTTACTGGCCCTCTTTCGGGATGGCCTACGGGAACCCCAGGTTCAGTGAACTGGGGAAGGTGCTGACCAAGGTGGCCTTGGAACGTTCCCGTATGGTCCTGTGTTCCCCCGATTGGGGGGCCCATGGGGGCAACGAATACTGGCGAAACCTCCTGGAAAGGCTGACTATCAGCTCTGTTCGTTTGCCTGATGAGGCCATCTACGTGCCTCTGGGACGCAAGACGCCTATTGGGAAGCCCGGATGGCGGAGTATGCTCAGCGTGGTGGACGGAGGTCTTACCTCCATCCCCTGGGAGGATCTGGACCCGACTCTGGTCCAGGCTATTCAACGAGAAAGCGACAGACTCGCCTTGGGTAACTTGAAGGATCGCCTACGAGCTCAAGATGCTGTTGAGACTACACCCGGAGGAGATGAGTACGTCGTGACTGACACCAACGCCCCCAACTCTCCCTGCCATGTACC
Source organism: Eutreptiella sp. 'Long Island Sound 2002' (assembly GCA_964036045.1). Lineage (NCBI taxonomy): Eukaryota > Euglenozoa > Euglenophyceae > Eutreptiales > Eutreptiaceae > Eutreptiella > Eutreptiella sp. 'Long Island Sound 2002'. The sequence continues at coordinate 31,224,957 of OZ038382.1, forward strand.
TGTTCCTGATGGAGTCTCTGAGTGTGGACTATCTGAGCCACCTAGCTCTATCCACTCAGATGACGAAACTGAGCACGACGCCTTCTTCGTGCAGACCTGTGTGGAGGAAGTGGAGAACGCCGAGTACGTCGCCCCACTGAAACCCCTACTCTCCATGAGGGTGGAAGACCCCGTGGACGAGGACCTGGACCCTCGATCCAGGCTCAGGGAGTATGTGGATTCCAAGAGGAAGTTGGTGGCGAAAAAGCTATGCTACGCGAAGCCTACCCGCAGCTCATGGCAACTGAAGCAAGGACGTATGGGAGACCTATCCCAACTGAAGGAGGACCTCGAACAGAAGATCACCACCTGGCAAAGGGAGGTAGATCCTAAGCTCATGAAGAGCGTGTGGGGCGCCCATGTGAGGACCCCAGAGGAGGACGACCCCTCGGAGGAATGTGTATGTGAACCCCCTCGAGCGTGCCTATGTTGCCATCGTCCACCGGAGATGGTTGAACAAGACCTTCTATATGCCTACCAAGGGCTGAAGGACACTACCACGGGCGAAGAGTCGGTGGAGGACCACCTCCCGACGTCTATTCAGGGGGCAAGCAACTTACACTCTGACGAGGACAGGGAGGACAAGATCAAGGTATTGGACCCGCGGGTACAGAAGCTTATAAGGACCTATCTGGAGGTGTTCGGAGAACTACCCCCTCCAGCCTCATGTGACAAGCTGGTACAGATGGACCTCAAGCTGAAACCCGAGTTCGTGGGTCACAAGATCCGGAGGAGACCCTATCCCGCTCCTAAAGAGCAGGCCGACGAGATTGAGCGACAGATACAAGAATGTATCGACGCTGGCCTAGTCCTGGAGTACAAGGACGGGGACTACCCCCTACACTGCAGCCCCTGTTTCCTGGTGGCTAAACCTGGGTCTACAGCCAAACGGCTGGTAGTGGACTACGGAGAGCTGAACAAGAAGACGCTGAACCACTCAGGGTCCATTCCCAATATGGAGTCTACCCTGGAGAAGATAGCCTCCTGCCGCTACAAGACCAAGATGGACAAGCGAAGCGGATTCTGGCAAGTGGACCTGACGCCCAACGCACAGGACCTACTGGCCTTCATTACCCCTCAGGGGACGGTGCTCAAGTGGAAGGTCATGCCGTTTGGCGTGGCTAACGCACCCGCTCTATTCCAAGAGCTGATGAACAAGATCTTGTCCATCCTACGAAGGAGACCTAAGGTGCAGGAGCTCATATCCCGTGGTGCTCAGATGGAGGCTCACATCGACGATGTATGCCTCGGGACCAATACCCGGGAGGATCACCTAATCCTCTTGGGTGAGTTCTTTGCGGTCTGCCAGGAGAACCACACACGACGCAAGCTGGAGAAGTGTGAGTTCATGCAGGAGACTATGCAGTACCTGGGGTTTGACGTTGGCTATGGGTGGTGGACCCCAGCGGCCTCTAAGGCCAAACCCCTGATGGACGCCCAGGTACGACACGAAGACCCCAAGAAAGGACTTCATGATGTACGCAGTTTCATTGGGGCGTGCAACTTCTATCGCCGCCACATCAAGAACTTCACCTACCCCAGCGCCGTTCTGACGGACTTGATCAAGAAGAGTACTACTTGGCGCTGGGGCCCGCAAGAGCAACAAGCGTTTGACGAGCTCAAAGACAAGGTAGCCAGCGCTAAGTGCTTGGGCGTGCCTAGGGCACAAGAGGAGATTATCCTGGTGACCGACGCCAGCAATGTGGGCGGTGGTGGAACGTTGTTCCAATGGCAAGCACTAGAGAAGGAGGAGTTCGACTCGGCCATTTCCCAATGGGGGACGGAAGGTCTCAACCGAGATGGAACCCTTGAAAGTGCTGCCCTAGGTCGTTGATGGTGCCGGAGGGCTCAGGGCCGGCAAGACCGGGGGGGCAGGCACGCGAGGAGTCGACCTGAACGCTGCTGTTGGGGGCAGAACCGGATACACGGACACCAACGGAGGCAAGAGCGGCGACAACGGAGGCAAGATCCATGCTGATTGTTATGCGGCAAAAAATCCCAGTCTATGAAGAAAATTGATGCGGATTATCCTAAGTACATCTGAGTGTCCATATCTGTCTGAAAAGATTTATATAAATCCGATTGTGAAAAAATATTTGGCCGATCTGGCTCGCGCATGCGCGTCAGCGGCAAATGGCGATTCCGGGTAAATGATCGGAACGCGGCGGATTTACGATGAATGGACCGCGGAATCAGATCCGGCACATCAGAAATATATAGGTCTGATCCTGAGACTGAGCTGCGGGGCGGCGGTTCCGCCGAAGCAGAGAAAATGACCAAAATGTAGCCAATCTGGGGCAGATCTGTGAAAATCTGAGCAGATGGGGGTTAGCCGCACTTACACTCCCCCTCCAAAAACACACTGGGGTGTGTCGCTACGTCAACGAAGAACGTAGTGCGGGTAAGTCCCAGAAGAAAATAGAAATGTAGCCTCGATGGGGCGAAATCTGCTTGATCTGACCTGATTTGGGCTGAATTGGCACTGAATCAGGATGGATGAACCTGAAATGAGACAGAATGAGGAGTGACGAACAGTCCTCCGTGCAGTAAAACATTAGGTTAAGGGCTAAAAAGCATGTAAACGTATCGAGAATCGATACCAAACCATGCACTGGTTGAGAATGAGGTAGATTATTGGTGGATTGAGTGGGAGAATCAAGAGATGGAGTGACATCTCGGCGCTCTGGCACAGTTTAGCTGTCGCGGGCACGCTACGGTGTCCTCCACGTACTCTACATCGTGTTACTCCCGCTTTTCTCGTTCTGAAAAGTGCAGCATGTGCTTCAGATTTGGCGCATCTGGTGGATGATCACAAAATTCAGCAAGATTGAGAATCAATTTGAGCAGAGATGAAGGAGATGAAACAATCACAGAGAGGGAAAACAAATACAAATGTAGTCTGCAGGCCCTAAGTGAACAGAAAAACATCAGCGTCAATGAACTAACTTCGCCTAACTTGCCTAACTTCGTTGAATGAGAGGAGATGACAAGGAAATCAACCTAAAATGTCCTAAAATGAGTAAATTCCCTCAGATGAAGGTGAAATGAAGCGGAATGTCTAGAACTGAAACTACTAACACCTTGTTTAGACTAGAGTTAATATATATTGTCGTTTATTCAGCTCAATTGTGCTTTCCGGCACGTTGGTTCGCGAGCATCCAACAGATTCCATGAAAATGTGGATCATGTGATGATGCATCATGATGGGACATGATGGCCCTGGATCCTTGGCATGTAACGCGCCGAAGGTTCGCTGAAGGCGCTTTACTGACAGTATATAACTGAGAGACACCGAATAGTCCTTTATTTACAGTGGCGGCGGTGTCAATTGACTTGGACAAGGCCCATCTTTCGATTGAGTCCCACAAGACACTTGGATTCACCATTTTCGACAGTTTCAGGTCGGATTGAGCTCACATTGGCGTGTGCCAAAAGTACACTGAAGCTTACGGAAGCTCTGAGGTCCAAGAGGTTGCTGTTAGAAGTCCCTGGAGCTCCTATGTGAAGGTTGTCTGAACAATTGACGTCGGGGTTTTGTACTGTTGCGCAGAATGATGGACAAACCTGAGAAATTCAAGGTAAATTCAAGGGATCTGGATCTGAATCTGGACTTTGGCTTCAGCATCACGGCAAATGAAGGTAAGATCTGAGTTCCTGGCGTCGCATCTAGTGCAGCCAGTACTACAGGGGGTGCCTGTAGGGGTGAATGTCGCCGGCCGGCGTTTTTACTATGTACATTTGCTTCCATCTGCACGAGTAGCCAAATTCCCAAGATGCACAGACCAACAGAGACAAGATTACCCCGGATCTGCCTGAATTAAGCCTGAGTTTGGGTTTTTCTGGACACGGCAGCACACTCCGTGGCTTTCGGCAGTGTATCTACGCCTTGTCTGCCGAACGGAGACCAAAGAAAAGTTGATTGACGTCAAATTATCAAACATTCGCAGTTCTCCACATCATGATGTAATCAGGAAGAATGAACAGTGGATTGAGCAGAATGTGGTTTTTTCAAGTCGTCAGAACACTCACATTGGAATAAGTGGTCGACGGGGCGAGGCTGGAGCTTTTGTAGGAGTTGGACATGCAAGGGTTTCGAACCTACACCCTTGGGCCCTAGCGACGAGTGCCATGACGCCCTGGAGTAGACGACTGTTACCCAGATTATGGTGCGGCGACTCAAGTCACGACGGATCTCCCTCAATTCGGCCAAGCACGAATACATGTGACCACCAACCTGTCTGGTGGGGCCCTCGTACGGCTTGGGCGCTGTAGATCAGCGGCCGAACTCGAAGCTTGGTCCTCATTTGGCTCCCGGGCTGGCCTGACCGCAGGAGGGGGGATCGACGGATCAGCCCTGGAATGTGGCTGCTGAGGGCCGTAAAAGGCTGGATCTCGATTCACCACAGGTCTTTTTCCGTCGCTCTCCACTCGTCTGTCGGGTTTCGACAAACAGTCTGTCAGGAGTACGCCAATTTCGGGGTGCTTCTTGAGGAAGTCGATTAACCCCTTGGTGTACCCATGGACAAAAGAATGGGCTGGTTCCCAGTTGTTGTGACTGGAATCAAAACCCCTCCACTCACATAGAAATTCCCATTCGCCCTTTTCGTCACGTCCTGCGTCTAAAATCCTCTTGAGTTCGTACTTCCCCCCTTCGATGACCCGATCGGACAAAAATTTCGAAGTCCAAAAAAGGGGTTTAACCCGATCCTTGGGGGAGGGGATCTCTCTCTTGAGGCGATCGCCCGAAACTTCAATTTCCCTGCTGACATCCACACGAATCCTCCACCTGTTCTCACCTAGACGCGCTGTAACAGCGAATGGCCCCTCACACAAGGGAAGAAGCTTATCATCTCCGTCCAGGGTCGTTTCGGATTTTCGAAGCCAAACTCGATCATCGACTTCAAAATTGTGGGGGTTTTTTCGGCCTTGATTCTGGACCCAAAGCCAGTCAGCTTGATGCTTATCGATTAATTTCGCGACAGTTTTTTCTGCTCTTTGGATTTCGTCCAAAAACAACGAAGCATCTTTACAAGGGCGAGGATTATTCAACGGCATGTTCCACCAACACTTCTTTCGTCCAAAGACAATTTCATTTGGAGAAAGGCCATGATACAAAGGCGTGTTGTGGTAACGGCGAAGCATGGCGAAAAGAATCTCAAGCCAATGGAAGTCCTTCTCACTGGCGAGTTCCTTACGGAGAATATTTATAAGTGAGCGGCCGGCTCTTTCGCCTGGCAGCGCTCGATGTGAGTGGATTTCACATCTGAGGTGATGGATTCCAAGGCGAGCACATAATTCCTTCCACCATTCGGAGGTGTACTCTTTGCCTGAGTCCGTAACCACCTCGGATGGGACGTCCCAACCTCCCATCCAGGTCTGCGCGCACCATTTGGCGGCAGCCTTGCCAGTCATCGACTCGATGTTACAAGGCAACACCTGAATATAGCCGGAATGACGGCACTGAATAAGGAGCACTCCATTGACCCTTTTGTTGGTCCAATGGCACTCTTCGTCGTCGAGTTCACCAAGATGGAAAAAATCACTGGTGACTCTGTTAAAGAGGCGCTCCGGAATAGGGTGTGGCCTCAGATGGCCGTGCTTCTTCGCGCTGGGAGGCGTCGAGACAGCACATTGGGCACATCCGGCGGCTACTTTCATACAGTGAGTATATAGCCTTGAGCCAAACAACCTATGTTTAATCATCGACCATAATCTACGGCCATGTGCGTGGGGGGACTCCCATTTGTGCCACCAGTTTAACACTCGGGGGGCCAGGGCGTCTGGTACGCACAATTTACCCTCCATCCACAGCTTCCCCCCATCCAACGAATGATCTGCATGAATTCCATCCTTGTGAGCATCTTTGGATTTGAGATTCTCAAAGACCTCTTTAAACATGGAATCATGCAGATAATCGTTCGTCCAGTCACGGATGATCAGGGAATCTTTCGGCAGGGGTGGAGTTTTGGCCGGATCTCGACGCTTAATGCCCTGAATCAACCGAAATCCACTTACAGGTCGGGTATACTCGAACCGTTTCACACTCCCTGAGGAGGGATCGGTGACTTTCTCCACGACTTTCAGTGATTTGGTGATGATTTCATGAGCATGCGCCGGATCTGAGAAGGCCGTGATGTCATGGCACGGTAATGCATGCTGTTTAACAGCGCATTGCATGCATTCACGTCGAATGAGCTTTTTTTCTTCTTGATCCCACTCGATTACAACGTGGCGGTCCTGCTCCGTACCATGGATGTTGGTACTTTGCAGCCCCTCTGAAGCGGGGTAAGCCCATCGGCTCAGAGCATCCGCTACCGTGTTGTGTTTTCCAGGCAAATACGACACATGGAGGTCAAACAGACTGAGAAATTCATGCCATCTGGCCCGTCGACCAGCTGGGCTCGCGACAGTATCAATGTGTTCGGTGGCCCAATACTCCAGAGATTGATGATCCGTTAGGACCTCGACTCGATTGGTGCCAACCCACGATTGGTACTTCTTCAGAGCGCAGATTATAGCATAAGTCTCTTGCTCACGCGGTGACCATTGCATCTGGCGTGGCGCTAGCTTCCGCGACCAAAATGCAAGAGGGTAATGATCACCTGTGGCTTCATCAACCTGTGCAAGGACAGCTCCGATCGCGTACCTAGAAGCGTCGGTTCTTATATAGAAGGGTCGGTCGAATTTCGGCACATGCAACGTGGCGACTTCGCAGAGGGCCGCCTTCAAGTGATGGAAGGCCTCCTCGCACTCGTCCGTCCACTTGACACGAACCTTTGAACCTGCCTTGCCCGCATCTCTCCCTACCTTCAATAGTTCAGTGAGGGGGGCAGCAAATTTGGCATAATTCGGCACAAAAGTGTGGTAAAAATTGCAACAACCCAGGAATCCTCTCAATTCCGTGATCGTCTCAGGGCGCTTCCACTTCTGAATAGCGACGAGCTTCCCTGGACTGGGTCGTCGGGTGCCATTCTCAAGGAGAGAACCACAAAATTCGACTGATTTTAAAAATAGTTTTCCCTTCTTTGGCCCACAAATCAGCTGATTGGCATCAAGAATGTCCAAAACCTGGTTCAGCTGCTTTTCATGTAGGGCCACTAGCTCGGCTTCGGTCAGTCCCTCCCCCTCTGTCGCGATGATTATGTCATCTATGTACACACTCACGAAAGCACGAAGCTCAGGATGAGCTGTAAAAAGCACATCCTCCATCATTCTTTGAAAAAACGGAGGGGCGTTCTTCAGGCCCATGGGCATGACTGTCCACTGGACTGGGCCACATGGCGTGCACATACAGGTGAGAGGTCGGCTGTCCTTCCTCAACGGCATTTGGTGGAAGCCGTGACGGAGATCCAGCACAGAAAACAAACGACCTCTTGCCCTCTTGGCGATTTCCTCCTCAATGAGGGGCAGGGGGTGTGAATCCGCCTTGATTTCGGCGTTGAGGTTGCGAAAATCAACAACCATTCGCCAACCATCAATAGTGTTCTGGTCTGCAGGCGGCGGCTTCGGGACTGTGAAGGGTGCACAGCACCACTCGCTGGTCATACAACCCTCAAGCCAACCAAATTTCCTCAGATTTCTCTCGATTATTTTTCTGAGTATCTCATGTTTCTGTCCATGGTTCTCATAAGGACGCTGTTTCTTCGCCTTGTACCCTTCACGAAGCTCGATGAAGGCTTCACCGAACTGCCCACGGACAGGGGGGTTTTTGATCCACTTCCCCGAAAGGGTTGTGTCCTTCCGTTCCTCAAAAATCTTGTCTCTTTTCTTGGAACACAACTCAGTGTCCACCTGATCGCCAGGCATTACTGTCGAAAAAACTTTGGCGATTTCTTCGGCCTTGGCAGGAAGAATCTTCTTACGGATGTCCCTAAAAAGGTCCGTATCAACTGCCTCTTGAAGATAGGTGGGTCGGGTGTCGACATTCCAGAGATTCTCTTCGTGATCCAGCTCCTCGAAAGGATCTATGAAAGCTTCCACACGGGGTTTTTCATAAAAAACTCTGAATTTGCGGCGCGAAGAAAATTTTTTTGTCGTCCGTGCGCCGTAGATTCTTTTGGATGTAGATCGTATTGGGGAAGAGGGAGACGAGGCGGATCCATTTGACGTTGGATCACCTTGGGCATCTGACGGACAAAAATCAGAAAAAATAGATTCATCATCAGTACCACGCTCAACCTCAGATTCAGACCCAACACAGGAATCAGTACTAGATTCAGCAGAATCAGAGTCAGAAAGCTTTCCATCCACCAGGAATGCAAGCGAACTCCAGGGCCGCTGTGGCAGGGGACCTGTGTCGTCCCTGGCATACAGCTTAATCTTCCTGGGAAGTTCGATGTAATCTACACAAATGTCTTGCAATTCCTGAAACCAAGGCTTGTCGTCCCACAAGGGCACAACTAAAATCGCCTGGGTTTTATCTTGCTTGATTTTGTGGATGACCTGCTGGATTAAGTGAAACGGATGTGGTGGCGTTCTCAAGAAGATGACTCTTTTGCCATTTTTTTGCAGATCTGGGAGGCAAGCCCCTTCCCGAAGGAGAAGGTCCGGGCACCTGTTCCCGGGCCCTCCGCCCCTCATCCCCCTGTTTCCATCCGCGACGATCTAGCCGCCGCGGTTGAGGAGGGAATTTTAGAGGCGGCCAGGCAGGCAAGCCTGGAAATCAGGGCTGAAGGAGCTCCCCAAGTGGACTCCTGGCTGCGGACCACCGAGATCAGCGGTCCGACAGCCTGCTCAGGCCCTTCAGGACACGGCATGTACTGTCCTGACGACTGCTCCTGCAGATTCCAGCGAGACGCTGAGCTCCAATTGCTCAAAGATCAAATGCACCTCATCATTCAAACGCTGGGAATAAAAGATCTTTTCAAGACGCACATGCGGTCTGAGGGCGCCTCATCGGTGGAACAAGCAACAGAGCTATCGGAGGAGGCGACAGAATTTTTTTCAATTGCTCCTTCGGTGGACTCCAGGACCACTGATGCAAGGATCAGCAGGACCAAGCTAAAGGAAAGGGTTAAAATCTCTCGTTCTGAGAGTAGGACGGCGAAGGCTAGGACTGAGGCTCAGAATGCCAAGCGAACTGCCTCCCGTACTGCCCCTCCTGCTGCTGATTCCAATACCTTAGCCCAGCTGTTGCACGCCCAGACCCTCGCCGGAGCTGGTGTGGCGAATGATGCCGCCAAGGTGTCTGCCATTACGGCCGGTGTTGGGCTGGATTCGCTTCTTAACCCTACTTCCTTGCGACTTCGTCAGGTTGCCAAGCAACCGAAGTATAATGGGAACCCCCGACGTTGGCCTCAGTTCCAACGGGAATTTAAACTGTGGGTTAAGACTCAAAAACTCCAAGATGATCAGTTCCTGATGGCCCTCTTGGATTGCCTTGAGGGAGCGCCGGCCAACACTTGGCTCAGGACTTGGAGTGATCGCGAGGATACAAGTTCCCCCCTTGCCTTTGATGAGGTGTGGGAACAGTTGGAGGTACGTGGATCCCGGCTGCCAGAGGACCATTACCACCAGATGTTGAAGAATTTTCCTTCATTCTCGCGATTAATCTTGCACGAAGTGCAAGACAAAAAACAGCGCTTCTGGAATTTAGTGGAAGAAGCTGAACATTCAGGCGAAAAATTTTCTAGTGCCGAGCTGAAAAGTCTGATTTTTGACAAGATCCCCTCAGAAACTGCCGCCACCCTTCGGAACAAACAGTCCGAAGAAAAGGTCAAGACCTGGTGGGCGGAGGTGGAAGGCTTCGATGCCTCTGCCAACAAGTTTTCCGTCAGGGAGGCACTTCAAAAGTGCTCCCCCACGTCCTTCTCCAAGGTGAAATTCACTGAGGAGACGTGGAAAATCAAGTTTCATGAACACGAGGATCGGGACTTGTTTGTCCAAGTCCTCAACAGGGGAGTCAGCTTCCATGGCCATCGCCTGAAGGCCAAAAACTGGGTGTTTTTGTACACCCCGAAGGAACTCTGGGAGGAGGTTGAGCGGCTCGCCGACGCCGCCAACCAGAATTTCCATGAGGGTCTTGGGGGAAACAAGAATACCCAGCAAAACACCCAAAATGGGGCCCAAAAGGGCAACAAAAAGGTGAATGACACCCGGAATGTTCAGCAGCACTGTAGCATCTGCCTTCTTTTAGGTTCTACGAACCGAGCTAAGACGCATTCTACTGATAATCACCGATGGTCTCCTTACGATCACAAGGTGATTGGTGAAAATATCAGTAATTCGCAGAATTCAGACAGGAATGACAGACAGGTGCACGGTGGGAAGGCTGGAAAAGGGAATCCGACCCCCTCCGGTGGAAACAAAAATCCTGGAGGCCCTCGCGGGTCCCAAGGCACAGGAAATCGGACTCCATCCGGCTCCGGTGGGCAGCCGAACGGCCAGAAAAATCCCAATAGCAACGCCGGAGGCGGAAATCGAAATCCAGGCCAAACCCCTCAATCCGGTGCAAACAAGGGAAATGCTCTAGGATTCCAGGGTAAAGGTAAGGGAAATCCTTCGGGAACCCCTTCCTCTGGTAAGGGCAGAGAGCGTGGCGACAGTGGAGGTCCATCATCAGGCGGCCGTGGCCGTGGACGTGGAAAGGGCAACCATCGTGTGGATCAGGTCTCAGGTGCAGATCAGGTGTCCGATGCGGACCGAGATTACGTTGAAATCGCCTTGAATCCAGCAGATGATCCGCTCCAAGATGAGTGGGTCGACGAATCAGGGTGTGTCCATAATGTTAACGCAGCCACTGGAGGTCAGAACGCCTAGGGGAGCCACGAAAATCGCCCTTCCCAAGGCGATTTCAGGCATGATCCCCAGATTCCTTCTCGACCACTACTTGATGTAGGGTCGCTTGTCTCCTCTCCCCTGGATCCGGCAGCGGATCCTTCTGTTGTAGTGGACGAGGTTGGTGTACAGTCCAAGCACAGGTCCCGTCAGTTTGTCACAAAGCTGTGGGTCTCTGATTGCAAGGGCAATTTCCACCTCGCCACTTGTTTGTGTGACAATGGATCGGAGGTAAATCTCCAATCCAATTCTTTCTTGCCTGACGACTGCGTGTTTGATTCGCCTCATCCTGTTACCCTCGAGGGAGTTTCTGGACATTCTCTCGCAGGTGGGCAACGCGGTTGTTATATATAAACTCATTTGGTCGCTCAAGACCTTTGGGAAGATGGAAATGTGGAGGAAGTTATCCTTAAGGATGACTACTTCTTTCGTGCCGACATAAAGTATGACCTTTACTTGGGCCATCCTTGGCTTCGCAAGAACAGGGTGGCGCCCGTAGGTCATCGGCGTTGCTTTTTGCTGGAGTCAGGTCCCTTGGAGCGTCCTGAATTTCGTTTTCTGCACGCAGGGTTTAAAAGTGCAGAAGAATTTTTGAAGCAAAAGGTTACACCAAAATTTGGCGAAGATGTCACCATTGCAGAGGTGAATGGGAGTGCCGATTACTCCCGAGAGTTAGAATGTCTTCGTAGGGACTCCCAGCCACGACGCCCTTCGCGCTGGCACTCTTCATCCTACAGAGTTGTCGACAAATGGCGCGATACAATTTGTGAATATTTTTATGAACACCATTCCTTTTGGCCACAGTATGATGCCTTTGCTAACGGCGAGAACAAGCGCTTTGACAAGCACTTTCGCGACGCTTGGACCCATAAATGGGACAAGAAGTTATGGATTAATCCTCCTGGTATTAATTTCGTTCTGAAGGAGGAAAAAATATTCCGTTAAAAAATCAGAGGCGATTCTTTCTTGTTCGATCAGCTTAGACGTAGCTAAGTAACAAAGGGCCTCAAGGGCCTCAAGGTTACGGGTCACTTCTGGGGACAAATGGTCGCCCCAGTGTGCCCAAGAGGCTGGTCTATTATAGCTAGGTACCTCACCTGGACCGCCCATCTCAATGTCGTTCAGATCGGCGTCAATGGTCTCAAATGTTGGACCTCCGTAAGGAAGGTTGGTACCTGCCAGCTCCGTAAGGTCCACCGGAGCATTGCCATCGTCGTAGGCTGGCGGATTCCAGCTGCTCGATGGCCAGTTTCGACTGGGATTATGGTAATCTGGGTCCCCACAGCTGCTGATGTGCGCCCTTCTTGGGCAGCTTGGACTTGCGCAAGGCATTCCTCTCAAGGCCTCGTTCGCACAGCACCAAGGCAGTGTAATCGTTACTTCTCCAGAAGCGGCGGTGTCTACGGGGCCGTACTGGGGAGCGGGCTGTGGTTGGGATGCCACTGAAGCAACATTCAGGTAGCCTCTGCTACCATGAAAGTGCTGCCCTAGGTCGTTGATGGTGCCGGAGGGCTCAGGGCCGGCAAGACCGGGGGGGCAGGCACGCGAGGAGTCGACCTGAACGCTGCTGTTGGGGGCAGAACCGGATACACGGACACCAACGGAGGCAAGAGCGGCGACAACGGAGGCAAGATCCATGCTGATTGTTATCCGGCAAAAAATCCCAGTCTATGAAGAAAATTGATGCGGATTATCCTAAGTACATCTGAGTGTCCATATCTGTCTGAAAAGATTTATATAAATCCGATTGTGAAAAAATATTTGGCCGATCTGGCTCGCGCACGCGCGTCAGCGGCAAATGGCGATTCCGGGTAAATGATCAGAACGCGGCGGATTTACGATGAATGGACCGCGGAATCAGATCCGGCACATCGGAAATATATAGGTCTGATCCTGAGACTGAGCTGCGGGGCGGCGGTTCCGCCGAAGCAGAGAAAATGACCAAAATGTAGCCAATCTGGGGCAGATCTGTGAAAATCTGAGCAGATGGGGGTTAGCCGCACTTACAACCCTCAAGCACAGCTACCCTGACGACAAGTTGGTCCTAGTACCTCTGGGCCACTGGAACTGGAAGTGGAACCAGGCCAGGAAGAACTACTCCACCTATGAGCAGGAATTACTCGCGGGTATGCTGGTGCTATCCTCACAAGCACGACTGTTGGGGAGTAACCCTGTGGTCTGGCTGTGCGACCAAGAACCGGTCCGCAGTTTCCAGAAGGGTCCCCCACCTGAGAAGGCCAAGCTACGGCGCTGGTGGACCTACCTCAGTCAACTACGGCTGACGGTACACCATATCCAGGGAGTGAAGAACGAGTGTGCCGACTTCATCAGCCGCAACAACTTCGACGCCCTGATTGGTGCCCGGTCTGAAGCGCTGGCTAAGGAGGCGTTCAGCCGTATGGACGTCCACTTGGACCTCAACATGACGATGATACGCCCCCTGGATGGACTCCAACAATCGGAGTACCTACAGGAGTTTCGGGATATCTACAAGCACCTGGAGAAACGCCTTGAACCCCTCCTGGTAAACCAAGACCAGTGGAAGAGGGACAAGAGCTACCTCTGGCACGAGGACCGTATCGTGGTGCCTAGTGACAGAGTCCCAGCGTTGCTGAAGTGGACCCATGAGTCCAGCGGTCATGTGGGTGCTGACCGCACCCTGAGGCTGTTCAAGCAGTGGTTCCACACTACGTGGACTGACGACCAACTGCGGAAAACCATCCAGCCTATCGTGGACAAGTGCCCGTGCAGGTCCTGTAAACCAGGGGATATCAGGGACAGAGGTCTCTCCTCGACCCTGCCCATCCCTCACTGTGCTAACAGTGTTCTATACGTGGACTACACGGAGATGCCGAAGTTCGGGGGCTATGACTTCGCCCTCGTGGTAACCTGTGGGTTGACCAGGTTTACCAGGGTGTTCCCATGTACCAAGCACATTACCGGGGAGGAGACTATCAAGATACTCCTGGAGGAGTGGTTTTGTGTCTATGGGGCGCCCAAGGAGATCAACTCCGATGAAGACGTACGAGTACGCTCAGATACTGGCTGGTACAAGAGGGTCCTGAGATCCCTCAATGTCCAGGTGTCTACGGGGATTCCCTACTCTCACACGAGCAATCCCCTATGTGAGCGACAGATCCGTGTCCTCGGGGAGAATGTAAGGATATGGTGCAAAACTGAACGCACCAGAGACTGGGTGAGACTACTCCCCGTCATATCCTTGATGATGAACTCCCAAGAGAGTTCAGCTACTGGCTACTCGCCCCATGAGCTATTCCTCGGGCGCCCGGCATGGTTCCTACATGCCCCCTATCCAGAGAACACCCATTCTTCTGTGGGTGAATGGGTCCAAGAGCAACAAGCAAAGGTGGACAAGGCCAAGGCTATGCTCCAGAGAGTGAGGGAGCGTCGGTGGAACAAGAAGAACAAGCACCGAGTACCGGCCACCTAAGAGGGGGACTGGGTGCTGGTGCACCACAGCCGACTACCCGCCTGGCCACGCTCTACCAGCGATGACCCATACTTCGGGCCGTACAAGATTCTATCAGTGGATGGACACCGTATCACCGTGCGGTGTTCTCCCCGTCTAGGGGGGACCCTGGTGTGCGCTGCTCAACACCTGAAGCGCTACTATGATCCTGAAGACCTCTGTAGGGAGGAGTGGGAGCTGAACGACGAGGAAATCGCCGCTCTGGACCTACAAGGGGCTGCCAGCCCTATGGAAGTTGAAGGTGAACTCCCCGAAATGAACGCCGAGGAGATGGCTAAGGAGGGCTTCTACCTGGTGGAGTCAGTCCTACGCCACCGCTATCGCCAGGGTTGGCGCTTCCTCACCCTCTGTGAAGGGTTTGGAGTCGAAGAGGCCACCTGGGAGCCTTTCTCTGCATTTGTTCTACCTGAGGGACGTCTAAACTCAGTTCTGGTGGATAACTTGTCCCAGAACAACCTTGGTGAGTTGCTGAGGCTCGCTGAGACGCTTGCCTCCAAGACTAAAGCTAGGGACTGAACCTTACCCTTACCTGCCAAAGCGTATGTGTGTGTGTCCTATTCCTAAGGTCCTGAGAGCAATCCGCAGAAGTGGTGTCCTAATTATACCCAAGTCTGCACGCTTGCTAAACCTGGAGGGTTGGCTTATTGATGCCACGGGGTACGCCCCGGGTCTCCCCTCCCCTAAGCGCCCAATTTCTGTGCTGGCGCAAAACCTTTGGGGAATACCCAGCGTACTAATCCAGGTATTGTTTTCCCTACCTATCTGTCTACTACAGGGAGGGGTGGCCAAAAGCTATGAAGGCATGAAAACGCCGTTTTGCTAAATGGCCAAAACACTGACCTAACCACTGCCACAGCCCGACAACCCTGCTAAAATTGCAGGAAACGGGTGGGACAGGGACACACGCACTACAGGTCCTACACACCCACACTGTGGCACCATCCCGGTGGGCGAGCACTGGGGCAACTGGCTCAAGCCCCCTCCCAGGACTACCACTCCTACACGCACACTCTACTTGGTGTTGTTGAAGAACATGTCTTGGGTCCTAGCGACCCTCCTGTGAAGATGACAAGAGGACACAGCGCTGCTAAGCAACTGTGGCCTAACAGGGGACGCCACAACGTGTTTCCCCTGCTAGGGCTTGGAGGGAAGAGGTGCTCTTGCGTGCACGGCGCAGATGTCGATGGAGTCCAACTCCCTGCTCTGCCACAGGCAGAGGGGAGTTACTTGTTTGTGTGATCTGCGCCCTTGTTCAGCAGGGCATGAAAAAAATGGTGTGCTGCTGCACCAATCACCCTACCTGCCCACCTGTAAAACAAAGGCAAATGAAGGGGCGTTTCCGGCGGAGGAACCAAGCCACACTCCAGGTATTATACCAGGGGGTGGCTCCGCCTGGGCTTACTCACCTTACCTACCGCTGGAGAGAGAGAGCAAGTGAGGGGCGCACGCGAAGAACGTTGCTATGCATTTGTCTGTATGTCTAATCACCCTGATCTGACCGCTAATCATCTGCAATCTTTCTCATCAATCCCTCTATCGCGTCCTATCGTTGTTAGCGCTGTTACAAGACTCGTTCACGGAGACACGAGACGAGCAATGTGTATGCGGCATACGAGACGAGCATACCTGTAGTTTATACCTGATTCATTGAAGTCTTTTTCGTTGATTTTCGAATTCTTGAATTTTTGATACTTCTATTCGTGTAGGTGGAATCTGTATGTTTATTTATTAATGTGTGTCTCGTCATTTTCAAGACTAGGTGAGACATACGTTTATAATTCCATTATTTCTCCATTTTCCGGCGCTTCGCTAGGAGCCGCTCCTGCGCGCCGCCTTTTTATGCGTATGAATTTCTGGATTTAAAAAATCTAGAGATGACTATAATTTTTATAAAAATGTGCTTCTGATGCACAATTGAATTCTGCTCAGGTGTGTCGTCTTAGAAAAATTCGAGGCCGTCATTTGACGGATTTTGGTGTCGTCGCTTCGTTTTTGCGTGGATTCGTCCATAATTCTCCCATTCCTGCCTCTGCAGATACCCACGCGCAGCTCTGCTGAGTAGGCCGTGTTCTGGCAAAATCGCAGCAGCCTGGAGAGACTGAGCAGAACCCAAGACCCCACCAAGGGGCAAATTAATTTTTTTCACGACGCCCTTCGCGCTAAGACAGGTCACAGGTCGCCAGCAGGATTACGAGAACCCATGCGAGTGTGTATATTGTGTCTTGCGTTGGGTTTGTGTCGCGCTGCGTCTTGGAGGGAGGGATGCACATGCACATGTTTTGGCATGCTCCCAAACTAACCCAACCAAGCCACAGGAACCCCGGCAGCGCCATGAGCGCTGAGTGTTCTGTAGGAAATGTTACAAACAGAGCAGCAAAAGAGCACCAGCCATGGTGAGCGCCCATTTTTCTGTGTAAGGGAAACTATAGGTATTTTAAAGTAGATGTGGAAACCAAGGAAAGGCCAAGAAAAATTCCCTTTTTCCTAAAATGCGACAGTGGTGGCCACCACAGCACAAGGGGGGAGTAAGAAAAAGTGCTTTTCCAATGCTTTGAGGCATACTCTAGTTGTATTAGGGATGCACTGAGCATCCAGGCATTTCTATCTTAGTATTGGCCCCACCAAAAGTGGTGATAACATATTTTGACCTATGGAACCAAACACCCAATCAGGATATGGAGTGGACCCCTTAATCCCCTTTCAATGTGAGGCAAATCATCTTTTCCTGAGTTGACTGAGAACTGACATATCCAAGGCAGAGCCTATGAATTTATCTATGTTTTTCCATGAATTTCTAGCTATCCTAGTGGTATGCACCCTAGGGGGCTGGGCACCTCTTTTTGAGAGGTCCTGGGTTCAATTCCTGGTCAGCCTAGCTAAGTAGGAAGATCCCATGTGACATGGCAGTGACGTCATCGCCACATGCCCTGCCACCTCAGCACATATGGGACCCAAAACAAAGAGTGCACATCTCCTGAGATGGCACTATGGAGATAGAGTGACCATGGGGCAGTTTTCGAACTCTTTTCCAAAACATTTCAGCTATCTTTGTGAATATGCATTCCGATTTGACCTGAGTTGCAGTTTCTGTGAATATCCTATCATCTTTCACTGTTTACACTGCAGCCCTTCATGCTTTGATCCTGAATTCTCTTCTCCTTGCATACCTCTGGCTTGGGCTATCCTGGATTGACTTTATTTCATCAAACAAAAGCTTTTCATCTCCAAAAACAAGCAGCAGGAAACCCTACACCAGCAGCAAGCAGCAGGAGAGACAAAAGCACAGTGCTGGAACCACTATAAACTTTTCTCTGGCCCTTTTCCCTGACGGCGACCGCCCCTCCACATCTGCGGAGGGGTCGTCCCCTTCCGGATCCGGGAGGACCCGGTGGGCCCCCCGGGCCACCGCCTCCTCCTCCTCCCGCACCCTGCGCTCCCGCGCCGCCACCTCCCTGTCCCTGTCCGCCAGCCTCGCCGCCTCCCCCCTGATCCGCCTCCATGCCCTTTCCTGCATCTCTCCCTCCTGCTCCGGTGGAATAGCCAGCTGCCGCCCCCTACCCTCCTCTTGTCGTCCTCCCTCCCTTTCCGCCCTCTCAACACCCTCCTGCCCTCTCCAAAGGTCCGCCCACGCCCTCTGCAGCTCCTCCACTGCCTGTGCTTCCCCTCCCTGCGGCCTGTCAGTCCCCTCCGTCCTCCCCTCCCCCGCCCCGCCCACCTCAGCCTTGACCCTGGCCTCCCTCTCCCGCATGCTCCTCTCTGCCTCCCCTAACCTCTCCCACGCCCTCATGTGCTCTTCTCCCTTCCCTTCCTGCGCTCCCCACGCTATCCCACCAGCCTGCTGGTGCTGCTGCATGTGCGCCTGTGGCTGCATGCCCGGGTACGTCGGCAGGGGTGGGTACATCATCCCCATCGCCGGGTATGGTGGCGGCGGGAATGGTGGGATGACTGGTGGGACGGCTGGCGGGACTACGCCTCCCCACCATCCCAATCCCGTCCCTGGGAACACCGGTGAGCCCATGTACCCAAGGCCACCCCCCTTCCCCTGCCCCTTGCCTTGTCGCCCCATCACCCCGTGTCCCTTGCCGCCTACTCCGTGGAGTCCCGCCCTCCCCTGTCCCTTCCCCTGTAGTCCTTGTTGCCCCGCTCCTTTGCCCTGCTTGCCCCTGCCGGCCTCTACCTGTTCCGCACCACTGCCCTGCACCGCTGCGCTGCTCTGCTCCGCCTGCCCCCCCCTCACCCCCGTCCTCCCCTGCTCCATCTTCAACTGGTAGATGGGGTCCGGCCCCTGCTCAGGGGGCTGGCGGCGACGGCGCTGGTGCTCAATGTGCGCCAGCGCCTCATACCGCGCCGCCTGCTGGCGGCGCGCCTCCCTCTCCTCCTCCGCCCTTACCCCCGCACTGACCCGTGGGGGCGACCTCGGCGGTGGCTGCCTGAACGAGCGTTGGGGCTGCAGCCACTGTCGCCCCCGTCCACTCCCTTTTCCCCCCTTTGTTGCCAGGTGTCCTTTCGCGTGTACAGCCCCCGACGTCCCTGCCTGCCCTTTCCCTTGTTGTGGTTTGTTTCTTGGGAACTCGACTGCACTCCTGTGCCTCTTTGTTTCTCAAAATCCGAAATACAAAATCCCAATCGACAAACCTCGCAGGATCTTTAGACGGGGCACCAATAATAACACAGTCTCGAAGACATAAACCCTGTTCAAGATCGAAGTATCTTACAGCGCTCATTCACAGTTGGCATTCGATGCTTCTTTATTATTCACAGACTGTCAGCGCGATTGCGACTGCGACTTGCGATTTGTGCGCTGTTGCGCTGTTGCGCTGCGCTGCTGCTGTTCGAAGCCATAACACTACCCCCCCGTTGAGACCTCGAAGAGGTCTCACTCACCTGGGCGGGCGTCACAACGTCGAATTAGAGCAGGCCCAGACAAGAAAATTTTTTTTGGGCCTCGACATGTGCTGGCTATAGAAGCATAACAGTGGACCAATCCTGGTCGAAACAGTGGACCAATTCTGGTTGAAACAGTGGACCAATTCTGGTCGAGATCACACACCGAGGTGCAGTCATGGGACACCCGTCGTCAGCGCCTCATTCACACGCCGTGTTCGACTTTGCCACGGCTGCGGCCTTCGGCGGAGGCTGCAGAAGACAACGTCGCCAGGCACACTGCACAGGCGCTGTACCCGCAGCAAGGCTGTGGGCACGTCGAACCATAACATACCATAGCATCGAAGCTGGATGCTCAGCAGACCAACAGGCCTTTACATCCGTCAGCTCGACAGGCATATGGAGCATTCGATACCATTAATGGCATCCAGACTGTCGAATAAGCCATTACTTGGCATCCAGACATGTCGAATCAGCAGTCCCTGCCCCACGTGTACGTATACGAAGGATCCACGGGAAGTCGACATAGTTCATGCACTTCCTTCAGTGTCTCGACGCCAGCCATGAACTTGAAGGTGTCATGACCCGTATAGTGTCGACGGATATCGCTGTCGAGAGCACGCTTCTGAATCAGGATACCAGATCGATGGTTCAGCAATCGAAGGTTGGGATCACCAGGTCGGTCATCGACGGGACACTTGTACTGGAATACGAAGACATGTTCACGGGCAAGCGCTCGAAATTGTCCAGGTCCCAGTGTCTGTGCCCTGGTCGAATAGAAATCCCAGAGGCTCGACGGTTTCCAAGCGTCCTCACTCCACAGATCGGCCCGATTGGTGACCTCGAAGGAGTATCTGTCATGTCGACCAGTAGACCACCGATAGGTTTCCTTCGAACCAGTACCAGCGGCCATGCTGTGGTAGAACTGACCAGTTCGCGTATCGACCCGCCACCACGGCGTGTCGGCAATCGAAAGTCGTCGTACGACAATGACGGCGCTGATGTCGTCCTTCTCAGGGCCGAGGGCATATCGGTCGACGATCTCAAGCGTGTTGGTTCGAGAACCTTCTTCTTGGAGTCGACCGAGGTGTTGATGGACATAGTGGCCGTCAGCGAGGGAGCTCTGCAGAGCGAATCGAACCGCTTCTGCAGTCACAAGGCTCGAAGCCGTGTCGACAATGACCGCTTCGAGGACTTGGTCTCGGCAGCTGACCTTGCGTTGATGTGCGGCCTTAAAGTCTTCGTGGATTGGCGTGAGGTACTTGAAGAACGGAATGTCGAAGTGGTGCTGATAGGCATTCGACTCCATCGACAAGAACCGGTGATCGAGGGGGTCCGGGTGGAACGGGTCGCTCGCAGGCGAGTCGGTCTTCTCGATCTCCTCCCGTTCGTCAGCATAGACGTCCCTTCGAAACCTGACCGTCCGACGCCAACGTTGTCCATCTTGGTATCCGGCCTCGTAGGGGGACATGAGGTATGTTGAGGTACCCAGGCGTCGAACCAAATCGGGAGCATCCACGAAAGGGAAAAGATTGACATACTCTTCATTCGATGAGTGAAGGGCAGCAACTCGTCGGATTGCCCTATCGAGGTCGTGGTACCCGAGTCGTCCGGGTCCAGTTTGGTAGATCGTCGCCAACTGGACAAGGTCGATGGGGCCGCCTGGTGCGACTGCGTTGTACGCGTAAGGTTCGACCTGTTCTCCGATTCGAAAGTATTCTTGGAGCTGGACCGCAAGGTCCTGCGTTCGATGAGGAGCACATCCATAGCGTTTTTATCCGAGTCGAGAGGTGCCTCAAAGGCCACGCAGTTGGTGTCGGCGAAGAAGCAAATCGACTTTGTACGCAAGGAAGGGGGCTCCATCTTCGAAGAGCCAGTCGTTCGATTGGCAAACCTTTTGAAGATCACGGATAACTCCCATAATCGAGACTGCAACGGGAGCATCTCGTCTCATCTTTTCGTGGGTCCAGAAGCGTCGATACTTGAAGATCAGGTCGATCCCATCCGCAACATTTATCAGGTCGTCGATACCCGAGATCTCTCGATGCATGCGGTTGAGTCGAGCAATTTGACTCGGCAGGGTATGTTCGGTGAGGTCTTGTCGGAATCCATAATCGAGCTCTTCATCATAATGTCGCCATTTCATGAGGGCCGCTCGAAAGTTTTGACAAGCCATTTCGATTTTCGTGTACCATTGATATCCTGGCTTACCACCAAGGTTTCCATGTTCATCGAAAGACGTGTCAGGGGCACTTCGAGCCATTTAGTACGAGAATGGTGCGGTTCGACCCCAACTGTCGATGCAGATGGTCTTGCCCAACTAGACGATGGCGGCATTTGCGTTCGACACGACTTCATAGTGTTTCTCGCTCAGGAACATGTGCGGCTTTCGAAGACCAGCCATGGTACTCGACGCAATAGTCAGCACCGATGGTTCGAGCTTAGTGTACTCCGTCTTCATCGGATCATCTTCATGTGTCCCAAATCGATAGGGTGGCTTCAATCCGAACGTTCCCAAGTGTCGAAGTTCGTCGATGGTCTCGATTTCATGATTGTACTGCGGCATGTTGTAGGGCTGCCATTTCGACTCTGGCACCGGCACAGACTCGTAGCTGGGTGGTGCTGTCGACCGCGCGGGTTCGTAAGGATATTCTGCTTCGTCGTCGGACTCGAGTGGCCAGGATTCAGCGTCGTAGTTGTAGTTATCATCGTGGTAATAGGAGTCGGCGTCGTGGTAGTAGGAGTCGGATTGGTTCGTTCGAGTAGAAGCTTGTGTTTTCGGGGCATTCGAATGCCAGGATTGGTCGACCCAGTCGTCTTCGACTTTCGGCTCTCCGGTACCCGGATCCTCTCTGGATGACCTCGATGTCCAGGTGTTCGGCCTCGATGTCCAAGAACTGTCGACCCATCCGGGCGCTCCCTTGCCTCCTTTCGATGGGCCTCCTTTTCCTTTCGAGCTCCCAGCATATGCCGACTGGCTGTAGTGCGGCGGTTCGAATGGATCGAGAGGTCGATTCGGACGAGTTGGCGCTGATGCTACCGACAAGCAGCGGCCAGTTGAAGTCGTCCTCGCTGGTATTCAATCGCGTCAACATCGATGACGTTCGACGATGTTGCTCGAGAAGGCGGAGGTCGAGAGGAAGCTCGGGGCGTCCGGGATGTAGTACCATAGGCGGAGCCTCCGGTGTCCGACCCGGAACCTCGCATGAGTTTTTCGAAAAACCACGCTGCAGAGAAGAGTAAGGGTGTTACTCAGTTACTCAGGGTGGAGTCGAAGGAACTCAAGGTACACAGGATCCTCTTCTAGAGCCTTGCTCGACTCCCAAGACCATGTGTCGTCATCCGATTCACAACGGTACAGGAATGTGCGGCGCTTTTTAGATCCCACTCGACGTCTAGCCACGATTTTGACAAGTCGAGGAGATTCTCCAGTTTTGACAGGGGGCATCGGAAACTCCCACACCGGCTGTCCCTCTCGATGGACGTAGGGTTTTATGCTGTCTCGATTGAAAACTCGCAACCCATCGAAGGGGGCAGGGATGTCCAGTTTGACATTCTCGCCCTTGTTCAGTACCTCGAGTATTTTGTAAGGGCCGCACCAGACAACATCGAGTTTCCCTTTATGTCGATATTCAGGCACCAATAACAACCATCGTTCGCCGACTTCAGGCACTCGAAAGTGTCGGTCCATTTGCAGGACCACATGCATCTGGCGTCGACGTTCCTCGGCAAGCATTGCACGCACAGAATCGAAGGTACGTTCCGCTCGTTGCATGTAATCATTCACGGTCGATGGTTCATGTGCATGAGAAGTCATTCGGGGAAAATCCAATGGAAAAAGGGGTGTTCGTCCTTCATCTATCTCGAACGGGAATAGTCGAAGACTATTGCATGTCAGGTTGTTGAACTGGATTTCGGCGAACAGGGGGTCGACATCCCACTCGTTGTTGCCGAAGATGCCGTGTGTACGCAGGCGCTGGAGGATGGACTGATTACTGCGCTCCGCCAGGCCATTGCCTCGAGGGCCGTTGGCCACTGTTTGATGCATCTCAATCTTGAAGCGCTGGGCCAACTCCTTCCACGCCTGAGACTCGAACAGCTTGTCTCGGTCAGAAACAATTTGTCGAGGGCATCCTTTCAATCGAATAACCTCACGTAGGAACACATAGATGAGGTCGTCGGCTGTCATATCCTTGCGACAAGGGATGAACATTCCACGCTTGGAGAATCGGTCGACTACAGTCATGATGGCATCATGGCCCCTTGTGGTCGGCGGCAATCCCGAAACCCAATCGACGGACACGCTGTGCCATTTGGTGTCGGGCACCGGCAAGGGTCTTGGAACTCTGGCGGTGTCGACTCGTCTTGATTTCGCCGCTTGACAGACATCGCAACTTAGTATGTATCGCTCGGCATAGTGTCGTAGATGTGAACACACATAGTCGCGCTTAATCAGGGCCATGGTTCGAAGGACTCCTGAGTGGCCATAGAACTCTGACTCGTGATACATAGCCACAATCGACGTAACCAGCGTTCGGGGAACAAGCACACGTTTGCCCATCATCGACAAATGGAAGAATTTCCCATCATCGAACGACAACTTGGCATCTCGAAGCTGGTGTCGTGCCGCAGGGCTTCAAATTGCGACTTCGTAGATGTGTTTCGTCCGGGGGTCCTCCCGATAGGCTGCCGCCCACACAGCTGTCGAAGTCAAGTCTTTGCACTGATAATGTCGATGTACTCGGCGGTGTGTACCCTTAAGACTCGAAGGGTACGGCGTGTTCGGCCCAACTTTCGGCAAGGGAACCGATTGCAACGTGCCGTCACGGTGACGTCGACAGCGAATCAGTTCCGCCATGGTCGGTGCGTATCGAAGTTCATTGCCAAAGGTGACTCGAAGGGGGCGATCCATGCTTACATCGGGGAGGTCGTCGGTGTCAATAGACGTGTCTGGCTCATTGCCAGCCTCATCGAGATGCATGTTTGGTTGGTGTGAATTCTCAGCCATGATCTCGTCCGATGGTGCTGGATCCAGTCCCAGGTCCTCCGGCTCGGCAGTTGTCGCGCTCGACGGTCGCGGCTCCAAGTCCTCCGGCTCGACGGCGGGTTCGGTGTCGAATTGGAGGGCTGGTTCCGCTAGCTCATCTGCGTCAAGTTCCTTCCCCACGGAGCGTCCGCTTCGTAGTGAAACGTACAGGTGGTCGTACAGCTGGGGCCACACCTCGTCATGAGAGTATGTGTCACCAAGTACATGTAGGAACTCATCGACAGGTTCTCCTTCCGGTGAAGCCCAGTCTTCGACCAGGGGAATTGCGAAAGCCCGTGTACGTGTAGCATTTTCGATCTCCATCAACTGCCGCGAAGTTAAACGAGAGCAGGCATCTGCCGCAGGGTTCTCGAGGCCCGGCACGTACCACAACGTCAGGTTGTATTCCTCGAGGAATTGGGACCATCGTGATTGCCGTGGTGTCAGCGGTCGAGGACAGGTCTTGAGATATCGAAGACTTTCGTGGTCAGTGTGCACGTGCACCTGCTGCGGTCCTCGAAGTAGGTGAAACCATTGTTTCAAGGCTAATACGATGGCCAACAACTCCTGTTCTCGAATCGGGTATCGAGTTTCGGCAGGCTGCATTTTCCGCGACATGAAGGCAATAGGTCGAAGATGTCCCTTGTACTTCCCATGCGCACACCGTTGCGCCAGCGTAGCACCCACGCAGTCTTTCGAAGCATCTGTGTACAGGTGATACGGCTGTCGGGGGTCGATAGCACTGAGATGTGTCGCGCTGATCATCGCCTGCTTCAGCTTGTCGAAGGAAGCTTGGTGGACGGCCGTCCATTCCCACTCGAAGTCTGCCTTAAACATTGCAGTCAGAGGGGCTGCGACAGCTTGGAACCCTTCGACAAACTGCTGGTAAAATCCACACAATCCAATGAACTGTCGAACTTCATGAACCGTAGTTGGTGGAGGCCAACCTCGAATGACCTTGATCTTTTCGGGGTCCATGTGTACTCCATCTTGGTCGATGATGTATCCGCAGAAGGGCACTCGACTCTGAAAAAATGTGGATCTATCGATGCAGGGGAAGAGCTGGTGCTCACGGAGTAGGTCATGTACCAGGTCGAGGTGTCGTTGGTGTTCGTCCGCATCCTTCGAGAAGACGAGGATGTCGTCAATGTACACCCATACAAAGATCCCCAAGTGGTCTCGCAGGACATCATTCACGACGCGTTGGAACGTCGATGGTGCATTGCAGAGGCCAAAGGGCATAACAACCCACTCGAAGGCGCCAAATTGTGTGTTGAAGGCGGTTTTCTCGATATCTTCGTCTTGAATTCGGATCTGGTGGAACCCACTAACAAGGTTAATCTTTGAGAATACGGTGGAACCCCCCAATGTACTCAAGATGGATTGGATCGATGGTAAAGGATATCGATCTCGTACAGTTCGTGTATTCAACGCTCGGTAGTCTACGCACATACGCCATTTACCATTCGCTTTCTTCACCAGTAGGCAACCCGCTCCGTATGGACTCGAGGATGGTCTGATGCGACCAGATCGATGCAACTTGTCGAATTGTCGTCGAAGTTCATCTAGTTGGCTCGGATCCATTTTGTAAGGGTGTACCCACGGTGGATTTTCTTCCGAATCGAGGCGTATTCGATGGTCTCTTCCAGGTCGATGCGGGGGTAGGTCTCCATATTCCGCTTTCTCCCGGTCGTAGAGGTCCGCCCACTTGTGTAATCGACTCGGTAGTTTGCGTCGAACAGGGTCAAGCCCGTCATCATTGTCATCGCTGGCTTGCATCTTATACATTTCATCGACCGGCACTGCTGGTCGAGGCATGCAACACAGAAATACTTGATCTCCCGTGAGATCAGATCGACGGATCTCTCTTTTGAGTTTCGGCAACGAAATGTACTCAATCTCCATATCGCTGCAGTCCTCATCGGTGATACCATCTTCCGTTTCGGACTCATCGTACGTGTCAGTACTGCGCTGAACGTGTGTCGACGAGTGTAGGTCAGGGTGTTCGTTGGCATGTGGTGTAGGATTCCCAACCGGACTCGCTTTCGAGGAACTGGATGAAAGTATCGAAAGAAGGTTCAGCTTTGAAGCTGCTTGAAACTGTAGCTGGCCGGAATGTCATGATTCGCCAAAAGACAACCGGTACGAAATCGAACCATGTTGGATGTCGGCGTATCGCTCCTTCCAGTTAACAGTTGGATTGTAGCTTCGAAGCCATGGTAGTACAAGCACTACATCCGGCAAAATCTCCAAGACCTTGAAGTGGTGACGAAATACAAGCTCTCCAACTCGAACGTAAGCTCGCGTGTAGTACCGTACTTCGACATGGACACCTCCTGCTGTCAAGACATGTCCAGGGTTTCTCAGTTTATAGAGGGGAGGTCGCGCCCTCTTTGCCGTTTGCATCGACATAAAGTCACTAGTCGCTCCACAGTCGACCAACAGTTCCACGCTGGAGTCGAAGGAGTCTTCTCGACATGCGCAAATGCGCCCTCCAACCGTGAACAGAGACGCATGCTCAGGTTCGGTTCCTTCGACAGTGACACTTCCAAGCGTCGAATTCTTTTCAAGTTTATTGGTGCTGGTGGTGGTGTTCAGCTCTTCTCGAGGACGTCCGCCACCAGGTCTTCGAAATTGTTTTCTAGGCCGTTGTAGGCCTGTCTCTGCTCTTGGAGCGGGATCGAAACCGTCCCTTGCTATCTCGACTTTGGTCTCGTTTTGGCGTGTTCGACCGTGATTCCCGGCGTTCTCGTCCTCGGGATGGCGGTCGACCTTTTGGACAGTCACGGGCCAAGTGTCCTTGTTCGCCACAGTTGTAGCAACGTCTGCTTTCTCGACCATCTTGGCGTCCGCCATGTTGACGTCCGAACCGTTCACCAATGTAGGCATGTAACTCTTCTCGAAGTTTGGCAATTGCATCGAGATTCATCGGCTCTGCCACGGCCGAAGCCTTGGGCGCCGCAGCTGGGGTCGGCATCGATGTGACGTGTGGCGTTGGCATAGGGTTCGATGGAAACGTGGAAGTCGAAGTAGGTGGGACCATCATAGGCAGGGGTCTCGACACTGCAGGACCCAGGGTGTGATCTGATGTCGTTCTCGATGCGTTCTGTACTTCTTCCAGTTGATACCCAGCCGCAATGTAGGCTTCCGCGATGGTCTCTACCAAGGTATCGAATCCAAATGGATTATTAGAACGCCATCTCGAACGGACCTCGACGATGTATTGCCGACGCACAGCGTCATTCGACAACCCTTCAACAAATCGAGAGTTGACGAGGTAACCCATCTGGAGTTCATTCGTGTTGACCTTCGACTTGATAACGCATGTACGAAATTCTCGAACGTAATCTGCATGTCGGGGAAACTCGCTCTCTTTCAAGCTCAACATTCTCGACAAATACACTGGCTCATGGGATATGCAGTCGAAACGCTGGCCTAACACACGCATGAGCTCGAACCAGTCGTCCTGTACAACTTTCGTCAGGCTATGATAGTACTCAGCGGCATCACCATCGAGGAGGAATGACATCGTTGCTGCCTGATCGACGGGTGAGGTGATGTCCGACAGAGTGAAGGCTCGTAATAGATCTTCTTTCCATGTTCGAAATTCTCCGCATCCAGGTTTACCCGTGAACCTCTTGACCAGTTTGTTCAGGCGCTCGACGCGGCGTCCCAAAATATCCTGCGAAGGAGCACGTTGAACTACGAACTTGGGTAGTGGTTCGAAGGTAGGCCGCTGCGGGAGTGGTTGTTGTGGAGGGTGAGGTTGGTTCGAATTCGAAGAAGACGGTGGTTGCGGAAACTGTTGTTGTTGTGGTTGCGGAAACTGGATGTTGTTCGGAGGTGGTGGACTCGAAGTTCGTACAAATTCGTTAAGAAGGGCGTAACATTGCGACAATTCAAGCTCTACGCGTCGAAGCTCATTTGCAGCAGCTTGAGTTGCATTTTCCGTCGAGGACTGCAAGGTGTCGATGCGCTGGCCAGTTGCTGCTGTAGCACTTGCTGCTGTCGCCTGCAATGCATCGACGCGTTGTTCAGTTGCTGCGGTAGCACTTGCTGCTGTTGCCTGCAACACATCGACGCATTGTTCCAATTCGATAACTTTGGCTTGAGTATCTGCAAGCTTCTGCGAACAGCTGTGAAGATCACGAGAGAGAGATGGAAACCACTCGCTTTCTCGACTAGCGATGCGCTCTGCGATGAACTTCTCCAACGAGGTCGAAAATTCGTGGTGCAAGGGTGAATCACTTCGAAACAAACTGTCTCTGATGAAATGCAGCATAGCTGCGTCGTCGAAGGGCCGCTCCATTGTAGATCGAAGTCCAAATCAAGTTGACGGCGTTGCGGCGTCGAAGATTGATCTCGAAGATTGATCCTCCCCGCCACCTTGCTGGCTACCACTTGTTGTTGTTTGTTTCTTGGGAACTCGACTGCACTCCTGTGCCTCTTTGTTTCTCAAAATCCGAAATCCAAAATCCCAATCGACAAACCTCGCAGGATCTTTAGACGGGGCACCAATAATAACACAATCTCGAAGACATAAACCCTGTTCAAGATCGAAGTATCTTACAGCGCTCATTCACAGTTGGCATTCGATGCTTCTTTATTATTCACAGACTGTCAGCGCGATTGCGACTGCGACTTGCGATTTGTGCGCTGTTGCGCTGTTGCGCTGCGCTGCTGCTGTTCGAAGCCATAACACCCTCCCTTGCCCGTCCGCCCTGTCCCTCCAGTGCTTACCCTGCTGTCTCAGCTCCCTGCCGCTCCCGCCTCCAGCTGCCCTCGGCCGCCCTTGCCTTCCTCCTGCCTCTGCACCTCCGGGGGGATGGACTTCATGGCAGCCGCTGGCACATTGGGCGCCGACGGCTGTCCTGGGCCTCCCTCCACCGTCATTCTCCCCGCCCCCTCCCCATCATCTTCCGACACCTCGAGGATGTCGGCGATTACCAACTCCCTCTGACTCCTCCACTCCCTCCTCCTCATATCCATGCCCGCCCTCACATCCACGACGTTGAACGGGTCCGCCCCTGGCCCTTCCGCCGCCCTTTGCCCCTGCCCCTCCCCTTGCCCTTCAACCCCTGCCGCCAACGCCTCTGCCCCGCCCTTCCCCGCCTCCGCCTGTCCTCCCTTTTCCCTCCCCTCTCCCTTCCCCACCACGGCTCCTTCCCCCCTCTGTCGCCCTGTAGCCCCCGGCCCTTCCTCCCTGACCGTCTCCGGGCTGTCCGGAGACGAGGGCGACGACACGTTTGCAGACGTCTCCGAGGACGCCGGCGAGGGGGGCCGCGGGGCTGCGCCAGCCTGCATGCGGGCCACTTCTGCCCGCACTGTCGGTGGCTGGCGGGGCTGTGGGTCAGGCTTGTGTGACATTGCGCTGCACATGGGATCACGCCTGAGCCCTGTGCCCTGTCGCCGTTTTTCCCCACCTCCCCCGTCCTTTACCCCCGCTGTTGGCGCGCCCTACGTGTGGCGTGCTCTGTCATTTTCTCTCCGCTGCCTGGGACGCTCCACTCCTGGGGCTAGTGCCTTGCTTCTTTCCGCCCCGGATGCTCCCATCCGGGGCGTCTTTTTTTTTTTATCGTACTCTCTCCGTTGCCTCGGATGCTCCAGTCCTTGGCACCGGGTTCAGCCCCGGACGATCTAGTCCGGGGGCTAGCGCCGTGCTTCATTCCTCCCCGGATGCTCCAATCCGGGGGGTCTTTATGTCGTACTCTGTCTGCCGCAGTCTGCACTGTCGCCGTCCTTGTCCCCGCCTCGCTTTCCCCGCTTCTTGTTCCGCCCTACGACTCTGCGTGCCCAGCCCCGGACGCTCCAGTCCATGCGACGGGCGCTTCTGCTGTCCCTTTCCCTCCGGTCCCCTTCCTGACGTCCCCCTGCGCGGTGAAACCGTACACCCGTCCTGCCCTCATATCTGCCGGATTCTCCTTCGTCTGCGTGCCATCAGGCGGTCCCTCTGATCGTCTCCCTCTCTGTCCTCCATTCCCGTCTCTCCCCCTGACCGCCTTGGCCGCCAATCTGGCCGCCTCCGTACCTCCATCTCCGTGATTTTTGGGTTGTACCTGATCAACGCCATCTCCACCCGCTTGGTGACTGGATCACGCATGTCGTCAGCCCGCGCCTCCAACTGCGTCTCTCTGCACGCCATGCGTTCCTGGAGATGTTCCACCATACGCCGCAACAGCCTGTGCGCCATGGTGTTGTGGTTTGTTTCTTGGGAACTCGACTGTGCCTCTTGTTTCTCGAAAATCCCAAAATACGACAAACCTCTTCTGCGCAGGATCTTTAGACGGGGCACCAATAATACCACAATCTCGAAGACATAAACCCTGTTCAAAGATGGAAGTATCTTACAGCGCTCATTCACAGTTGGCATTCGATGCTTCTTTATTATTCACAGACTGTCAGCGCGATGGCGACTGCGACTTGCGACTTGCGCGCTGCTGCGCTGCTGCTGTACGAAGCCATAACACTACCCCCCCGCTGAGACCTCGAAGAGGTCTCACTCACCTGGGTGGGCGTCACAATGTCGAATGCAGAGCAGGCCCAGAAAAAAAAAATTTGGACCTCGACATTCCTTGGCTACAGAAGCATAACAGTGGACCAATCCTGGTCGAAACTCACACACTGAGGTGCAGTCATGGTACACCCGTCGTCAGCGCCTCATTCATACGCCGTGTTCGACTCTGCCACGGCTGTGGCTCTTGGCGGAAGCTGCAGAGGACAACCTCGCCAGGCACACTGCACGGGCGCTGTACCCGTAGCAAGGCTGTGGGCACGTCAAACCATAACATACCATAACAGTGGGCGCAGCTATCGAAGCTGGATGCTCAGCAGACAAACAGGCCTACACATCTGTCAGCTCGACAGGACATATGAAGGCAGTCGATACCATTAATGGCATCCAGACTGTCGAATAAGCCATTACTTGGCATCCAGACTGTCGGATAAGCCATTACTTGGCATCCAGACATGTCGAATCAGCAGTCCGTGCCCCACGTAAACGTGAATGAACGATCCACCGGGAGTCGACATACTTCATGCACTTCCTTCAGTGTCTCGACGCCAGCCATGAACTTGAAGGTGTCATGACCCGTGTAGTGTCGACGGATATCACTGTCGAGGGCACGCTTCTGAATCAGGATACCAGATCGATGGTTCAGCAGTCGAAGATTGGGATCACCAGGTCGGTTGTCGACGGGGCACTTGTACTGGAATACGAAGACATGTTCACGGGCAAGCGCTCGAAATTGTCCAGGTCCCAGTGTTTGTGCCCTGGTCGAATAGAAGTCCCAGAGGCTGGACGGTTTCCAAACATCCTCACGCCACAGATCGGTCCGATTGGTGGCCTCGAAGGAGCATCCGTCATGTCGACCAGTAGTCCATCGATAGGTTTCCTTCGATCCAGTACCAGCGGCCATGCTGTGGTAGAACTGACCAGTTCGCGTATCGACTCGCCACCACGGCGTGTCGGCAATCGAAAGTCGTCGTACGACAATGACGGCGCTGATGTCGTCCACTTCAGGGCCGAGGGCATATCGGTCGACGATCTCAAGCATGTCGGTTCGAGAACCTTCTTCTTGGAGTCGACCGAGGTGTTGATGTACATACTGACCATCAGCGCGGGAACTCTGCAGAGCGAATCGAACCGCTTCTGCAGTCACAAGGCTCGAAGCCGTGTCAACAATGACCGCTTGGAGGACTTGGTCTCGGCAGCTGACCTTGCGTCGATGTGCAGCCTTAAAGTCATCGTGGATCGGTGTGAGGTACTTGAAGAACGTGATGTCGAAGTGGTGCTGATAGGCGTTCGACTCGATCGACAAAAACCGGTGATCGAGGGGGTCCGGTTGGAACGGGTCGCTCGCAGGCCAGTCGGTTTTCTCGATCTCCTCCCGTTCATCAGTATAGACATCCCTTCGAAACTGGACCGCTCGACGCCAATGTTGTCGATCTTCGTATCCGGCCTCGAAGGGGGACATGAGGTATTTCGAGGTACCCAGGCGTCGAACCAATTCGGGGGCATCCACGAAAGGGAAAAGCTTGGCATACTCTTCATTCGATGAGTGAAGCGCAGCAACTCGTCGGATCCCCTTATCGAAGTCGTGGTACCCGAGCCGTCCGGGTCCAGTATGGTAGATTGTCGCTAATTGGACAAGGTCAATGGGGGCGCCTGGTGCGACGGCGTTGTACGCATAGGGTTCGATCTGTTCTCCGAGTCGAAAGTACTCCTGGAGCTGGACCGCAAGGTCCTGTGTTCGATGTGGAGTGCACCCATACCGCTTATACCCAAGTCAAGAGGTGCCTCGAAGGCCGCGCAGTTGGTGTCGGCGAAGAAGCAAATCGACTTTGTACGCAAGAAAGGGGGCTCGATCTTCGAAGAGCCAGTCGTTCGCCTGGCAAACCTTCTGAAGATCACGGATAACTCCCATGATCGAAACGGCAACGGGAGCTTCTCGTTTCATCCTTTCGTAGGTCCAGAAGCGTCGATATTTGAAGATCAGGTCGATTCCATCGGCAACGTTTATCAGGTCGTCGATTCCCGAGATCTCTCGATGCATGCGGTTGAGTCGAGCAATTTCACTCGGCGGGGTATATTCGGTGAGGCCTTGTCGGAATCCCCAATCGAGCTCTTCATCATAACGTCGCCATTCGACGAGGGCTGATCGAAAGTTCTGACAAGCCACTTCGATTCTTGTATACCACGAGTATCCCGGCTTACCACCAAGATTTCCACGCTCATCGAAAGACGTGTCAGGGGCGCTTCGAGCCAGTTCGTACGGGAATGGTGCGGTTCGTCCCCAACTGTCGATGCAGATGGTCTTGCCTAACTCGGAAATGGTGGCATTTGCCTTCGACACGGCTGCAGCATGTTTCTCGTTCAGGAACGTGTGCGGTCCTCGAAAACCAGCCATGGTACTCGACGCAATAGTGAGTACCGATGGTTCGAGCTTAGTGTATTCCGTCTTCATCGGATCATCCTCATGTGTCCCAAATTGATAGGGTGGCTTCAATCCGAACATGCCCAAGTGTCGGAGTTCGTCGATGGTCTCGATTTCATGATTGTACTGCCGCATGTTATAGGGCTGCCACTTTGACTCTGGCACCGGCACAGAATCATAGCTGGGTGGTGCTGTCGACCACACGGGCTCGTAAGGATATTCTTCTTCGTCGTCGGACTCGAGTGGCCTGGGTTCATCGTCGTCGTTGTGGTCGTCGTCGTGGTAATAGGAGTCGGATTGGTTCGTTCGAGTAGAAGCTTGTGTTTTCGGGGCATTCGAATGCCAGGATTGGTCGACCCAGTCGTCTTCGACTTTCGGCTTTGATGTCCAGGTGTCCGGCCTCGATGTCCAAGAACTGTCGACCCATCCGGGCGCTGAACAGAGGAAGGAAGATCAATTGTCGTACCCCGTGTAGCAAGCAAGATCTTCATCAAAATCGAACGAGTCAGGGCTTGAGCACCGGTCTCGAAAGTATTCTGCATCGACCGGGGGCGGGGGCCCGTACAGCTTACAGAGTTCTGGCTGCATGTCGGGTGGGGTCCCTCCCTTGGTCGGTTCCAGAACAGGCCAGTTGGCCAGGGCTATCTCGAGCACTTCCAAGCCTGTGGCGCCTCCTGATACGACGGGCCATCCACTCGGCGCTATTCCTGCAAATTCCCCGCGAGGGAACACACCTCCCTTGCCTCCTTTCGACGGGCCTCCTTTTCCTTTCGAGCTCCCAGCATCTGCCGACCGGCTGTAGTTCGGCGGTTCGAATGGATCGAGAGGTCGGCTCGCACGAGTTGGCGCTGATGCTACCGACAAACAGCGGCCAGTTGAGGTCGTTCTCGCTGGGGGTTTGGCACCAACGTTGTCATTGATCGCGTCAACATCGATGACGTTCGACGGTGTTGCTCGGGAAGGCGGAGGTCGAGAGGAAGTTCAGGGCGTCCGGGATGTAGTACCATAGGCGGAGGCTCCGGTGATCGACCCGGAACCTCGCATGAGTTTTTCGAAAAACCACGCTGCAGAGAAGAGTAAGGGTGTTACTCAGTTACTCAGGGTGGAGTCGAAGGAACTCAAGGTACACAGGATCCTCCTCTAGAGCCTTGCTCGACTCCCAAGACCATGTGTCGTCATCCCATTCACAACGGTACAGGAATGTGCGGCGCTTTTTAGATCCAACTCGACGTCTAGCCACAATCTTGACAAGTCGAGGAGATTCTCCAGTTTTGACAGGGGGCATCGGAAACTCCCACACCGGCTGTCCCTCTCGATGGACGTAGGGTTTTATGCTGTCTCGATCGAAAACTCGCAATCCATCGAAGGGGGCAGGGATGTCCAGTTTGACATTCTCGCCCTTGTTCAGTACCTCGAGTATTCTGTAAGGGCCGCACCAGACAACATCGGGTTTCCCTTTATGTCGATATTCCGGCACCAACACCCACCATCGTTCACCGACTTCAGGCACTCGAACGTTTCGGTCCATTTGCAGGACCACATGCATCTGGCGTCGATGTTCCTCGGCAAGCATTGCACGCACAGAATCGAAGGTACGTTCCGCTCGTTGCATGTAATCATTTACGGTCGATGGTTCATGTGCATGAGAAGTCATTCGGGGAAAATCCAATGGAAAATGGGGTGTTCGTCCTTCATCTATCTCGAACGGGGATAGTTGAAGACTATTGGATGTCAGGTTGTTGAACTGGATTTCGGCGAACAGGAGGTCGACATCCCACTCGTTGTTGCCGAAGATGCCGTGTGTACGCAGGCGTTGGAGGATGGACTGATTGCTGCGCTCCGCCAGGCCATTGCCTCGAGGGCGGTTGGCCACTGTTTGATGCATCTCACTCTTGAAGCGCTGGGCCAACTCCTTCCACGCCTGAGACTCGAACAGCTTGTCTCGGTCAGAAACAATTTGTCGAGGGCATCCTTTCAATCGAATCACCTCACGTAGGAACACATAGATAAGGTCGTCGGCTGTCATATCCTTGCGACAAGAGATGAACATTCCGCGCTTGGAGAATCGGTCGACTGCAGTCATGATGGCGTCATGGCCCCTTGTGGTCGGCGGTAATCCCGAAACCCAATCGATGGACACACTGTGCCATTTGGTGTCGGGCACCGGCAATGGCCTTGGCACTCTGGCGGTGTCGACTCGTCTTGATTTCGCCGCTTGACAGACATCGCAACTTAGTATGTATCGCTCGACGTAGTGTCGAAGGTGTGAACATACGTAGTCGCGCTTAATCAGGGCCATGGTTCGAAGGACTCCTGAGTGGCCATAGAACTCCGACTCGTGATACGTAGCCACAATCGACGTAACCAGCGTTCGGGGGACAAGCACACGTTTGCCCATCGTCGACAAATGGAAGAATTTGCCATCATCGAAGGACAACTTGGCATCTGGAAGCTGGTGTCGTGCCGCAGGGCTTCAAATCGCGACTTCGTAGATGTGCTGCGTCCGTGGGTCCTCTCGATAGGCTGCCGCCCACACAGCTGTCGAAGTCAAGTCTTTGCACTGTTAATGTTGATGTACTCGGCGGTGTGTACCCTTAAGACTCGAAGGGTACGGCGTGTTCGACCCAACCTTCGGCAAGGGGACTGATTGCAACGTGCCGTCGCGGTGACGTCGACAGCGAATCAGTTCCGCCATGGTTGGAGCGTATCGAAGTTCATTGCCAAAGGTGACTCGAAGAGGGCGATCAATGCTTACATCGGGGAGGTCGTCGGTGTCGGTAGACGTGACTGGCTCATTGCCAGCCTCATCGAGATGCATGTCTGGTTGCTGTGAATTCTCAGCCATGATCTCGTCCAATGGTGCTGGTTCCAGTCCCAGGTCCTCCGGCTCAGCAGTTGTCGCGCTCGACGGTAGCGGCTCCAGGTCCTCCGGTCCGACAGCGGTTTCGTCGGATTGGGGGGCTGGTTCCGCGGCTGGTTCCGCAAGCTCATCTGCGTCAAGATCCTTCCCCACGGAGGATCCGCTTCGTAGTGAAACGTACAGGTGGTCGTACGGCTGGGGCCACACCTCGTCATGAGAGAATGAGTCTTCGAGTACATGTAGGAACTCATCGACAGGTTCTCTTTCTGGTGAAGCCCAATCTTCGACCAGGGGAATTACGAAAGCCCGTGTACGTGTGGCATTTGCGATATCCATCAACTGCCGCGAAGTTAGACGGGAGCAGGCGTCTGCCGCAGGGTTCTCGAGGCCCGGCACGTACCAAAACGTCAGGTTGTATTCCTCGAGGAATTGGGACCATCGTGCTTGCCGTGGTGTCAGCGGTCGAGGACAGGTCTTGAGATATCGAAGACTTTCGTGGTAAGTGTGCACGTGCATCTGCTGCGGTCCTCGAAGTAGGTGAAACCATTGTTTCAAGGCTAATACGATGGCCAACAACTCCTGTTCTCAAATCGGGTATCGAGTTTCGGCAGGCTGCATTTTCCGCGACATGAAGGCAATAGGTCGAAGATGTCCCTTGTACTTCCCATGCGCACATCGTTGCGCCAGCGTAGCACCCACGCAGTCTTTCGAAGCGTCTGTGTACAGGTGATACGGCTGTCGGGGGTCGATAGCACTGAGATGTGTCGCACTGATCATCGCCTGCTTCAGCTGGTCGAAGGAAGCCTGGTGGACGGCTGTCCATTCCAACTCGAAGTCTGCCTTAAACATTGCAGTCAGAGGGGCTGCGACAGCTTGGAACCCTTCGACAAACTGCTGGTAAAATCCACACAATCCAATGAACTGTCGAACTTCATGAACCGTAGTTGGTGGAGGCCAACCTCGAATGACCTTGATCTTTTCAGGGTCCATGTGTACTCCATCTTGGTCGATGATGTATCCACAGAAGGGTACTCGACTCTGAAAGAATGTGGATTTATCGATGCAGGGAAAGAGCTGGTGCTTACGGAGTAGTTCATGTACCAGGTCGAGGTGTTGTTGGTGTTCGTCCGCATCCTTCGAGAAGACGAGGATGTCGTCAATGTACACCCATACAAAGATCCCCAAGTGGTCTCGAAGAACATCGTTCACGACGCGTTGGAATGTCGATGGCGCATTACAGAGGCCAAAGGGCATAACAACCCACTCGAAGGCGCCAAATTGTGTGTTGAAGGCGGTTTTCTCGATATCTTCGTCTTGAATTCGGATCTGGTGGAACCCACTAACAAGGTCAATCTTTGAGAATACGGTGGAACCCCCCAGTGTACTCAAGATGGATTGGATCGATGGCAACGGATACCGATCTCGTACAGTTCCTGTATTCAACGCTCGGTAGTCGACGCACATACGCCATTTACCATTCGCTTTCTTCACCAGTAGGCAACCCGCTCTGTATGGACTCGAGGATGGTCTGATGCGACCAGATCGATGCAACTTGTCCAATTTTCGTCGAAGTTCATCTAGTTGGCTCGGATCCATTTTGTAAGGGTGTACCCACGGTGGATTGTCTTCCGAATCGAGGCGTATTCGATGATCTCTTCCAGGTCGATGCGGAGGTAGGTCTCCATACTCCGCTTTCTCCCGGTCGTAGAGGTCCGCCCACTTCTGTAATCGATTTGGTAGTTTGCGTCGAACAGGGTCACCCCCGTAATCATTGCCATCACTGGCTTGCATCCTATACATTTGATCGACCGGCACTGCTGGTCGAGGCATGCAACACAGAAATACTTGATCTCCCGTGAGATCAGATCGACGGATTTCTCTTTTGAGTTTCGGCAACGAAATGTACTCAATCTCCATATCGCTGCACTCCTCATCGGTGATACCATCGTCCGTTTCGGACTCATCGTACATGTCAGTACCGCGCTGAACGTGTGTCGACGAGTGTAGGTCAGGGTGTTCGTTGGCATGTGGGGTAGGATTCCCAACCGGACTTGCTTTCGAGGAACTGGATGAAAGTATCGAAAGAAGGTCCAGCTTCGAAGCCGCTTCAAACTGCAGCTGGGTGGAATGTCTTGATTCGCCAAAAGACAACCGGTACGAAATCGAACCATGTTGGATGTCGGCGTATCGCTCATTCCAGTTGACAGTTGGATTGTAGCTTCGAAGCCATGGTAGTCCAAGCACTACATCCGGCAAAATCTCCAAGACCTTGAAGTGATGACGAAATACAAGCTCTCCAACTCGAACATAAGCTCGCGTGTAGTACCGTACTTCGACTTGGACACCTCCGGCTGTCAGGACATGTCCAGGGTTTCTCAGTTTATAGAGGGGAACTCGCGCCCTCTTTGCTGTTTGCATCGACATAAAGTCGCTGGTCGCCCCACAGTCGACCAACAGTTCCACGCTGGAGTCAAAGGAGTCCTCACGACATGCGCAAATGCGCCCTCGAACCGTGAACAGAGACGCATGCTCAGGCTCGGTTTCTTCGACAGTGACACCTCCAAGCGTCGAATTCTTTTCGGGTTTATTGGTGCTGGTGGTGGTGTTCAGCTCTTCTCGAGGACGTCCGCCACCAGGTCTTCGGAATTGTTTTCTAGGCCGTTGTAGGCCTTTCTCTGCTCTTGGAGCGGGATCGAAACCGTTCCTTGCTGTCTCAATTTTGATCTCGTTTCGGTGTGTTCGACCTTGATTCCCGACGTTCTCGTCCTCGGGATGGCGGTCGACCTTTTGGACAGTCACGGGCCAAGTGTCCTTGCTCGCCACAATTGTAGCAACGTCTGCTTTCTCGACCATCTTGGCGTCCGCCATGTTGACGTACGAACCGTTCACCAATGTAGGCATGTAACTCTTCTCGGAGCTTGGCAATTGCATCGAGATTCATCGGCTCTGCCACGGTCGAAGCCGTGGGCGCCGCAGCTGGGGTCGGCATTGGGGTCACGTGTGGCGTTGGCATAGGGTTGGATGGAAACGTGGAAGTCGAAGTAGGTGGTACCATCATAGGCAGGGGCCTCGACACTGCAGGACCAAGGGTGTGATCTGATGTCGTTCTCGATGCGTTCTGTACTTCTTCCAGTTGATACCCAGCCGCAATGTAGGCTTCCGCGATGGTCTCTACCAAGGTATCGAGTCGAAATTGATTATTAGAACGCCATCTTGAACGGACTTCAACGATGTACTGCCGACGCACAGCGTCATTCGACAAACCTTCAACAAATCGAGAGCTGACGAGGAAATCCATCTGGAGTTCACTGGTGTTTACCTTCGACTTGATAACGCATGTACGAAATTCTCGAACGTAATCTGCATGTCGGGGGAACTCGCTCTCTTTCAAGCTCAACATTCTCGACAAATACACTGGCTCATGGGATATGCAGTCGAAACGCTGGCCTAACACACGCATGAGCTCGAACCAGTCATCCTGTACAACTTTCGTCAGGCTATGATAGTACTCAGCGGCATCACCATCGAGGAGGAATGACATCGTTGCTGCCTGATCGACGGGTGAGGTGATGTCCGACAAAGTGAAAGCTCGTAGTAAATCTTCTTTCCATGTTCGAAATTCTCCACATCCAGGTTTACCCGTGAACCTCTTGACCAGTTTGTTCAGGCGCTCGACGCGGCGTCCCAAAATCTCCTGCGAAGGAGCACGTTGAACTACGAACTGGGGTAGTGGTTCGAAGCTAGGCCGCTGTGGGAGTGGTTGTTGTGGAGGGTGAGGTTGGCTCGAATTCGAAGAAGACGGTGGTTGTGGTTGTGGAAACTGGATGTTGTTCGGAGGTGGTGGACTCGAAGTTCGTATAAATTCGTTGAGAAGAGCGTAACATTGTGACAATTCATGTTCTACGCGTCGAAGTTCATTTGCAGCAGCTTGAGTTGCATTTTCCGTCGAGGACTGCAAGGTATCGATGCGCTGGCCAGTTGCTGCTGTAGCACTTGCTGCCGTTGCCTGCAATACATCGATGCGTTGTTCCAATTCGATAACTTTGGCTTGAGTATCTGCAAGCTTCTGCGAACAGCTGTGAAGATCACGAGAGAGACATGGAAACCACTCGCTTTCTCGACTAGCGATGCGCTCTGCGATGAACTTCTCTAACGAAGTCGAAAATTCGTGATGCAAAGGTGAATCACTTCGAAACAAACTGTCTCTGATGAAATGCAGCATAGCTGCATCGTCGAAGGGCCGCTCCATTGTAGATCGAAGTCCAAATCAAGTTGATGGCGTTGCGGCGTTGAAGATTGATCTCGAAGATTGATCCTCCCCGCCACCTAGGTGGCTACCACTTGTTGTGGTTTGTTTCTTGGGAACTCGACTGTGCCTCTTGTTTCTCGAAAATCCCAAAATACCACAAACCTCTTCTGCGCAGGATCTTTAGACGGGGCACCAATAATAACACAATCTCGAAGACATAAACCCTGTTCAAAGATCGAAGTATCTTACAGCGCTCATTCACAGTTGGCATTCGATGCTTCTTTATTATTCACAGACTGTCAGCGTGATGGCGACTGCGACTTGCGACTTGCGCGCTGCTGCGCTGTGTAAGTGCGGCTAGCCCCATCTGCTCAGATTTTCAGACATTCTGCCCAGATTGGCTACATTTTGGTCATTTTCTTTGCTTCGGCGGAACCGCCGCCTCGCAGCTCAGTCACAGGATATTTCCTATATATTTCTGAGATGCCGGATTTGATTCCGCGGTCCATTTCCCGTAAATCCGCCGCGTTCCGCTATTTTAGCTGGAATCGCCATTTGCCGTTGACGCGCGCTCGCGGCCCAGATCGGCCATACAATTTTACATAAATGGATTATTTAAATTCATTCGGACAGTTTTGGACACTCAGATGTATGTAGAATAATTCCCCTCAATTTTCTTCATAGACTGGGATTTTCTGCCGGACCACAATCAGCATGGACCTTGCTTCTGTTGTCGCTGCTCTCGCCTCCGTTGGTGTTCGTGTATCCGGTTCCAACCCCAATAACAACATCCAGGGAGACTCCTCGCGTGCCTGCCCCACTGGTCTTGCCGGCTCCGAGCCCTCCGGCACCCACATCGACCCAGGGCAGCACTTTCATGGTAGCAGAGGCTACCTGAATGTTGTTCCTTTGGTGTCCCAACCACAGCTAGCCCCTCAGTACGACTCCGCAACCTCCGGAGACGTAACCATCACGCTCCCGTGGTGCTGTGCGAACGAGGCCTTGAGAGGAATGCCTTGCGCTAGCCCAAATTGCCCAAGAAGGACACAAATCAGCAGCTGTGGAGGCCCAGATTACAATCAAGATCCCAGTCGAAATTGGCCAGGATGCAGCTGGAATCTCCCAGCTTACGCTAATGGCAACGCTCCGGTGGAGCTTACGGACCTGGCAGGTATCAATACGCCCCACCAAGGTTCACATTTCGTGACCATTGATGCCGACATTGACGACATTGAGATGGGTGGTCCAGGTGAGGTACCAACCTACAATCGACCAGCCTCATGGGCACAATGGGACAACCATTTGTCGCCGGAAGTGACCCGTAACCTTGAGGCGCTTGAGGCCCTGTGTCTATTAGCCACGTCTAGGCTGATAGGACAAGAAAGAATTGCCTCCGATTTTTTATTTGAATATTTTTTCCTCCTTCAAGAAGAAATTAAGACCAGGATGTGGTGGTGTTCTCAAGAAGATGAATCTTTTTCCATTTTCTTGCAGATCTGGGAGGCAAGTCCCTTCCCGAAGGAGAAGACCAAGGCACCTGTTGCCGGGCCCTCCGTCCCCCATCCCTCTGTTTCCATCCGCGACGATTTAGCCGCCGCGGTTGAGGAAGGAATCTTAGAGGCAGCTAGGCAGGCAAGCCTGGAAATTAGGACTGAAGGAGCTCCCCAAGTGGACTCCTGGCTGCGAACCACTGAGATTAGCGGTCCGACAGCCTGCTCAGGCCCTTCAGGACACGGTATGTACTGTCCTGCCGACTGCTCTTGCAGATCTCAGCGAGACTCTGAGCTCCAATTGCTCAAAGATCAAATGCAACTCATCATTCAGACTTTGGGAATTAAAGATCTTTTCAAGACCCACATGAGGTCTGAGGGCGCATCATCGGTGGATCAGGCAACAGATCCGTCGGAGGAGGCGACAGAAATTTTTTCGATTGCTCCTTCGGTGGACTCTAAGACCACCGATGCACGGATCAGCAGGACTAAACTGAAGGAAAGGGTTACAATCTCTCGATCACAGAGTAGATCGGCGAAGGCTAGGACTGAGGTTCAGAATGCCAAAAGAACTGCCTCCCGTACTACCCTTCCTGCTGTTGATTCCAATGCAATTGCCCAGATGTTGCTCGCCCAGACCCTCGCCGGAGCTGGTGTGGCTAATGATGCCGCCAAGGTGTCTACCATTACGGCCGGTGTTGGGCTGGATTCACTCCTAAATCCCACTTCATTGCGACTTCGTCAGGTTGCCAAGCAACCAAAGTATAATGGTAACCCCAGACGTTGGCCTCAGTTCCAACGGGAATTTAAACTGTGGGTTAAGACTCAAAAACTCCAGGATGATCAGTTCCTGATGGCCCTTCTGGACTGCCTTGAGGGAGCGCCGGCCAACACTTGGCTCAGAACCTGGAGTGATCGTGAAGATTCAAGCTCCCCCCTTACCTTTGATGAGGTGTGGGAACAGTTGGAGGTACGTGGATCCCGGCTGCCTGAGGACCATTACCACCAGATGTTGAAGAATTTTCCTTCATTTTCTCGATTAATCTTGCACGAAGTGCAAGACAAGAGACAGCGCTTCTGGAATCTCGTAGAAGAATCCGAACATTCAGGCGAAAAATTTTCCAGTGCCGAGCTGAAAAATCTGATTTTTGACAAGATCCCCTCTGAAACCGCCGCCACCCTTCGGAATCGACAGTCCGAAGAAAAGGTCAAGACCTGGTGGGCGGAGATCGATGGCTTTGACGCCTCGGCGAACCGGTTTACCGTCAGGGAGGCACTTCAAAAGTGCTCCCCCACGTCGTTTACCAAGGTGAAATTCACTGAAAACACGTGGAAAATCAAGTTCAATGAACACGAGGATCGGGACTTGTTTGTCCAAGTCCTCAACAGGGGAGTAAGCTTCCATGGAAATCGTCTGAAGGCCAGGAACTGGGTGTTTTCGTTCACTCCGCAGGAACTGTGGGAAGAGGTTGAGAGGCTCGCTGACGCCGCCAATCAAAATTTCCATGAGGGTCTTGGGGGAAACAGGAATACCCAGCAAAACACCCAAAATGGGGCCCAAAAGGGCAACAAAAAGGTGAATGACACCCGGAATGTTCAGGATCATTGTAGCATCTGTCTTCTTCTAGGTTCTACGAACCGAGCTAAGACGCATTCCACTGCTAATCACCGATGGTCTGCCTACGATCACAAGGTGATTGGTGAAAATGTCAGTAATCCTCAGAATTCAGACAGGAATGACAGACAGGTGCATGGTGCCAAGGGGGGAAAGGGTAATTCGACTCCCTCCGGTGGGAACAAAAATACCGGAGGCCCTGGCGGGTCCCAAGGCAAAGGGAATCGGACTCCATCCGGTTCCGGTGGACAGCCAAATGGCCAGACAAGTCCCAATTTCAACGCCGGAGGCGGAAATCGAAATCCAGGCCAAACCCCTCAATCCGGTCAAAACAAAGGAAATGCTCCAGGATCACAGGGTAAGGGTAAAGGAAATCCTTCGGGAACCCCCTTCTCTGGTAAGGGCAGAGGGCGTGGCGACGGTGGTGGCCCATCATCCGGCGGCCGTGGCCGTGGACG
The DNA here is from genome assembly GCA_964036045.1 of Eutreptiella sp. 'Long Island Sound 2002'. NCBI lineage: Eukaryota > Euglenozoa > Euglenophyceae > Eutreptiales > Eutreptiaceae > Eutreptiella > Eutreptiella sp. 'Long Island Sound 2002'. The sequence goes on from OZ038382.1 coordinate 31,268,777, forward strand.
AGGAAAGGGAAACCATCGTGTGGATCAGGTTTCAGGTGCAGACCAGGTGTCTGATGCGGATCGAGATTACGCCGAAAATGCGCTGAATCCAGCGGATGATCCGTTCCAAGATGAATGGATCGACGAAACAGGCTGTGTCCACAACGTTAATGCAGCCGCTGGAGGTCAGAACGCCTAGGGGAGCCACGAAAATCGTCCCTCCCCAGGCGATTTCAGGCATGATCCCCAAATTCCTGATCGACCATTACTTGATGTAGGGTCGCTTGTCTCCTCTCCCCTGGATCCGGCAACGGATCTTTCTGCTGTAGTGGACGAGGTTGGTGTACAGTCCAAGCACAGGGCTCGTCAGTTTGTCACAAAGCTGTGGGTCTCTGATTGCAAGGGAAATTTCCACCTCGCCACCTGTTTGTGTGATAATGGATCGGAGGTAAATCTCCAATCCAATGCATTCTTACCCGACGACTGCGTGTTCGAGTCGCCTCATCCTGTTACCCTCGAAGGAGTTTCTGGACACTCTCTCGCAGGTGGGCAACGCGGTTGTTATATATCAACCCATTTGGTCGCTCAAGACCTTTGGGAAGAGCAAAATGTGGAAGAAGTTGTCCTTAAGGATGACTACTTCTACCGAGCTGACATAAAGTATGACCTTTATTTGGGGCATCCTTGGCTTCGTAAGAACAGGGTAGCGCCCGTAGGTCATCGTCGTTGTTTTTTGCTGGAGTCAGGCCCTTTGGAGCGTCCTGAATTTCGTTTTTTGCACGCAGGGTTTAAAAGTGCAGAAGAATTTTTGAAGCAAAAAGTGACACCAAAATTTGGTGAAGATGTCACCATTGCAGAGGTGAATGGGAGTGCCGATTACTCCCAGGAGTTAGAATGTCTTCGTAGGGACTCCCAGCCACGACGCCCTTCGCGCTGGCACTCTTCATCCTACAGAGTTGTCGACAAATGGCGCGATGCAATTTGTGAATACTTTCATGAACATCATTCTTTTTGGCCTCAGTATGATGCATTTGCTAACCGCACGAACAAGCGCTTTGACAAGCACTTCAGCGACGCTTGGACCCACAAATGGGACAAGAAGTTGTGGATTAATCCTCCGTTTCACTTAATCCAGCAGGTCATCCATAAAATCAAGCAAGATAAAACCCAGGCAATTTTGGTTGTGCCCTTGTGGGACGACAAGCCTTGGTTTCAGGAATTGCAGGACATTTGTGTTGATTACATCGAACTTCCCAGGAAGATTAAGCTGTATGCCAGGGACGACACAGGTCCCCTGCCACAGCGGTCCTGGAGTTCGCTTGCATTCCTGGTGGATGGAAGGCTTTCTGACTCTAATTCTGCCGATTCTAGTACAGATTCCTGTGTTGGGTCTGAATCTGAGGTTGAGCGTGGTACTGATGATGAATCTATTTTTTCTGATTTTTGTTCGTCAGATACCCAAGGTGATTCAACGACCAATGGATCCGCCTCGGCTCCCTCTTCACCCATACGGTCGACATCGAAAAGAATCTTCAGTGCACGGGCGAGGAAAAATCTCCAATCGCGCCGCAAATTCAGAGTTTTTTATGAAAAACCCCCTGTGGAAGCTTTCATGGATCCTTTCGAGGAGCTGGATCGCGAAGAAAATCTCTGGGATTTCGACACAAGACCCACCTATCTTCAAGAGGCAGTGGATACGGACCTGTTTAGGGACATCCGTAAGAAGATTCTTCCTGCCAAAGCCGAAGAAGTCGCCAAAGTTTTTTCGACAGTAATTCCTGGCGACCAGGTGGACACTGAATTGTGTTCGAGGTCAAGAGAAAAGATTTTTGAGGAACGGAAGGATTCGACCCTTTCAGGGAAGTTGATCAAAGATCCCCCTGTCCGTGGGCAGTTCGGTGAAGCTTTCATCGAGCTTCGTGAAGGGTACAAGGCAAAAAAGCAGCGCCCTTATGAAAATCATGGACACAAACATGAGATTCTCAGAAAAATCATTGAGAGAAATCTCAGGGAATTTGGTTGGCTTGAGGGTTGTATGACCAGCGAATGGTGCTGTTCACCCTTCACAGTCCCGAAGCCACCGCCTGCAGACCAGAACACCATTGATGGTTGGCGAATGGTTGTTGATTTTCGCAATCTCAACGCCGAAACCAAGGCGGATTCACACCCCCTGCCCCTCATTGAGGAGGAAATCGCCAAGAGGGCAAGAGGTCGTTTGTTCTCTGTGCTGGATCTCCGTCACGGCTTTCACCAAATGCCGTTGAGGAGAGACAGCAGACCTCTCACTTGTATGTGTACGCCATGTGGCCCAGTCCAATGGACCGTCATGCCCATGGGATTGAAGAACGCCCCCTCATTTTTTCAAAGAATGATGGAGGATGTGCTGTTCACAACCCATCCGGAGCTTCGTGCCTTCGTGAGTGTGTACATAGATGACATAATCATCGCGACGGAGGGGGAGGGACTGACCGAAGCCGAGCTGGTGGCCCTACATGAGAAGCAGCTGAACCAAGTTTTGGACGTTCTTGACGCCAATCAGCTGATCTGTGGGCCAAAGAAGGGAAAATTATTTTTAAAATCAGTCGAATTTTGTGGTTCTCTCCTAGAGAATGGCACTCGACGACCCAGTCCAGGGAAGCTCGTCGCTATTCAGAAGTGGAAGCGCCCTGAGACGATCACGGAGTTGCGAGGATTCCTAGGTTGTTGCAATTTTTACCACACTTTTGTGCCGAATTATGCCAAATTTGCTGCCCCCCTCACTGAATTATTGAAGGTAGGGAGAGATGCGGGCAAGGCAGGTTCAAAGGTTCGTGTCAAGTGGACTGACGAGTGCGAGGAGGCCTTCCATCACTTGAAGGCAGCCCTCTGCGAAGTCGCCACGTTGCATGTGCCCCAATTTGACCGACCCTTCTACATCAGAACCGACGCATCTAGGTACGCGATCGGAGCTGTCCTTGAACAGGTTGATGAAGCCACCGGCGATCACTACCCTCTTGCATTTTGGTCTCGGAAGCTAGCTCCACGCCAAATGCAATGGTCGCCGCGTGAGCAAGAAACGTATGCCATCATCTGTGCTTTAAAAAAGTACCAATCGTGGGTTGGCACCAATCGAGTCGAGGTCCTGACGGATCATCGATCTCTGGAGTATTGGGCCACTGAACACATTGATACTGTCGCGAGCCCAGCTGGTCGACGGGCCAGATGGCACGAATTTCTCTCTCTGTTTGACCTCCATGTGTCGTATTTGCCTGGTAAACATAACACGGTAGCGGATGCTCTGAGCCGATGGGCTTACCCCGCCTCAGAGGGGCTGCAAAGTACCAACATCCATGGTACGGAGCAGGACCGCCATGTCATCATCGAATGGGATCAGGAAGAAAAGAAACTCATTCGACGTGCATGCATGCAGTGCGCTGTCAAACAGCACGCATTGCCGTGTCACGACATCACGGCCATCACAGATCCGGCGCATGCTCACGAGATCTGCACCAAAACGATGAAAGTCGTGGAAAATGTCACCGATCCCTCCACAGGGAGTGTGAAACGGTTTGACTACACCCGACGAGTAAATCGATTTCGGTTGATCGAGGGCATTAAGCGCCGAGATCCGGCCAAAACTCCACCCCTGCCTAAGGATTCCCTTATCATCCGAGACTGGACGTCCGATTACCTGCAGGATCCCATGTTTAAAGAGGTCTTTGGAAATCTCAAATCCAAAGATGCTCACAGAGATGGGATTTTTCCTGAGTACTCGTTGGATGGGGGGAAGCTGTGGATGGAGGGTAAATTGTGTGTGCCAGACGCCCTAGCCCCCCGAGTGTTAAACTGGTGGCACAAATGGGAGTCCCCCCACGCACATGGCCGTCGACTGTGGTCGATGATTAAGCATAGGTTGTTTGGATCGAGGCTCTACACTCATTGCATGAAAGTAGCTGCCGGATGTGCCCAATGTGCTGTCTCGACGCCTCCCAGCGCGAAGAAGCACGGCCATCTGAGGCCTCATCCTATTCCGGAGCGTCTCTTTAACAGAGTCACCAGTGATTTCTTCTATCTCGGTGAGCTCGATGACGAAGAGTGCCATTGGACTAACAAAAAAGTCAATGGTGTGCTCCTTATTCAGTGCCGTCATTCCGGCTACATTCAAGTGTTGCCTTGCAACATTGAGTCGATGACTGGCAAGGCTGCCGCCAAATGGTGCGCGCAGACCTGGATGGGAGGCTGGGACGTCCCATCCGAGGTGGTCACGGACTCAGGCAAAGAGTACACCTCCGAATGGTGGAGAGAATTGTGTGCTCGCCTTGGAATCCACCACCTCAGGTGTGAAATCCACTCGCATCGAGCGCTGCCTGGCGAAAGAGCCGGCCGCTCAGTTATAAATATGCTTCGTAAGGAGCTCGCGAGTGAGAAGGATTTCCACTGGCTTGAAGTTCTCTTCGCATTGCTTCGCCGTTACCACAACACGCCTTTGTATCATGGCCTTTCTCCAAATGAAATTGTCTTTGGACGAAAGAAGTGTTGGTGGAACATGCCGTTGAATAATCCTCGCTCCTGTAAGGATGCTTCGCTGTTTTTGGACGAAGTCCAACGAGCAGATAAATCTGTGTCGAAATTAATCGAAAAGCATCAAGCTGACTGGCTTTGGGTTCAAAATCAAGGTCGAAAAAACCCCCACAATTTTGAAGTCGATGATCGAGTTTGGCTTCGAAAATCCGAAACCACCCTGGACGGAGATGACAAGCTTCTTCCCTTGTGGGAGGGGCCATTCGCTGTTACAGCGCGTCTTGGGGAGAACAGGTGGAGGATTCGTGTGGATGTCAGCAGGGAAATTGACGTTTCGGGCGATCGCCTCAAGAGAGAGATCCCCTCCCCCAAGGATCGAGTTAAACCCCTTTTTTGGACTGCAAAACACTTGTCTGATCGGGTAATCGAAGGGGGAAAGTACGAACTCAAGAGGATTGTTGAAGCAAGACGTGACGCCAAGGGCGAATGGGAATTTTTGTGTGAGTGGAGGGGCTTTGATTCCAGTCACAACAACTGGGAACCAGCCCAATCTTTTGTCCATGGATACACCAAGGGGTTCATTGACTTCCTGAAGAAGCACCCTGAAATTGGTGTACTCCTGACAGATTGTTTGTCGAAACCAGACAGACAAGTGGAGAGCGACGGAAAACGACCTGTGGTGAATCGAGATCCAGCCTTTTACGGCCCTCAGCAGCCACATTCCAGGGCTGATCCGTCGATCCCCCCTCCTGTGGTCAGGCCAGCCCAGGAGCCAAATGAGGACCAAGCTTCAAGTTCGGCCGCAGATCTGCAGCGCCCAAGCCGTACGAGGGCCAGGCCAGACAGGTTGGTGGTCACATGCATTCGTGCTTGGCCGAATTGAGAAGCCATCCTATCACATTCTGCTCAATCCACTGTTCATTCTTTCTGTTTATGTCATGATGTGGAGAACTGCGAATGTTTGATAATTTGACGTCAATCAACTTTTCTTTGGTCTCCGTTAGGTAGACAAGGCGTAGATACGCTGACGGAGTGTGCTGCCGTGTTCAGAAAAAACCAAACTCAGGCTTAATTCAGGCAGATTCGGGGTAATCTTGTCTCTGTTGGTCTGTGCATCTTTGGAATTTGGCTACTCGTGCAGATGGAAGCAAATGTACATAATCAAAACGCTGCGCAGCGACATTCACCCCTACAGGCAACCCCTGTAGTACTGGCTGCCCTAGAGGCGACGCCAGGAACTCAGATCTCACCTTCATTTGCTGTGATGCTGACGCCAAAGTCCAGATTCAGATCCAGGATCCTCAAATTTACCTTGAATTTCTCAGGTTTGTCCATCATTCTGCCACTGTTGTACGAAACCCAGACGTCAATTGTTCAGACAATCTTCATCTAGGAGCTCTAGGGACTTCTAACAGCAACCTCTGAAGTCCGTAAGCTTCGTTGTATTTTTGGCACACGCCAATGTGAGCTCAATCCGACCAGAAACTGTCGAGAATGGTGAATCCAAGTGTCTTGTGGGACTTCATCGAAAGATTGGTCTTGTCCAAGTCGATTGACACCACCGCCACTGTAAATTCGGTGTCTCTCAGTTATATACTGTCAGTAAAGTGCCTTCAGCGAACCTTCGGCGCGTTACATGCCAAGGATCCAGGGCCAGCATGTCCCATCATGATGCATCATCACATGATCCACATTTTGATAGAATCTGTTAGATGCTCGCGAACCAACGTGCCGGAAAGCACAATTGAGCTGAATAAACGACAATATATAGTAACTTTAGTCTAAACGAAGGTGTTGGTAGTTTCAGTTGTACACATTCCGCTTCATTTCACCTTCATCTCAGGGAATGTACTCATGTTAGGACAATTTAGATTGATTTCCTTGTCATCTCCTCTCATTCCTCGAAGATCTGTCGACGGCTTTGCCTAACTTCGTTGACGGTTATGATTTTCTGTACACTTAGGGTCTGTAGACTACATGTGTATTTGTTTAACCTCTCCGTGATTGCTTAATCCCCTCAATCTCTGCTCAATTCGGTCTCAATTTTGCTGAATCTTGTGATCATCCACCAGATGCGCCAAATCTGAGCCACATGCTGTACTTTTCAGAACGAGAAAAGCGGGATAACACGATGTAGAGTTCGGCGAGGACACCGTAGCGTGCCCGCGACAGCGAAACTGTGCCAGAGCGCTGAGATGTCACTCCAATTCTTGATCCCCCCACTCAATCCATCAGTAATCTACCTCATTCTCAACCAATGCATGGTTTGGTATCGATTCTCGATACGTTTACATGCTTTTTAGCCCTTGACCTAATGTTTTACTGCACGGAGGACTGTTCGTCACTTCTCATTCTGTCTCATTTCAGGTTCATCCACCCTGATTCAGTGCCAATTCAGCCCAATTCAGGTCAGATCAAGCAGATTTCGCCCCATCAAGGCTACATTCCTATGTTTTTCTGGGACTTACCCGCACTACGTTCTTCGTTGACGTAGCGACACACCCCAGTGTGTTTTTGGAGGGGGAGTGTAAGTGCGGCTAGCCCCATCTGCTCAGATTTTCAGACATTCTGCCCAGATTGGCTACATTTTGGTCATTTTCTTTGCTTCGGCGGAACCGCCGCCTCGCAGCTCAGTCACAGGATATTTCCTATATATTTCTGAGATGCCGGATTTGATTCCGCGGTCCATTTCCCGTAAATCCGCCGCGTTCCGCTATTTTAGCTGGAATCGCCATTTGCCGTTGACGCGCGCTCGCGGCCCAGATCGGCCATACAATTTTACATAAATGGATTATTTAAATTCATTCGGACAGTTTTGGACACTCAGATGTATGTAGAATAATTCCCCTCAATTTTCTTCATAGACTGGGATTTTCTGCCGGACCACAATCAGCATGGACCTTGCTTCTGTTGTCGCTGCTCTCGCCTCCGTTGGTGTTCGTGTATCCGGTTCCAACCCCAATAACAACATCCAGGGAGACTCCTCGCGTGCCTGCCCCACTGGTCTTGCCGGCTCCGAGCCCTCCGGCACCCACATCGACCCAGGGCAGCACTTTCACGCTGCTGCTGTACGAAGCCATGACAATGGCCTCCGATGCCACTGTATGCTCCTGGAGTGCCCCCCACAGCAGTTTCACTATCACCATTTGCCACAGTCCCTTGCGTTGCCCTTCTTTCCCCAGCTCTCCCCCCACCGCGCTTCTGCCTCTCGCACCCTTCTTGAGCAACGGGACGTCCTGATCCCGAGCCAGTGGGTCCTCGATCCTCTTATACTGCGCACACCGCATGAAGTGCTCGTATGTTTCTTGCCCTTGGCCACAGTGGCATCTCATGTACTCCTCCGGGAGGTCCATACCCTTATGTCTGTACCACCTCATGATTGTTTCCCGCACCGGCACCTGCCCCGTGATTGCCTGCAGCCTTCTGGTCTGCACTCTTTTGGGCAGCGATTCCGGCCTCAGCACATTGGGGTAGTGGACCCGCTGTCCCACCTTGCCCTCCAAGTACTTGTTCAGCTCTACCACCTCCGGCCCCCCTCGTACTTGAGCTAGCATGTGCACCGGCTGCGGATACACCCTTAGTTCCTACTTGCCTCTGTCCTCCTCCACCACCCACCTGGCCTTCTCCTCTTCCCCGACCCTTGGAGGTATATGCACCAAGTGGAGGTGCTCCTTGCTCTCCGGCACCCTCCACTCTGGTTCCTGCTCCTTATCCACTGCTTGCGTCGCCCCATCCGCCTCATGATTCCCCACTCCCGCCCTGTGTGACTCCTGTTTCACCAGGTGTATGACCAGGGGCACTTTCTTCATCTCCAGCCCGTGCCGTATCGCGTACACCTGTGACGACAGTCCCGTGCCCAGGGCCTCATGCAGTGGCCTGCTGGCCAGTCTCCTGAGGGACGCCATGTCCGCCTCCGCGTCCACCACCATCCACACTTCTCGTATGTCCTCCCCTATCTCCCCAACCACGTCCGCCACCGCCTGCACCTCTCCATGGGACGCTGCTCCGTACACCATCTTTTCCACCACACGTTCCGTCACCTGTCCCACCCCCTTGACCCTTACCGCCGCTGCCCCCGCCATGGGTGGCTGTCCTTCCACCCCGGACCCGTCCAGGAATAGCACCACCCTCTCCTTCGTGGGCTCCGGTATGCGCACCACCTCCCTCGGGTAGTGGCAGTACACTTTGTGCCTCCCAATGCCATACTCTCATATCCCCGATGCTTAGCTCTCTCACGCCTCTGTACACTGCCCATTTATTGTCCGTCCTGGCCTTCCATCCCTTCGCCACCACCACTCCGTGACACCATGCCCTGTCCCCTTTCGCCCTGCCCTGCTCCAGGTATGCCTGTACCAGAACCAAGTACCATACCCTGTCTGCTGGCAACTCGTGGACCGTCAGCCTGATCCTCCTCGCACTCTCTCCGCACTTGTGGCCCACGGGCACTATGAGCACCTCCTCGTCGGGCCTCCCCGTGTCGGTCATCCGGAAACTCACCGCCACTCCATCAACCTCTTCTTGTAGTCCCCGCACTGTGTCCCATCCCAACTGGACCCCTGTTATTTTGCCCTCCTTTTCCTCTCCCCACCAGACCTCCACGTCCCCCTGGGCCTCCTCATCCTCCCGCACCTCCTTGGGCAGCCGCAGCACCGGCCCCGGCCACTGCCCCCTGGCGTCCGTAGTGCGCATGGTCGCGTTTGGGAACGCCCACGCCGTCATTCGTAGGACTGGCCAGGGGATTTGCCCCGCCTCCTTGGTGCACCTCCAGCACTGGTCCCCCTGTCCTGCCCCTTCGAGGATGTTGTCTCTCCGGAACATATCTGCATGGACATCATACCACTGCCCGGCTGCACTCTGTACCTTCCCCCTCGGTCCTTTGAGTCCCAGCAGCGCACACAACAGTATGCCCGGTCTGGCCTTGTCCCTCTCCCCCCTGTCCAGCACCACTCTCTCTTCCTGCGCCCTCGCTCCTCTCCCGCATCTTGGCTTCCTCTGTTGGATCCCCCACAGCGCTACCCACTCGTTCCACATCGCGCGCATCCTCCTGCTCCACCTTGTGCGGTCCTCTTGTCCTCGTGCTCTCCTCATCATCCACCTATATACACCCCATTCCACCACCCTGGTGTCCCGATAGAACTCCGCATGGTGCAGCCCCGCCTTCTTGTATTCCTTCATATCCTTCCTGCGCACGTGCAGCAGAAGTGGGCCGGGGGAGCGGGAAGGCACGAAGGGGTGCACATGGTGCATACCTTCGAGGAGGTGCGCACCCGCACCCCCGCAAACCCCAATGAGGCCGCCCCGGAGGCCATCATGCCGCAAGCGGCATGGGAGGCCCTCCTCCGCGATGCAGTCCAGGGCCTCCGCCCCCCCCACACCCCCCAAGCCCTTCGCCAGTGGCTCCAGGCCACCCACCCCCAGGCCTGGGCCGCCGGCGCCCCCTCCCCACCCCGCCCCTCCCGCCACCACCACACCAGGAAGGGGCAGGACAAGGGCAAGGGAAGGGCATGGGGCACCAAGGAGCACTCAGGCAAGAGGGCACGGAGGGGCCCCAAGTGAGGGCAGGCACTCGCAGGGACAGGACGCCGGAAGCGACACCACATGGGGCAGGAAACCACCCAAGAACCAGGAAGGGGCGGGAGCGGAAACCAAGACACGGAGGAAAAGGGCACCACGGCAGGCACCACGACCCACACCCAGGAAGGGCACACCTTGACGGGGGGACCAGCGCCGCCCCACCCCCACCAAACACCCGAACACACACCACCGAAGCAAACATCGGACGCCATGCGGATCACACCAGCGCACACCCACCGGCCACCGGAAACCACACGGAGAATGGAGGGCACACCTACACGGAGAGAAAGGGCCACACCCACAGAGGAAGCCGCAGGGAACGCCGCCGCACGGCGCACCACCAGGCCCTCACCGCCAGGAGACAACCCCGGCCACCACAAGGGCCACCTCACAGGCACCGGAAGAGGACGAAGGCACGGCCGCGGCACCCAGGACTAGGGACCGAAACCCCCAGAGGACACGGGACCAAGGCACAGGCCCCCAGGGAGGGCAACCCCACGGACTGTCACGCGATCCACCTCCCCAACCCACCAGCCCGAGCGGCACGCCCAAGCCCCCACAGCACGGACCCAGCGAGACACCCACACCTAACCGCACCCCCCAGCCACCAGCCAGCCACATTCCGGCCCGCACTCCGCACCACGACACAGGCCAGGCTGACCTCCACTGACCCACCGCGACACCACGCGAGACCACGGCACACCGCACCACAGCGCGCCACAGTGCAATGCGCCACAGCACGACGCGACGCGACGCGGCACAGAGCGGCACAACACGACACAACTGACCCTAACCTGAAGGACTAACCGAAGCCAGCCACCGCACACCCTGGAAGGCGCCGCGCCAGCACGCCACACACCAGCACCGCAGGCCACACACGGGGCCACAGCGCGCCTGGCGACAACGGTGGCGGACCACCCAGAAGATTACAGCCGGCACCGCAGAGGGGAAAGGACACGAACAGCCCCTGCCCCCTAACCCAAAACCACAAGCAGCCGCCTGGCGCAGCCGCCCAGCCGGCAGAGCCAGGACCTAACCCGGCAAGAAGGGGCGCCGAGCCCACCGTGTACATAGCCCACTGGACCGATGGGGCCGGAACGCGGCCAAACAGAACGCAACTGTAAACAGCAGCCCGGAAGACAACACTGAATGCAGGTCAGTGCGTGCGCCAGCCCAGGGAAGACAGAGGGAGGAACAGGCAAGCCCCCCCCCCCCAAAAAAAAAAGAAGGGGGGAGGGGGAAAAGGCACGAAAACAGCCCACAGCCGCCAAACCGCCCGCCAGCACCACCAGAGGCGGCCAAACCCCCCCCCCAGAAGGCACCGAAGACAGGACCCCCAAAGAGGCAGAGGGGGACCACCCACCCAAAACCGGCAACACCAAGCCAGGAACAGCGGCCAACCGGGAAAAGGGACACCGAAACGGAAAAAAAAAAAAAGAGAGCCACCAGCCCAGCCCGAAAGGAAGGGGATGGAGGGACAGGGACCACAAAGCGAGGGACAGGAAAAAAAAAAGAAAAAACAAAAGCGCAAAAAACACACCCCGACAACCCAGCCAAGAAGGGCTGGGCACAGCCGAGACCCGGGCTCAGCACACACGCCCACACCGCACGCCGGAACCCGAAACAGCGGGGGGGCAAGCGGGGCGCCCACGAAACCACACACGTCCCATAAGCAGGCCGGAACCGAAGCCCAACCACGAACACCACAAACAGCCGACACTAGAGGGACAACACCACAACCCGTGCCCAAACACAGCCACCCAAGACCCCAGCCAGGACTGGCGGGGTTAACAAAACCCACACCCAACCGCCAACGGGACCCAAACCCAAACGCCGCACAACAGTAGGAAACCCAGTGCCCACACCCCGGGCACTGAGGCAGCCCGTGCCATGCAGGTGACCCGGCCAAACGAGATCCGGAGACCGGGGGTAAGGCTGCATCCTAAGGCCTGCGCTGCTTTGGGACTCGAGGCGGAGCGTGCGACACCCAAGCGCCTCAGAACCCTAGTACCAAGAACGTGCAGGCATGCCTTGGGAACGGGATACGCCAGGAAGTCTGGTGAACCTCTAGGGTTCCGCCCAAAGGAGGGGACGTGCGCAAGCACGGGGGCACACCCTCCCGACGAGACAAGCACGTCACGCTGGCGGCGATCCACCCTCCCGGTGTTGCCCGGGGCCGCTTTGTTGGGGGCCAACAGTCAGGTCTAGCGGGAAGTAAGCCGCCTTTCCTCTTCACGCGCGTGCCTCTTCCATTTCATCACAGGGGCGACGCCAGGGGGAACCATGGGGCGCCTCTCCACGACGGAGTGCATCTACCTACCTACTCCGCATGGTGCAGCCCTGCCTTCTTGTATTCCTTCATATCCTTCCTGCGCACGTGCAGCACCTCCATGCTCACTCCTTCCTTCCTGATCCACCGTACTGTCCCATGTGCCGCCCCCCCTGAAGTCCGTGTCAAGGACCAGGTTTGGTCCCCGCCTACCGCACGTCCTGTTGGTTGCCAGCATGTGTTCTTCCCCCGGCAACACCGCCTGTAGGGCGCGCCACATGCGCTCCTTCTTCCCCGCCGCCAACCGTCTGCGCCGGTGCCACACATAGCCCGGGCACATGTTCTCCTCCTTTTGAACCTCCGCGACCGCGTGATAGCACACCCGTCTCACCACCTCTTCCTGATTGTGGCACATCCTGCTCAGCGTCCTCGCCGTGTGTGCCCTGTACGCCTCCCCCGCCGTGGGCATCCCTGCTCCATAGTAGGCCGTCGGCGACCGCAACACGCACCACGGCACCTCTGTGGGTATCCCCTCATACCCTCTGATGAGCCTCCGCACTTCTCCGTCCACCTCCTCTAGTTGCTCCCTCCAGTACGGGAGGTGCATCCCCTGGTACCCTACCGCCGCATTGAGTACCGCCTGCAGGTAGTACAGGGTCGTCTGCACTGACAGGGGGTGATGCCGCAGGACCACCAGCATCGCCCTGAACCCCCGGACTAATTTGTCAGGTAGCCTGACCCCCCTTGCCTCCATGGCCTGCACATGTCCCAGCACCACCGCTTCCTCTGCCCTCTCCAGCCATGCCACTCCGTCTCCTACATCCAGCGCCATGCCTTCCCCTCCACCCCTCCTCAGAACCGCCGACTTCTCCGCGCTCCAGACAAGCTGGTTATCCCTCCCGTACCTCTGCATCAGGTCCTGTACCACCTGTTGGGCCTTTTCATCCCGCGCCATGGGTACCGCATCATCCACATACGCCTGCGCCGGCGACGTGTGCGGCGCCCGCGCCAGTTGTGGATATTCCCGCGCTATCCAACTCATCAGGGGGAGCATGGCGAGCAAGTACAGGAAGGGCCCTCCACCCCGCCTTGTGGCGGCCCGCTGCCTTGGGTTACCCACTCGGTACACCCCTTCCCCGTGGCGACCGTGTACCTCCTTGTGCGCAGGTACTTTTCCACGAAGTCACCATATGGGAGTCCTAGCTGCCGCCACACCTCCTCTATGAGCCTATGCGGCGTGTTGGGGAACGCCCCCTTCACGTCCACAGACGCCATGAACGCCTCTAGGTCCTCATCATCGAGTTACATATCGTACAGGAAGCTTGCTTCCTGTGTGGACCTACCCGGCACTGACCCCCACATATTGTCCGGTATGACCCCCGCTGCATACAGCCGCCGCTGTATCCTCCCGAAGATCACCATCCAGACCAGCTTGGCCTCCGTGACGGCACAGCATATTGGTCTCCAGTTCCCCGGCCTGAGGTGATCCCCCTTCTTGTACAGGGGCCGCACCTTGCCACCCCATTCCTTAGGGGGCTCGCCTGTGCGCAACACCTCCGTGACCCTCCCCGCTAGACCATCCAGCTCTGGCGCCTCCAGGTGCTGGTACGCCTCCGCTACAGCTGGTCCACTCCCGGGCTCTTTTTCCCCTTGAGAGCCTTCACTGCCTCCTTAATTTCCCCTAGGGTCAACCTGCTGCTGTGTATGTCCCCGCTCTGCTCCGCTGTGAATACCCGCGGTAACGCCCTTACCATTCTCCTTGTGATCCCGCTCAGCTCCTGCTGTCCCTGGTTGCGCTGCCTCCTGAAGCTCTGCGCCACCTCCTCCAGCACTTCCTTTTTGTTGCCAGTGACCCTGCCACACTGCAGTCTCACCGCCCTGATTTCCTTTGGTTTTCCAGCCTCAGCGAGCTCTCTGATGTACCGTAGCGACTTGTACGGCACCGCCCTTTCCATGTATCGCTCATGCTCCGCCACCACTTTCTGGTATATCCTCTCGTGTTCCTCCTCCACAGCCCTCCTCGCTGTTCGCACCCTCTTCTTCGCCTGTGTCACCTCCGTTTGCCACTCCGTCCCCTCTTCCCGCGCCCTTGCTTTGACCTCCTCGTGCTGCCGTTTCCTCAGGGTAGCCACCAGCCTTTGCAGCTTGGGCTGTGCCTGCGACTCCCCCCTTTGCTTGGTAAACCCGCATATCCGCGCTGCCCTCCTCATGGTTTGATGCACGTGTTTCCCCTGCCTCATTTGGGCGTGTACCCGCTGCCCCCACTGTTGCCACCTCTCGTCCCCCTCCTCCGGCCACTTCACCATGGGCGGCAGGCTGACGCCTTCCCCGTCCCACCCCTGCTCATCCTGCTGTTCGTCCCCTGGCTCCCCCACCTTCACGTCCACAGTCACCATCATGGGGCAATGCCCCTTCCTGTCCTGCATTTCTTCCGGCTCCACCATGTATCCCGCCGTCACCCCCTTGACCCAGCTGGGGTCCGCGTACACCGCGTCTATCCGCGACGGCGCGCTGCCTTCCGGTGCCGGGTAGTGTGAGGGGCCCGGCGCTCCACTGTACGACACATCCTGCAGCCTCATTTCCTCGGCAAAATTCCGCACCTCGCGGTCCACCTCCGTCTCCGCGCCCCTCCTCCGGGGATCGTGGTTGAAGTCTCCAAGCACGATGACTGGCCCCCTCTCCAGCGCCCTGATGTACTCCATTCTCAGCTGCGCCACATACTCCTTGACCCTCCTCCCATGTGGGACATGGCAGTTGATGATGACCACCTGTCCATGTTCCGTTGCCACATCATACACCGCCCTTCGTCCCCTCGCTCCCACCTTCTTGTCCTGTACAACGCTGAGCCCTCTGCGCACCAACAGCGGCACCCCCTGCGCCCACTTTTGCTGGTACTCTCTCCCTTCCTTGTCGTACATCTGCGCGCACACGACGTTGTCCTTCCCCTGCTACCTTATCTCCTGGTACGCCACCAGGTCAGGGGCCGCTTCATGCAGCTTCATCTGCTGCCACGCTGCCTTGTCCGCCCTATACAGTGCCGCGGGGTCATTATGGGTGTACAACTTCATGCGTTGCCACCTGCCCTCCCCATCCACTCGTAGATCCCCGTTGTCTGTCGTGCCTGTCTCTTCCCCTTTGCTCCTGCCCCCCTGTCTTCTTCTGGCTTCTTTCTTCTTCTTCCCGGCCGCCCCCCGCTTCATTAATTGTCACTTCCTCTTCTTGTTCTTCCCCCCCGTCGACACCTCTTCTCCTTCCAATTCTCTCGCCTCCTGCTCCGAAACCAGCTGCCCGTGTATTTCCATCTCCCTACCTTGCGGGCATACCTGCAAACTTTCCACCGGGTACGGCAGTCTCTCCTCATCCCCCTCCCCCTGATCCTCCCACTGCACGATGGCTGCCCTCGTCACATGTCCCTTGCGATCTTGTTGTTCGATCATCTCCTCCACTGTTCCCACATACCTCCTCCACTTCCCACTCACTTTGTACGGACCATACACTGTCATCCCTTCCAGCACCGCCCCCTGCTCTTCACGGCCCCGCTGCTCCTCCCCGTACCTGACTCCCCTCGCCCGTTTCCTTCTTGGCCTCCCTTCCCCTTCCCCCTCCTGCTGCTGCTCTGCTTGCAGATCCTGCTCGTCCGCCTCTCTCCCCCGCTTGCCGCCTTCCCTCTCACTTCCCTCTCCTGTCCCCTCCCCATTGCTCCCCTCCTCCACCCTGTCTCCAACTGCACTCTCCTGCCCTCCTCCCTCCGCTTCTCCCTCTTCCACCCCTTCTTCTCCCTCCTCTCTGTCTTCCCGCCCGCCTACTGCCAGTCCCACCTCCCGGCCTTCCACTCCCCGCGCTTGGTCCTGCCCCCTTTCGTCTCGTTCCTCCTCACCATCCCCATCCCCCACTATGAACCGCATTTGTCCCCCTCTCCCCCTCCGCATCCCCCTCGACCTACTTGGCCTCTCCCCCCCCTGATTGTCTTCCACCTCCAGGCCTTGCTTCCTGGCCCCCTCCGTGAGCCTTCTCGCTCTCTCCAATGCCTCCTTCGTGTGCCCTTCCTCCGTTCCGGGTGCCACGATCCACCTCGGCTGCTCCCCTCTGCTGCTGCTGGCCACCCACTCCAATGCCAACCGGATCTGTTCCCTGATATCTTCCGCTTATTCCGCCTCCGCACACCTATCCATTTGCGACTCCAACGCCCGTAGGACGGCCATCTCGCGCACCTCCTCCGTTCTTTCAACCCGCACCTCTTTGACCTCCCCGACCCACCGCATGAGCGGGTGCTCCACCCTTTTCAACGGCGCCGCCGTATACACCACCGCTTGGCGCCTATCCCCCCTGGGTTCCACGACCCACCAGGTGTGTCCGTCCTGCACCAGGTCCGTGACCCCTTGGTCTGCAGCCCCCGTGGCACTCGCCTGTGGGGACACTACTTGTATTGTGTGCCCTTTGGCCCTCCTCCCCGCCGCCTCGTCATAGTCAATCATGGTCATAACCTTGCGCATCCGGTGCATTTCTGTGTCTGGGTCCCACTCTCCGGCCATGCCTCTGCTGCGCCGCACTGTCTCCCCAACGTACAGCGCCATGGCCAAGACCTGCCTCGTGGGCCCCCAAACCTCCACCGTTCTGTTCGTGCTGTCCACACACGCCGCTACCTGCGCATCCTGCTGCATCTGCATCCACAGCACCGCCTGTTTTGGCTCCACCTTCTTTGCTGTGAGGATCTGCGCCTTTGCTTGCCTCTTGCCCGCTTCCTCCTCCTCCCCCACTGTTCCGCTCCGACCATCCGCATATCCCACCCACATGTGCTTGACCTGGTGGAAGTACACCAGCGGTGCCCCTTCCTCTTTCCCCATCTGCAGCCACATAGGCCCTTGTCTCCTGGGCTGCCTTACTCTGATCCCATGGTATCCTCCCTTGGGCTCCTGCGGTCCGTCCAGCCTGCAAAGGCACCTGGCCAGCGTGCACTCTGGCCTGCACTTGTCCTCCACCGCCTTTGCTCTGGCCTTCAGGTGGTACCCAGCCTTGCTCACCATCTGCCGTACCTCTTCACCCCTACATCCTTTGATGCGGTCTTCCAGCCCTGGCTGCGCCTCTCCATTTTCTATCAAGACATTCTGACCTGCCGTCACCTTGCCCCTCAGCCTCTGCGCCCACTTCTGCAGCATGTCCTTCCGGTCCCTGCCGTCCCCCAGCATGTCCAACCCTTCAGCCGCTGCCTCCTTCTGGCGCTTTTCCATTTCTTTCTCCGCTCTGTCCAGCTCAGCAGCGTCCGCCCCATCCGCCTTTCCCCTCTCGACCTGGCCCTCGGGATGCAGCGGCTCCCTCCACGCGGGCTCCGCCATCCATTGGATTGCCGGCTGTCCCTCCCAGTGTCCCATTGTGTACACCTGTACCGGCTGTCCCTCCCGGCCGAGTCCAATCCGGAACTCCATACTCGCCGCCGCTGCTGTGGTGACCACCACGTTTGGGATCAGCACATCGTACTGGTACCTGGCCCCTTGTCCGTGGCATACCTCGACTTCCACCATCCCCCTGCTTCCCACCCTGTCATCCGGGAGGATGATGTGGACTGCCTGTCCCCTCCACTGTGCCGCCGCCGGCCCCTTCGTCGCCACGGGGAATATCGCCTTTGTGTCCTCCCGCGTCATCCATTCTCCCCTGCGGTACCTCGCACGCCGAATGGCCCCCACTGCCCACATCTCTTGCTCCACTCCTCCCGTCTCCCGCACCCAATCTTCTGCCACCCTGGCAAGGGCTGATATCTCTGCACCCTGCCTCTCACACTCCGGCAGTGGCTCTATACTCTCCATGCCGTCGTCCCCCGGGAATGCGTATTGCCACGTGTCCCCCGTGTGTTGGTGCACATGGTACGTGCGGTTGGCCATGCACGCCGTCCCTTCATCCAGCACCATTTTGATGGCCTCCGCCGCCTTCAGCGTCATCTCCTCTCCAACCGTATACACCAACCCCTGCCCCCTGTGTCCCTGTGTCGTGGGTGCCGGAGTCAATGCCGCCCTAGTGAACTGTGCGCGCACGCTACTCGCCTCATGTCCTCCTCCTCGCAGCTCCCCTCCCCACTCATTCCTGCATGGGACCCCCTCCCCCTGGTCCGCTCGCCACGACATATGCCAACCCCACCATCGGCGTCCCCCCGCCACCGCCCTGTACCTTCCCTTCCATCCCGGCTCCAGCCACACCGCTCTGTCCGGCCGTATCTGGACCGCTCCCTCCCCCCCCCAGCCGGTCCCCACATCCTCCCTGTGCTGCGGCTGCAACACCGCCTCCCCCCCCCCTGTGACCCACACGTCCACCCCCCCTGCCTGCCCCCTGTGCGGCTCACCTTTCCCAGTACCCTCTGGCACTTCCATATACTCCATCTCCTGTACTTGCACTCCTAGCACTCCTTCCCATGCTGCGCGTAGTTTTCTGTCTCGCGCTGTACCCCCCCTCACTCCCCTCCTCTCCCTCCCGGGACCCTCCTGTCCCTGGTACCTCCACCTCTCCCCCCCCTCCTGGATCGGTATTTGATGCACATCCCGCCACATGTGCTCCTCCGTCCGCTCCCCCCCCCCCCTCCCCCTTCTCCGGTCCTTCTTCTGCCAACTCCTCCTCCATTGTCACTTCCGCGTCGCCTTTCGACTCTGTCCCTTCTTCTGCGTCTGCCCACGCCACTGCCTCCGCGTCTTCTTCCCCCGGGGGCCACAGCAGCTCGTAGTGCCCCCCTCCTCGTCTGCTCCACAGCAGCGCTGCTGCCGTTCGCTTTCCTTCTCCCACTTCTGCCATCTTCCGATACACCCTCTGCGGTCCCCACTCCTGGTACATTGCCACTCTGCATCCCTTGCTCTGCTCCCACCTCCCAACTTCACATGCCCCTCCCCGTATCTCTCCCCTGCGCACTTTGTCCAGGTACTGATCCCACGTGCGCGCTCCCGCATCCCTCATGACTCTCCCTGCCCAGCCCAACTCTGGGGGCGGCGCCATCTCCCCCTCCGTGAGCGCTTTGCGCACCTCTTCTGCTGCTGCCCGCCCCCCCGCTCCGTCCACCGCGCTGAGTGCCCAATAAAGGCACTTGCCATCCCCTGGTATGACCTGCCGCCTCGCCCCCTCCGGCATTTCCTCCGGCCATTCCTGCCCCTCTTGTGCACTGTCCAGCACTCTTTGCACCGCCGCCGCCAATTATGCCGCGTCACTCCTTCGACCTCTGACACCCCACAGAACCGCATAGGTTCTTCGCTTGGTCCACAGGATTCCCGCATCCAGCGGGGTTCCTTCCCCATACTCCATCAACTTTCTGTATCCGTTTCTGCTTTTTGTCTCCCTGTAAACCGCCACCTTGTACCCCCCCTCCGCTGCCCATGCCTCCACCTCCGGTGGCCCCCCCATCCTCCTCCCCTGCCTAGTCCGCTGTATGTACTTATGCCACGATACTTCCTCCTGTGGCAGGCACTCCTGCATTTCTCCCATATTGTGTCTACTCTCCACCCTGGTTGCCACTCCTTGCCTTATCCGCTGTACCTCTTCCTCACTGTTCGGTCTGCCCTCCAGTGCACACAACACCTCTTACAATGTGTTGACATCCTTCCCGTACATGTGCTCTACGAGCACCCCTTCCTCTGCTCTCTCCCTCGCCCCCTCCAATGCACCCTCCCGCCTCTTCCACGCCCATGCCGCCTTGCGTTGCTGTTCCTCTTCGTTCCCCGCCGCACTCTCCACACTCCCCGTTCCACACGTCGACGGCCGACTCTCGCCCGACGCCACACTGTGTCCTCGTTCGCCTCCCGCGCCCACCCTAACCTGTGCCCCCCCGCCCGTGCCTGCTCTTCCCGCCTCTCCTGTTGTACTGCCTTCCCCCGTCTCTTCGTACTCCCATACCACCTCATACACTCTCGTCTTCCTCCACAGGATTCCTACCGTCATCCCCTTCTCCCCTCCATACTCCTGTATCTTCCTGTAGCCCTCTCCATCCTTCGTCTCCCGGTACACTTTCACTCTGTATCCATTCTTCACCGCCCACGCCTCAACCTCCGGCGGTCCTCCCATCCTTCTCCCTTGTACCAGCTTCTGTACGTACTCCTTCCATCCCGTCTCCCCCTGCGGCAGGGGCTCCTGCATCACCCCTGCCTGTAACCTCTCCTCGACCGCAGCGACTACCTTTGCTCGCACTTCCTTTGCTTCCTCACTTGTGCCTTGGCCTCCTTCGATGACACTCATAGCTCTCCACAAGGAGTCCACTCCGTCACCCTCCATACCCTGTGTCACCACTCCCGCATGGATTCGGTTTTGTTCCCCTTCGAACGTTCTTTCACTCCCGGTCCATGCGCATGCCGCTCTTCTCTTCCGCGTCTCACTCCTCGCGCTCCCCATTGACTCCCTGCTCCGTTCGCTGGCCTCCTAATCGGTCGCGTACATTGTGTGTCTCCTGTGTACACAGTGTATGCCTCTCCTCCACTGCCCCTCTTGGCTACCTTCCTCGTCCCTTCCACCCTCCCCTCTTGCACACCTCGTTTCAGGCATAAAGGCATCCCCGGTGTCCGGGGGTGTTTGTGTTCTTCAAAAGCCGCTCCAGGACCTCACGCAAGTTCTACCGCCTCAACCCATGCATGATGCTTGTCATCAAGTGAGCCTTTCGAGCGCCGTTAGTTTACTGGGCGTCTAGCCGCTGGTACTCCCCGGCTGAATCCTTTCCCGACTGCCTCGCCTTCCTGCCCTCCTTTGTTCTGTCCCCGGAGTCTCCCCCTCTGTGTCTTGGCGCTGCCCCTCCCCCTCCCCCCCTCCCTCCTTCCATTCCCCCTGCCGTAGCCCCTTCCCGGCCCCTGCGGTCGCCTTTTCCTCCTGCCGTCGCCGTCTCCTCCCCTTGTTGCTGCCCCGCACACTCCATACCTTCTCCTGGCGTTCCTGCCTCATGCTTCCGTCCTGGATTTTCTACCTCGCGTGTGTGGTTTCCCTGTTGTCCCGGCCCTGCTCTTCCTGGGCGGTGTTCTGGGCCGCCGGTGTGCACGCTCTGTGTGTGGTGTTGCGTGTACGGTGTCCTGGGCCTCCTGGCTCCTGTTCATCGGTGTGCCCGCTCCGTGTGTGGTGTTGCGTGTACGGCGTCCTGGGCCTCCTGGCTCCTGTTCACCGCTGTGCACGCTCTGTGTGTGGTGTTGCGTGCTCGGTTTCCTGGGCCTCCTGGCTCCTGTTCTCTGGCGTGCAAGCTCTCACTGTGTTGTTGCGTGGGCGGTGTCCTGGGCCGCTTGGCTCCTGTTCACCGGTGTGCCTGCCTCGGTGCGCTGTGTCGTGTGTACGGTGTCCTGGGCCCCTTGGCTCCAGTTCACTGGTGTGCACGCCTTGTGTGCGAGTTGTATGTGCAGGGTCCTGGGCCTCCTGGCTCCTGTTCACCGGTGCGCGTGCTCACTGTGTGCTCCTCGCTTGCTTCCTATCTCCCTCCCTCATCCTCGCTTGTTCTTGTGCATGCTCCTCGTGACTGCCCTCCTGCTTTTTCCTGCCACCGCCTTCTCGTCCTCGTGGCGCCCCTGGCTTTTGCATTCGAGTCTCCGTCTGTGTTAGTCCGCTCCTTCGGCCCCTCCTTCTCCTCTTTCCCCTGGTTCTTGTCCTCCTTGTCCTCCCTCCCCACCCCACCTTGCTCTTGCCCCGTCTTTCCGCCATCGTGTCCCCTCCGCTCTGGTCTGTTCCGGTCCGGGCTCCATGTGCCCATCCGCCTCCCCTCCTTCTCTTTCTCGCCTCCCTTCCCACCTCTTGATCTTTCTCCTCCCGCTCCGCGTCTTCTCTCCTTCTTGTCCTCCCCCTTCTGTTCCTTGCTCTTGTTCTTGCTCTCCTCTTCGTGTCGCTCCGCCGCCGTCTCCTTCTCCTTGTTTGCTGCCCCGGACCTTCCATTCCCGGGCCGCATCGTCCCCGGTCGTTCCAGTCCGCGGCAACGGGTGCACTCCAGACTTTTTGCCGTATTCCCTCTGTGCCCCGGACGCTCCAGTTCATGGCACCGGGTTCACCCCCGGACGATCCAGTCTGGGGGCTCGGGCTGTGCTTCATTCCGCCCCGGTTGCTCCAATCCGGGTCGTCTTTTTGACTTATTCTTTCCTTTGCCTCTGACGCTCCATCCCGAGGCACCGGGTTCACCCCTGGACGATCCAGTCCGGGGGCTAGTGCCGTGCTTCGTTCCGTCTCGGATGCTCCATTCCGGGGCGTCTTTTTGTCGTATCCTCTCTGTTGCCACGGACGCTCCAGTCCGTGGCTACTGGATCACACCCCGACGATCCAGTCCGGGGGCTAGTGCCGTGCCTCTTTCCGCCCCAGATGCTCCAATCCGGGCCGTCTTTTTATCGTATTCTCTCCGGTACCTCGGACGCTCCAGTCCGTGGCATCGGGTTCACCCCCGGACGATGCAGTCCAGGGGCTATTGCCGTGCTTCATGCCGCCCCGGATGCTCCAGTCCGGACCGTCTCTTTATCGTATTCTCCCCGTTGCCCCAGACGCTCCAGTCCGTGGCACCGGGTGCACCCCCGGACGATCCAGTCCGGAGGCTAGCGCCGTGCTTCATTCCGCCCCGGATGCTCCCATCCGGGCCTTCTTTTTAACGTATTCTCTCCGTTGCCTCGGACGCTCCAGTCCGTGGCACCAGGTTCACCCCCGGACGATCCAGTCCGGGGGCTATTGCCGTGCTTCATGCCGCCACGGATGCTCCAATCCGGGCCGTCTTTTTATCGTATTCTCTCTGCTGCCTCTGATGCTCCAGTCCGTGGCACCGGGTTCACCCCCGGACGATCCAGTCCGGGGGCCAGTGCCGTGCTTCATTCCGCCCCGGATGCTCCAATCCTGTAGCGTCTTTTTATCGTATTCCCTCCGTTGCCTCGGGCGCTCCGGTCCGGGGCACCGGGTGACGCGTTTCCGTGGGGGGCCTGGCCACGGGACGCTGCGGTGGACACGCACAGGTGAGCAGGCAGGCAAAGCACTACGCTCACAAGGGCATCATTACGCTCGTGTCATGTGACAAAGCAGTTCAGAATCCTTGCGACTCTGCAACGAGGGAACGAAAGTATGTACAGCAACACATCAGGATATGTACACATGGGGTCAAGACTGGACTGGGGTAAGGGCATCACAAGACAATAAACACTCAGTCCTAACTCGTATCCCAATCCCAGGTCCGACCCTCTCAGTGGCTGGTGGGGGCGGGGGCTCAAACACAACCCATGCCCTGCTCAGTCCGGACCCTGAAACCCTGCCAATAGGGGAGGTGTCCCGCCTAGCCACAAACGAGTTCCTGCAAGCCAAGATGCTCCAAGGTCAACCGGCAATGGCTCCTTATGCTCCTTTGACGGCAGGTCCCAACTCCCTTCTGAGACAGAGAAATGGCCCCGCCATTATCCCCTAGGAGTTGGTAGCTGAAAATGGGCTGTTTCAGCCCAAACTGATGATAGCTCCGAAACCTCCAAAATTGACCCCTCGTCCGGACCCGCCAGAGGTAGGGACGAGGCAACTGACACTATGCCGTTCGCATACGAACTCCCTCGAGCCCTCACCCAACCTTGTTCCCTCTGAGGTCCCGGCATCAGGGCACCACGGGTTCGTCAAGTGGGGTCATAATTGCCAAAATGGCAAAATCGGCCGTCTCGGGCGACCGTCCAGGGTAGGAAATCTTGGCGATATTGACGCGCCAAGCCTTGATTCACAACCCTTAATATCCCCTTTGATCCCATGCCCTGGGTTATCGCTTGCTGTCACGCTGGCTGCTTACTGTTCACCGAGGGGATGACCACACAGACGGGGCAGAAAGCAACATGCGGTGCAAAGGGGGGGATCGTGGATCGCACCAAAAGTTGGAAAGCTCCGGATGAGCCGGAGGAGCAGATATGAAACTCAATGGCATTCAACCCTTGGTCATATGCTACAATATTCGCACTTTCTTCCTGGCTAGATCCCGTGCCCCATGGAGATATGGTAATTTCAATATGGCATACAATGGCAAAAACAGCGAAATTTGGCCAAAATGGCCCGCACTCATGATCTTGTTGTTCGATCATCTCCTCCACTGTTCCCACATACCTCCTCCACTTCCCACTCACTTTGTACGGACCATACACTGTCATCCCTTCCAGCACCGCCCCCTGCTCTTCACGGCCCCGCTGCTCCTCCCCGTACCTGACTCCCCTCGCCCGTTTCCTTCTTGGCCTCCCTTCCCCTTCCCCCTCCTGCTGCTGCTCTGCTTGCAGATCCTGCTCGTCCGCCTCTCTCCCCCGCTTGCCGCCTTCCCTCTCACTTCCCTCTCCTGTCCCCTCCCCATTGCTCCCCTCCTCCACCCTGTCTCCAACTGCACTCTCCTGCCCTCCTCCCTCCGCTTCTCCCTCTTCCACCCCTTCTTCTCCCTCCTCTCTGTCTTCCCGCCCGCCTACTGCCAGTCCCACCTCCCGGCCTTCCACTCCCCGCGCTTGGTCCTGCCCCCTTTCGTCTCGTTCCTCCTCACCATCCCCATCCCCCACTATGAACCGCATTTGTCCCCCTCTCCCCCTCCGCATCCCCCTCGACCTACTTGGCCTCTCCCCCCCCTGATTGTCTTCCACCTCCAGGCCTTGCTTCCTGGCCCCCTCCGTGAGCCTTCTCGCTCTCTCCAATGCCTCCTTCGTGTGCCCTTCCTCCGTTCCGGGTGCCACGATCCACCTCGGCTGCTCCCCTCTGCTGCTGCTGGCCACCCACTCCAATGCCAACCGGATCTGTTCCCTGATATCTTCCGCTTATTCCGCCTCCGCACACCTATCCATTTGCGACTCCAACGCCCGTAGGACGGCCATCTCGCGCAACTCCTCCGTTCTTTCAACCCGCACCTCTTTGACCTCCCCGACCCACCGCATGAGCGGGTGCTCCACCCTTTTCAACGGCGCCGCCGTATACACCACCGCTTGGCGCCTATCCCCCCTGGGTTCCACGACCCACCAGGTGTGTCCGTCCTGCACCAGGTCCGTGACCCCTTGGTCTGCAGCCCCCGTGGCACTCGCCTGTGGGGACACTACTTGTATTGTGTGCCCTTTGGCCCTCCTCCCCGCCGCCTCGTCATAGTCAATCATGGTCATAACCTTGCGCATCCGGTGCATTTCTGTGTCTGGGTCCCACTCTCCGGCCATGCCTCTGCTGCGCCGCACTGTCTCCCCAACGTACAGCGCCATGGCCAAGACCTGCCTCGTGGGCCCCCAAACCTCCACCGTTCTGTTCGTGCTGTCCACACACGCCGCTACCTGCGCATCCTGCTGCATCTGCATCCACAGCACCGCCTGTTTTGGCTCCACCTTCTTTGCTGTGAGGATCTGCGCCTTTGCTTGCCTCTTGCCCGCTTCCTCCTCCTCCCCCACTGTTCCGCTCCGACCATCCGCATATCCCACCCACATGTGCTTGACCTGGTGGAAGTACACCAGCGGTGCCCCTTCCTCTTTCCCCATCTGCAGCCACATAGGCCCTTGTCTCCTGGGCTGCCTTACTCTGATCCCATGGTATCCTCCCTTGGGCTCCTGCGGTCCGTCCAGCCTGCAAAGGCACCTGGCCAGCGTGCACTCTGGCCTGCACTTGTCCTCCACCGCCTTTGCTCTGGCCTTCAGGTGGTACCCAGCCTTGCTCACCATCTGCCGTACCTCTTCACCCCTACATCCTTTGATGCGGTCTTCCAGCCCTGGCTGCGCCTCTCCATTTTCTATCAAGACATTCTGACCTGCCGTCACCTTGCCCCTCAGCCTCTGCGCCCACTTCTGCAGCATGTCCTTCCGGTCCCTGCCGTCCCCCAGCATGTCCAACCCTTCAGCCGCTGCCTCCTTCTGGCGCTTTTCCATTTCTTTCTCCGCTCTGTCCAGCTCAGCAGCGTCCGCCCCATCCGCCTTTCCCCTCTCGACCTGGCCCTCGGGATGCAGCGGCTCCCTCCACGCGGGCTCCGCCATCCATTGGATTGCCGGCTGTCCCTCCCAGTGTCCCATTGTGTACACCTGTACCGGCTGTCCCTCCCGGCCGAGTCCAATCCGGAACTCCATACTCGCCGCCGCTGCTGTGGTGACCACCACGTTTGGGATCAGCACATCGTACTGGTACCTGGCCCCTTGTCCGTGGCATACCTCGACTTCCACCATCCCCCTGCTTCCCACCCTGTCATCCGGGAGGATGATGTGGACTGCCTGTCCCCTCCACTGTGCCGCCGCCGGCCCCTTCGTCGCCACGGGGAATATCGCCTTTGTGTCCTCCCGCGTCATCCATTCTCCCCTGCGGTACCTCGCACGCCGAATGGCCCCCACTGCCCACATCTCTTGCTCCACTCCTCCCGTCTCCCGCACCCAATCTTCTGCCACCCTGGCAAGGGCTGATATCTCTGCACCCTGCCTCTCACACTCCGGCAGTGGCTCTATACTCTCCATGCCGTCGTCCCCCGGGAATGCGTATTGCCACGTGTCCCCCGTGTGTTGGTGCACATGGTACGTGCGGTTGGCCATGCACGCCGTCCCTTCATCCAGCACCATTTTGATGGCCTCCGCCGCCTTCAGCGTCATCTCCTCTCCAACCGTATACACCAACCCCTGCCCCCTGTGTCCCTGTGTCGTGGGTGCCGGAGTCAATGCCGCCCTAGTGAACTGTGCGCGCACGCTACTCGCCTCATGTCCTCCTCCTCGCAGCTCCCCTCCCCACTCATTCCTGCATGGGACCCCCTCCCCCTGGTCCGCTCGCCACGACATATGCCAACCCCACCATCGGCGTCCCCCCGCCACCGCCCTGTACCTTCCCTTCCATCCCGGCTCCAGCCACACCGCTCTGTCCGGCCGTATCTGGACCGCTCCCTCCCCCCCCCAGCCGGTCCCCACATCCTCCCTGTGCTGCGGCTGCAACACCGCCTCCCCCCCCCCTGTGACCCACACGTCCACCCCCCCTGCCTGCCCCCTGTGCGGCTCACCTTTCCCAGTACCCTCTGGCACTTCCATATACTCCATCTCCTGTACTTGCACTCCTAGCACTCCTTCCCATGCTGCGCGTAGTTTTCTGTCTCGCGCTGTACCCCCCCTCACTCCCCTCCTCTCCCTCCCGGGACCCTCCTGTCCCTGGTACCTCCACCTCTCCCCCCCCTCCTGGATCGGTATTTGATGCACATCCCGCCACATGTGCTCCTCCGTCCGCTCTCCCCCCCCCCTCCCCCTTCTCCGGTCCTTCTTCTGCCAACTCCTCCTCCATTGTCACTTCCGCGTCGCCTTTCGACTCTGTCCCTTCTTCTGCGTCTGCCCACGCCACTGCCTCCGCGTCTTCTTCCCCCGGGGGCCACAGCAGCTCGTAGTGCCCCCCTCCTCGTCTGCTCCACAGCAGCGCTGCTGCCGTTCGCTTTCCTTCTCCCACTTCTGCCATCTTCCGATACACCCTCTGCGGTCCCCACTCCTGGTACATTGCCACTCTGCATCCCTTGCTCTGCTCCCACCTCCCAACTTCACATGCCCCTCCCCGTATCTCTCCCCTGCGCACTTTGTCCAGGTACTGATCCCACGTGCGCGCTCCCGCATCCCTCATGACTCTCCCTGCCCAGCCCAACTCTGGGGGCGGCGCCATCTCCCCCTCCGTGAGCGCTTTGCGCACCTCTTCTGCTGCTGCCCGCCCCCCCGCTCCGTCCACCGCGCTGAGTGCCCAATAAAGGCACTTGCCATCCCCTGGTATGACCTGCCGCCTCGCCCCCTCCGGCATTTCCTCCGGCCATTCCTGCCCCTCTTGTGCACTGTCCAGCACTCTTTGCACCGCCGCCGCCAATTCTGCCGCGTCACTCCTTCGACCTCTGACACCCCACAGAACCGCATAGGTTCTTCGCTTGGTCCACAGGATTCCCGCATCCAGCGGGGTTCCTTCCCCATACTCCATCAACTTTCTGTATCCGTTTCTGCTTTTTGTCTCCCTGTAAACCGCCACCTTGTACCCCCCCTCCGCTGCCCATGCCTCCACCTCCGGTGGCCCCCCCATCCTCCTCCCCTGCCTAGTCCGCTGTATGTACTTATGCCACGATACTTCCTCCTGTGGCAGGCACTCCTGCATTTCTCCCATATTGTGTCTACTCTCCACCCTGGTTGCCACTCCTTGCCTTATCCGCTGTACCTCTTCCTCACTGTTCGGTCTGCCCTCCAGTGCACACAACACCTCTTACAATGTGTTGACATCCTTCCCGTACATGTGCTCTACGAGCACCCCTTCCTCTGCTCTCTCCCTCGCCCCCTCCAATGCACCCTCCCGCCTCTTCCACGCCCATGCCGCCTTGCGTTGCTGTTCCTCTTCGTTCCCCGCCGCACTCTCCACACTCCCCGTTCCACACGTCGACGGCCGACTCTCGCCCGACGCCACACTGTGTCCTCGTTCGCCTCCCGCGCCCACCCTAACCTGTGCCCCCCCGCCCGTGCCTGCTCTTCCCGCCTCTCCTGTTGTACTGCCTTCCCCCGTCTCTTCGTACTCCCATACCACCTCATACACTCTCGTCTTCCTCCACAGGATTCCTACCGTCATCCCCTTCTCCCCTCCATACTCCTGTATCTTCCTGTAGCCCTCTCCATCCTTCGTCTCCCGGTACACTTTCACTCTGTATCCATTCTTCACCGCCCACGCCTCAACCTCCGGCGGTCCTCCCATCCTTCTCCCTTGTACCAGCTTCTGTACGTACTCCTTCCATCCCGTCTCCCCCTGCGGCAGGGGCTCCTGCATCACCCCTGCCTGTAACCTCTCCTCGACCGCAGCGACTACCTTTGCTCGCACTTCCTTTGCTTCCTCACTTGTGCCTTGGCCTCCTTCGATGACACTCATAGCTCTCCACAAGGAGTCCACTCCGTCACCCTCCATACCCTGTGTCACCACTCCCGCATGGATTCGGTTTTGTTCCCCTTCGAACGTTCTTTCACTCCCGGTCCATGCGCATGCCGCTCTTCTCTTCCGCGTCTCACTCCTCGCGCTCCCCATTGACTCCCTGCTCCGTTCGCTGGCCTCCTAATCGGTCGCGTACATTGTGTGTCTCCTGTGTACACAGTGTATGCCTCTCCTCCACTGCCCCTCTTGGCTACCTTCCTCGTCCCTTCCACCCTCCCCTCTTGCACACCTCGTTTCAGGCATAAAGGCATCCCCGGTGTCCGGGGGTGTTTGTGTTCTTCAAAAGCCGCTCCAGGACCTCACGCAAGTTCTACCGCCTCAACCCATGCATGATGCTTGTCATCAAGTGAGCCTTTCGAGCGCCGTTAGTTTACTGGGCGTCTAGCCGCTGGTACTCCCCGGCTGAATCCTTTCCCGACTGCCTCGCCTTCCTGCCCTCCTTTGTTCTGTCCCCGGAGTCTCCCCCTCTGTGTCTTGGCGCTGCCCCTCCCCCTCCCCCCCTCCCTCCTTCCATTCCCCCTGCCGTAGCCCCTTCCCGGCCCCTGCGGTCGCCTTTTCCTCCTGCCGTCGCCGTCTCCTCCCCTTGTTGCTGCCCCGCACACTCCATACCTTCTCCTGGCGTTCCTGCCTCATGCTTCCGTCCTGGATTTTCTACCTCGCGTGTGTGGTTTCCCTGTTGTCCCGGCCCTGCTCTTCCTGGGCGGTGTTCTGGGCCGCCGGTGTGCACGCTCTGTGTGTGGTGTTGCGTGTACGGTGTCCTGGGCCTCCTGGCTCCTGTTCATCGGTGTGCCCGCTCCGTGTGTGGTGTTGCGTGTACGGCGTCCTGGGCCTCCTGGCTCCTGTTCACCGCTGTGCACGCTCTGTGTGTGGTGTTGCGTGCTCGGTTTCCTGGGCCTCCTGGCTCCTGTTCTCTGGCGTGCAAGCTCTCACTGTGTTGTTGCGTGGGCGGTGTCCTGGGCCGCTTGGCTCCTGTTCACCGGTGTGCCTGCCTCGGTGCGCTGTGTCGTGTGTACGGTGTCCTGGGCCCCTTGGCTCCAGTTCACTGGTGTGCACGCCTTGTGTGCGAGTTGTATGTGCAGGGTCCTGGGCCTCCTGGCTCCTGTTCACCGGTGCGCGTGCTCACTGTGTGCTCCTCGCTTGCTTCCTATCTCCCTCCCTCATCCTCGCTTGTTCTTGTGCATGCTCCTCGTGACTGCCCTCCTGCTTTTTCCTGCCACCGCCTTCTCGTCCTCGTGGCGCCCCTGGCTTTTGCATTCGAGTCTCCGTCTGTGTTAGTCCGCTCCTTCGGCCCCTCCTTCTCCTCTTTCCCCTGGTTCTTGTCCTCCTTGTCCTCCCTCCCCACCCCACCTTGCTCTTGCCCCGTCTTTCCGCCATCGTGTCCCCTCCGCTCTGGTCTGTTCCGGTCCGGGCTCCATGTGCCCATCCGCCTCCCCTCCTTCTCTTTCTCGCCTCCCTTCCCACCTCTTGATCTTTCTCCTCCCGCTCCGCGTCTTCTCTCCTTCTTGTCCTCCCCCTTCTGTTCCTTGCTCTTGTTCTTGCTCTCCTCTTCGTGTCGCTCCGCCGCCGTCTCCTTCTCCTTGTTTGCTGCCCCGGACCTTCCATTCCCGGGCCGCATCGTCCCCGGTCGTTCCAGTCCGCGGCAACGGGTGCACTCCAGACTTTTTGCCGTATTCCCTCTGTGCCCCGGACGCTCCAGTTCATGGCACCGGGTTCACCCCCGGACGATCCAGTCTGGGGGCTCGGGCTGTGCTTCATTCCGCCCCGGTTGCTCCAATCCGGGTCGTCTTTTTGACTTATTCTTTCCTTTGCCTCTGACGCTCCATCCCGAGGCACCGGGTTCACCCCTGGACGATCCAGTCCGGGGGCTAGTGCCGTGCTTCGTTCCGTCTCGGATGCTCCATTCCGGGGCGTCTTTTTGTCGTATCCTCTCTGTTGCCACGGACGCTCCAGTCCGTGGCTACTGGATCACACCCCGACGATCCAGTCCGGGGGCTAGTGCCGTGCCTCTTTCCGCCCCAGATGCTCCAATCCGGGCCGTCTTTTTATCGTATTCTCTCCGGTACCTCGGACGCTCCAGTCCGTGGCATCGGGTTCACCCCCGGACGATGCAGTCCAGGGGCTATTGCCGTGCTTCATGCCGCCCCGGATGCTCCAGTCCGGACCGTCTTTTTATCGTATTCTCCCCGTTGCCCCAGACGCTCCAGTCCGTGGCACCGGGTGCACCCCCGGACGATCCAGTCCGGAGGCTAGCGCCGTGCTTCATTCCGCCCCGGATGCTCCCATCCGGGCCTTCTTTTTAACGTATTCTCTCCGTTGCCTCGGACGCTCCAGTCCGTGGCACCAGGTTCACCCCCGGACGATCCAGTCCGGGGGCTATTGCCGTGCTTCATGCCGCCACGGATGCTCCAATCCGGGCCGTCTTTTTATCGTATTCTCTCTGCTGCCTCTGATGCTCCAGTCCGTGGCACCGGGTTCACCCCCGGACGATCCAGTCCGGGGGCCAGTGCCGTGCTTCATTCCGCCCCGGATGCTCCAATCCTGTAGCGTCTTTTTATCGTATTCCCTCCGTTGCCTCGGGCGCTCCGGTCCGGGGCACCGGGTGACGCGTTTCCGTGGGGGGCCTGGCCACGGGACGCTGCGGTGGACACGCACAGGTGAGCAGGCAGGCAAAGCACTACGCTCACAAGGGCATCATTACGCTCGTGTCATGTGACAAAGCAGTTCAGAATCCTTGCGACTCTGCAACGAGGGAACGAAAGTATGTACAGCAACACATCAGGATATGTACACATGGGGTCAAGACTGGACTGGGGTAAGGGTATCACAAGACAATAAACACTCAGTCCTAACTCGTATCCCAATCCCAGGTCCGACCCTCTCAGTGGCTGGTGGGGGCGGGGGCTCAAACACAACCCATGCCCTGCTCAGTCCGGACCCTGAAACCCTGCCAATAGGGGAGGTGTCCCGCCTAGCCACAAACGAGTTCCTGCAAGCCAAGAGGCTCCAAGGTCAACCGGCAATGGCTCCCTATGCTCCTTTGACGGCAGGTCCCAACTCCCTTCTGAGACAGAGATATGGCCCCGCCATTATCCCCTAGGAGTTGGTAGCTGAAAATGGGCTGTTCCAGCCCAAACTGATGATAGCTCCGAAACCTCCAAAATTGACCCCTCGTCCGGACCCGCCAGAGGTAGGGACGAGGCAACTGACACTATGCCGTTCGCATACGAACTCCCTCGAGCCCTCACCCAACCTTGTTCCCTCTGAGGTCCCGGCATCAGGGCACCACGGGTTCGTCAAGTGGGGTCATAATTGCCAAAATGGCAAAATCGGCCGTCTCGGGCGACCGTCCAGGGTAGGAAATCTTGGCGATATTGACGCGCCAAGCCTTGATTCACAACCCTTAATATCCCCTTTGATCCCATGCCCTGGGTTATCGCTTGCTGTCACGCTGGCTGCTTACTGTTCACCGAGGGGATGACCACACAGACGGGGCAGAAAGCAACATGCGGTGCAAAGGGGGGGATCGTGGATCGCACCAAAAGTTGAAAAGCTCCGGATGAGCCGGAGGAGCAGATATGAAACTCAATGGCATTCAACCCTTGGTCATATGCTACAATATTCGCACTTCCTTCCTGGCTAGATCCCGTGCCCCATGGAGATATGGTAATTTCAATATGGCATACAATGGCAAAAACAGCGAAATTTGGCCAAAATGGCCCGCACTCATGATTCCATATCTCCATGGCCACGGTGAGGATTCTTCCAACCAAAAATGCTAGAAACACATGGGACTTAGGTCCCAATATATGCCACTTGCCAACCCTCATGATCGCCTCTAGCTATTTTTCCCATTGGAGGGAAAGTGACACACAAATGGGGCAGAATGGCAACATACCCCAAATTGGGTGACTCACGACTCTCCCATTGAGAGGAGTGGCCACATGGGGAAACACCCCATTCGATGCGGGTTTGTGTGCCCTCTCCGAATTGCCCTTACCCTTGGTCAAGTGGCGCACGCAACCTCGGGGGTGAAATCAGGGGGAGAAGGAGTTTGTGGCCATTTTGGGCAAAACGGCCAAAATTCACCCAAAAGTGGTCCCTCCAAATATCGTATCTCCGTATCACGAGAGAAAGGAGCCTCGGGCTTTTGCATGGATGCAAACCGAAGCTTTGCTTCCCTTTTGCAACAAGGGTTGAGGTTCAAAGCACAATGAAAGCATTTTTAATACCTCAATCCTTGAAGCACACTATTTATGGGAAAAAGTGCATATATCGGCGATATTGGCATGAACATATCTTTGGGTCATTGAGGAACAAAAATATGAGCAAACACTTTTGGAGTAGGCCCATAGTAGGTGCTTTCAAATATGCACACCATGGTTAGATTGTCTCCGCCCACTCGTGTCAATAGTGCTTGCATATGAGCGCGTGTGCAAAGAGGCAATATGGCACGCGTGCTCACAAGGCGAAATTATATAAAATAGATGACAAGGTTGTACAAATCAACCAAGCCGTCCACGATGACTGTCGTGGTCTCTACTTTACATATTGCCTTGGTTCGAGGCTCAACTCCCCATAGGCTCCGAGTACGAGCCTCGGGGGTTTGGCCATTTTGGCCTAGTTTTCGACCAAAACTTGCCCTTTTTCGAAAATAGAGTTTTGGTACGCATTGAATTGCGTGGAGCCATAGTTGAGTTGGCTCGAAAATCAAAAATGGCCTAGGGCTCTTGGTCTTGTGAGCATTGTGTTCGGTTT
Organism: Eutreptiella sp. 'Long Island Sound 2002'; assembly: GCA_964036045.1. Classification (NCBI taxonomy): domain Eukaryota; phylum Euglenozoa; class Euglenophyceae; order Eutreptiales; family Eutreptiaceae; genus Eutreptiella; species Eutreptiella sp. 'Long Island Sound 2002'. The sequence continues at coordinate 31,302,687 of OZ038382.1, forward strand.
TTAACGTTCATGCTCACAAGGCCACAAAGTTAGCGTTTGCGCACGCAAACGACTTGGGTTTGCGAGACCCATAGGCTGCCTAAAACACCGCCATTGCCCGCTTCCCTATACAAGATGATATGCCCGCGTGAAAGGGGCATGGATGAAAGACATAGGGGGGAGATGTAGGGTTCCGTCCGAACTCATGGTCTTTGAGAAGCATGAGTTTGCACGATCGACGGAAAGCCTTGCGCGCTGATTTTCTCGAAAACGCAACGGCGAAAAATTCTGGTGAACACACCAGATGAAAGTACATTAAATACCCTCTAGATTCAGCCCTTAAGTTCTCTTAGAACCTCACAGGTACTCGAGAAAAGTCAATCACAAAACTCGCCACGGAGAAGCGACGAAGGCGCGCGAACCGGCGACATCAGGCGGCGATTTCACGACAATTAGAAATCGCGGTAGAAATCGGGTATTTCACCGATTTCAGACCGAAAACCTCTAAGACAATAAAATTATGGTCATTCTACATCGATTTATTTGTTAGAAATCGGATTCCAGATTCCGCTGGTTAGAGAACAGGGATATCCCGCTGACAGCCGGTGTCGACGGCTTCCGCACGGGTGTGACGGCTCACAGGCCTCCGGGCCATGGGCCATAGGTTCTGGGTACCGCTTCACCCCCCTCCTTAGATCAAATCCTGGGGGGGGGGCTCGATAACACCCAAGCATGGCAGCGGGTACCCAGGACCATCCCCTGAAGGGGGGGGGTGTCACATCCTCACTTCAGGCTGATTCGCAGGTTAGGCTGCCCAAATCCCACAGTAAGACAGGTACGGTGCTGTAGCTGTTAGTAACTGGAAGTATAGTATCAAGTATCAAGTCCCGGGTCCTGGCGGCGATTGTTCGGCATCCAAAGGACCCGTTAACCCATACCAGGCGCACCGGGTGCCGGCTGCGACGGTCACCACCACAGTGGCAGTGGCATACACGGCCAACATAGGCGTCACACCACGACCGAGGTGGTCCCACAGGTCGAAAGCGACCACAAAGATCCATCAGGCTACCCCAAGCTTCCCAAGGCCCGCCGGCTGGGGGAGAGTCCCCACGGGTCCTTCCTCGGGCGCACCATGTCCATATCCACGACGCGAGTCCAGAGTGGTACAGCCGAACGAGCTCCTCCTTAAGGGATCGGGCGTCAAGGCCGTCTTTTCCCTCGCCCTATTACCACGAAGGCCATACATGAGGGAGTCCTCATGCAGTTTGGGCGGAGGCGTCGACTCCTCAAACCACCAGTTTCCCAGGCAAACCTTCCCCATCCGACTGCAAGTGCGTCTGCGAGTCGGCAGGCTCACACTGGGACTAACAGTGGCGGACCGCTGGGAGTGTAGTCAGGCAACTGGGCTTCCCGCCTGGCGCCATCAGGATCTCCACATTACAGCGAGTAGGTCACACGGTGGCACGGACACTCAAATAGAAGAATCTGTACTTAGGTACTGGTCCAAGCTGGACCCTATGTGAGAACATGTAAACGGCGACTCAGGGCGCCGTCGTAGTCGATTTGCATCCCATCGGGGGGAAAAAACAGTCCACACTTCAGTGACGGGCTGACATACAGATGCACATATCCTGGGGAGCAGAAAGACAAGCAATAAGCGGGGTAATAGGCGTGTAAACACACTCTGGACAGAGCGCCAAACCACGCCCTGGTTAGGATAAGGCATGTGCAGGAGGGTGGACAGGAAAACGCCTGAGTTCAGGCCATTTATAGTCGCGACACACGTAGACTGGTCTGGATCCCACAAGTGCCATGGGACCAGACGACACACTCAAAAATCGCAATGCCGATGACAGCGGCATCCGTTGCGCAACGTCGTATGGGCTTCAAGGCCCCAAGAGCTCAGAAAATATGAAGGTCAGTCGCCCTACCTGGTTTCCCAAGGATTCAGCAGGGGGGGGAGTGACGAATAGAAGAAGAGAGGGGCCATCCTCCTCTGGATTCAGCAGGGGGGGGTATATGGCCACTCTGATGGCAGGTCACCGGAAGATGTAAGAGAGCAAGCAAGTAAGGGACGATCCGTCGACCTCACAAGCGCTCAAAATGCATCAGGGGAGAGCTCAGAGCGCTGATCAGGCACCCCTGGCTGCAATCGCCCAGGTGAGTGCTGCCAAGTCTGAGACGTGGATCTTGGTCTTGTGCTTGCGGATGTACTCCATGAAGGGAGTATTGACCCGCGGCACGAACGAGGAGACGGGTTCCCAGGTGTCGTGGGACGGCCCATAGCCTCGCCAACGAACCTTGAACTCCAGACCTCCGGGTGCCGAGGCCTTCGGACGCTGAGCCAGGATTTTCTCGACGGTTTAGTCGTCCTGCTCAGCATAGTCGTCGTCCGAATCGGCCTCATGTGCGGCATAGCTCAGGGACACATGTTGGCCACGGAGGTCGGGTTCCCGCACACGGAGCTGACTCTCGTGGCGCTCCCGGAACTGTCCGTGACCCACCTTGATGCGGTAGGTGTCCTGACCCATCCTGCGGACCACCTCTCCGGGTGTGAACCAGGTCTTGGTGCGGTGGGTGCCCATAGGGCGGGGTCTGATCACCCACACCGGGTCTCCCACCCTGAACTTCTGCGCTGTCGAGCTCGGGGCAGACTTCTGACGCTCAGCATGCTCCTTCTCGAGCTGCTGGCGGATGTCCCGCGCCGTTTGCTCTTCCCGCGCGAAGGATTCCTTGGCATCCATGGCCATGCCACACCAGACAAGGGAAGTCCCCGACCGAGGGGGTCCCTGCCGAACAGAATCTGGTGAGGGGACAAACCATCCGGCGTGGGGGTGTCATGATGGGCCTTCAGGGCAGGCCACATCTCCTCAAACCAGTTCCGACGTGGATTGGTGATGTGAATCTTGCGCAGCTTCTCGAACAGCTGCCGTCCAGCCACCTCAGCACGGCCGTTAGACCGGCTGAGATAGGCGACGCTCTTGGCATGTCGTATTCCCATGAGGGAACACATAGCCTTGAACCAGCCACCAGTAGACTGGGGCCCTCGGTCACTGCAAATGGTGCGGGGGATGTCAAAGACGGTCAGCCAATGACGAATCATCATGACTGCCACTTCCTTGGCAAGCAACCCCTTTTTGCGTGCCGGAACAGCTACTACGTAGCCACTGTGGCAATCCACGCAGAGAACCACACAGTCAAAGGTCTCCTTGCCAATGTGCACTTCGGGCATGGAGAAGACGTCCATGGCCACGCTCTCCATGGGCTGGTCAGGAGCCGGGGTCCATTGGGCTTCCCCCTTGACGTTCCAGTTATCGGGATTGCAGGCCTGACAGACTGAGCAACCCTTCCTGACCTTCTTGATGGTGGTGTAGAGACCGATATGGTCGATCTCGAACCGGCGCTGCATGTCAAGGGCTTGCTTCTTGACCCCTGGGTGCAGCATGTGGTGGTGCCAAGCTTCACACAGCTCGAGCACCCGGGACTCCGGTACTAGCAGCTTACCATTCCGCTAGAGCTTGCCATCTTCCTCAGTCAGCCCCTTTGGCCACTTCTGCCCGTCATCAGGGTCGGTCACAGCCCTATACTCGGCCGCAAAGGCCTCAGACTTGGCGTAGTCGTCGGTCGAGTCGTCCTGGAGGCAAGACTCCGGGAAGAGGTGCTTGTCGGACTCAGCTCCCTCAGGGGCGAGTACTCTGACCGCTCTGCCGGTCCTCATTCCGAGGGGAGCATCCGCAGCCATGACGACGAAGCATTTCACACCCTCCTCCTCCATCAGGCGCTCCATTTCAATGATCCTCTTGGCTTCAGCGGTCTCAGCCTCATCGCCATGGGCAGAGATGTCCGTCATGCCCTTGCTGGCGGGATAGGCCCACCTGCTGAGACAGTCCGCCACAGTGTTATCCTTTCCAGGAATATACACAACCGTGAGATCGAACTTGGCCAAGGTCTCATGCCATCTTGCCCGTCGGGAGGCGGGACCAGAGGGGGTGTCCACGTGCTCCTTGTGCCACGACTGCAGACTCTGATGGTCGGTGCAGACGGTGACGGGATGGAGGGCTATGTACCCAGCCCATTTCCTGAGAGCCATGACGATGGCATACGCCTCCTTTTCTCGGGGCGTCCACGTCCGTCTCTGGCCTTCCGCCAGGACTCGGCTCCAGAAGGCCACGGGCACGTGCCTCCCGTCGTCAAGCACTTGCTCCAAAACAGCGCCAACGGCGTAGTTGGAAGCCTCGGTGCGCAGGACGAACCCTCGGCCGGGATCCACGAGGTGCAGACCCACTGCGGATAGCAGCGCCTGCTTCATCCCCTCAAAGGCACGGTTGGAATCAGCATCCCAGACCAGAGCCTTCTTGGACCCCTTCTTGGTCTCCTCTCGGTTGCCCTTGAGCATGGTCGTCATGGGGGCTGCATACTCGGCATACATTTTGATATACCCCGAGTAGTAATTGCAGAACCCGGAGTACGCCCGTAGCTCAGAGACCGTTTTGGGCCTTTCCCAGTGCTCGATCGCAGCAACCTTGCCAGGTATGGGCTTTCGCTGCCCGTTCCCGACTACGTGGCCAGCGAAGACCACCTCGCTTACCGCAATGGTGGCCTTGTCACTGCTGTCCGTGAGTTTGTGCCGAACCAGAAGGTCCAGCACTCGAGTGACGTCCCTCTCGTGTGTCTCCAGGAGCTCCTCGTAGCTCATACTGGGGTCCCCGGACGCGATGATCACGTCGTCCACGAAGGGGTCCGCACAGTCACGCACCGGCTCAAGCAGGTTCTCCAGCATCCGCTGAAAAGCCGCATTGCCGTTGGTAACGCCCATGGGCATCACCTTCCACTGGAGAGGTCCAAGTGGGGTGCTCATGGCTGTGCAGGCACGGGACTCCTCGGCGAGAGGCATCTGATGATAACCATGTTTCAGGTCAATCACCGTGAAGATCCTCCGCCGGTGTTGTTTTTGCAGCATATCCTCGATGAGGGGCAGCGTATAGCTGTCGTGCTGCGTTTGGGCGTTTAGGCCGCGGTAGTCGACCACGAGCCACCACTCACCGGCCACCTTCTTGGGGACGACGAAGCATGGGGAGGCCCACTCGGAGTGGCACGGCTCAAGCCAGCCTCTCTCGATGAAGTCACGGAGGATCTTCTCCATGGCCTCCTTCCTCTCGCCCCTCAGGGCAAACTCCCGGTGACGATACACACGGGGGTCCTGCTTCAGTCGTATCTTGGCCTCGCCATACGGTCCACGCACCGGGGGGGGAAACACAGGCTTTCCGCTGAAGAAGTTGTCACCATACTTCTGCTTCAGCCTGGCCCTCAATGCCTGGATCTTGGGGCAATCATCGGACTCCGCCTTGGCTTTTCCGGGTACCTGGACCACGGAGCATACTTGAGGGGTAGCGACCCCGCTCGGTTCCGGCTCAGGTGGTCTTCCCAGGTGGCCCAAAGGGCCATCTCTGGTCTTGCCTCGGAATATATCGCCGTAGGTGGGTGGGTTACCCCCGATTGGCTCGTCCTGGCTGGACAGGTGGTCCAGCACCCTCTGCACGAAGGTATTCCCATCATATGAACCAGAGACGATCGAGTCCACTTCCCACCAGGCTTTGTCCTGGCCCTTGCCCTCACGCTGCTTTCCCCAGTCGTGAAAGGGCTGATCCATATACCCCTGAACCAGATCCAGCTCCTCTTCAGTGAGGGGGTCCTCTGATTCTCCGATGTCAACATGGGGAACCGCAAAGCATTGCCGCCATGGCTCTGCTATGATGCGGTTGACACACACGAAGTCCGTGGCATCGGCCTGATCAAGGCCCCCATCCACATAGTGAAATTCCGTTGGCCATCTCTGGGGTGGCATGGGCTGTCCCTTAGCGTCCTGATAGACACTCTCTCCAGCCGGTAGGACGACCTTGTATAAGGTCATTTTGGTCAACGAAACTACCCAATGTCGGGTACTTTCCTCCTCGGTGCATCCCATAGGAACAACCAGCACTGCCTTGGAGCGGTCCTTGCGAATCTTCGCTATCGCTCTTGGAATGTCCCATCGAGGGCAATGGATCCACATCAAGCCCTGATGCCGACCCCAGTGCTTCTTCCACGCGGAGTCCTGTGCGCTCCAGTACTTCTCACACACCCGAAGATGGGCAGAGGTTCCTGAAGAGAACGCATCCAGGGCCAGATCCGAAGCTCCCAGGTCTGCAACCACTCGGCTCGCTACTTCCGGCCTTACGCCGTACTCCTGGTTTGCTGGCCCAGTTGGCTCAGTGCCCAGTGCGGCTACTTCGAGCTGATCGCGTTCGGGGTGGATCCATTGGCATTCCACATGGTGCTCAGGTGACGAAAGCCACGAGAGCTGGTCGTCCTGGTACAGGGTCATGGAGGCCTGGGCCGGGAGGACGCCGGAGTCCGTCTCCATCATGAAGTCGTACCCAACGATCATGTCCCATTCCATCTCGGCCTCGTACCAGCGACCTTGCAGGAGAATTTCCCTGCCGAGGTCTGGGCGGCTCAGCTCACGGTGGTTCACAAACTGCAGCCCAATGGCCGCTTCCTTCGTGCCTCCCACCATGTACTGGCCGTTCGCCACCTTCAGCCTGACAGGTTTCCGACTGTCGGTCAGACACTCTGGCGGAAGTAGGCCAGCCTTGACCAAGCTGACTTGAGCTCCCGTGTCGACCAACACGTCGAAGACCTTTTCCACTTCCCCGCATAAGGCACGGACCTTAAGGTGCAACTGCCGCTCACGCCCCACTCGGCGCACGGCGTGCAAGCTCAGGATCTCCGGCTGTTCCAGAAGCTCAACAAGCGACTGGTGCAGGTCGTGGACAATGGGCTCAGGCTGCCCATCTGCAGCGTCCAGCTGCGGTCCGGGTGATCCTCCGATACTCTCGGATAGATCTTGAAGTACATCAAACACATTCTTGGTCGCGAAGGACGGACGGGTGCAAGGGTTCACTTGCCCTCACCCCGCCTCCGCGACTGGGTGCCAGACCGGGCCTTCCGCCCGCGGCAGTCCCTTTGTGCTTATCGACTCCCGACTGGGATGGTTCGGCGCTTCCCACGTCACCATCCTGCGACCGCCCTAGCTGGGGCCCTTGGCTGCAGGGGCTCCGCTAGGGGGGGTCGGTCGTGGAAGTAGGGGTGTTCTCCTCAGCATCAACCTCGTTGACGCCCTTCTTCCTTCCCCTTCTAGTCTTCTTGTCCTTGTCCTTGTTCTGGTCATTCTGGTTGTTCTCGTTGTTCTTGTTGTCCGACCTGGGGACCCAGTTCCTCTTGATCTCCTGGATCTCCTTGGCCAACTAGGTCCCCTGCGACATCAGCTTGGAGAGCTCGTCGTTGTCCACCTCCACTTTGGTCTCCCGGATACCCGCAGGTGCACGCTTCTTCGACCCGTGCGCCTTCTTGTAGGCCTCTGTGTCGGCCTGGTGGATGGGGCATGTTCGGTGGTCATGGTTGAAGCCTTTCTTCCTCCCATAACACACGAAACAGCCCTGAGGGTGAGCTCGTATGAACTCCCCAAAGGACAGCGGAGGGTCGCCAATGCGGCGAGGGTCCCTCTTCCCCTTCTTCCTCCAACCCTGCTGCAGGGGCTTCTAGTTTCCCGGTTTGCTCCCCGCGCTCAGGTTGTTGGCCACGAAGGCACAAACGGCCACCTCGGGGGGCTAATCGTCGTCGTCATTGTCGACGAGAGTCTCATCGCCGTTGGCTCCCGCTGGGTCAATGGCAGCTTCCCCGCCAGGTCCTCCGCCAACGTAGTTGACGTCGCGGTCGCCGGGCCTCAATCCGCGGGTGTGGTGGAGGTTCCGGTACTCCTTGAGCACCTCCTCTCCAATCCACTCCAGGATCTCGTCGCAGCTCATCCGCGCCAGGATGGCCTGCAGATGGATGGTCTGGCCGCTCACGTCAGACTCGTCAAGGCGCCACATCGCGGTCTTCTCGCGATCGCCCGAGACGGTGATGAGCAGAGCGTTCCGCAGGGAGTGCCGTTTGACATCCCGGGCCACGTTCTTCCTCGTCCAACTTACCACGTTCGTATGATACTCTTTAAGGAGCATCATCTTGACTGTGTGGTTGGACTTGGCCCGCTTGGCTTCCTCCTTGGTGACCCTCTTGATCCATGCTTCCGGCAGCATGGAGAGCAGGCGAGCCTGCTCGTCACCCTCGTTCCAATCCTCAACGCTGCGGCGGAAGAGGGTGTATTGCCCTTGGAAGTCACGCCAGTCCCGTAGTTGGATCTCCCGTCCATCATGCTGAAGCTTGATGGACTTCCACCGCTTGGCAGCCACCTGCGGAGCGTCCACCCGCTCCTGCTCGTTGAGCCACTTCTTGGCTTCCTTGAGGGTCTTGATTTTCCCCTCCTTGGTCGCCACGAAGTATAGCTCTTGGAGCACTTCCGGCAGGCGGTACCTGAACCGTCTGAAGACATACTTCTCCGCATCAGCGGGATGCATGTCCTCAGTAACGGTTACCGCCCAATCCTCCAGCTTCTCCAAGAAGCGGGCGAGGTTGAAGGGGTTGCCATCGTACATGCTGGGCTTGATGTCCTTCAAGTGTTCCCACGCGGCGGCATCCGCGGCCTTAGAGACCATGAACGCCGGCCGCGAGGTCGACCGAGGTTCCCATCAGCCTCGCCCACGTACTCCCACGGCCGCCACGTCCATCTCCTCGATGGAATCCCTGTGGCTATGCCGCGGTTCCTCCATGTACGCTGAACCTAGATGTACTCCTTCCATGTACGCCTCCTCATCACGGCGCCGGCGGCTGCGTTCAGCGGCCTCCCGTCGTACACCACGCGACGGGCTGATGTAGAACTCCTCCAGGTCCAGGTCCAGGTCCTCACCTTCGCCGACATCCCACTCCACGTCTCCTCTGGGGACCTCATCTCTGAGTCCACCATAACGTCCACCAGCCATTGGGATTGGCTCCGGGGCTGGTGCGGGGCGCCGAGGGCGTACCGGTGTCCGCGGTGGAGCACGGCGGTTGCGGTACTCCGCGCTGAGCCACTCATCACGCCAATCCTCACTGCCACTGCCGGGCGGCACGCGCTCGTTGCGGCGGCCCGCGCTGTGGTCAGAGGGGACGGTGAGAGAGGGGGCACTGGCGCTGGGGCGACTCCTGGGGGCTCCGCCGGGGGCGTGGGGTCTGCCTGGACCTGGTCCGGGTCCCCAGCCGTCGTCCGACGAGCCAGACTCCAGGGGTGGGTGGTTGCTGCCGACGCTCCCACGGGCTTCCAGCGCGTCCAGCCTCTGCTGCAGGCCGCTGATGACCTTGTTCAGCGACCTGGTCTCGCCCCTGGCGATGTCCAGCAGCCTCTGGGCGGCGGTGGCGACGCTGGCGCTCTTGACCATCTCGATCTTGGCGATGTCCAGCTCTCTCTGCGCGCGCGCAGCGACCCTGGCGATGCGAGTCATCTCGCCCTTGCCCGTGTCTACCTCGCGCTCGAGGAACTGGACCCTCCTGCGGAGGTAGACAATCCACCGCCAGGTGGTATCCGGGTCGCCGTTCCCTGGTGGGTCGTCGGGGTCCCCGGGGGGTCCTCCAGGAGGGCCTCTGCCGGGTCCGCCCGGTCCAGGGTGTCCTCCCTCGCCCGGTGGTCCGCCTCCAGGGGGTCCACTTGGTGGGCGTCCTCCAGGGGGTCCTGATGGTCCTCCGCCAGGGGGTCCCGGTGGGTCTCCGCCGGGTCGCCTCAGTGGGTCCGAGGATGGGCGCTTCTTCGTGATGTCGAAGTCCATGTCGTCATCCTCGTCCATGTCGCCCCACCTGGGCGTCTCGGTCTCGGAAGACTCCGAGCTCCGGTAGGGAGGGGGGAGATCCTCATCCCCACCTTCCGGCTCCATGGGGACGTCTCCGCCTCCTCCGCCCGTCCAAGCCACCACTTGGCGATGTCGGCGGCCTCGTTCATCCCCGTCACTGGCGGTGAGGAAGGGGTCACTGTCGTGGGGGTGTCCACCCGCTGGCCTCCGCCGCCTCTCGGGGGTCTTCCCCTTGCCCTTCCTCCGTCGATGGGCAGTGGGGCCACTGCTCCCACTGCTGCCCGTGTCCGCCTCATCCAGCGTCATCTTGGAGGAGGCGTCCCCTTCGAAAAGCTTTCGAAGGGTCTCCACTCGTGATCCTCCCGGGGGAGTCTCGCCGCGGAGTTTGGCCTCTGCCTCCTCCATTGCGGCGGCGGTGGCTGCGGCAGCCCGCACTTCGGCTTCCTCCCGAGCACGAGCCGCCTCGGCTTCCCGGGCCTGCTGCAGCCGCGCCTTCTCCGCTTCCAACGCCGCCAGCTCCGCCTCCGTCTTGGCCCTCTCCTCAGCGACCTTCCGTCGTGCGGCCTCGATGGCGTCCTTCTTGGCGGCGTCCGCCTGGGCCTTAGCCGTCGCTTTGGCGTGGGCCCTTTCCTCCGCCTCCTTCTTTGCCCTCTCTTGGGCCAGCGCCTCTTCCAGCGCCTTCACCTCGGCCTCCTTGCAGACAATGGCCTCCTGCGTCAGGTGGGCTTCCTCGTCAGCTGCCGCCCACTCACTCTTGACCTGGGCAATCGCTGCCTCACGGGCGGCTGCGGCCGTGAGTCCGGCCGCGATGGCCGCCACGGTGGTGGCGTGGATGGCCATGCCATGCGCCCACTCTGCAGCCTCCTGCTGGGCGCCGCCCGCGGCGCCCTCCACGGCAGCGTTCCGCTGCATGGCCCGTAGAAAAGTTTATAGTGGTTTCAGCACTGTGTTTTTGTCTCTCCTGCTGCTTGCTGTTGGTGTAGGGTTTCCTGCTGCTTGTTCTGGAAGATGAAAACCTTTTGTTTGCAGAAATAGAGTCAATCCAGGATAACCCAAGCCAATAGTGTGCAAGGAGAAGAGAATCAGGATCAAAGCATGAAGGGCTGCAGTGTAAACAGTGAAAGATGATTGGATATTCACAGAAACTGCAGGTCAGGTCAAATCGGAATGCATATTCACAAAGATAGCTAAATTGTTTTTGGAAAAGAGTTGGAAAACTGCCTCATGGTCACTCTATCTCCATAGTGCCATCTCAGAAGATGTGCACTCTTTGTTTTGGGTCCCATATGTGCTGAGGTGGCAGGGCATGTGGCGATGAGGTCACTGCCATGTCACATGGGATCTTCCTACTTAGCTAGGCTGACCAGGAATTGAAGCCAGGACCTCTCAAAAAGAGGTGCCCAGCCCCCTAGGGTGCATACCACTAGGATAGCTAAGAATTCATGGAAAAACATAGATAAATTCATAGGCTCTGCCTTGGATATGTCAGTTCTCAGTTAACTCAGGAAAAGATGATTTGCCTCACATTGAAAGGGGATTAAGGGGTCCACTCCATATCCTGATTGGGTGTTTGGTTCCATAGGTCAAAATGTGTTATCACCAGTTTTGGTGGGACCAATACTAAGATTAAAATGCATGGATGCTCAGTGCATCTCTAATACAACTAGAGTATGCCTCAAAGCATTGGAAAAGCACTTTTTCTTACTCCCCCCTTGTGCTGTGGTGGCCACCACTGTCGCATTTTAGGAAAAAGGGATTTTTTCTTGGCCTTTCCTTGGTTTCGACATCTACTTTAAAATACCTACAGTCTCCCTCACACTGAAAAATGAGCGCTCACCATGGCTGGCGCTCTTTTGCTGCTCTGTTTGTAACATTTACTACAGAAGACTCAGCGCTCATGGCGCTGCCGGGGCTCCTGTGGCTTGGTTGGGTTAGTTTGGGAGCATGCCAAAACATGTGCATGTGCATCCCTCCCTCCAAGACGCAGCGCGACACAAACCCAACGCAAGACACAATATACACACTCGCATGGGTTCTCGTAAACCTGCTGGCGACCTGTGACCTGTCTTAGGGCGAAGGGAGTCGTGAAAAATTTAAAATTGCCCCTTGGTGGGGTCTTGGGTTCTGCTCAGTCTCTCCAGGCTGCTGCGTTTCGGCCCGAACACGGCCTACTCAGCGAGGCTGCGCGTGGGTATCTGCAGAGGCAGGAACGGGAGAATTATGGACGAATCCACGCAAAAACGAAGCGACGACACCAAAATCCGTCAAATGACGACCTAGAATTTTTCTGAAACGACTCACCTGAGCAGAATCCAATTGTGCATCAGAAGCACATTTTTATCAAAATTATAGTCATCTCTGGATTTTTTAAATCCAGAAATTCATACGCATAAAAAGGCGGCGCGCAGGAGCGGCTCCTAGCGAAGCGCCGGAAAATGAAGAAATAATGGAATCCTAAACGTATGTATCACGTAGTCTTGAAAATGACGAGACACACATTAATAAACAAACATACAGATTCCACCCACAATAATAGAAGTGTCGAAAATTCAAGAATTCGAAAATCAATCAAAAAGACTTCAATCAATCAGGTATAAACTACAGGTATGCTCGTCTCGTATGCCGCATACACATTGCTCGTTTTGTGTCTCCGTGAACGAGTCTTGTAGCAGCGCTAACAACGATAGGACGCGATAGAGGGATTGATTAGAAAGATTGCAGATGATTAGAGGTCAGATCAGGGTGATTAGACATACACACAAGTGCATAGCAACGTTCTTCGCGTGCGCCCCTCACTTGCTCTCTCTCTCCAGCGGTAGGTAAGGTGAGTAAGCCCAAGGTGGGGCCACCCCCTGGTGGAGTCGTGATTGAGGTTGAGATGGGCAGGTTTGCCCACGCTACAAGTGCATGCTCGCGCATTCACACACGCATTAAAGGGTAGGCCACGCGAAGTGCGCACGGTAAACTTTGTTTAGGCTACCCAGGGGCTCCTCGGTACGTTCTTTAAGAGAACCTGAGGAGTCCCTTAACGCTTGCTTGCTTGACAAGGGTAGCTGATTCTTCAGCGTGTTTGCGGACAGTGTATTATAGGTCACACTGAGAACCGTATAATACGGGGAGTGTGGCTTGGTTCCTCCGCCGCAAACGCCCTTTCATTTGCCTTTGCTTTACAGGTGGGCCGGTAGGGTGATTGGTGCAGCAGCATACCACTTTTTTCATGCCCTGCTAAACAAGGGCGCAGATCACACAAACAAGTAACTCACCTCTGACTGTGGCAGAGCAGGGAGTCCGACTCCATCGACATCTGCGCCGTGCAAGCAGGAGCACTTCTTCCCTCCAAGCCCTAGCAGGGGAAACACGTTGTGGCGTCCCCTGTTAGGCCACAGTTGCTTAGCAGCGCTGTGTTCTCTTGTCATTTCACAGGAGGGTCGCTAGGACCCACGACATGTTCTTCAACAACACCAAGTAGAGTGTGCGTGTAGGAGTGGTAGTCCTGAGTGGGGGCTTGAGCCAGTTGCCCCAGTGCTCGCCCACCAGGATGGTGCCACTGTAGGGTGTGTAGGACCTGTAGTGCGTGTGTCACTGTCCCACCCGTTTCCTGCAATTTTAGCAGGGTTGGTGGGCTGTGGCAGTGGTTAGGTCAGTATTTTGGCCATTTAGCAAAACGGCGTTTTCATGCCTTCATAGCTTTTGGCCACCCCTCCCTGTAGTAGACGGATAGGTAGGGAAAACAATACCTGGATTAGTACGCTGGGTATTCCTCAAAGGTTTTGCGCCAGCACAGAAATTGGGCGCTTAGGGGAGGGGAGACCCGGGGCGTACCCCGTGGCATCAATAAGCCAACCCTCCAGGTTTAGCAAGTGTGCAGACTTGGCTATAATTGGGACACTACTTCTGCGGCTTGCTCTCAGGACCTTAGGAATAGCACACTCACACATACGCTTTGGCAGGTAAGGGTAAGGTTCAGTCCCTAGCTTTAGTCTTGGAGGCAAGCGTCTCAGCGAGCCTCAGCAACTCACCAAGGTTGTTCTGGGACAAGTTATCCACCAGAACTGAGTTTAGGCGTCCCTCAGGTAGAACAAATGCAGAGAAGGGCTCCCAGGTGGCCTCTTCGACTCCAAACCCTTCCCAGAGGGTGAGGAAGCGCCAACCCTGGCAATAGCGGTGGCGTAGGACTGACTCCACCAGGTAGAAGCCCTCCTTAGCCATCTCCTCGGCGTTCATGTCGGGGAGTTCACCTTCAACTTCCATAGGGCTGGCCGCCCCTTGTAGGTCCAGAGCGGCGATTTCCTCGTCGTTCAGCTCCCACTCCTCCCCACAGAGGTCTTCAGGATCATAGTAGCGCTTCAGGTGTTGAGCAGCGCACACCAGGGTCCCCCCTAGACGGGGAGAACACCGCACGGTGATACGGTGTCCATCCACTGATAGAATCTTGTACGGCCCGAAGTATGGGTCATCGCTGGTAGAGCGTGGCCAGGCGGGTAGTCGACTGTCGTGCACCAGCACCCAGTCCCCCTCTTGGTAGGTTGCCGGTACTCGGTGCTTGTTCTTCTTGTTCCACTGACGCTTCCTCGCTCTCTGGAGCATAGCCTTGGCCTTGTCCACCTTCGCTTGTTGCTCTTGGACCCATTCACCCACAGAAGAATGGGTGTCCTCTGGATAGGGGGCATGTAGGAACCATGCCGGGCGCCCTAGGAATAGCTCATGGGGCGAGTAGCCAGTAGCTGAACTCTCTTGGGAGTTCATCATCAAGGATATGACGGGGAGTAGTCTCACCCAGTCTCTGGTGCGTTCAGTCTTGCACCATATCCTTACATTCTCCTTGAGGACACGGATCTGTCGCTCACATAGGGGGTTGCTCGTGTGAGAGTAGAGAATCCCCGTAGACACCTGGACATTGAGGGATCTCAGGACCCTCTTGTACCAGCCATTATCTGAGCGTACTCGTACGTCCTCATCGGAGTTGATCTCCTTGGGCGCCCCATAGACACAAAAACACTCCTCCAGGAGTATCTTGATAGTCTCCTCACCGGTAATGTGCTTGGTACATGGGAACACCCTGGTAAACCTGGTCAACCCACAGGTTACCACGAGGGCGAAGTCATAGCCCCCGAACTTCGGCATCTCCGTGTAGTCCACGTATAGAACACTGTTAGCACAGTGAGGGATGGGCAGGGTCGAGTAGAGACCTCTGTCCCTGATATCCCCTGGTTTACAGGACCTGCACGGGCACTTGTCCACGATAGGCTGGAGGGTTTTCCGCAGTTGGTCGTCAGTCCACGTAGTGTGGAACCACTGCTTGAACAGCCTCAGGGTGCGGTCAGCACCCACATGACCACTGGACTCATGGGTCCACTTCAGCAGCGCTGGGACTCGGTCACTAGGCACCACAATACGGTCCTCGTGCCATAGATAGCTCTTGTCCCTCTTCCACTGGTCTTGGTTGACCAGGAGGGGTTCAAGGCGTTTCTCCAGGCGCTTGTAGATATCCCCGAAGTCCTTCAGGTACTCCGATTGTTGGAGTCCATCCAGGGGGCGTATCATCGTCATGTTGAGGTCCAAGTGGACGTCCATGCGGCTGAACGCCTCCTTAGCCAGCGCTTCAGACCGGGCACCAATCAGGGCGTCGAAGTTGTTGCGGCTGATGTAGTCGGCACACTCGTTCTTCACTTCCTGGATATGGTGTACCGTCAGCCGTAATTGACTGAGGTAGGTCCACCAGCGCCGTAGCTTGGCCTTCTCAGGTGGGGGACCCTTCTGGAAACTGCGGACCGGTTCTTGGTCGCACAGCCAGACCACAGGGTTACTCCCAAACAGTCGTGCTTGTGAGGATAGCACCAGCATACCCGCGAGCAATTCCTGCTCATAGGTGGAGTAGTTCCCTCTGGCCTGGTTCCACTTCCAGTTCCAGTGGCCCAGAGGTACTAGGACCCACTTGTCGTCAGGGTAGCTGTGCTTGAGGGTTCCATCTCGGTTGAGACCTTCTGTCCCCCATTGGGAAATGGCCGGGTCGAACTCCTCCTTCTCTAGTGCTTGCCATTGGAACAACGTCCCACCACCGCCCACATTGCTGGCGTCGGTCACCAGGATAATCTCCCCTTGTGCCCTAGGCACGCCCAAGCACTTAGCGTTGGCTACCTTGTCTTTGAGCTCGTCAAACGCTTGTTGCTCTTGTGGGCCCCAGCGCCAAGTAGTACTCTTCTTGATCAAGTCCGTCAGAACGGCGCTGGTATAGGTGAAGTTCTTGATGTGGCGGCAATAGAAGTTGCACGCCCCAATGAAACTGCGTACATCATGAAGTCCTTTCTTGGGGTCTTCGTGTCGTACCTTGGTATCCATCAGGGGTTTGGCCTTAGAGGCCGCTGGGGTCCACCACCCATAGCCAACGTCAAACCCCAGGTACTGCATGGTCTGCTGCATGAACTCACACTTCTCCAGCTTGAGTCGTGTGTGGTTCTCATGGCAGACCGCAAAGAACTCACCCAAGAGGATTACGTGATCCTCCTCGGTATTGTTCCCGAGGCATACATCGTCGATGTGAGCCTCCATCTGGGCACCACGGGATATGAGCTCCTGCACCTTAGGTCTCCTTCGTAGGATGGACAAGATCTTGTTCATCAGCTCTTGTAATAGAGCGGGTGCGTTAGCCACGCCAAACGGCATGACCTTCCACTTGAACACCCTCCCCTGAGGGGTGATGAAGGCCAGTAGTTCCTGTGCGTTGGGCGTCAGGTCCACTTGCCAGAATCCGCTCCTCTTGTCCATTTTGGTCTTGTAGCGACAGGAGGCTATCTTCTCCAGGGTAGACTCCATATTGGGAATGGACCCTGAGTGGTTCAGCGTCTTCTTGTTCAGCTCTCTGTAGTCCACCACCAGCCGTTTGGCTGTAGACCCAGGTTTAGCCACCAGGAAACAGGGGCTGCAGTGTAGGGGGTAGTCCCCGTCCTTGTACTCCAGGACTAGGCCAGCGTCGATACATTCTTGTATCTGTCGCCCAATCTCGTCGGCCTGCTCCTTAGGAGCTGGATAGGGTCTCCTCCAGATCTTGTGACCCACGAACTCGGGTTTCAGCTTGAGGTCCATCTGTACCAGCTTGTCACACGAGGCTGGAGGGGGTAGTTCTCCGAACACCTCCAGATAGGTCCTTATAAGCTTCTGTACCCGCGGGTCCAATATCTTGATTTTGTCCTCCATGTCCTCGTCAGAGTGTAAGTTGCTTGCCCCCTGAGTAATAGACGTCAGGAGGTGGTCCTCCAACGACTCTTCGCCCGTGGTAGTGTCCTTCAGCCCTTGGTAGGCATATAGAAGGTCTTGTTCAACCGTCTCCGGTGGACGATGGCAACATAGGCACGCTCGAGGGGGTTCACATACACATTCCTCCGAGAGGTCGTCCTCCTCTGGGGTCCTCACATGGGCGCCCCACATGCTCTTCATGAGCTTAAGATCTACCTCCCTTTGCCAGGTGGTGATCTTCTGTTCGAGGTCCTCCTTCAATTGGGATAGGTCTCCCATACGTCCTTGCTTCAGTGGCCATGAGCTGCGGGTAGGCTTCGCGTAGCATAGCTTTTTCGCCACCAACTTCCTCTTGGAATCCACATACTCCCTGAGCCTGGATCGAGGGTCCAGCTCCTCGTCCACGGGGTCTTCCACCCTCATGGAGAGTAGGGGTTTCAGTGGGGCGACGTACTCGGCGTTCTCCACTTCCTCCACACAGGTCTGCAGGAAGAAGGTGTCGTGCTCAGTCTCGTCGTCTGAGTGGATGGAGCTAGGTAGCTCAGATAGTCCACACTCAGAGACTCCATCAGGAACAGGTACATGACAGGGAGAGTTGGGGGCGTTGGTGTCAGTCACGACGTACTCATCTCCTCCGGGTGTAGTCTCAACAGCATCTTGAGGTCGTAGGCGATCCTTCAAGTCACCCAAGGCGAGTCCATCGCTTTCTCGTTGTATAGCCTGGACCAGAGTCGGGTCCAGATCCTCCCAGGGAATGGAGGTAAGACCTCCGTCCACCACGCTAAGCATACTCCCCCATCCGGGCTTCCCAATAGGCGTCTTGCGTCCCAAAGGCACGTAGATGGCCTCATCAGGCAAACGAACAGAGCTGATAGTCAGCCTGTCCAGGAGGTTTCGCCAGTACTCGCTGCCCCCATGGGCCCCCCAATCGGGGAAACACAGGACCATACGGGAACGTTCCAAGGCCACCTTGGTCAGCACCTTCCCCAGTTCACTGAACCTGGGGTTCCGGTAGGCCATCCCGAAACAGGGGCAGTGAAATTTGTAGCTGCAGTTCTTCCCCTTGCTGCAGTAAAGGTCCAGTACATGCTGCTTGTCGCTGGCGAACAACTCCACACTCAGGTCTTCTCGAGAGTAACCCAACTCCTTCCGACCTTGTGCTAGGACTTCCCCCAATAGTTGATAGTCCTCAGTTTTGGAGGCCGCCATCATGTTCGAGGGCTCCTCCTTCGATAGCCTCAGGTAACTCGAGGTATGTTCAGACTGCTCCAGTGGCACAGACTCTCTGCCACTGCCGTGGTCCACGTAGAGGAGGTAGGGCGCTTGCAGCGTCAGGGATTGTATCTGGGAGTGCTGTACGAAGAAGTCAGTCCCCAGTACAAAGTCGAAGGCCTCAGTGTCCATCACATAGAACCGATGGGCGATAGTCCGGGAGCCCATAGGTACCTCCACTTCACAGTCCCCGCAGCTGTGCACCACATGTCCATCCCCCATACGTATAGCAGCGGTGGTCATGGTGTTCTTCAGGCTCCCAATAGGTAAAATTTTCTTGGCCACTATGGATATTGTGGCGCCAGTATCCAATACCCCCAGGTATTCACGTCCCCCTAGTGGGATACGTACCCAAAACACCAGGTCTTGGGTGCCACCAGAGCGTCCCCGTCAGAACTCCACGGGACAGGTCACCTCGAACCCCTTCTTCCGCAATTTGCGGGCCATCCTCATGAAACGGCTCCTTTTCTTAGCGTTGCCGTCATCACCACCTTCATGCTCACGCTTGGCTCCTTGTTCTTGCTGGGCCTGCATTTGTGAGCGTGTGGTAGGACCAGACTGCCCTCCAGAGGGCTCGGAGTTCCCCCCTGGATTAGGGTTGGGGTTGCCTCCGTTCTTGTCCTTGTTCTTGTTGTCGGGCTGGCGGTTAGCGCCTCCTCCTCGTCCACCTCGACCCTTGTCTTGCCCTTGACCACGTCCTTTCGACTTGCCCTTGCCGGAGTCGTTGCCTTTGCTTTTGCCTCCACCCTTGCCTGAGCCTTTGCCAGGATCTTCACCCTTAAGCTTCGCCGATAGGCGTTGCTTATGGTAGCACTCATCCTCGTAGTGCTTCCGCTTCCCGCAGAATGCACACGTGATGGTGCACCTGTATGGATCCGGCAGCTTCGCTTTGGCGCCGGTGTTCTTCTCCTGCTCCTTCCCCTGGACGACGAAGCAGTCTCGCTGCTCGCAGTCAGGGGCGTGCTGCAGGTGGCCCTGCTCGTCCCTGGCATCACACCAGAATAGCTCCTTCACGTTCTCCATGATACGGGCGTGGGCGTGTTTGGGGGTAGTCCCCTGCCCAGGTCGGGACCCTTGGTACCCTTTGCCATGGCCTCCAGAACCTCCACCACCAGGACGGTAGTTGTTCAAGTGCTGGTCGCTCTCCTTCTCCAGCGCCAGCTCCAGGAGTAGCACGCATAGATCCTCGTAGCGGAGGGATCTAGCCTTGCGCTCCGCCGTCGAACGGCACTCGTCCCATAGCTCTCCAGGGAGCTTGGCCACCAACCAGAACAGCAGGTCGTCGCTGCTGTAGGAACCCGGCGTCAGTCGTCCAGCCCAGTGATCCAGGTCAGCCAACAGCTCAGAGACCCTGCCAGGTTTGGGGTTGTTGGGCAGCACGGGCAGGTTCTGGATCTCGGCCCTGATGGAGAGGTCCGTTTCGTTGCGCGGGTACTGCCTCTCCAGGGCAACCAACACATCGGCAAAGGTGGCGGAGTTAGTCACGATCTGCCTGACCTGCTTCTCCAGGTACTTGGTCTTGCAGCACTGCAGGAGCAGATCGCACTTCAGTCGCCCACTAGCGTTGGTTTGGCCGGTCAGTCGTAGAAACCGGCCAAAATTCTCAGCGAACTCGCTGAGGTCTTGCCTGTGAACTCAGGCAGGTTCACTACGATCTTGCAGGTGGCAATAGCCTTCGCCTCCTGAGACCTGCGTCCCTCAGGGCATCGGGTCTTCTTCTTCTTCTTCTTCTTCTTCTTCCCCTTCGGATCCTCGGGGTCCTCCGGGTCATCGTCCTCCGAGGGCGAAGTAGAGGTCATTGACGGCGGCTCATCGTCGGAGGGGTCTCCGCCAAGATCACTAGAGCCATAAGGCTCCACGTCCACCATAGCCCTCAAGGCTGTCAGCCCCAGCCGGTCCAGCTCGGCTCTCGTCGAGTTCGTCACGTGGCTGTAGGGCGGCTGGGCCGTTCTCGGTACGAAGGGACTTCTCGGTACAGCTGCAGGAGTTGGCATCGGTCGGCTCCTCAGGCTCCCCAGGGTGTTTGTCAACCCTGCCGCCAGCTGGTTGGCCTGTACCCGGTGGGGTGACATTCCAACCGTGGTAGGTGACGCTTGGGGCGGAATCATCAGGGGCTCCAGTTTCTCACGGATCTCTTGAGTGAGGTCGCCCACGATTTTTGAAGTGACTCCTCGAAGCACCTCGTTGATCTCCGACCGCGTCAGGGACCTGTTGCAGGATCTTCCCGATCCTCTCCTCCTGCCACGAAGAGATTCAGGTCCTCTTCTCAACCCACTCAAGGTTGCATACCCAGGTGCATACCCAGGTGCATACCCAGGAACATCCACATAGGTTCCAGTAGCGGGTAGTGGATGGGAATATTCAGCCGCATACCATCGCGGCGCAGAGCTGGAAGCCACAGGCTCACTGGCAGTAGTTGCCTCAGGGAGCGCAGTGGTAGGTGGGCCCATACCATAGGCGGGGTAGGGAGGCATGCCAGTAAAGCCTGTGCCCTCTGCCATAGGCGGGTTGGTTGTGGAAGTGGATGTTGCAGCGGCTGGGAGTGTGGTGGTCATAGGAGAGGGTGATGCGTGGAGGCCAGAAGCGCTTGGTGCGCCTTCGAAGGTAGGGTCATGCGTCAGGTCTTGCCCTTGTTCCTCTCCTTCGTCTGCTTCGTCTCCAGCATCCTTCTCGCTCTCTCTCTTCCTCTTCACAGGCTGAGAGACCACCTCTTCGACTGACAGGGCCCTGAAGGCCGTCTGGAGTCCATCCAGGGAGTCCTCAGCCGCATCCACTGGCCCATGTAAGGGCTCCGCCGAAGGTACAGCGCCAGGTGCTGGCCTTGCCGGTGCCTCAGGCGCTGGTGCTGTCTTCACGTCGGCGTCCTCTTTCCTTGTGTCCATCTTCAGTCACTCTTCTGCTTATATATGCCTGTACTCGGCGCACTGGATGTACGGCGCGGGGTTGCTGCCGATGCGCAGAGACAGACTGCCTCTGCTACCAGAAAAGTTTATAGTGGTTTCAGCACTGTGTTTCTGTCTCTCCTGCTGCTTGCTGTTGGTGTAGGGTTTCCTGCTGCTTGTTTTGGAAGATGAAAACCTTTTGTTTGCAGAAATAGAGTCAATCCAGGATAACCCAAGCCAATAGTGTGCAAGGAGAAGAGAATTCAGGATCAAAGCATGAAGGGCTGCAGTGTAAACAGTGAAAGATGATTGGATATTCACAGAAACTGCAACTCAGGTCAAATCGGAATGCATATTCACAAAGATAGCTAAATTGTTTTGGAAAAGAGTTGGAAAACCGCCTCATGGTCACTCTATCTCCATAGTGCCATCTCAGGAGATGTGCACTCTTTGTTTTGGGTCCCATATGTGCTGAGGTGGCAGGGCATGTGGCGATGAGGTCACTGCCATGTCACATGGGATCTTCCTACTCAGCTAGGCTGACCAGGAATTGAACCCAGGACCTCTCAAAAAGAGGTGCCCAGCCCCCTAGGGTGCATACCACTAGGATAGCTAAGAATTCATGGAAAAACATAGATAAATTCATAGGCTCTGCCTTGGATATGTCAGTTCTCACTTAACTCAGGAAAAGATGATTTGCCTCACATTGAAAGGGGATTAGGGGTCCACTCCATATCCTGATTGGGTGTTTGGTTCCATAGGTCAAAATGTGTTATCACCAGTTTTGGTGGGACCAATACTAAGATTAAAATGCATGGATGCTCAGTGCATCTCTCATACAACTAGAGTATGCCTCAAAGCATTGGAAAAGCACTTTTTCTTACTCCCGTTGCCGGGCAACCCGAAGGTTGCAGGGCACCCCACAGGCGCCCTCACAGGCGCGCGCCACGTCCCTTTGGTCGGGAGCGACGCTGCTGCTGGAGCTGGCCTGGTCGGCCGGCATCCTCCCGCGGTGGGCCGACTCCACGTCGCTGCTGGGGCCTGACTTCCTCAGGAGCAGCGGACGGGGCTTGGCCTTGGTCTGCTTGGCGACTTGGAAGTAGTCGCCAAGGGTGGTGGAGCCGGGACGGTGACCGCCATTTGCCCGTTGGGGACTGGGGGCTGGGGTTCCGCCCTTGGCGCCTTGGGCCGCTTCGGCGGCCAGGGATTCCTGGTACTCCCGCCACTTCCGGTCCCGCTTCCTGTCCCCGGCGGACCGCTTCTCCTTCCCCGGAGACGCGCTGTTGCTGCTGCCCTGCAGCCTGCGCTCGCTCCCCGGTTCCGGGAAGTTCTTCTGGATCATGTCCCACATGGAGACGTTGATCGAGGCGCCCGACGGGTACTCGTTGGGCTTCTCGTCCTCCTCAATCCCGTCGGGGCGTAGCCCTTCGCCGGGCCTGTCCGGCCGGGTCCAGGTCCTCCAGCGCTTGTGGCGGAAGCGGTACTCATACCCTTCCGCCCGCAGCCACTCCTCCACTGCCCGCAGGCGGTCCTCGCCCATGTCCTCGCGGATCTCGAAGCTCCCGGGCATGCCGCCTTCGCACTGGGGATTGCTGTGGCGGTACTGCTGCCCCCACAGCAACCCACGCAGTAGGCGCGGCGCATGGGGGTGGTGCTGCGGCCACGTCTTGCCCGCCTCGTCCCAGTTCACCATCGGTGGTCTCGATGGAGGGGTCCTGGGGTGGTTGTTGAGGTGGGTGATGCAGCACTGGACTGGGAGTGGGGCTGGTGCTGGTCAGCCGGTGGTTGTGGAGGTGGTTGACGCGACTGGGTGTGCGGCCTTGCTGGTCGGCCGATAGGACTCGCTGATGAGGGAGTCCTGGTCTGCCCACCTCCTTCACGGTCGCGGCGCGGTCAGGGCGATGCTCTGGACGGCGCTGCGGGCTCCGTGTCGAACTCGGCGCTGTCGCTGGGCGGCGCTGCGAGCCGCTGCGCTGCGCTGCGAGCTGCGAGCTGCGAGCTGCTGCGCCGCGCTGCCCGTGGTTGGTGGCCCCGAGTGGCACGCGAGGGATGGGTAACTCCGCGGCGGTGAAACGCTTTTGACGCGTTCCCGGGGGGGCCCTGGCCACGGGACGCTGCGGTGGACACGCACAGGTGAGCAGGCAGGCAAAGCACTACGCTCACAAGGGCATCATTACGCTCGTGTCATGTGACAAAGCGTTTCAGAATCCTTGCCACTCTGCAACGAGGGAACAAAAGTATGTACAGCAACACATCAGGATATGTACACATGGGGTTAAGACTGGACTGGGGTAAGGGCATGACAGGACAAGGGACACTCAGTCCTAACTCGTATCCGAATCCCAGGTCCGACCCTCTCAGTGGCTGGTGGGGGCTGGGGCTCAAACACAACCCATGCCCTGCTCAGTCCGGACCCTGAAACCCTGCCGGTAGGGGAGGTGTTGCGCCCAGCCACAGGCGAGTTCCCTGGAACCAAGAAGCTCCGAGGTCAACCTACAGTAGCTCCCCATGCTGCTTTAACAGCAGGTCCCAACTTCCCTCTGAGACAGAGATATGGCCCCGCCGTTATCCCCTAGGAGTTGGTAGCTGAAAATGGGCTGTTTCAGCCCAAACTGATGATAGCTCCGAAACCTCCAAAGTTGACCCCTCGTCCGGACCCGCCAGAGGTGGGGACGAGGCAACTGACCCTATGCCCTTCGCATACGAACTCCCTTGAGCCCTCACCCAACCTGGTTCCCTCTGAGGTCCCGGCATCAGGGCACCACGGGTTCGTCAAGTGGGGCCATAATTGCCAAAATGGCAAAATCGGCCGTCTCGGGCGACCGTCCAGGGTGGGAAATCTTGGCGATATTGACGCGCCAAGCCTTGATTCACAACCCTTGATATCCCCTTTGGTCCCATGCCCCGGGTTATCGCTTGCTGTCACGCTGGCTGCTTACTGTTCACCCAGGGGATGACCACACGGACGCGGCAGAAAGCAACATGCGGTGCAAAGGGGGGGATCGTGGATCGCACCAAAAGTTGAATAGCTCCGGATGAGCCGGAGGAGCAAATACGAACCTCAATGGCATTCAACCCTTGGTCATATGCTACAATATTCGCACTTCCTTCCTGGCTAGATCCCGTGCCCCATGGAGATACGGTAATTTCAATATGGCATATCATGGCAAAAACAGCGAAATTTGGCCAAAATGGCCCGCACTCATGATTCCATATCTCCATGGCCACGGTGAGGATTCTTCCAACCAAAAATGCTAGAAACACATGGGACTTAGGTCCCAATATATGCGACTTGCCAACCCTCATGATCGCCTCTAGCTATTTTTCCCATTGGAGGGAAAGTGACACACAAATGGGGCAGAATGGCAACATACCCCGAATTGGGTGACTCACGACTCTCCCATTGAGAGGAGAGGCCACATGGGGAAACACCCCGTTCGATGCGGGTTTGTGTGCCCTCTCCGAATTGCCCTTACCCTTGGTCAAGTGGCGCACGCAACCTCGGGGGTGAAATCAGGGGGAGAAGGAGTTTGTGGCCATTTTGGGCAAAACGGCCAAAATTCACCCAAAAGAGGTCCCTCCAAATATCGTATCTCCGTATCACGAGAGAAAGGAGCCTCGGGCTTTTGCATGGATGCAAACCGAAGCTTTGCTTCCCTTTTGCAACAAGGGTTGAGGTTCGAAGCACAATGAAAGCATTTTTAACACCTCAATCCTTGAAGCACACTATTTATGGGAAAAAGTGCATATATCGGCGATATCGGCATGAACATATCTTTGGGTCATTGAGGAACAAAAATATGAGCAAACACTTTTCGAGTAGGCCCATAGTAGGTGCTTTCAAATATGCACACCATGGTTAGATTGTCCCCGCCCACTCGTGTCAATAGTGCTTGCATATGAGCGCGTGTGCAAAGAGGCAAGATGGCACGCGTGCTCACAAGGCGAAATTATATAAAATAGACGACAAGGTTGTAAAAATCAACCAAGCCGTCCACGATGTCTGTCGTGGTCTCTACTTTACATATTGCCTTGGTTCGAGGCTCAACTCCCCATAGGCTTCGAGTACGAGCCTCGGGGGTTTGGCCATTTTGGCCTAATTTTCGACCAAAACTTGCCCTTTTTCGAAAATAGATTTTTGGTACGCATTGAATTGCGTGGAGCCATCGTTGAGTTGGCTCGAAAATCAAAAATGGCCTAGGGCTTTTGGTCTTGTGAGCATTGTGTTTGGTTATTAACGTTCATGCTCACAAGGCCACAAAGTTAGCGTTTGCGCACGCAAACGACTTGGGTTTGCGAGACCCATAGGCTGCCTAAAACACCGCCATTGCCCGCTTCCCTATACAAGATGATATGCCCGCGTGAAAGGGGCATGGATGAAAGACATAGGGGGGAGATGTAGGGTTCCGTCCGAACTCATGGTCTTTGAGAAGCATGAGTTCGCACGATCGACGGAAAGCCTTGCGCGCTGATTTTCTCGAAAACGCAACAGCGAAAAATTCTGGTGAACACACCAGATGAAAGTACATTAAATACCCTCTAGATTCAGCCCTTAAGTTCTCTTAGAACCTCACAGGTACTCGAGAAAAGTCAATCACAAAACTCGCCACAGAGAAGCGACGAAGGCGCGCGAACCGGCGACATCAGGCGGCGATTTCAGGACAATTAGAAATCGCGGTAGAGATCGGGTATTTCACCGATTTCCGACCGAAAATCGCCTAAGGGAATAAAATTGTGGTCATTCTACATCGATTTATTGGTTAGAAATCGGATTCCAGATTCCGCGGGTTAGAGAACAGGGATATCCCGCTGACAGCCGGTGTTGACAGCTTCCGCACGGGTGTGACGGCTCACAGGCCTCCGGGCCATGGGCCATAGGTTCTGGGTGCCGCTTCACCCCCGGACAATCCAGTCCAGGGGCTAGTGCCGTGCTTATTTCCATCCCGGATGCTCCAATCCGGGCCGTCTATTATCGTATCTTCTCCGTTGCCCCGGACGCTCCAGTCCGGACCGTCTTTTTATCGTATTCTCCCCGTTGCCCCGGACGCTCCAGTCCGTGGCACCGGGTGCGCCCCAGGACGATCCAGTCCGGGGGCTAGCGCCGTGCTTCATTCCGCCCCGGATGCTCCAATCAGGGGCGTCCTTTTGTCATATTCTCTCCGCTGCCTCGGACGCTCCAGTCCGTGGCACCGGGCTCACCCCCGGACGATCCAGTCCTGGGGCTGGTGCCGTGCTTCTTCCCGCCCCGGATGCTCCAATCCGGGGCGTCTTTTTATCGTATTATCTCCGTTGCCTCGGACGCTCCAGTCCGTGGCGCCGGGGTCACCCCCGGACGATCCAGTCCGGGGGCTAATGCTGTGCTTCATTCCGCCCCGGTAGCTCCAATCCGGGGCGTCTTTTTGTCGTATTCTCCCCGTTGCCTCGGACACGCCAGTCCGTGGCACCGGGTTCACCCCCGGACGATCCAGTCCGGGGGCTCGGGCCGTGCTCCCACTCGCCCCGGATGCTCCAATCTGGGGCGTCATGTTTCTTTCTCTCCTTGCTGACGTCGGTGTTTGCGTGCGCGGTGCTTTCGTGTTTTGTTCAGTTTTTTTTTTCGGGCGCCCATCGTCGTTGCTCCTCCCCCGCTCTCCCCGCTCCGCTTTGCTTTCCCCGCCCTTTCCCCTCCCTCTCCGCCCACGGTCCTCTCTTTTCCTGCTCCCTTTCTCTCCCTTTGTGGTGGCTTTGCTGGGGCACGCACGCAAGCTCCTAGTGTCTACGCGCGCATGTTGCTATGTTTTGGGGCGGGCACACACGTTCATTCTTCTGCTCCCTTTCCTGCCTGCGTTTTGTTCATTCATTGTTGATAGCACACATACTACCTTCGAAGGAGTCTATGACCCCTAAGGGACCTTTATTTCTACTACAACCCTTTCTCAAGGTAGTCCCCACTTCTTCATGTATTTTAATCCCTATTGGGTGGGTCCCAAGCATGTTTCATGTACTATGGGATCTTAAGAATATACCTAGGCCTAAGCCAAGCCCCAAACACGAGAGGAGAGAAGAGAGATCAATAGAGGAGGGGCGCTTGGCGGCGACACTAGAGAGCACGTGGTGCTTCCTAGGTGAGCCCTCACATGGTGTATTTTTACTTCTCAAGGGATAGGTGTACAGTGAGAGTGGAAGAGAGATAAGGAGTGAACATGAGTGCAAATATGATTGTGTTTCATAGTCCCTTTTTGCTATGGACTGAGCTGGAAGACTACAAATCTATGAGCCCATTACTTTGCTATTGTTGAGGAGGGTGCACAATCTGACTTGGACAAAGCAAAGGCTATGCTCCAGAGAGTCAGGGAGCGCCGATGGAACAAGAAGAACAAGCAAAGGGTGCCAGCCTCCTACCAAGAGGGGGACTGGGTGCTGGTGCACCACAGTCGGCTACCCGCCTGGCCACGCTCCACCAGCGATGACCCCTACTTTGGGCCCTACAAGATCCTATCTGTGGATGGTCACCGTATCACCGTGCGGTGTTCTCCCCGACTAGGGGGGACCCTGGTGTGCGCTGCTCAACAGCTCAAGCGCTACTACGACCCAGAGGACCTCTGTGGGGAAGAACGGGAACTAAACGACAAGGAGATCGCCGCTTTGGACCTACAGGGCGCTGCCAGCCCAATGGAAGTTGAAGGTGAACTCCCCGACATGAATGCCGAGGAGATGGCTAAGGAAGGCTTCTACCTGCTGAAATCGGTTGACCGACACCGCTATGGCCAAGGGTGGCGTTACCTCACCCTCTGGGAAGGGTTTGGAGTTGAAGAAGCCACCTGGGAACCCGTTTCTGCCTTTGTGCTTCCTGAGGGACGCCTGAATTCTGTTCTGGTTGACTACTTGTCCCAGAAACGCTTGCCTCTGAGAAGAAACCTGGGGACAGAACCCTTCCTATACCTGTCTATGTTTGTGTGAGTGTGCTGCTCCTGAGGACCTATGAGCAAGCTGCAGAAATGGTGTCCTAATCATACCCAATTCTGCACCCTTGCTGAACCCGGCAGAAGTCTTAACGCGGTGCCACGGGGTACACCCCGGGTCTCTCCGCCCTTAGGTGCCCAATTTCTTTGCTGGCACCAGTCTTCTTTGGGGGAATACCCAGCGTTAACGCCAAGGTATTGGTTTTCCTACCTGCCTGCCTACTACAGGGGAGGGGTGGCCTGTAACACAACCGATCACGGACCCAAACACCGTGTTGATCCAAGTCATGTTTTCATTGAAATCTCGAACTATTCTTGATCTCAAAATATTTCCCAAATGTTCAAAACCTTTGATCCCGTCGTAACCCTTTTCCAAAACTCCAAAATGCCAATAGCTCTGTCATACACGTAAAGCACGTACAAGAACGCAAACACCAAACTTCATACACCGTCTTCTGGGAGTCCATCACCGGAGTCCACCATGTTGATATTTCGCCCGCACCACTGCAGGGCTCGTCAGGGGGACACAGTGGTGCTTGTCCCCTACATACTATATACACTGTGCACAACAGAGCGAATGCCTGATGCCACAAACCCACAGCAAACACCAGGACGTTCGACCATAACCGTAACCCAAACCAACAATCACGATAGATCAATAATAATCTAACACTCATGAATCTACAATCATTTCACTCCAAAACATCGTAAATCCTGATCTTCATAATTCTTCGGCCACGCTGGCAAATCGCCCCTGCGCCGCGACGCGACAAAGGCGCGCACGCTGCAAGGCCTGTCCTAGTTGCCCCTGCTGCCCATTACACTCCCCTCCTAAGACCTGACAGGAGAATGAGGGTCTGATACAAAGGCAAATACCAATATATGGGCAGCAGGGGCAACACAACGTATTGCCATACTAAATCTCCGGGCGGGGGCATGCAGCGGTGGGGGAACCAATACAACAGGACCACCCCACATACATATTCCTTGACAGAAAATGGCCCCCTCCCCTGACGGGAGCATAACTGGGGGGTGCGGGATCCGTCAACGCTGCACGGCTGCCCAACAGTCGCAGCCCATGCCAAGCATGGTGGCCCCTCCTGTGCAAAGGGGGAGGCGCGGCATTCCTGCGGGCTGTCCTTAGCCCATGCCTTACCCCCAAGGATAAATATACAGGCGTCCTGCCTGAACTTGCAGAGGCATGCCACACCCCAACTACACCCGACGCTGACCAACACTGCCTGCCATGGACACATGCAACGTCAGTGGATAGCTGCTCTCAGCTGCCGAACAGCGACACACAACCCCAACAGACACCCACCCAGCTCGTACAATACCCGCCCCCGCCAGACCTTGTGCCACTCACGATGAACCAGCCACAATGTGACCCACCACGCACTTTCACAGAAACAAATATAAAATAATAAGATCCGAAACATTAAATTTACTCGGCGACTGAGATCGCCTTGGTCGGCGTTCGTCACTGCCGACTTCCAGATCGCCAACAGGCAGCAGCTCTTAGGACCCCAGAGTTCACTTCTCCTCCTCCCATGCTGGATGAGGCTCCTTCGTTCCTTCGAACTTCACTTCTCCACTCAACCTTGGTCGTGGCTCCATCCTCGGCTGCCCGCGTGTAAGAACTGCACACCTTCTTGGCGACCCACAGCTCTTCGAAAAATGCTCCCTCGCTGAGGTTTGGTAATGCGCTCCTTCGCTGAGCGCTCCTTCGTTCAGCGCGCCTGCACTGCACTCCTTTGGACGATGCTGCATCGCTGAGCGCTCCTGCCTGGCGCTCTTTGACTGAGCGCTCCTTCGTTGAAGGCTCCTTCGCCCCTGCGCTGAGCGCTCCTTCGTTGCGCTCCTTCGCTGAACATACCTGCACTGCCGCTGCGCTCCTTCACTGAGCGCTGCTGCTGCTGTTGGCCTCACCGCCAGTTCAGTAGGTCTGCAGGATGTCTTAGATGACGATTTTGTACCACAACCGATCACGGACCCAAACACCGTGTTGATCCAAGTCATGTTTTCATTGAAATCTCGAACTATTCTTGATCTTAAAATATTTCCCAAATCGTCTAAACCTTTGATCCCGTCGTAACCCTTTTCCAAAACTCCAAAATGTCGATAGCTCTGTCATACACGTAAAGCACGTACAAGAACGCAAACACCAAACCCCATACACCGTCTTCTGGGAGTCCATCACCGGAGTCCACCATGTTGATATTTCGCCCGCACCACTGCAGGGCTCGTCAGGGGGACACAGTGGTGCTTGTCCCCTACATACTATATACACTGTGCACAACAGAGCGAATGCTTGATGCCACAAACCCACAGCAAACACCAGGACGTTCGACCATAACCGTAACCCAAACCAACAATCACGATAAATCAATAATAATCTAACACTCATGAATCTACAATCATTTCACTCCAAAACATCGTAAATCCTGATCTTCATAATTATTCGGCCACGCTGGCAAATCGCCCCTGCGACGCGACGCGACAAAGGCGCGCACGCTGCAAGGCCTGTCCTAGTTGCCCCTGCTGCCCAAAGCTATGAGGCATGAAAACGCCTGTTTGCCCTACGGCCAAAACCTAGACTACCACTGCCACCGCGCACCAAAACCCTGGTGAAATTTCAGGAAACAGGCGGGACAGTGACACACACACTAGAAGTCCTCCACTTACTACAGTGGCACCAGTCATCGAAGGATGAGCGAGCTCTAGGCTCAAGCCCTCACCCTGGCGTGCCACTCCTACACACACACGCTACTTGGTGGTGTTGAAGAACGTGTCTCAGGCCCTAGTGGCCCACCTGTGAAAAGACAAGAGAACACAGCGCTGCTGAGCTACTGTGGCCTAACAGGGACGCCACTACGCGTTTCCCTGTCAGGGCTTGGAGGGAAGGAGTGCTCTGTTTGCGTGCACAGCTTGAATGATGAACAGGTCGGACTGCCCTCGCCACTCACGGCTGAGGTACAGTTTTTTCGTTGTGATCTGCGCCGCATGGTTTAGCCCGGCAGGGAACTGCACCAATTCACCCTTTCCTGCCCACCTGTAAAGCAAAGGCAAATGAACTGGAACTCCACGTATTATATGCTTCTTAGGCTGCCCTATAATACGCTGTCCTCTTACCCAGTTACAAGCAAGCCAGCTTAAGGAACTCCACCCGTTCTCTTAAAGAAAGTAGGGTGGAGCCCCTGGGTAACCTGAACAAGGGTTTTACCGTGCGCAACACGCGTGGCCTACCCTTTAATGCATCATATGAATGCAGGGGTGTGCACGAATTTTCAATCTCCTATTTTAACCACTTCTTTCCTACCAATCCATACCACAATCACGGACTCCACCAGGTGGTGGCCCCTCCTGGGCTTACTCACCTTACCTACCGCTGGAGAGCGAAGCAAGAGGAGGAGAAAACGAAACACAAGCGAAGCGAGCGTTTATGCACTCGTGTGTACGTTCTAATCACCCGATCTCACCTCTAATCATGGTGCAATCTTCTAATCTGTCCCTCTACACTATGTTTGCGTTGCTACACGGCAAGTTCACGATAACACGAGACAAGGAATGTGCATGCTGCATAGGAGGCAAACAAGACCTGTATGTTTATACCTTGTTCTTTGAATTCATATTGAGTTTTTCGAATTTTTCTTTTTTGATTGCTCCTCGAAGAATGCGTGGAATAGCCACATTTATCATTTATTGTGTCTTTCGTCATTTCTGGATTAATGCGTGACATACTGTTGTTATGGCTTCGAACAGCAGCAGCGCAGCGAGCGCGCAAGTCGCAGTCGCAATCGCACTGCAGTCTGTGAATACTTAAGAAGCATCGAATGCCAACTGTGTGAATGAAGTGCTGTAAGATACTTCGATCTCTGGACAGGGTTTTTGTCTTCGAATTTGTGAGTGTCGATGTATTGGTGCCCCGTCCAAAAATCCTGCGAGGTTTGTCGATTTGGGATTTTGGATTTTGAGAAACAAGAGGCACAGGAGTACAAGAGAGTTCCCAAGAGACAAACCGCAACAAGTGGTAGCCAGCTAGGTGACGAGGAGAGCAATATTCAAGGTCAATCTTCGACGCCCTCAACTTGATTTGGATTTCGATTTACAATGGAGCGGCCCTTCGACGATGCAGCTATGCTGCACTTTATCAGAGACAGTCTGTTTCGAACCGATTCACCCCTGCATCACGAATTTTCGATTTCGTTAGAAACGTTCATCGCAGAGCGCATCGCAAGTCGGGAAAGCGAGTGGTTTCCATGTCTCTCTCATGATCTTCACAGCTGTTCGCAGAAGCTTGCAGATACTCAAGCCAAGGTCATCGAATTGGAACAACGCATCGATGCGTTGCAGACAAGACAACAGCAGCAAGTGCTACTGCAGCAACTGATCACCGAGTCGACTCTTTGCAGTCCTCGACGGAGAATGCAACTCAAGCTGCTGTAAGCGAACTTCGACGCGTAGAGCATGAATCGTCGCAATGTTATGCGCTTCTCAACGAATTTGTACGAGTTTCAAGCCAACAACCTTCGAACAACTTCCAGTTTCGACAACCACAACCACAGCTACAACCACAACCACCGTCTTCTTCGAACCAACCCCCGTATGCACCGCCGAGCAGTTCACCTCACCCTCCACAACAACCACCTCCACAACCACCTGTCTTTGACCCACATCCAGCGCACCAATTTGCAGTCCAGCATGCTCCAACACAAGAGATTCTGGGACGTTGTGTCGAACGCTTGAATAAGCTGGTTAAAAAGTTCTCTGGGAGACCTGGATCTGGAGAATTTCGAACATGGAAGGAGGATTTGTTACGAGCCTTCATCCTGTCGGATATCACCTCACCCGTCGATCAGGTGACAACCATATCATTCCTCCTCGAAGGTGATGCTGACGAGTATTATCATAGTTTGACGAAAGCTGTACAGGATGATTGGTTCGAGCTCATGCGTGTTTTGGGCCAACGTTTCGATTGCATATCCCATGAGCCAGTGTATCTATCGAGAATGTTGAGCTTGAAAGAAAGCGAGTTTCCTCGACAGGCGGACCACGTCAGAGAATTCCGTACTTGCGTTATCAAGTCGAAGGTTAACACCAGTGACCTCGAGATGGGTTACCTCGTCAACTCTCGATTTGTTGAAGGTTTGTTGAATGACGCTGTTCGTCGGCAGTACATCGTTGAAGTCCGTTCGAGATGGCGTTCTAGTAGACCATTTGGGTTTGATACCTTGGTAGAGACCATCGCAGAAGCCTACATTGCGGTCGGATATCAGCTCGAAGAGGTACAGAACGCATCGAGAACGACATCAGATACCCTGGGTCCTGCGGTGTCAAGACCCCTGCCTATGATTGTTCCACCAACTTTGACTTCCACGTTCCCATCCAACCCTATGCCAGCGCCGCATGTCAACCCCATGCCGACTCCAGCTGCAGCCCCCATGGCTTCGACTGTGCCAGGGCCGATGAACCTCCATGCAATTGCCAAGCTCCGAGTCGAACTACATGCCTACATTGGTGAACGTCGTAATGAACGGTTAGGACGCCAAGATGGTGGACGCCAAGATGGTCGAGAAAGTAAGCGTTGCTACAATTGTGGTGAACAAGGCCACTTGGCCCGTGACTGTCCAAAGAATCAACCGCCATCCCGAGGACCAGAGCGTCGGGAACCAAGGTTGAACACGCCGAGACGAGATCAAAGCCGAGATAGCAAGGGACGGTTTCGATCCCGCTCCAAAAGCAGAGAAAGGCCCACAACGGCCTAGAAGACATTTCCGAAGACCTGGTGGTGGACGTCCTCAAGAAGAGCTGAACACCACCACCAGCACCAAAAAACCCGAGAAGAATTCGGCACTTGGAGGTGTCAGCGTCGAAGGAACCGAACCTGAGCATGCGGCTCTGTTCACGGTTTGAGGGCGCATTTGCGCATGTCGTGAAGACTCCTTTGACTCCAGCGTAGAATTATTGGTCGACTGTGGAGCGACCAGCGACTTCATGTCAATGCAGACTGCAAAGAGGGCGCGACTTCCCCTCTATAAACTGAGAAACCCTCGACACGTCTTGACAGCCGGAGGTGTCCAAGTCGAAGTACGGTACTACACGAGAGCCTATGTTCGAGTTGGAGAACTTGTATTTCGTCATCACTTCAAGGTCTGGGAAATTTTGCCGGATGTGGTACTTGGACTACCATGGCTTCGAAGCTACAATCCGACTGTCAACTGGAAGGAACAGTACGCAGACGTCCAACATGGTTCGAACTCGTACCGGTTGTCTTTTGGCGAATCAAGACATTCCACCCAGCTACAGTTTCAAGCCGCTTCAAAGCTGGACCTTCTTTCGATACTTTCATCCAGTTCCTCGAAAGCGAGTCCGGTTGAGAATCCTACCCCACATGCCAAGGAACGCCTCGACCTACACTCGTCGACACACGTTCAGCACGGCCGCTGACATGTACGATGAGTCCGAAACGGAAGGTGGTATCACTGATGAGGAGCGCAGCGATATGGAGATTGAGTACATTTCGTTGCCGAAACTCAAAAGAGAGATCCGTCGAGCTGATCTCACGGGGGATCAAGTATTTCTGTGCTGCATGCCTCGACCAGCAGTGCCAGGCGATCAAATGTACAAGATGCAAGCCAGCGATGACAATGACGGGCTTGATCCCGTTCGACACAAACTGCTGATTCGATTACACAAGTGGGCGGACCTCTACGACCGGGAGAAGGCGGAGTATGGAGACCTACCTCCGTATCGACCTGGTAGAGATCATCGAATACGCCTCAATTCGGAAGACAATCCATCGTAGGTACACCCTTACAAAATGAACCCGAGCCAACTAGATGAACTTCGACGACAATTGGACAAGTTGCATCGATCTGGTCGGATCTGACCATCCTCGAGTCCATACGGAGCGGGTTGCGTACTGGTGAAGAAAGCGAATGGTAAATGGCGTATGTACGTCGACTACCGAGCGTTGAATACGCGAACTGTTTGAGATCGGTATCCCTTACCATCGATCCAATCCATCTTGAGTATACTGGGGGGTTCCACCGTATTTTCGAAAATCGACCTTGTTAGTGGGTTCCACCAGATCGGAATCATCGACGAAGATATCGAAAAAACCGCCTTCAACACGCAATTTGGCGCCTTCAAGTGGGTTGTTATGCCCTTTGGCCTCTGTAACGTGACATCGACGTTCCAACGCGTCGTGAATGATGTCCTTCGAGACCACTTGGGGATCTTTGTATGGGTGTACATCGACGACATTCTCATCCCCTCGAAGGATGCGGATGAACACCAACGACATCTTGATTTGGTACATGAGCTACTCCGTCAACACCAGCTCCTTCCCTGCATCGAAAAATCCACATTCCTCCAGAGTCGAGTACCCTTCTGTGGATACATCATCGACAAAGATGGCGTACACATGGACCCTGAAAAGATCAAGGTCATTCGAGGTTGGCCTCCGCCAACTACGGTTCATGAAGTTTGACAATTCATTGGATTGTGTGGATTCTACCAGCAGTTTGTCGAAGGGTTCCAAGCTGTCGCAGCCCCTCTGACCGCGATGTTTAAGGCAGACTTCGAGTGGGAATGGACGGCTGTACAGCAAGCTTCCTTTGACAAGCTGAAGCGGGCAATGATCAATGCGACACATCTCAGTGCTATTCACCCCCGACAGCCGTATCACCTGTACACCGATGCTTCGAAAGACTGCGTGGGTGCTACGCTAGTGCAACGATGTGCGCAATGAAAGTACAAGGGACATCTTCGACCTATTGCCTTCATGTCGCGGAAAATGCAACGTGCCGAAACTCGATACCCGATTCGAGAACAGGAGCTGTTGGCCATCGTATTAGCCTTGAAACAGTGGGTTCACCTACTTCGAGGACCGCAGGAGGTGCATGTGCACACTGACCACGAAAGTCTTCGATAGCTCAAGACATGTCCTCCACCGCTGACACCACGACAAGCACGATGGTCCCATTTCCTTGAGGAATTCAACCTGACGTTATGTTATGTACCGGACCTCGAGAATCCCGCAGCGGACGCCTGCTCCCGCCTGACTTCGCGACAGTTCATGGACATCGAGAATGCCACACGTACACGGGCTTTCGTAATTCCCCTGGTCGAGAATTGGGCTTCACCGGAAGGAGAACCTGTCGATGAGTTCCTGCATGTGCTCGAGGACTCATTCTCACACGACAAGGTGTGGCCCCAGCCGTACGGCCACCTGTACCTTTCGCTTCGAAGCGGACGCTCCGTGGGGAAGGAACCTGATGCTGACGAACATGCGGAACCAGCCCTCCAATTCGACACTGAGCCCGCCGTCGAGCCAGAGGACCTGGAGCCGCTACCATCAAACGCAACAACCGTCCAGCCGCAGGACCTGGACCCAGTACCATCCGACGAGATCATGGCTGAGGATTCACACCAACCAGACATGCATCTCGATGATGCTGGCAACGAGCCGGACATGCCTGCCGACACCAACGACCTTCCGGATGTAAGCATGGACCGCCCTCTTCGAGTCACTTTTGGCAAAGAACTTCGATATGCTCAGACCATGGCGGAACTGATTCGCTGTTGACGTCACCGTGACGGCACGTTACAATCAGTTCCCTTGCCCAAGGTTGGGCCGAACACACCGTACCCATTGAGTCTTAAAGGTACACATCGCCGAGTACATTGACGCTATCAGTGCAAAAACTAAACTTCGACAGCTTTGTGGGCAGCAGCCTATCGAGAAGACCCACGTATGAAGCACATCTACGAAGTCGCGGTTCGAGGCCCTGCTGCATGACACCAACTCCGCGATGCCAAGTTGTCCTTCGATGATGGCAAATTCTTCCATTCGTCGACAATGGGCAAACGTGTGCTTGTCCCTCGAACACTCGTGACCTCGATTGTGGCTATGTATCACGAGTCGGAGTTCTATGGCCATTCGGGTGTACTTCGAACCATGGCACTGATCAAGCGCGACTATGTTTGTTCGCACCTCCGACATTACGTTGAGCGATACATCCTAAGTTGCGATGTGTCTCAAGTGGCGAAATCAAGGCGAGTCGACACCGCCAGAGTGCCCAGCCCATTACCGGTGCCCGACACCAAATGGCACGGTGTGGTCATCGATTGGGTTTCAGGATTGCCGCCGACCACAAGGGGCCATGACGCCATCATGACTGTGGTCGACCGATTCTCCAAGCGTGGAATGTTAATCCCTTGTCGCAAGGATATGACAGCCGACGACCTTATCTATGTGTTCCTGCGTGAACTGGTTCGACTCGAAGGATGCCCTCGACGAATTTTTTCCGATTCAGACAAGCTGTTCGAGTCCCATGCGTGGAAGGAGTTGGCTCAGCGTTTCAAGATCGAGGTGCACCAAACGGTAGCCAACCGTCCTCGAGGCAATGGCCTAGCGGAGCGCAGCAACCAGTCGATCCTTCAGCGCCTGCGTACACACGGCATCTTTGGTAACAACGAGTGGGATGTCGACCCACTGTTCGCCGAGATTCAGTTTAACAACCTGACATCCAATAGCCTTCGGCTATCCCCGTTCCAGATCACCTAGGATTGTATGGGGTCCAAAAATCCCAAAACCAGCTACAGTCAGAAATACTACTTTTTTTGTCAAATTGTACCATAAAGAGCATATTTTCCGGAGTTAGCCCCCCCCCCACCCTCCAAACTGGAAATTTTCCAGCCCCTAGATCGACAATGCAGTCTTGATTCCAACTAAAATCGGCCGTTTCCGAGAAATATGACATTCACCACCTAGTTGCAAATAGCAGCTTTTGTATAGCTCAAACCATACATGTTTGTTTTTGGCAAGAAATACGGTTTTTTGGTGATGGCGGCTCCAAACACTCGATAAGGTGCTCCAAAACATTGCAAAACACGTTTTTCTGAGTCCACCACACTCAAAATAGGGTATGGGGCCCTACAACTGACCACTCATGCCCCAAAAATGCTGTTTTAAGCCAAAAAATTGGCATTTTTGGGGCAAAAAAGGCGGTTTTTTGGTGATGGTGGCTCCGGAACCCTTGATCATTTGCTCCAAAACACTGCAAAACGCGCTTTTGTGAGTCCAGAACCCTCAAAAAAGGGTATGGGGCCCTACCTGTGACCACTCAGGCCCCAAAAACACTGTTTGAGGCCAAAAAATGGCTTCTTTTGGCCATTTTTGGCCAAAAAATGCGGTTTTTTTGGTGATGGCGGCCCTGAAACCCTTGATTATCTGCTCCAAAACCTTGCAAAACACTTTTTTTGAGTCCAGCACCCTGAAAATAGGGTATGGGGCCCTACAACTGACTGAAGCGGTACCCAGAACCCCATGGCCAGGTTACGGCATACAACCGGTCTCCGGTCCACTAACCCCATGTACGGAAGTCTTCCGTGCCGTGAAGCCCCGCATCGGCAACCGATGCACCGCCAGCGGAGATTTGTGTATCAGAATATCAGGAATCAACAGGGTTTTATTTTCATATTGTTTCCGTCAATTTTTACGCTTCCGTTCTGATACTCACTGTTTTGACTGCTGGCGGTTGGATCGCGACTTTACCGTAACCGCCAGTTTAACTGTAATTAATGGAAATTTTAACGCTATCCGTCACGAAGGCTCCAAAGTCGTCAGGAACTGCATGGATGCTTCCGCAATTTTCACATCTTACACTCGCAACCTTAATCCGAATTCTTCAGGATGTCGAAATCGGATTTTCGACTTCGACATCCCCGCACTTGATTTGACCTCTCTCGAGTGGACCTACGTGCTTCCCTATGCACGAATCAACTTTCCTTTTATCCTGCCCCCCATTTGTCTTAAAGATATAGGCAAAACAAAGTTGATTCGTGAGGCCACTTGTGAAGGTCATATCTCGTGTTGCTTGCGAGGATTTACGATAAGGAAACGTGGCATGTATTCACAATACTCCCGACGTAATTTAGGAAGCATCATATGCCTTGCGTCTCCACACGTGCGCGCTAGTGTAATGGATCATGGTCAAGAGGGTAGAGTTTGCGTTATAACTCCATGGCCATGATATTGCGTGCGTTAAGATAACTTTCGAGTGTAGCGCGCAAGAGTTGGTGTTGCATAGGAACTCTCCTTGAGTTCCTATGAGCGATTGACACAAAGTTATGCCCTTGGAGGGGCATGACATATCGTGGTGGGAGCTACCTTTTTGGGCAATATGTGGTATGTGCCATGTGTTGTGTTGGGGGCCCATTTGGCGGGTCCATTACTCCAAGCCAAGCCCGCCAATGGACCACATATTGTGCAAGCCCCTTCTCCATACTCCCTACAGTCAATTGCAAGCCTAACCTTCGTGAAGGGAAGCTTGTGTGGTGATCCCGAAGCGATGCGTTGGGAGCAAGGTGTGTGTTTTGCAATTTTCCATATTTTCATGTGCCCACTTGGGAAGTAGCGCTCGTAACCTTTCAAGGCGCCCCAAGTGGAGCACATAAGTGGGATCGAAGGTCATTGGTGTCGGGTCAATGTGTTTAGAAGGATTAGTTGATTGCACGATCCAAGCCGAAGATATTATAATATAATTGTGCACCTTTCAATGCACTTTTGTGTGTCTTCGTGCCAATTTTGCCATTTTTGGCCCGTCATGATGTCAAGTGGCGACCGTGTATCTCAACGTTGCGTTCAATTGACATCATGACCCAAGTATGATATGAGGGCACATATTCGGTGCCCAACATATCTTGGACCCGGCGAATAACTCCTCTTAGGATTGGCATACCGTGGCCGCCATGTTGGCGATTTGGGACTATCCCAAATCATGGGCTCACTTGGCGACCCTGCGGTTCCCAATACCGGAGGAGTTGGGCGACGCCCAAAAGATATGTTGGACACATATGACTTGATACCAATCCTATGGCACACTTCGGTCCGAGTCGGGCATGTGCCTCATTTGCCCTAACCATGAGTGTGCGCATTTTTGGCCATTTTGAGCATTTTTCCACTTTTGCTGCCCGCCGTGCACTATGTTCTAACCCTCGTGCACGCCGCACGCATGGACCAATGGACCATATATGACATGGGTGTTATGGGTAATGGTCCCCATGGTCCACACACCACGTGGGCGAAGCGGAGCCACCTTCGTTAAGGCGCTAGCCCAAAGTGAGTGTGGGCAATCTTGCCATTTTGGCATTTGTGGAACCAATTGGGATCGTCACCACACCAGGTGGCATGGAGATCATTGAGAGCCAAGGGCATGGGAGTCTTCGTTGGACTCCCGGTGGATTGCGTATGGAATGGCGGATCCGATCTCCAAGCCGGCGTGGAGATATACTATTGGGAGCACACCGAATCTTGGCTCATTTCAAGCAGCCAAAATGACCCAATTTTGGGACCCCAATTTCCCCCTTCCGTGTGGTCAATTGGCGGCCCCATTTCTCTGAGCCCATAGGGAGCCCGGACCCAAATTTAAGTTGTACACTCAGATATAAGTCCTAGGTCCTGCCTCCTACCCTGTGAGCCATTGGCCTTACCTTGGCCGGGCGAGCCACGCGTGGGAGTGACGC
This sequence comes from Eutreptiella sp. 'Long Island Sound 2002', assembly GCA_964036045.1. NCBI lineage: Eukaryota > Euglenozoa > Euglenophyceae > Eutreptiales > Eutreptiaceae > Eutreptiella > Eutreptiella sp. 'Long Island Sound 2002'. Next base: position 31,343,265 of record OZ038382.1, read on the forward strand.
CATTTTTGGTGATTTTGGCATCATGACCCCACTTGACTCATCCGTGTTGCCCTGATGCCGGGACCTCAGAGGGAACCAGGTTGGGTGAGGGCTCCAGGGAGTTCGTACTCGAAGGGCATAGGGTCAGTTGCCTCGTCCCTACCTCTGGCGGGTCCGGACGAAGGGTCAATTTTGGAGTTTTTCAGGCTAATATCAGTTTTGGCTGAAACAGCCCATTTTCAGCTACCAACTCCTGAGGGATAATGGCGGGCCCATATCTCTGGCTCAGAGTAGAGGGGGCACCTGCCGTTGAGGGAGCATAGGGAGCCACTGTCGGTTGGCCTTGGGGCCCATTGGCTCCCAGGAACTCGCCTGTGGCTGTGCGGGACGCCTCCCCCATTGGCAGGGTTTCAGGGTCCGGACTGAGCAGGGCATGGGTTGTGTTTGAGCCCCCGCCCTCATCAGCCACTGAGAGGGTCGGACCTGGGATTGGGATATGAGTTAGGACTGAGTGTCTATTGTCCTGTGATGCCCTTACCCCAGTCCAGTCTTAACCCCATGTGTACATATCCTGATGTGTTGCTGTACATACTTTCGTTCCCTCTTTGCAGAGTGGCAAGGATTCTGAAACGCTTTGTCACATGACATGAGCGCATTGATGCCCCTGTGAGCGTAGTGCTTTGCCTGCCTGCTCACTTGCGCGTGTCCCGCAGCGTCCCGTGGCCGGCCCCCCACGGGAACGCGTCAAAAGCGTTTCACCGCCGCGGGGTTACCCAACCCTCGCGTGCCACTCGGGGCCACCAACCCCGAGCAGCGCGGCGCAGCTCGCAGCTCGCAGCGCAGCGCAGTGGCTCGCAGCGCAGCGCAGCGGCTCGCAGCGCCACTCAGCGACAGCGCCGAGTTCGTCACGGAGCCAGCAGCGCCGTCCAGAGCATCGCCCTGACCGCGCAGCAACCATGAAAGAGGTGCGCAGACCAGGACTCCCGCATCAGCCCCATCGGCCGACCCGGAGTCCCATCGGCCGACCAGCAAGGCCACGTCAACCACCTCCACAACCACCGGCTGACCAGCACCAGCCGCACTTCCAATCCAGTGCTGCAGCACCCTCCTCAACAACCACAACCAGTTCGTTGAGTTGAACGAGTGCACATCAAGGACCTCAAGACCAACTACGCCCCCGCTGCCATGGTGAATTGGCAAGAAGCGGGTAGGAGGTGGCCGCAGCCCCACCCCCATGTGGCGCGCCTGCTGCGCGGATTGCTGTGGGACCAGCAATACCGCTACAGCAATCCCCAGTGCGAAGGCGGCATGCCCGGGAGCTTCGAGCTCCGGGAGGACATGGGGGAGGACCGCCTGCGGGCAGTGGAGGAGTGGCTGCGGGCGGAAGGGTACGAGTACCGCTTCCGCCGCAAGCGCTGGAGGACGTGGACCCGGCCGGACAGGCCCGGCGAAGGACTGCGCCCCGACGGGATCGAGGAGGACGAGGACCCCAACGCCTACCCGTCGGGCGCCTCGATCAACGTCTCCCTGTGGGACGTGATCGAGAAGAACTTCCCGGAACCGGGGAGCGAGCGCAGGCTGCAGGGCAGCAGCAGCGCGTCTCCGGTGAAGGAGAAGCGGTCCGCCGGGGACAGGAAGCGGGACCGGAAGTGGCGGGAGTACCAGGAGTCCCTGGCCGCCGAAGCCGCCCAAGGCGCCAAGGGCGGAACCCCAGCCCCCAGTCCCCAACGGCCCAATGGCGGTCACCACCCCGGCTCCACCACCCTTGGCGACTACATCCGAGTCGCCAGGCAGACCAAGGCCAAGCCCCGTCCGCTGATCCTGAGGCCCCAGCAGGCCCCAGCAGGTCCCAGCAGCGACGTGGAGTCGGCCCACCGCGGGAGGATGCCGGCCGACCAGGCCAGCTCCAGCAGCAGCGCCGCTCCCGCCCAAAGGGACGTGGCGCGCGCCTGTGAGCGCGTCTGTGGGGCGCCCTGCAACCTTCAGGTTGCCCGGCAACGGGCCACGCAGCTGAACGCTGCCGTGGAGGGCGCCGTCGGCATCGCCCATGAGGAGGCCACCGAGTGGGGCAGAGGCATGGACTACCACGCCTCGAAAGTGGCAGCCATCGCGGCCGGTCTCACGGCTGCGGCCGCCCATGAGGCAGTGGCTGCCCAGATCAGGGCAACCGACGAGGAAGCCCGCCGGACGCAGGAGGCCATTGCCTGCAAGGAGGCCGAGGTGAAGGCGCTGGAAGAGGCGCTTGCCCAAGAGAGGGCAAAGACGGAGGCGGAGGAAAGGGCCCACGCCGACGCGACGGCTAAGGCCCAGGAGGACGCCGCCAAGAAGGAAGCTATCGAGGCCGCGCGACGGAAGGTCGCTGAGGAGAAGGCCAAGACGGAGGCGGAGCTGGCAGCGTTGGAAGCGCAGAAGGCGCGGCTGCAGCAGGCCCGGGAAGCCGAGGCGGCTCGTGCTCGGGAAGAAGCCAAAGCGCGAGCTGCCGCAACCACCGCCGCCGCAATGGAGGAGGCAGAGGCCAAACTCCGCCGCGAGACTCCCCCGGGAGGATCACGAGTGGAGACCCTTCGAAAGCTTTTCGAAGGGGACGCCTCCTCCAGAATGACGCTGGATGAGGCGGACACGGGCAGCAGTGGGAGCAGTGGCACCACCGCCCATCGACGGAGGAAGGGCAAGGGGAAGACCCCCGACAGGCCGCGGAGGCCAGCGGGTGGACACCCCCATGACAGTGACCCCTTCTTCACCGCCAGTGACGGGGATGAACGAGGCCATCGACATCGCCAAGTGGTGGCTTGGACGGGCGGAGGAGGCGGAGACGTCCCCATGGAAGGTGAGGATGAGGATCCCCCTCCTCCCTACCGGAGCTCGGAGTCTTCCGAGACCGCGACGCCCAGGTGGGGCAACATGGACGAGGATGACGACATGGACTTCGGCATCACGCGCCCATCCTCGGACCCACCGAGGCGACCCGGCGGAGACCCACCGGGACCCCCTGGCGGAGGACCATCAGGACCCCCTGGAGGACGCCCACCGAGTGGACCCCCTGGAGGCGGACCACCGGGCGGGGGAGGACCCCCTGGACCGGGCGGACCCGGCTGAGGCCCTCCTGGAGGACCCCCTGGGGACCCCGACGACCCACCAGGGAACGGCGACCCGGATACCACCTGGCGGTGGATTGTCTACCTCCGCAGGAGGGTCTTTTCCCTCGAGTGCGAGGTAGACACGGGCAAGGTCGAGATGGCTCGCATCTCCGGGGTCGCCGCGCGCGCGCAGAAGGAGCTGGACATCGCCAGGGCCGAGACCAAGTCGCTGACCAACGTCGTCAGCGGCCTGCAGGAGAGGCTGGATGCGCTGGAAGCCCGTGGGAGCGTCGGCAGCGACCACCCACCCCTGGAGTCTGGCTCGTCGGACGACGGCTGGGGACCCGGACCAGGTCCAGGCAGACCCCACGCCCCCGGCGGAGCCCCCAGGAGTCGCCCCAGCGCCAGTGCCCCCTCTCTCACCACCCCCTCTCACCACAGCGCGGCCCGCCGCAACGAGCGCGTGCCGCCCGGCAGTGGCAGTGAGGAATGGCGCAACGAGTGGCTCAGCGCGGACTACCACAACTGCCGTGCTCCACCGCGGACGCCTGTACGCCCCCGACGCCCAGCACCAGCCCCGGTGCCAATCCCCAGGGCTTGAGGACGTTATGGTGGACTCAGCGATGAGGTCCCCAGAGGAGACGTGGAGTGGGATGTCGGCGAAGGTGAGGACCTGGACCTGGACCTGGAGGAGTTCGACATCAGCCCGCCGCGTGGTGTACGACGGGAGGCCGCTGAACGCAGCCGCCGGCGCCGTGATGAGGACGCGTACATGGATGCAGTACGGCGTGAACATTTTGGTTCAGCGTACGTGGAGGAACCGCGGCGTAGCCACAGGGGTTCCATGGAGGAGATGGACGTGGCAGCTGTGGGAGTCCGTGGGCGAGGCCGATGGGAACCTCGGTCGACCTCGCGGCCGGCGTTCATGGTCTCTAAGGCCGCGGATGCCGCCGTGTGGGAAGACTTGAAGGACATCAAGCCCCCCATGTACGACGGCAACCCCCTCAACCTCGACCGCTTCTTGGAGAAGCTGGACGATTGGGGGCTGACCGTCACTGAAGACCTGCCTCCCGCTGATGCGGAGAAGTATGTCTTCAAACAGTTCAGGTACCGCCTGCCGGAAGTGCTCGGGGAGCTATACTTCATGGCGACCAAGGAGGGGAAAATCAAGACCCTCAAGGAAGCCAAGAAGTGGCTCAACGAGCAGGAGCGGGTGGACGCTCCGCAGGTGGCGGCCAAGCGCTGGAAGTCCATCAAGCTTGAGCATGATGGACGGGAGATCCGCCTACGGGAATGGCGTGACTTCCGAGGGAAATACACCCTCTTCCGCCGCAACGTGGAGGATTGGAACGAGGGTGACGAGCAGGCTCGCCTGCTCTCCATGCTACCGGAAGCATGGATCAAGAGGGTCACCAAGGAGGAATTCAAGAGGGCCAAGTCCAACCACACGGTCAAGATGATGCTCCCCAAGGAGTATCATACGAACGTGGTGGCTTGGGCGAAGAAGAACGTGGCCCGGGATGTCAAACGGCACTCCCTGCGGAACGCTCTTCTCATCACCGTCTCGGGCGATCGCGAGAAGACCGCGATGTGGCGCCTTGACGATTGTGAGTTGAGCGGCCAGACCATCCGTCTGCAGCCCATCCCGGCGCGGATGAGCTGCGACGAGATCCTGGAGTGGGTTGGCGAGGAAGTGCTCAAGGAGTTCCGAAACCTCCAGCACACCCGCGAATTGAGGCCCGGCGACCGCGACGTCAACTACGTTGGCGGGTGACCTGGCGGGGAAGATGCCATGGACCCAGCGGGAGCCGGCGGCGATGAGACTCTCGTCGACGATGACGACGACGATGAGCCCGCCGAAGTGGCCGTTTGCGCCTTCGTGGCCAAGAACCTGAACGCGGGGAGCAAACCGGGAAACTGGAAGCCCCTGCAGCAGGGTTGGAAGGAGCAGGAGAAGAGGGACCCTCGCCGTATTGGCGACCCTCCGCTGTCCTTTGGGGAGTTCATACGAGCTCACCCTCAGGGCTGTTTCGTGTGTTATGGGAGGAAGCGAGGCTTCAACCATGACCACCGAACATGCCCCATCCACAAGGCCGACACGGACGCTTACAAGAAGGCGCACGGGTCTAAGAAGCGTGCGCCCGCGGGTATCCGGGAAGCCAAAATGGAGGTCGACAAGGACGAGCTGGCCAAGCTGATGTCGTCGGTGGGGACCGAGTTGGCCAAGGAGATCCAGGAGATCAAGCGGAACTGGGTCCCCAGGTCGGACAACAAGAACAAGGAGAACAACCAGAATGACCAGAACAAGGACAAGGACAAGAACAAGGGTAAGAAAGGGGGAAGGAAGAAGGGCATCAACGAGGATGATGCGGAGGAGAACACCCCTTCCTCCACAACCGACGCTCCCTAGCGGAGCCCCTGCAGCCAAGGGCCCCAGCTAGGGCGGTCGCAGGATGGTGACGTGGGAAGCGCCGAACCATCCCAGTCGGGAGTCGATAAGCACAAGGGGACTGCCGCGGGCGGAAGGCCCGGTCCGGCGCCCAGTCGCGGAGGCGGGGTGAGGGCAAGTGAAGGCACGAACCCTTGCACCCGTCCGTCCTTCGCAACCAAGAATGTGCTTGATGTACTACAGGATCTTTCCGAGAGTATCGGAGGATCACCCGGACCGCAGCTGGATGCTGCAGCTGGGCAGCCTGAGCCCATTGTCCACGACCTGCACCAGTCGCTTGTCGAGCTTCTGGAACGGCCGGAGATCCTGAGTTTGCACGCCGTGCGCCGTGTCGGTCGCGAGCGGCAGTTGCATCTTAAGGTCCGTGCCTTATGCGGGGAAGTGGAGAAGGTATTCGACGTGTTGGTCGACACGGGAGCTCAAGTCAGCTTGGTCAAGGCTGGCCTACTTCCACCAGAGTGTCTGACCGACAGTCGGAAACCTGTCAGGCTGAAGGTGGCGAACGGCCAGTACATGGTGGGAGGCACGAAGGAAGCGGCCATTGGGCTGCAGTTCGTGAACCATCGTGAGCTGAGCCGCCCAGACCTCGGCAAGGAAATCCTCCTGCACGGTAGCTTCTACGAGGCCGGGATGGACTGGGACATGATCGTCGGGTACGACTTCATGATGGAGACGGACTCCGGCGTTCTCCCGGCCCAGGCCTCCATGACCCTGTACCAGGACGACCAGCTCTCGTGGCTTTCGTCACCTGAGCACCATGTGGAATGCCAATGGATCCACCCCGAACGCAATCAGCTCGAAGTGGCCGCGCTGGACACTGAGCCAACTGGTCCTGCAAACCAGGAGTACGGCGTAAGGCCGGAAGTGGCGAGCCGAGTTGTCGCGGACTTGGGAGCTTCGGATCTGGCCCTGGATGCGTTCTCTTCAGGAACCTCCGCCCATCTGCGGGTGTGTGAGAAGTACTGGAGCGCACAGGACTCCGCGTGGAAGAAGCACTGGGGTCCGCATCAAGGATTGATGTGGATCCATTGCCCCCGTTGGGACATTCCAAGAGCGATAGCGAAGATTCGCAAGGACCGCTCCAAGGCAGTGCTGGTGGTTCCTATGGGATGCACCGAGGAGGAAAGTACCCGACATTGGGTAGCCTCATTGACCAACATGACCTTGAACAAGGTCGTCCTACCGGCTGGAGAGAGTGTCTATCAGGACGCTAAGGGACAGCCCATGCCACCCCAGAGATGGCCAACGGAATTCCACTATGTGGATGGGGGCCTTGATCAGGCCGACACCACGGACTTCGTGTGTGTCAACCGTATCATAGCAGAGCCCTGGCGGCAATGCTTTGCGGTTCCCCCTGTTGACATCGAAGAATCGGATTCGGAAGACCCCCTCACTGAAGAGGAGCGGGATCTGGTTCAGGGGTATATGGATCAGCCCTTTCACGACTGGGGAAACCAGCGTGAGGGCAAAGGCCAGGACAAAGCCTGGTGGGAAGTGGACTCAATCGTCTCCGGTTCCTATGACGGGAGTACCTTCGTACAGAGGGTGCTGGATCACATGTCCAGCCAAGACGAGCCGCCTGGCGGTAACCCACCCACCTACGGCGATCTGTTCCGAGGCAAGACCAGAGATGGCCCTTTGGGCCACCTGGGAAGACCACCTGAGCCGAAACCGAGCGGGGTCGCTACCCCTCAAGTAAGCTCCGTGGTTCAAGTGCCCGGAAAAGCCAAGGCGGAGTCCGATGACTGCCCCAAGATCCAGGCATTGAGGGCCAGGCTGAAGCGGAAGTATGGTGATACTTTCTTCAGCGGTAAGCCTGTGTTTCCCCCACCGGTGCGTGGACCGTATGGCGAGGCCAAGATACGACTGAAGCAGGACCCCCGTGTGTACCGACACCGGGAGTTTGCCCTGAGGGGCGAGAGGAAAGAGGCACTGGAGAAGATCCTCCGTGACTTCATCCAGAGAGGCTGGCTTGAGCCGTGCCACTCCGAGTGGGCCTCTCCCTGCTTCGTCGTCCCCAAGAAGGTTGCCGGTGAGTGGCGGCTCGTGGTCCACTACCGCGGCCTGAACGCCCAAACGCAGCACGACAGCTATACGCTGCCCCTCATTGAGGATATGCTGCAAAAACAACACCGGCGGAGGATCTTCACGGTGATTGACCTGAAACATGGTTATCATCAGATGCATCTCGCCGAGGAGTCCCGTGCCTGCACAGCCATGAGCACCCCACTTGGACCTCTCCAGTGGAAGGTGATGCCCATGGGCGTTACCAACGGCAATGCGGCTTTTCAGCGGATGCTGGAGAACCTGCTTGAGCCGGTGCGCGACTGTGCGGACCCCTTCGTGGACGATGTGATCATCGCGTCCGGGGACCCCAGTATGAGCTACGAGGAGCTCCTGGAGGCACATGAAAGGGACGTCACTCGAGTGCTGGACCTTCTGGTTCGGCACAAGCTCACGGGCAGCAGTGACAAGGCCACCATTGCGGTAAGCGAGGTGGTCTTCGCTGGCCACGTAGTCGGGAACGGGCAGCGAAAGCCCATACCTGGCAAGGTGGCTGCGATTGAGCACTGGGAAAAGCCCAAAACGGTCTCTGAGCTACGGGCGTATCTGGGGTTCTGCAATTACTACTCGGGGTATATCAAAATGTATGCCGAGTATGCAGCCCCCATGACGACCATGCTCAAGGGCAACCGAGAGGAGACCAAGAAGGGGTCCAAGAAGGCTCTGGTCTGGACTGAAGAGTCCGACCGTGCCTTTGAGGGGATGAAGCAGGCGCTGCTATCCGCAGTGGGTCTGCACCTCGTGGATCCCGACCGAGGGCTCGTCCTGCGCACCGACGCTTCCGACTACGCCATTGGCGCTGTGTTGGAGCAAGTGCTTGACGACGGGAGGCACGTGCCCGTGGCCTTCTGGAGCCGAGTCCTGGCGGAAGGCCAGAGACGGACGTGGACGCCCCGTGAAAAGGAGGCGTATGCCATCGTCATGGCTCTCAGGAAATGGGCTGGGTACATAGCCCTCCATCCCGTCACCGTCTGCACCGACCATCAGAGTCTGCAGTCGTGGCACAAGGAGCACGTGGACACCCCTTCAGGTCCCGCCTCCCGACGGGCAAGATGGCATGAGACCTTGGCCAAGTTCGACCTTACGGTTGTGTATATTCCTGGAAAGGATAACACCGTGGCGGACTGTCTCAGTAGGTGGGCCTATCCCGCCAGCAAGGGCATGCAGGACATCTCTGCCCATGGCGATGAGGCTGAGACCGCTGAAGCCAAGAAGATCATTGAAATGGAGCGCCTGATGGAGGAGGAGGATGTTAAATGCTTTGTCGTCATGGCTGCGGATGCCCCCCTCGCGTCGAGGGTGAGCAGAGCGGTCAGTGTGCTCGCCCCTGAGGCAGCTGAGTCCGACAAGCACCTCTTCCCGGAGTCTTGCCTCCAGGACGACTGGACCGACGATTACTCCAAGTCTGAGGCCTTTGCGGCCGAGTATAGGGCTGTGACCGACCCTGACGACGGGCAGAAGTGGCCAAAGGGGCTGACTGAGGAAGATGGCAAGCTCTACCGGAATGGTAAGCTGCTAGTACCAGAGTCCCGGGTGCTCGAGCTGTGCGAAGCTTGGCACCACCACATGCTGCACCCAGGGGTCAAGAAGCAGGCTCTTGACATGCAGCGTCGGTTCGAGATCGCCCATATCGTTCTCTACACCGCCATCAAGAAGGTCAGGAAGGGTTGCTCGGTCTGTCAGGCCTGCAATCCCGATAACCGGAACGTCAAGGGGGAACCCCAATGGACCCCGGTTCCTGACCAGCCCATGGAGAGCGTGGCCATGGACGTCTTCTCCATGCCCGAAGTGCACATTGGCAAGGAGACCTTTGACTGTGTGGTTCTCTGTGTGGACCGCCACAGCAGCTACGTTGTAGCCGTTCCGGCACGCAAAAAGGGGTTGCTTGCCAGAGAAGTGGCAGTGATGATGATTCGTCATTGGCTGACCGTCTTTGACATCCCCCGCACCATTTGCAGTGACCGAGGGCCCCAGTTTACTGGTGGCTGGTTCAAGGCTATGTGTTCCCTCATGGGAATACGTCATGCCAAGAGCGTCGCCTATCTCAGCCGGTCTAACGGCCGTGCTGAAGTGGCTGGACGGCAGCTGTTCGAGAAGCTGCGCAAGATCCACATCACCAATCCACGTCGGAACTGGTTTGAGGAGATGTGGCCTGCTCTGAAGGCCCATCATGACACCCCCACTCCGGGCGGTTTGTCCCCTCACCAGATTCTCTTCGGCAGGGACCCCCTGGGTATGGGACTTCCCTTGTCTGGTGATGGCATGGCTATGGATGCCAAGGAGTTCTTTGCGCGGCAAGAGCAAACGGCGCGGGACATCCGCCAGCAGCTTGAGAAGGAGCATGCTGAGCGTCAGAAGTCCGCCCCGAGCTCGACAGCGCAGAAGTTCAGGGTGGGAGACCCGGTGTGGGTGATCAGACCCCGCCCCATGGGCAGCCACCGCACCAAGACCTGGTTCACACCCGGCGAGGTGGTCCGCAGGATTGGTGAGGACACCTACCGCATCAAGGTGGGTCACGGACAGTTCCGGGAGCGCCACGAGAGTCAACTCCGTGTGCGGGAACCCGACCTCCGTGGCCAACATGTGTCCCTGAGCTATGCCGCACATGAGGCCGATTCGGACGACGACTATGCTGAGCAGGACGACTATACAGTCGAGAAGATCCTGGCTCAGCGTCCGAAGGCCTCGGCACCCGGAGGTCTGGAGTTCAAGGTTCGTTGGCGAGGCTATGGGCCGTCCCACAACACCTGGGAACCCGTCTCCTCGTTCGTGCCGCGGGTCAATACTCCCTTCATGGAGTACATCCGCAAGCACAAGACCAAGATCCACGTTTCGGACTTGGCAGCACTCACCCGGGCGATTGCAGCCAGGGGTGCCTGATCAGCGCCCTGAGCTCTCCCCTGATGCGTCTTGAGCGCTTGTGAGGCCGACGAATCGTCCCTTACTTGCTTGCTCTGTTCCATCTTTCGGTGACAGAGTGGCCATATACCCCCCTGCTGAATCCAGAGAAGGATGGCCCCTCTCTTTCAATTCTATTCGTCACTCACCCCCCTGCTGAATCCTTGGGAAACCAGGTAGGGCGACTGACCTTCATTTTTCTGAGCTCTTGGGGCCTTGAGGCCCATACGACGTTGCGCAACGGATGCCGCTGTCATCGGCATTGCGAATTTCCGGTGTGTGGTCTGGTTCCATGGCACTTGCGGAATCCAGACCAGTCGACATGTGTCAGCTGACTATATATGGCCTGAACTCAGGCGTTTTCCCGTCCACCCTCCTGCATTGCCTTATCCTGACCGTGGCGTGGTTTGGCGCTCTGTCCAGAGCGTGTTTACACGCCTATTTACCCAGATTGTTGCTTGTTTTTCTGCCCTCCAGGATATGTGCATCTGTATGTTAAGTGTCATCAGCCCATCGCTGAGGAATGGACTGCTTTTCACCACGAATCGGGATACAGAGGCGCCTTGAGTCGCCGTGTACATATTCTTACAGCCTGGTCCAGCCTGGACCAGTACTTGATCACATGTTCTTCTGTTTGAGTGCCTGTGATACCGTGTTGCCCTATTCGCTGTGATGTGTGGAGATCCTGATGGCGCCAGGCGGGAAGCCCAGTTGCCTGACTACACTCCCAGCGGTCCGCCACTGTCAGTCCCAGTGTGAGCCTACCGATTCGCAAACGCACTTGCATTCGGATGGCGGCCTCCGGTGCTCCTGACCTCGGTCAGTCTGCCTGGGAAACTGGTGGTTTGAGGAGTCGACGCCTCCGCCCACACTGCATGAGGACTCCCTCATGTATGGCCTTCGTGGCAGTAGGGCGAGGGAAAAGACGGCCTTGATGCCCGATCCCTTCAGGAGGAGTTCCCTTAAGATCTGGGGTTCTTAAGGAGTTCGACTAAGGCACTCTGGACTCGCGTCGTATGGATATGGACATGGTGCGCCCGAGGAAGGACCCGTGGGGACTCTCCCCAGTCGGCGGGCCTTGGGAAGCTTGGGGTGGCCTAATGGATCTTTGTGGTCGCTCTCGACCTGTGAAACCACCTCGGTCGTCGTGTGTCGCCTATGTTGGCCGTGTATGCCACTGCCACTGTGGTGGTGACCGTAGCAGCCGGCACCCGGTGCGCCTGGTATGGGTTAACGGGTCCTTTGGATGCCGAACAATCGCCGCCAGGACCCGGGATTTGATACTTGGTACTATACATGTGCTACGAGCTTATACAACATCGTACCTATCTTACTGTGACATACTGAAGTGAGGATGTGACACCCCCCCCCTCTCAGGAAGTTGTCCTGGGTACCCGCTGCCATGCGTGGGTGTTATCGAGCCCCCCCCAGGGTTTGCTCTAAGGAGGGGGCTGAAGCGGTACCCAGAACCCCATGGCCAGGTTACGGCATACAACCGGTCTCCGGTCCACTAACCCCATGTACGGAAGTGTTCCGTGCCGTGAAGCCCCGCATCGGCAACCGATGCACCGCCAGCGGAGATTTGTGTATCAGAACATCAGGAATCAACAGGGTTTTATTTTCATATTGTTTCCGTCAATTTTTACGCTTCCATTCTGATACTCACTGTTTTGACTGCTGGCGGTTGGATCGCGACTTTACCGTAACCGCCAGTTTAACTGTAATTAATGGAAATTTTAACGCTATCCGTCACCAAGGCTCCAAAGTCGTCAGGAACTGCATGGATGCTTCCGCAATTTTCACATCGTACACTCGCAACCTTAATCCGAATTTTTCAGGATGTCGAAATCCGATTTTCGACTTCGACATCCCCGCACTTGATTTGACCTCTCTGGAGTGGACCTACGTGCTTCCCTATGCACGAATCAACTTTCCTTTTATCCTGCCCCCCATTTGTCTTAAAGATATAGGCAAAACAAAGTTGATTCGTGAGGCCACTTGTGAAGGTCATATCTCGTGTTGCTTGCGAGGATTTACAATAAGGAAACGTGGCATGTATTCACAATACTCCCGACGTAATTTAGGAAGCATCATATGCCTTGCGTCTCCACACGTGCGCGCTAGTGTAATGGATCATGGTCAAGAGGGTAGAGTTTGCGTTATAACTCCATGGCCATGATATTGCGTGCGTTAAGATAACTTTCGAGTGTAGCGCGCAAGTGTTGGTGTTGCATAGGAACTCTCCTTGAGTTCCTATGAGCGATTGACACAAAGTTATGCCCTTGGAGGGGCATGACATATCGTGGTGGGAGCTACCTTTTTGGGCAATATGTGGTATGTGCCATGTGTTGTGTTGCGTGCCCATTTGGCGGGTCCATTACTCCAAGCCAAGCCCGCCAATGGACCACATATTGTGCAAGCCCCTTCTCCATACTCCCTACGGTCAATTGCAAGCCTAACCTTCGTGAAGGGAAGCTTGTGTGGTGATCCCGAAGCGATGCGTTGGGAGCAAGGTGTGTGTTTTGCAATTTTCCATATTTTCATGTGCCCACTTGGGAAGTAGCGCTCGTAACCTTTCAAGGCGCCCCAAGTGGAGCACATAAGTGGGATCGAAGGTCATTAGTGTCAAGTCAATGTGTTTAGAAGGATTAGTTGATTGCACGATCCAAGCCGAAGATATTATAATATAATTGTGCACCTTTCAATGCACTTTTGTGTGTCTTCGTGCCAATTTTGCCATTTTTGGCCCGTCATGATGTCAAGTGGCGACCGTGTATCTCAACGTTGCGTTCAATTGACATCATGACCCAAGTATGATATGAGGGCACATACTTCGGTGCCCAACATATCTTGGACCCGGCGAATAATTGGCGATGTTGGCGATTTGGGACTATCCCAAATCATTGGCTCACTTGGCGACCCTGCCATTCCCAATACCGGAGGAGTTGGGCGACGCCCAAAAGATATGTTGGACACATATGACTTGATACCAATCCTATGGCACACTTCGGTCCGAGTCGGGCATGTGCCTCATTTGCCCTAACCATGAGTGTGCGCATTTTTGGCCATTTTGAGCATTTTTCCACTTTTGCTGCCCGCCGTGCACTATGTTCTAACCCTCGTGCACGCCGCACGCATGGACCAATGGACCATATATGACATGGGTGTTATGGGTAATGGTCCCCATGGTCCACACACCACGTGGGCGAAGCGGAGCCACCTTCGTTAAGGCGCTAGCCCAAAGTGAGTGTGGGCAATCTTGCCATTTTGGCATTTGTGGAACCAATTGGGATCGTCACCACGCCAAGCGGCATGGAGATCATTGAGAGCCAAGGGCATGGGAGTCTTCGTTGGACTCCCGGTGGATCGCGTATGGAATGGCGGATCCGATCTCCAAGCCGGCGTGGAAATATATTATTGGGAGCACACCGAATTTTGGCTCATTTCAAGCAGCCAAAATGACCCAATTTTGGGACCCCAATTTCCCCCTTCCGTGTGGTCAATTGGCGGCCCCATTTCTCTAAGCCCATAGGGAGCCCGGACCCAAATCCAAGTTGTACACTCAGATATGAGTCCTAGGTCCTGCCTCCTACCCTGTGAGCCATTGGCCTTACCTTGGCCGGGCGAGCCACGCGTGGGAATGACGCCATTTTTGGTGATTTTGGCATCATGACCCCACTTGACTCATCCGTGTTGCCCTGATGCCGGGACCTCAGAGGGAACCAGGTTGGGTGAGGGCTCCAGGGAGTTCGTACTCGAAGGGCATAGGGTCAGTTGCCTCGTCCCTACCTCTGGCGGGTCCAGACGAAGGGTCAATTTTGGAGTTTTTCAGGCTAATATCAGTTTGGGCTGAAACAGCCCATTTTCAGCTACCAACTCCTGAGGGATAATGGCGGGCCCATATCTCTGGCTCAGAGAGGAGGGGGGACCTGCCGTTGGAGGAGCATAGGGAGCCACTGTCGGTTGGCCTTGGAGCTGATTGGTTCCCAGAAACTCGCCTGTGGCTGTGCGGGACGCCTCCCCCATTGGCAGGGTTTCAGGGTCCGGACTGAGCAGGGCATGGGTTGTGTTTGAGCCCCCGCCCCCATCAGCCACTGGGAGGGTCGGACCTGGGATTGGGATATGAGTTAGGACTGAGTGTCTATTGTCCTGTGATGCCCTTACCCCAGTCCAGTCTTCACCCCATGTGTACATATCCTGATGTGTTGCTGTACATACTTTCGTTCCCTCTTTGCAGAGTGGCAAGGATTCTGAAACGCTTTGTCACATGACATGAGCGCATTGATGCCCCTGTGAGCGTAGTGCTTTGCCTGCCTGCTCACTTGCGCGTGTCCTGCAGCGTCCCGTGGCCGGCCCCCCACGGGAAGGCGCCAAAAGCGCTGTTTTAGGCTACAAAATGGCATTTTTTGGCCATTTTTGGGCAAAAAATGCGGTTTTTTTTTGTGATGGCGGCTCCAAAACACTCAATAACTTGCTCCAAAACCTTGCGAAACACGTTTCGTTGACTCCAGCACCCTCAAAATAGGGTGGGGGGCCCTACAACTGCCCACTCAGGCCCCAAAAGCACTGTTTTGGGCAAAAAAATGGCATTTTTTGGCCATTTTGGGGCAAAAAATGCGACTTTTTGGTGATGGCGGCTCCAAAACAATCGATTACTTGCTCCAAAACCTTGCAAAACACTTTTTTTTGAGTCCAGCACCCTCAAAATAGGGTGGGGAGCCCTACAACTGACCACTCACGCCCCGAACACACTGTCTTGGGCCAAAAAATGGCTTTTTTTGGCCATTTTTGGGCCAAAAATGCGGTTTTTTGGTGATGGCGGCTCCGAAAAACTCGATTACTTGCTCCAAAACCTTGCAAAACACGCTTTCTTGAGTCCAGCACCCTCAAAATAGGGTGGGGGGCCCTACAACTGACCACTCACGCCCCAAAAACACTGTTTTAGGCCAAAAAATGTCTTTTTTGGCCATTTTTGGGCAAAAAATGCGGTTGTTTGGTGATGGCGGCTCCAAGACACTCGATAACCTGCTCCAAAAACTTGCAAAACACGTTTTTGTGAGTCCAGCACCCTCAAAATAGGCTGGGGAGCCCTACAACTGACCACTCAGGCCCCAGAAACACTGTTTTAAGCCAAAAAATGGCTTTTTTTTGCCATTTTTGGGCAAAAAATGCGGTTTTTTTGGTGATGGCGGCTCCGAAAACCTCGATAACTTGCTCCAAAACCTTGCGAAGCACGTTTCTTTGAGTCCAGCACCCTGAAAATAGGGTGGGGGGGCCTACAACTGCCCACTCAGGCCCCAAAAACACTGTTTAGGGCCAAAAAATGGCTTTTTTGGCCATTTTTGGGCAAAAAATGGGGTTTTTTTGGTGATGGCGGCTCCGAAACACTAGACAACTTGCACCAAAACCTGACTAAACACGTTTCTTTGAGTCCAGCACCCTCAAAATAGGGTGGGGGGGCCTACATCCGACCACTCAGGCCCCACAAACACTGTTTTAGGCCAAAAACTGGCATTTTTTGGCTATTTTTTGGGCTAAAAATGCAGTTTTTTTCGTGCTGGCGGCTCGGAAACACTTCATAACTTGCTCCAATACCCTGCGAAACATGTTTTTTGAAGCGAGAACACAAATCCAACCTGTACCATTTTTCATGTGTTCACTGGGGCTGCATCTTGTCCTTCCAGGTCTGCACTGAAAATAAACTGACGTCAGGCAACAGGCAACAGATAACAGACAACAGACAATGGACGACGACGTTCAACAAACTGCAGGCAACAGAAAACCGACAACAGACAACAAACAAAAGACAATGGATGACGATGTTCAACTGACGGCCGGCAACAGAGCGATAGACAACGGACAACAGACAACAACAGACAACAGATAGCAGACAACAGTTGACGACTTCCAACTGACGTCAGGCAACAGACAACAGTCAACAGACAACAGGGCCCTGGACAACACTGGCTGGCATGCGGCAGGCCAACTTGCTGCCATGCAGCGGTCAGTCAGTGATGCGGTTACCATACATAATGAGGCAAACCTTGCGCAACTCATCGCTGCGTGCCTTGCGCTCCTTCTCCAACCCAATCTGCACCCGCCGAAGCTCTTTGGCCGTCTGCTCCGCCTTCCTCTGTGTGGTGCGGGCTGCCGTCACGTCTGTCTTGGCACGGCTGCGCTCGGCCTTCACGGCAGCGTCTGTGCGGCGTCCGATCTCGCTCTACACAAAGGCCTCATCGAGCTTTGCCGGGGGCTCTGGCCTGGCCTGTAGTGCCCGCGGCTCCACCGGCACTTGAGGGGCACGACATGGTGGCTGAAGCTCGGCATCTACCACCTGGAAAATATAGGGCAGAGAGAAGGATGCAGAAGGATGCAGAAGGAGGTTGTGCAGGGGCTGGGCAAGAACAACTGCAGCATTTCACACTGACCAATGAGTTCATGTACCACCGGTTTTATTGGAAGAAGCCGGACCCAATCAGAATTCCTACAGTTTTTCCCATGGGTTGAATGCACTAGGGTTCATACAATTTTTGGCAAAGCACTCATCACAAATACAGGGGCGTGGAACTAAATATTTTCTGCACACAAGTGTATGCATGCATGCAATGGACAATCACAAACTTCTTGTCAGGGAGCCATTTGGGGGCATATGTGTACACAATGCACAGCAACACCAAACCGTCTTGGATTCTCTACCGTCTCTGCGTCAACGGAGGCTCTGGCCCCACGACTCAAGAGCAAAGCAAACGAGGCACATGCAAAAGAGCCAAGTGGCCTGAGCGAAAGCTTTCGAAACAAAATAGACACTCAGAAAATGAGCAAGGGGTCAGCAATGTCAATAGAACACAATTTGTGTGACAGTACCTCCCGTGGTGCATCAGATGCTGTTGGCAATGCAATTGCTGGGTCTCCGAATTGCAACAATGCGCTACAAAGGACTGTGATGCCTCCTCTTTTCTCGCCCAATACGGTCCAAGAGACCCTTCCCGGGATGCCTTTAGTCTGCTCAAGTACATGCCTTGGAAAGGGAACTTGTGCAAATCGAAGGTAGCCTGGGCCGTCACCTCACAAACAAGGTCGTCAAGCAACCTTGCCGCAGCTGGGTTCTCCATCAAGACCAACGGTTGCAATCGAAGTCCCAACAATTCCCAATGGAACTTGCCTTGGCTCCACTCAAACATGGTTTGTAGATAAGGGTGTTGGGAGGCATCTTCAGTGGTACTGTGCGTGGCTCCCTCAAACCTGCTGCAATCTCACGCTTCACCTGCATCCACAGTTCCTTTGCGGTGCTGCTCTTCGTATGCCAAAGACTGAAGCGTTGTAGTACAGCACGCATTGACCCTTGATCCCAATCCTTGGTGTCGTTGATTGCTTCAACACCTTTTTCGTTGACCTCGCAAGCCGCCAGAATGTCTTGAGACGCAAATCCGAAGGCACCCCCAAGCATCAAATCAAGAAAAAAAATGTAAACCCCAGATTGTGACACGACTAAGAGCACCACGCAATCCGCCGTCGGAGAAAGTAGTGGAAAATCTGTTGTCCATGGTACAGCAAAAGTGACATGGGCAAAGTTTATTGATATTTGCAAGGAGAAGAGCATTGGTGCGTACCGCGGTAGAGTCACCAAGCTGAAAGAGGAATTGGTGAACAACGTAGATGGGGTACATTTGTCGACAAGAAAGGTGCAGCTTGATTCATGGCGAGCTGTCGCTTTGTACCTACAATTAGCAAACCGAGACAGATTGCATCTGCCTGGTGATTACCCACGTTACCTGGTGCGTTTTCCGACAGGGCGAAGGTTGATGCGTATGAGCTGCTTGGTTGTGTGAGCATTTGCCTAACTTTGCCCTTTACACGCCAGCCCCATCGCTTGGATTCGATACTGCGGGTTGGGCAGTACATTGGGAAGGAGAATCCCAATCAGTTGCACCTACACATAGACCGTTGGGACTCGTAGAAGTCTTAAAGGCAGCAAGGGATGGCGAACTGGATGGACATTGTTACCGCATTGTACATTACCCCGATTGGGGTTGTTTGGGAGAGCTACGTACATTGGAGCAACCGGTTGTGGTCAATATGGGCTTACATGGCATAGATCTTTGGTTACAAGACCAACATGCCAAGCACCCGGGCTAGTGCCCGCGGGAATGATACAAGAATTCAGAGCGATATGCAAGAAGCACACCAAAGAGTCGCCGTATGTGCCACCACTAGAGCGTGGGCCGGGCAGCCATCCAAATCGATGGAAGCCGCGATGTTTTGTCATTCGGGATTTGTTGAGAAACCCCGTGTTTTGGCAAGAGGTCTATGAACTACTGCCAAAACAGGCTGATGGGCTAGAGGTTACCTCCGTCACTCCGCATCGTAGGTCCGTTCAGCAGGAGCCACTACAGTTCTACCTACATGAACTGAGGAGACTTGCCCCACAGTTAATGGCCACGGCACCAAAACGTGTCAAGGCACGAGACCGTGATTACCGGCGATCGGACGAGCTACTCTCGGTATTGCATCTTCCGGAAGAGCAGTTGACGGTGCAATCCATTATTTCTTGGCTCATTATCAAGCACGCTTGTTGAAGCACGGCAATCTACAGGTTGTTAGCATAATTGTAGACCCCGTCCTCCCGTTGCGGCAATACGCAACCTATTATACATTATACCTCTTATACCTTCTCTACGCTCCCTGGGTGCTGTCAAGCGAAGGTGGTGAACACACTCACCAGGACGTCAAGGGCGTGGTTAGCATGCGGCGGAGTAAACCCCGTTAGAAATGTCCTATCGCATTGCAAGTGCTTCTCGAGGTTTAAGCCTTGAGGCTAGCATTTTGGGCGGAGGCACGGTTGGTGCCCATGAACTGCAACCCGGGCAGAAAGATAATAACTCTACCTAGGTACGTATGCACATGCCACAATATCTTGATCTTTGAACTCATTTGTGCTTGCTTCTGTTTGGTGCAGTGTGTCAATGCATGGGAAGGGTAACAATTTTCAGTGGTTCCTTTGCACGCCGACGGCATGCCTCCTTAGTGAAGATAATACAATCATGCCTATTGCAGAACTCAGAATTCTTTTGTGGCTTGCTTCTGTTCGGTGCAGTGTGTCAATGCATGGGAAGGGTAACAATTTTCAGTGGTTCCTTTGCATACCGACGGCATGTCTTCGTAGTGAAGATAATACCATCACGCCTATTGCAGACGCGTACTTCCTATCAGAGGCAGCACAGTGTCAGAAATACACACTCAGTGACCTCGTGGATCATGTGGACCCGAAACACACAGCGGCCCAGCAAGTTGTTACTATTGGGGCGTTTTGTTACCCCATGGTGGGTCATTTAAGGGAGAAGGACACACCTTACAACCCATACAAACGCAGCTTGTATGCGCTCACGTACAAGGGGGATTCCTTTTTGTTTTTTCTGACAGGCAGTGCCAAGGGAGTGTGGCTCTGATCATTACAGCATTTGCAAATCTAATGATGGCGTGTGTGCAAATACAGTTGTTTTGAGCCTTTCTTTGCACCCTCCGGTTCATATTCTTGAGTAAAGAGCATGCACGTGCACAAATTTTTCATTGTCTGGCCTCACCTAGCACTAGTGACCAACTTGAACAACTTGGAATCACACACACGGGCAGCGATAGCATTTTAATCAACATTTATGTGTTCAAAAGTGCAAATGTAGCTGTTTTGGGCCTTTTTTGGCACCCTCCGGGCCCTAACCTTGGGTAAAGAGCATGCAGGGTCACAAATTGTTGCTTGCCAAGTGTAAAAGGTTCACAGCAGGTCAAAAACAGTCAGCTTGGTGAGCTGAGTTTCTTTACTGTACAGATTCATTGATGCAGGTCAATGGAGCGCACAGAGCGGGCACAGCTGTAGAAACGCGCGCGCACAGAATTGTGCATAGAAGCATCTTTTGAAAAGCTTTGTTTTTATTATAAAAAGATCTGATGTTGTAGGAATTTAGTATGTGGATGCATGCATAAATTCTGGTTGTCATTTATTGTGCATTGTTTTAGTGTGCAAAGGGATCGTTAAGATCTCAGCATTATTTACAATGTCTGCTGAGAATTAAGTTCAGATTCGTTGTTTTTGGAGTTCTTGCACGTTGAGGACGGGTTGAAGGAGTTTTACTTGAAAGATTTAACAATACGACCCGAAATCAAGCACGCGAAAATACAAAACTGGGTTTTGTAATGAAAGATCTTAACGCCCGCAAGACTCCGCTGCAGATCAATAACCCCTACGCCACGGAAGACGCCGCCAGCTAAATTCGTCGCGCCAAGGTTCCTTGTGGACGCCGCCAGCTAAATTCGTCGCGCTAAGGTTCCTTGTGGACGCCGCCAAGCTAAATTCGTCGCGCCAAGCTCCCTCGTGAGCAGCGCCAGGCTAAATTCGTTGCGCCAAGGTTCCTCGTGGACGCCGCGAAGCTAAACTCGTCGCGCCAAGGTTCCTCGTGGACGCCGCCAAGCCAAATTCGTCGCGCTAAGGCTCCTCGTGGACGCCGCCAGGCTAAATTCGTCGTGCCCAAGTTCCTCGTGGACGCCGCCAGGCTAAATTCGTCGCGCCAAAGTTCCTCGTGGACGCCGCCAGGCTAAATTCGTCGCGCTAAGGTTCCTCGTGGACGTCGCCAAGCTAAATTCGTCGCGCCAAGGTTCCTCGTGGACGCCGCTAAGCTAAATTCGTCGCGCCAAAGTTCCTCGTGGACGCCGCCAAGCTAAATTCGTCGCGCCAACGTTCCTCGTGGACGCCGCCAAGCTAAATTCGTCGCGCTAAGGTTCCTTGTGGACGCCGCCAAGCTAAATTCGTCGCGCCAAGGTTCCTCGTGGACGCCGCTAAGCTAAATTCGTCGCGCCAAAGTTCCTCGTGGACGCCGCTAAGCTAAATTCGTCGCGCCAAAGTTCCACGTGGACGCCGCCAAGCTGAATTCGTCGCGCCAACGTTTCTCGTGGACGTCGCCAAGCTAAATTCGTCGCGCTAAGGTTCCTCGTGGACGCCGCCAAGCTAAATTCGCCGCGCCAAGGTTCCTCGTGGACGCCGCTAAGCCAAATTCGTCGCGCCAAAGTTCCTCGTGGACGCCGCCAAGCTAAATTCGTCGCGCCAACGTTCCTCGTGGACGCCGCCAAGCTAAATTCGTCGCGCTAAGGTTCCTTGTGGACGCCGCCAAGCTAAATTCGTCGCGCCAAGGTTCCTCGTGGACGCCGCTAAGCTAAATTCGTTGCGCCAAAGTTCCTCGTGGACGCCGCTAAGCTAAATTCGTCGCGCCAAAGTTCCTCGTGGACGCCGCCAAGCTAAATTCGTCGCGCCAACGTTCCTCGTGGACGTCGCCAAGCTAAATTCGTCGCGCTAAGGTTCCTCGTGGACGCCGCCAAGCTAAATTCGTCGCGCCAAGGTTCCTCGTGGACGCCGCTAAGCCAAATTCGTCGCGCCAAAGTTCCTCGTGGACGCCGCCAAGCTAAATTCGTCGCACCAAAGTTCCTCGTGGACGCCGCCAAGCTAAATTCGTCGCGCCAAGGTTCTTTTCCAGCGCCGCCAAGCTAAACTCGTCGCACCAAAGTTCCTCGTGGACGCCACTTGGCCTCCGTATGTGCTTTTGGGCAGTGCTGCTAAATGCACTGGCGGCCCCTGCTGTTGTATGGCTTTCAGTTTATTTAACGCTGTGTTACTGAGAGTACTGTCCAAGTTCCCGCCATTTTGTGTGTAGTGCCTGCGTCCCTGTTCACAGGAATGTAGGCTAAATTTGATGTGAATGTGAAAATGACTTTGGTACAGTCCGTAGTTTTTGCGATAAAAAGTACATCAGTTGGTCAGTTTTTGAATATTGATATATGGGCTTGCCTTGTTTTTTTTAATCAAAATTGTTTTTTATGTTTTCTGTGTGGGTAGTCAATTGTGTACAGGTTTGTGGGGAAAAGACAGTTATGGATGTTTGGGTTATCACAAAAGTGAAAGAGTGACCCACACATTAAAGATAACACTTTAAACCACCTTTGGAGTCCCCAGGATGCAGTGAGCTTTTAGTAAAATGACAGTTTGTGCATACATTTCCTTGTTTTCTTGGAAGGCCTAGTGTACCCCTGTCCCCCTGTTCTAGTATCCAGGTGGTGTAAAAGGCATTGGCACCTGGAGTTTTATGGTGACAGTGACACCCGGTATATGTGTGAGTGTGTGAGTAGAGTGCCAAATTGGGCCGTGCGTCAATCCCTTCCCGTGGGAATTTCCATTGCCCACATGTTAACTTCTACCCCCGAAACGAAGTCCAGGGTGTTTGTTTGCCCTTGGGATGTGTGTGTGCCACAGTTTATCGACACACCACCATTGGCGAAGGGGTGAGGTATCTCCTGAGGCCAACCGGAAATGACGCAACCACCACCAGCACTTTTGGGGTATGCTGAGTGGTTATGGGGGTCGTGTGGAAATCGGTTGGTGGGATAGTGAATGGGCTATAGCCGGATGGCACCCCAGAGCACGCCACACTGTATTTTACGGTTACCCGCCCCATAGCTACAGTTGCAGGGTCCATTGACCAGTGGGTGCCCGAGGGTGTGGGTTGGTCCCCCAGCCCCAAAAGCCAGGCCAAGGCGAACACCTTGACCTGGACGCTGAGGTAGTTGGTATGCTGAATTATGTATTCATTCTCTATGCAGTCCCTTGTTGTATTGCAGGGACTTGCAGTGCGGCGAGGCCACCATGGTGGGTTGTGTGGGGTGTTTGTGTGTGTATGGCAGCCATGGTGTGCAGTACATAGTGACTAGATATAGAAGGTCACAGAGATATTCTGAGATACAGGTTGAGGTATGTATATTATCTGTTGTTTATCTATGGGCACAGTGAGTCTGGATGACTCAAATCTGTGGTGCTGGTGTTTTGACCAGCTGCTTCACTTTTATAGATATACTCTCAGCCCAAAACGGTGTTTTGGGGCTTGGGGGGGGAGTGTAAAAGATTCACAGCAGGTCAAAAACAGTCAGCTTGGTGAGCTGAGTTTCTTTACTGTACAGATTCATTGATGCAGGTCAATGGAGCGCACAGAGCGGGCACAGCTGTAGAAACGCGCGCGCACAGAATTGTGCATAGAAGCATCTTCCGAAAAGCTTTGTTTTTATTATAAAAAGATCTGATGTTGTAGGAATTTAGTATGTGGATGCATGCATAAATTCTGGTTGTCATTTATTGTGCATTGTTTTAGTGTGCAAAGGGATCGTTAAGATCTCAGCATTATTTACAATGTCTGCTGAGAATTAAGTTCAGATTCGTTGTTTTTGGAGTTCTTGCACGTTGAGGACGGGTTGAAGGAGTTTTGCTTGAAAGATTTAACAATACGACCCGAAATCAAGCACGCGAAAGTACAAAACTGGGTTTTGTAATGAACACCTCACCTAGCACTCGGGACACATTTCATCAACTTGAAATCACACGAAAGCGCGGCCGTATCACTTTAATCAACATTATTGTGTTCAAAAGTGCAAATATAGCTGTTTTGGGCCTTCTTTTGCACCATCCGGACCGCAACCTTGAGTAAAGGGCATGCACGGGCACAAATCATTGCTTGCCAAGCCTCACCTAGCACTAGGGACACATTTCATCAATTTGAAATCACACGAAAGCGCGACCGTATCACGTTAATCAACATTATTGTGTTCAAAAGTGCAAATATAGCTGTTTTGGGCCTTTTTTGGCACCCTCCGGGCCATATGTAACGTACTACGACTTGACGTTAACCCTGAGATCCCAAATCCCTCAGGCGGAATTGGACTGCCTTGATGGCTTGATTGCCCCCAGCCGCACGCAGACCTGTACACAAGCAGACAGGGAGGAACGTAGCAAACCCCACTCTGTCAAACAGTCGGGACACAAAACAGAAGGAGGTAGGACAGAGGGGAAGGAAAAACACAATACTGCAACTCTGCAACGGTCGGGTGGTTTCTGCTACCAGGCGTGCAGCAGACCAGTGCACTGCCCGTATCGCAGGTCGCGCATGCGCATTGTAGATAAATCGAGATCGCATTGTGTTGTAAATAGCGCATGTTTTATTATAAAACATTATCGCTTGTTTTAGGCACCAAATGTCCTGTTTGTTAAATCAGCTGTGATTACGGAGTTGTTCTGCATGGTGCCGCCTGAGGGATTTGGGATCTCAGGGTTAACGTCAAGTCGTAGTACGTTACAATTTAACAAACTTGACCAGAACGATTTCGTTAGGCTGCATTGAGACACGGGACGGAAATGCCGCGCCGCCGCTGTAAGATCAAGTCGGTTGACGAGATCAAGAGCTTGGACAGTTCCAGTGTGCGCCGGCTGTGCAGTTCGTCAGTGCCCGAGCGACGGGAGGAAGCGCTTCGTGAGGTTCTTCGTCGTGCGGCGCAGTGGGACATGGAGTGTCAGGACTACGCACGCAAACTGCGCGTGTGGCAGCCGCAAAATGTGCTTCGGTGCCTTGAGGGTGAGCCTAGGGCTGTGGGGTTTGTGCCTCCCTGCCGTGAATTTTGTGTTCCTTCGTTCATGCCCGACACTATGCTGGAGGACGAACTGGTGGCAGTGACGATGTGTTCAGGCAGTGCGTTCCCAACGAACGACGGTCCAGGCAACCTTGAAGGTAATCAGGCATCTGCGGACGTGCCCGCTGTGATCAACCTCCACTGCATTTTGGAGCAAGCTCTGGTGGAGTTTCAAAGCAAATCAGTCCAGGTCGCCAAGGACTTTCGAAGTTCGTCAGGGAGGACCAATTTTGCTGTCGCGGCTGCCATTTCACCCGCTGCAGCTGTTATGGCGGCTGGCAGGCCCAAACGCCGAGCTCGTGGTGGCAGAAAATGGCGCCAGCCAACGACGCTGTCAACGACTTCGTGAGTCCGAACTGAGGAGCGCCAGGAGCGAAGCAGTCGACATCAGTGCTGTTGCACAAGTTCAAGGTTGTGTCTGTGCAGTGCGTGTGTTCGGGCGCGCTTGCACAGTGGAGGGCCACGTAGGTGGCAGTCTCCCACTGCATACACTGGTTTCAGACCCGGCCTGGCCTCCCTACTTGCCATGTCAGCGACCACGGTCGTTTGTGAGACCACCATGGGTGCGTCGCCACTGTTTCTTTTGTTTTCGCCGGTTCGGCCTGAATCTGGCTCAAATGAGTTGCATGACAAAATTGCGTTTGACACCAAGCACTCGTGGCTCTGAAAAAACACTGTCGCTGTGCTTTTAGGCATGCACTGATATGCAGCCTTGTTTTTGTTTTTAGATTCTGAATCTGAGAGTCCATTTTTCAAGGGTGCCAGCGCGGTGACGACTATGAGCACGGAGCAGGAATAGCTCAGCTCTGGAGTCCCACTGTGCAGCTAGTTTGTGTATGCGCTCAGCGAGTTTTTGCTGTTCGCTGCTGCTTGTTGGTGCCAACAACCTTTTTGCTCCGAGGGCTATGCTCCGAGGGTGTACTTTGCATTTTGCTGTTGCCCTGCATTGCTCTGCCTGCGGCTTGTTGCATGCTTCGGCAGCTTACTGTGCAGTGTTCGCTGGGATTTGCAATGTGTGTGTACTTTGCACTCTGCTGTTACATACGTTGCGCTGCATGCACGTTGTCTATATTATGTTTATAATTCACTGTTTTCTTTTGTTTGACTCTCTGCAGATCGGCAGATCAGAATTGGGGGGCCATCAAGCCACCAAGGCAGGCTGATCCCCCCCTGAAGCCCCAGCCAAGCACCACCCCCCTTCGAGATGCTCAGAAGTTAAGTTGGCGCACAAGTTTTAAGATAAGTCTGATATATGGGGCTTAAGCCCCTTGGAGGACCAGCAGCTTTGTTCAGTAGGTTAAGGGTTTTTATACCCTGTGGGTCAGTCCAGTGAGGATTGTTTAACTGTTTTCTTTGTGTCCTTTGTGCTGCTATGCTTGTTTTGTATTTTTCTAATCTGTCTTTTTTTTTTTACATGACCAAATTTCTGAGCAGGGGTTTTCTTTTTGGTGCAAGAAAATTGGCAGTGGGCAGTAAATAGTTGCTAATTTCCTGTATGGGGTCAGCAGGTAAAAAGGAACGCTGCCCCACCTAACCAATGGGTGGCCACCATTGGGGGATGGGCAGAGGGGCCTGGCAAGCCTCCTTTTTAGGTTGACGCCACAGGATGCAAATAGCTATTTTGTTTGTATACTAAACACACAAAGAGCCCCTGACACCAGGTGGGGTTCCATCGTTGGGCACCGGGGTGTTTTAGAAATTTTTGTGTGCTTGGTACTTTTTTTTCCTTTTTTTTCTGAGTGCCTATTTTTTCTGTGTACATCATTGCTCTGTTTTTGGCACGCAGTGCACTGGCTGCCACTGTTTGTGTGTGTCAGCCAGCCCCTGGTCCCCTTGGACTGTCTTGGGTGGGCGTGCAGCAGACCAGTGCACTGCCCGCATCGCAGGTCGCGCATGCGCATTGTAGATAAATCGAGATCGCATTGTGTTGTAAATAGCGCATGTTTTATTATAAAACATTATCGCTTGTTTTAGGCACCAAATGTCCTGTTTGTTAAATCAGCTGTGATTACGGAGTTGTTCTGCATGGTGCCGCCTGAGGGATTTGGGATCTCAGGGTTAACGTCAAGTCGTAGTACGTTACACCATAACCTTGAGTAAAGGGCATGCACGGTCACTAATTGTTGCTTGCGAAGCCTCACGTAGGACAGGGGACAAACGTGATGAGTTTGAAATCACACGAAAGCACGGCCGCATCACTTTAATCAACATTTATGTGTTCAAAACTGCAAATATAGCTGTTTTGGGCGTTTTTTGGCACCCTCCGGATTATTATCTTGGGTAAAGGGCATGCACGGGCACAAATCATTGCTTGCCAAGCCTCAAGTAGCACAGCCGACAAACGTGATCAATTTGAAATCACATGAAAGCACGGCCGTATCACTTTAATCAACATTTATGTGTTCAAAAGTGCAAATATAGCTGTTTTGGGCGTTTTTTGGCACCCTCCGGATTATTATTTTGGGTAAAGGGCATGCACGGGCACAAATCATTGCTCGCCAAGCCTCACCTAGCACTAGGGACACATTTCATCAATTTGAAATCACACGAAAGCGCGACCGTATCACTTTAATCAACATTATTGTGTTCAAAAGTGCAAATATAGCTGTTTGGGGCCTTTTTGGCACCCTCCGGGCCATAACCTTGAGTAAAGGGCATGCACGGTCACAAATTGTTGCTTGCCAAGCCTCACGTAGCACAGCCGACAAATGTGATCAATTTGAAATCACACGAAAGCACGGCCGCATCACTTTAATCAACATTTATGTGTTCAAAACTGCAAATATAGCTGTTTTGGGCGTTTTTTGGCACCCTCCGGATTATTATCTTGGGTAAAGGGCATGCACGGGCACAAATCATTGCTTGCCAAGCCTCAAGTAGCACAGCCGACAAACGTGATCAATTTGAAATCACATGAAAGCACGGCCGTATCACTTTAATCAACATTTATGTGTTCAAAAGTGCAAATATAGCTGTTTTGGGTGTTTTTTGACACCCTCCGGATTATTATCTTGGGTAAAGGGCAGGCACGGGCACAAATCATTGCTTGCCTAGCCTCGCAGGGCACTAGGGACAAACTTGATCAATTTGAAATCTCGTGACACCACAAGGACATCATCGAAATGACCGTTTAAGGCCCAACAGTGGCAAAAATGGGCAAAAATGGTCGTATTTTGGGTTTATCTGGACATCCGGTAATGCAATCGACGTGATTTCAATACAGCAACTAGATAACGTCGTATTTTAGCGATTGCGCTATCTAAATCGGGGCAGATGCGCACAGATTTTGCACAAATCACCAAAACCTCGGCAAAATTGGGATGCGGCGGGCCGTAAATCGCGATCGCGGCAGTTTTTGGACGGTTCAGTTACGGGATTCCGGTACCTCATAAAATCCTACGTGTAGATGAAGGACGAACACCCCATTTTCCATTGGAGTTTCCCCGAATGACTTCTCATGCACATGAGCCATCGACCGTGAATGATTACATGCAACGAGAGGAACGTACCTTCGATTCTGTGCATGCAATGCTTGCCGGGGAACGTTGACGCCAGATGCATGTGGTCCTGCAAATGGACCGACACGTTCCAGTGCATGAAGTGGGTGAACATTGGTGGGTGTTGGTACCGGAATATCGACATAAAGGGAAACTCGATGTTGTCTGGTGCGGCCCTTACAACGTTCTCGAGGTCCTGAACAAGGGCGAGAATGTTAAACTTGACATCCCTGCCCCCTTCGATGGGCTGCGAGTTTTCAATCAAGACAGCATAAAGCCCTACATCTATCGAGAGGGACAGCCAGTGTGGGAGTTCCCGATGCCCCCTGTCAAAACCGGAGAATCTCCTCGACTTGTCAACATCCTGGCTAGACCCTCGAGGGGGATCTAAAAAGTGGCGCACGTTCCTGTACCGTTGTGAATGGGATGACGACACATGGTCTTGGCAGTCGAGCAAAGCTCTAGAGGAGGATCCTGTGTACCTTGAGTTTCTTCGACTCCAGCCTGAGTAACCTCACCTCTTTGCAGCGTGAAGTCCTCGAAGACTCATGCGTGGATCCAGATTGATTGCTGGAGCCCCACACACGCATACCTCATGCGTGGATCCAGATTGATTGCTGGAGCCCCACAGACGCATTCGACCTGTAGCTCCTCCCCTCGAACATCCCTGGAACGACCGGAGATACGTTCGATCCACAGCTCCGAACAAGCCGGGTCTGTGCAACATGAACTAACGAGAGACATCATGTACTCGGAAGAAAAATCTAGAGTGCGCTTGATGCTACAAGAACGAAGCGAGTTGGTGGAAGTCCTGCGCCAAAATGTCCGTGCCAGCACCAACACCTGGCGCAAATGAAGGTCATTGTCGACACGGCTTCGAGCCTTGTGACTGCAGAAGCGGTTCGATTCGCTCTGCAAAGTGCTCTCGCTGATAGTCAGTATGTACATCAACACCTCGGTTGACTCCAAGAAGAAGGTTCTCAAACCGACATGCTTGAGGTCATTGACCGATATGCCCTCCGCCCTGAAGTCGATGACGTCAGTGCCATCATCGTTGTTCGACGAGTTTCGATCGCTGACACGCCATGGTGGCGAGTCTATACCCGAACTGGTCAGTTCTACCACAGCATGGCCGCTGGTACTGGTTCGAAGGAAACCTATCGATGGTCCACTGGTCAACATGAGGCGTTCTCCTTCGAAGTCGCCAATCGGACGGATTTGTGGAGCGAGGACGCTTGGAAACCGTTGAACCTTTGGGATTTCTATTCGACCAAGGCACAAACATTGGGACCTGGACAGTTTCGAGCGCTTGGTCGTGAACATATCTTCGTATTCCAGTACAAGTGCCCCGTTGACGGCCAACCTGGTGATCCCAACCTTCGCTTGCTGAACCATCGATCTGGTATCCTGATTCAGAAGCGTGCCCTGGAAAGTGACATTCGTTGACACTACACGGGTCATGACACCTTCAAGTCCGGGGCTTGCGTCGAGACACTGAAGGAAGTGCACGAAGTGTGTCGACTCCAGGTGGATCCCTCATACACGTTCACGTCGAGCACGGACTGCTGATTCGACAAGTCTGGATGCCAAGTAATGGCTGATTCAACAAGTCTGGATGCCAAGTAATGGCTGATTCGACAAGTCTGGATGAGAAGTAATGGCTGATTCGACAGTCTGGATGCCATTAATGGTGTCGACTGCCTTAATATGTCCTGTCATATTGACAGATGTATAGGCCTGTTGGTTATTTGTCTGCTGGGCATCCAGCTTCGATAGCTGTGCCCAATGTTATGGTATGTTATGGTTCGACGTGCCCACAGCCTTACTGTGGGTACAGCGCCGGTGCAGTGTGCCTGGCGAAGTTGTCTTCTGCAGCTTCCGCCAGGACACAGCCGTGGCGGAGTCGAACACGTTGTATGAATGAGGCGCTGACGACAGGTATACCATGACTTGCACCTCAGTGTGTGAGTTTCGACCACTATCATGCTTCTGTAGCCAGCACATGTCGAGGTCGACAAAATGTTTTTTCGCCTGCTCTCCAGGTGCGACCATCTGACACCCACCCAGAAGAATGACACCTCTTCGAGGTCTCAAGGGGGGGGTAGTGTTA
This sequence comes from Eutreptiella sp. 'Long Island Sound 2002', assembly GCA_964036045.1. Classification (NCBI taxonomy): domain Eukaryota; phylum Euglenozoa; class Euglenophyceae; order Eutreptiales; family Eutreptiaceae; genus Eutreptiella; species Eutreptiella sp. 'Long Island Sound 2002'. The sequence continues at coordinate 31,373,829 of OZ038382.1, forward strand.
TGGCTTCGAACAGCAGCAGCGCAGCGAGCGCGCAAGTCGCAGTCGCAATCGCACTGCAGTCTGTGAATAATAAAGAAGCATCGAATGCCAACTGTGTGAATGAAGTGCTGTAAGATACTTCGATCTCTGGATAGGGTTTTTGTCTTCGAATTTGTGAGTGTCGATGTATTGGTGCCCCGTCTAAAGATCCTGCGAGGTTCGTCGATCTGAAATTTTGGATTTTGAGAAACAAGAGGCACAGGAGTACAAGAGAGTTCCCAAGAAACAAACCACAACACTGTTATAATCTTTTTTTCTTTGTATTTTCCGGCGCCCAATTAGGATGCGCTCCGGCGCGCCGCTTTTCTCCGCGTGTAAATCCTGGAACTTAAAATTTCCTGTGATGAAATAAAATTGCGTAGACATGTGCATTTAATGCACATAGAGATTCTGGACAGGTGTGTGCTTTCAGAAAAAGTCTAGGCCGTCATTTGACAGATTTTGGTGTTTGCGTTGATCGTTACGTGTTTGTCAGTCCCTCCACCCTTCGTCCCCTCTCTGCAGATATCCTGGAGCGCAAACAGTGGAGTGGGCCGCGTTCAGGCTGAAAAACTGACTCCTGGACCACTGTCCAGAATCCCAAACCCCCATGAGGGTAAATTAATTTTCAACGCCACTAAGGACAGATCAGGTCAGACAGCAGGTTCATCGAGACCCCAGACAGCGTGTCCTGATCGTATCCTGCGTTGGGTTTTTGCGTATTGCACTGTGTTTTGCCATTTGGACGGAGAGGGTTAGGAACACATGAATTAGCATGCCCATTCTAACCCCCTACCAAGCCACAGCTGCCTCAGCAACGCCAATGAGGGCAGTGGGAGCTGTAGGTGTCTGTTATGACTAAGCAAAACCTGGGGACTGCCCTGATGCAGCGCCTTCTTTCCAATGTTAGGGATACTATAGGTAATTTCCAAAAGATGTTGAAGCCGTGGGGAGGCCAAGAAAAATTCCCTCTTTCCTTTAAAATGCGACAGTGGTGGCCACCGCAGCACAAGTGGGGAGTAAGAAAAAGTGTATTTCCCTGCCAAAAGGTTTGCTTTAGTTGTCATAGAGAGGCCCAAAGGCATAACACATTTTTATCTTAGTGTTGGCCAATCCAAAATGGGGTGACAAGACATTTCGACCTATAAAACCAAGCATTGAGCAACGGATGTTGCGTTGACCCCTGACCCCCTAACTGATTGGACATATACACCATTTCCTGGACTGACTGAGGCGCTGACATTGATCTGGAACCTATACATTTTTCTATATTTTCTCATGAATGCTTAGCTATCCTAGTGGTCTGCACCCTATGGGCCTGTGGCACCTCTTTTTGAGAGGTCCTGGGTTCAATTCCCAGTCAGCCTAGCTAAGTAGGAAGATCCCATGTGACATGGCAGTGACCTCAGCGCCACAAGCCATGCCACCTCAGCACCTATGGGACCCAAAACAAAGAGTGCACACCTCTAGATGGCACTATAAAAGAGAGGATGCCCATGTGGGCAGTTTTCCCATGATTGTAGGAAATTTTCTAACTATCGTTTCCTAAATCTGTAGTTATTGTGAGTTTCCTTTGTTGCTACACTATCTCCTTTGACTGCAGCCCTTCATGTTGTGGATTTGATCCTGTGGTCCTTTGCCTTGCACTGTGGGTACTTTTTTCTGGTTGATTTCATCAAAACATATTTGTTTCGAAAACCTGAACTACATCAAGAAGCAGCAGGAGCAAGCAGGGGCACAAACAAAAGAATATAATCAAAGCAATCAACAGTGAAAGCCTGTTCTAACTTTCTGTACGTAAGCTGAAGGGTTGCGGTAGCCTTTTTGAAGGTCCCGACGTGTGTGTTGCTGCTGCTGCTGATGGTTGCTGCTGACGCACCGCGGCTGCTGCTGGTCGGTCCACGGTCTGCCGCACTTCACACTTTGACAATTTTCTTTCTACCCCAAAATGTGGGCTTGTGCCCTCACTGTATTGCTGATCAAAATGCAGCACTGCAAGGGGGGTCATGAAGGGAAGCTCCTGAGCTTGAGCCCAATGCACAAGTTCTCGAAGTGGGGTGTAGTGTGCAATTTGGTCATTCAAATACATCCATATAACACAAGCGTGAAAGAAAATCAGTCTTGGTTCACGTGTGCAGGTGCTGTATGTGTAGGGTGGGTAGACCAACCCGTATTTCTCCCACTTTCACGGTCAGACCAAAATCTGCCACAACCGCCACATTGCTGCAAATCAGAATGTTGTCCGGCTCGATTTCACTTACACCAAACCTTGGTCATGGAGGTAGACGAAAGCGTTAAGAATGTTCCTACGGAACCCACTACTGTAAGGTTTGGCCTTTCGGTCCGGCAGCAATTTTAGCAGAGTTTTGTCAGCCATTGCCATTGCCATCCATGGCCCGGATGTATTGTCACGTAGGCAGTCACCACCATACGGTGGAATCACATGATTGCAAGCTTTTTGTCCATTTGCGAGTTTGCGAGCCCATTCAAATTGCTTAAATGTACCCCACTTTCCCCTTGCATCCTTCCTCTTTGCCTTCCCCTTGCATATCCCACCGCTTTAGAGGCTAGTTCTTGTATTTGGTTTTGCAAAGAAAATCTTTCGGGATCAACTGTTTGCCAGCCCTGCAGCTGCTCTTGGTAAGGTGGCCACATCTGAAGCTGCACGGGTTGTGGGGGAAATTTGAATTGTGAAATTGGACGAGATTGAAATTTTAGAGAAGATTGAAATTGCAGTTTTAGGCACGTTTTTTCTATTCATTTGCCGTTCGGCTATCAGCAGTCTTCCCCTTGTGGATCATTGAGACGACCGCATCGTGACGCATGTGAGAAGGAATGTAGAATGTATGAAATGTTAACCAAGATGTACAAACTCCACAATTCTGCTCGGCCTGGTGTTGATGCTGGCACTACTAGGGGCACTTCATCATTATCTTGCAGTGATCAAAATGTATGCAAACAAAATCCAACAAGCAAGGATTGCAGAATCTGTGAGCAGATGGTACGAGATGAATGCTACGAAATTGTCCAAAAAATGCTCGAACCCAGCGAGAAATTTCAGCATAAGCGTGCTTCTTAATAATGGAGGTATTAAATCACCGATCGAATCCGTTATGTTTCTGATTTCTGGTGAAAATTCCGGAACCACACGGGAAGCAATCAAAACAGATTAGGTTATCTTCATCGCCCACTTTTTCTCATTCTCGTTCTCATGCATGCGTGCAGGAGGTCCATAGGTCCTTTCCCTTAGGTTTTGCATTTTTCATCTAATCGGGTTCTGGAATTTCCAACACTGGGTGATTACCACTCGACACAATTTCCCATGGCTTCGTGGAATTTCCCACATTGGGTGATTACCGCTCGACAAAACTTCGTGTGGTTTCTAGAATTTCCCGCATTGGGTGATTACCACTTGACAGAATTTTTCATAGCTTTCTGGAATTTCCTGCATTGGTTGATTACCACCCGACAAAATTTCCCGTGGTTTCTGCGATTTCCCGCATGGGGTGATTACCACTTGACCAAATTTCCCATGGCCTTCCGGAATTTTCTGCATTGGGTGATTACCACCCGACAAAATTTCCAGTGGTTTCTGGAATTTCCCACCTTGGGTGATGACCACTCAACAAAATGTCCCGTGGTGTCCTGGAATTTCCTGCATTGGGTGATTACAACCCGACTGAATTTCCGCCACGTCCCGGTGTACTGCAGATCTCCCCGACCAAAATGGTCTTCACCGCCAGTGATACGGGTTCATATGGGACAATACTTTTTAGATGCGAAAATATTCTTTTAGGTGCGCTAAAAAATGATGGAACCTCTGAAAAAATACAAAACATCTAAAGTTTAATACAAAAAAACTACAAAAAATTTCGAAACTGACTGAAATTTTAGATGGCTCTCTAAAAAAAAAATCCGCTGCAAATCTAAAAAAAAATAAAAAGTTTCAGGAACAGACTTCAGGATCTAAAAAAAATATAATATAATCACATCTAAAAAGATAAAATAACAGATAACACGACCCCCGAATCCCTGCCCTGCCCCTACAGGCAACATGCAATAAACCACTGATTCACACTGTTCGTTGCATCTAGGGACAACATGACGCCCTGCATGACACTACTGCCAACAGGACTGCCCGATGCCAGATGCACTTTCCGAATGTGCTGTTGCAGTACACTTTACATTACGTGAGGATGATGGATAATGCAATGATGGCGTTGGAACCTGCCACTGTGCAACTGATGCACAAGACGCCTTCGTTGTGGACAAGGGCTGGAGCACCAACTGATGTGTTCGGATGGGTTCTAAGGAGTTGATCACTATGGCTGGCAGACACCGGAGCACAGGCACGTGGTTGGCACGTTGCAGTGCACAAGAGACGAGCAAAAAAAGATTGGCTGGATCACTCTGCGTCGGGTTGGTCTGCTGAGCAGCTGAGCGTAGAGACGTTTTCCGGTCAGTAGCTTCGTGGTCAGACTCCAGATACAAAGGGGCCTCTGATACACCATCTGAACTTGGAATGCTATGAAAAGCAGTAAGAAACACATCTGTACTAGAATGGGAACTGGGTTCCTTGTCTGTCTGCCACTTGATCGTGCACTCAGAGCCCTCCACTGCGAGCACCTTACCCCAATGCAAACAACCCTTGAAATTGTGCCGCTGGGCTCTGGCCAAGGTGGCTGAGTACCCTACTTCAAAAAATTCAGGCATTATGTATGATCCGTTCGAATGACCTCTCTGCATAGGTCCCCCAGCCAAGGAAGCAGATGAATCTGTGCACATGGGCTCTGGCCAAGGTGGCTGAGTACCCGACTTCACAAAATTCAGATAGTACGTGTGATCCTCTGCGATATCCCCCTGCTCCGCGGGGTGACAATTGCACTTAACATGTCTGCGCAACAAACAACATTTGTATAGCGCCCCGTCTTGCTAATCTGGCGCTCCAGAGGGGGTCTAGAGGGCGGTGGGGGTGGTTTCCCGGGGGGGGGGGGGGGGTTGATGTCAAGCCACACAAGTCAGCGTGGGTGGGGAGCAATCAACCCAGAAAAAGAGTGCATGTGGTGGGAATGCGCAAAAAGGTAGAAATCGGTGAAACAGGGTGTAAATGCAAACGGGGATTTTCGCACAGCGCGCACAGCGCCAGTTATTACGGTGTTTACCCCGGTAACAGCCCTGAAAACCTTTCACCCCTGGAAGCATGCATGAGCAATTCAAAAGTCCAAAATTCAAATGTGTCGTGTTCTCAAAATTATCCAATGTCCAAAACAATGCAATGTAGACAATAAAATTGTCTTGCGGGTGTTCAAGAACACCTGAAAATATATTAGGGGCTACTCGGGAACATCAATATCGCAAATGTGCTCATCCATGCAACCTCTACACAAGTAAAGGTCACACGTGGAGCATTCCGATGTGTCCCTTTTGCCACAAACTTGGCAAAGGAAAGTATCCTCCTCTTCCTCATCAACCTCGGGGGCCTCTTCCTCTGTCGAAATGGAAGAAGGGATGTGCTCCCATGGGCCATACGGTTGATACCTTTTCTGCCTTTGCATCATGAACTGTGAAAAGTGCAAAAGTATGTGTGTGTTGGAATGCAAGTCTTGATGGGACCCCAGCCAAATGTCACGCACTACTCTCCAAGACCAAAGGTGGGCAAACAAGTGTTCCACCCGTGCCCTATAATACCCATGCACATCATTCTATGTTTTCTGCCGCATGGTCAAAGTCTTTCGACTTATGAAAAGGACATAGCAACATACCGGTACTTATGTGTTGCGGTTGTTTGAAATAGATGCCGCCAGGCATCCCACTGTGGGTCGTTGCTGTCAGCAATTCCCCATCAAGGTAAGAAATGCCAAGCGACGTCATCCCACTTCATCTTGCCCGTGTCCTCCTTCCGCTTCAGCAGCCATTCAAGAACTTCCTTCCAATCTTCCGAACTTACCGAACTCAGCCCGCCGTTCAAGGTCTTCATGGTGGCAGCGAGCTGCTTACCAGCCTCCCGAGACCGTTTTGTAGTCTTGGCCATGAGGCAACGGAAACTGGGTTCGCATACGCCCCCGTGTCACAAGCGCATGGTCATAAGCACATTGTTTGTAGTCTTGGGGGCGCGCGGCTTTGCACGGGGTGATGGAGTTGCCGATTTTGATGGACTGCTTCCCCGATCGTCGGGTGGGGGCGAAGGGCTGCGTGTGGAGGGGGGCGGTGAGTCGGCACTCGGGATGGCAAAGGAGATAGACTCAACTTTGCACTGCCGATTCACCACCTTCACCGCGTCTTGGAAATACTCCAAGTGGAGGAAGCCGTCGGGCGCAAACCCCACCACTCTGGCAGGAACTCGCATCCCATTGGAGTGAGTGTAGAACACCCTATCTCCAACATTCAAGTCCATGGTGAATGCAATAGAGGGTCTGAGAAATGAGAGCAAAAGATGATGCCCCGCAGCAAACACCCTGAGAATGTATCACCATATACCGGCCTCAGGGTGCCCGTTTGGAAGTGTACATACATGCAAAAAGGGGGAGGGTTGATGCTACAAGGACACACAACAGCAATCGTACCCTGCGGCAATCCTACACCCAAAAAACTGCCTACCGGTGGTCGAGAATGGCCTACTTTTCGCACAGCGCGCGCACAGCGCACGGTACGCCCCCCAAGCTGGGGGGGGGGGGGGTTCAAATCAAAATTGCTTCATCACCCGTGCCGTCACAGGGTCCCCGCACACACCACGTTCCCCCACAGGTGCCCAGGGAATCGCCCATAACACTTTTTTGACCACTTCTAAAATTGGCGGCATTCGCGCTAAAAAAAAAATACTCCGCGCAGAAAAAAAATGTCTGAGTATTTTTTTTTAGCGCGGAATATTTTTTAGCGCAAAATATTTTTTGACGTGCGGACTATTTTTTTAGCTAAAAAAAACAACCTCTAAAAATAATGCGCATCTAAAAAAAAATACAGGAAAGTGGTTCGCAGAAACAGGCCCTTGCTCCTACCCCGCCTCCTGGGCAAATGGGCTGCTGCAGGAGAAGGGGCAGTGAATCAGACTTTGGGTGCGGTTTGGGTGCGCCATACAACATTTTGGGGCCCTTTGGCACGCTGGAGTGCCTCAATATAAAGCACTGTGGTCCACACAGGTCCCTGCGGGAGGGCGAGGAACTCCAAAAACAGAGGCGATGCTGCAACATAATGCACCGCGCTCTGTTGTCTTGCGCACTCTAATGCGTTGGGGTTCCTCGCGGCAGTGCGTGGTAATCAATTACGCACTTCAGTGTGTAGTCTTCTCGTGAAGTGGTTTACAAACTGTGCACCGTGTCTACGCACTTACTACGCACTTACTACGCACCACTGCATTCGAGTGTGTCGTAAAGCACTGCGTTATTACGTCACAACGCAGTCCAGTGCGTCGCAAATGACTACGTCACTGCATCACTACTCCATTGCAGAAGTCATGTTCTTAAATCATCAGAGCCTTGTCCTGTCCTTTCCCAGTACACACTGCAGCCTTTGCACGGCTGCTTCAAATGGATGTGTGCGGGCGAGCAGGTGGGGCTGGTGGTCCGGGCCGGCCAACGCAACACAAAGCCAGACTGAGATGTACAACACATGACGTCAACGGGTATTTGCTCCCACCGCGCGCAAACAGTTGTTCATGATCACGGAACGAAATATGCATACATAAAGCGGTTTGCAAGAACAAAACACAATTCCTCTTATGAGCGTGAAGGCAACACAGTGCATGACCTTGCATCTGTCCATCGCATGTTCAGGAGGTCAACGTCAAGGGCAGTATGACCACCAAGCCAGTCAAGGAGTAAGTTTCATGACATGGGCAGCCCATTGAACGCATGCCTGCCTTTGTTATGCTTGGCTCACTTGCTTTCATTTGCCATATGTCGTTCCACAGCCGTAGCACTGCATGCTACGAAATCATGTATCATATATTAGATATCATTGCACACCCAGCAATGTTTGTATGCAACCCTGGTCAGGTTGAGCCCGACCTAAACCTGTTCTGATGTGACATGCACCTGTCACTGTCTTCCTGGATTCAGGCAAACTGCAGGATTGAAGCGCCCGGTGAACACATTCAGGATCCATATGTACTGTGGGTCCAAGAAAAAAAGCATTTCATGTGGGCCCCTGTGTTGGTGCTCTACCTACGGTTCCCAGTGACAGTCGCGCCGTTCCTGCGCCGTTCCTCAGAAATGTGTGCGCCGTCCCGCCGCCAGTCGGAATGGCGCTGCGGGGTCCTCTGTGGGGCAGGCATTCCGTGCACTCCGCACGGAATGAAGATCACGGACTGCACTATGATGAGATATAGTCTGCACCCCTGGAGTCCTTGGTGTCACATAGTTCGTATCATCACGCCAGTCCCTACGCTGACCTACGCGGTCAGGCTTAGGAAATATCCGTCTCCAGAGGTCTCCCGGTCGCCGCCAGGCCATGGAAAAATGGGGGGAAATGGCAATTTGTTAGAAATACAAGAAAATGTTCCAACAAAAAAGAAAAATGGAGGAAAATGGGGGAGAAATGGGGGGGGGGGGGGAAATGGGTGAAAATTGGTACACGTTCAGGCAACTTGCCCATTTTTGCCTCGTCTTGCTAATCTGGCGCTGCAGAGGGGGTCTAGAGGGGGGTGGAGGTGGGTGGTGGGGGCGGGGGGGGTTGGTGTCAAGCCTCACAGGTCAGCGTGGGTGAGGAGCAATCAACCCAGAAAAAGAGTGGATGTGGTGGGAATGCGCAAAAAGGTAGAAATTGGTGAAATAGGGTGTAAATCCAAGCTGGGGGGGGGGGGGTCAAGTCAAACTTGCTTTATCACCCGTGCCGTCACGGGGTCCCCGCACACACCACGTTCCCCCACAGGTGCCCAGGGAATCGCCCATAACACTTTTTTGACCACTTCTAAAATTGGCGGCATTCGCGCTAAAAAAAAAAAATACTCCGCGCAGAAAAAAAATGTCTGAATATTTTTTAGCGCGGAATATTTTTTTGGCGCAGAATATTTTTTTAGTGCGGACTATTTTTTTAGCTAAAAAACCAACCTCTAAAAAAAAATCCGCATCTAAAAAAAAAAAATACAGGACCGGTTCATATCAGACAAACCAGAAGTACTGACAGTGGTTCGCAGAAACAGGCCCTTGCTCCTACCCCGCCTCCTGGGCAAATGGGCTGCTGCAGGAGAAGGGGCAGTGAATCAGACTTTGGGTGCGGTTTGGGTGCGCCATACAACATTTTGGGGCCCTTTGGCACGCTGGAGTGCCTCAATATAAGGCACTGTGGTCCACACAGGTCCCTGCGGGAGGGTGAGGAACTCCAAAAACAGAGGCGATGCTGCAACATAATGCACCGCGCTCTGTTGTCTTGCGCACTCTAATGTGTTGGGGTTCCTCGCGGCAGTGCGTGGTAATCAATTACGCACTTCAGTGTGTAGTCTTCTCGTGAAGTGGTTTACAAACTGTGCACCGTGTCTACGCACTTACTACGCACTTACTACGCACCACTGCATTCGAGTGTGTCGTAAAGCACTGCGTTATTACGTCACAACGCAGTCCAGTGCGTCGCAAATGACTACGTCACTGCATCACTACTCCATTGCAGAAGTCATGTTCTTAAATCATCAGAGCCTTGTCCTGTCCTTTCCCAGTACACACTGCAGCCTTTGCACGGCTGCTTCAAATGGATGTGTGCGGGCGAGCAGGTGGGGCTGGTGGTCCGGGCCGGCCAACGCAACACAAAGCCAGACTGAGATGTACAACACATGACGTCAACGGGTATTTGCTCCCACCGCGCGCAAACAGTTGTTCATGATCACGGAACGAAATATGCATACATAAAGCGGTTTGCAAGAACAAAACACAATTCCTCTTATGAGCGTGAAGGCAACACAGTGCATGACCTTGCATCTGTCCATCGCATGTTCAGGAGGTCAACGTCAAGGGCAGTATGACCACCAAGCCAGTCAAGGAGTAAGTTTCATGACATGGGCAGCCCATTGAACGCATGCCTGCCTTTGTTATGCTTGGCTCACTTGCTTTCATTTGCCATATGTCGTTCCACAGCCGTAGCACTGCATGCTACGAAATCATGTATCATATATCAGATATCATTACACACCCAGCAATGTTTGTATGCAACCCTGGTCAGGTTGAGCCCGACCTAAACCTGTTCTGATGTGACATGCACCCGTCACTGTCTTCCTGGATTCAGGCAAACTGCAGGATTGGAGCGCCCGGTGAACACATTCAGGATCCATATGTACTGTGGGTCCAAGAAAAAAAGCATTTCATGTGGGCCCCTGTGTTGGTGCTCTACCTACGGTTCCCAGTGACAGTCGCGCCGTTCCTGCGCCGTTCCTCAGAAATGTGTGCGCCGTCCCGCCGCCAGTCGGAATGGCGCTGCGGGGGCCTCTGTGGGCCAGGCATTCCGTGCACTCCGCACGGAATGAAGATCACGGACTGCACTATGATGAGATATAGTCTGCACCCCTGGAGTCCTTGGTGTCACATAGTTTGTATCATCACGCCAGTCCCTACGCTGACCTACGCGGTCAGGCTTAGGAAATATCCGTCTCCAGAGGTCTCCCGGTCGCCGCCAGGCCATGGAAAAATGGGGGGAAGTGGGAATTTGTTAGAAATACAGGAAAATGTTCCAACAAGAAAGAAAAATGGAGGAAAATGGGGGAGAAATGGGGGGGGGGGGGAATGGGTGAAAATTGGTACACGTTAAGGCAACTTGCCCATTTTTCCAGGTCCCATTTCCCCCATTTTTCAAGCCTCAGCACTGAAACCATTGACCACGGCACAACCAGACCGTCAGTCCTGGTTTTCAAAAACCTGCTGAAACTGCGAGACGTTCACTCCTGGGATCTGGATACCCGTGGGCCATCGTGCTGCCATACTCTCGGGATAAAGCTGCTGCGTGGGGACATCCAGCCACCGCGGGTATGCCTTGAGCCAGGGCGCCCGGACATCTGGATCCATGGCCTCCAGAACAGAGACCTGGAATCTCAGGGCGATACCGCGTAACCAAATCTGCCGGTGGAACTTGGCTATGGGTTCCATGCCAGGCCTCTCAAGCCGCCACCGCAGGAGTTCCCATGGAAGACGAGGGACCCACCAGTAGCGGAGGGGGTTGCAGGCAGTGTTGATTAGGGTCTGGGTCGGCCACATCGTCGCCCCAGTGGGGTCTTCCTCCCAGCCCGTCGCGAGCTCGCTGAAATACCGCCGCAGATGCGGGGTTATGGCCACGGTCTGGGCCGTGTCGCTCGCTTCAAGGTCGCCAAAGAGGGTGTCAAACGTGCATTTGGAAGCCTGGCAGGGGCAACTGTTCGGCTTTGCCGCCTCTGCCGTGAAATGCGTGAGGAGTTGGATCCAGAACACCAAATTCGGGTTGGCGGCATGTACGATATGGCGATACTCAATGGTCTGCCGTGCCTTTGCCTTCTGGTTGTAGATGTTGGCCTGTTGGTGTGGTATTGCACGGCATGGCATGGCATGGCATGACATGGCATGGCATGGCATGGCATGGCATGGCATGGCATGGTATGTATGGCATGGCACGGCATTGCATGGTATGGCATGGCATGGCATGGTATGGTATGGCATGGCATGGTATGGTATGATATGGCAGGGGATGGCATGGGATGGCAGGGCAAGGCATGGCATGGCAGGGTATGGTATGAAGTGGCATGGCATGGTATGATATGGCAGGGCATGGCATGGCATGGGATGGCGTGGCGGGGCGTGGGATGAAATAGTAGGCTGCAAATGAAGTGCAGTACACCCACTGCCAGGCGAATGCGGCACACAGGCTGTCAGACGGACACAGCTCACCGGCTGCCAAATAAATGCAGCACACAGGCTGCCAAATGGTGGTAGTACAAACTGCGAAATCAATGCAACACACTGACTATCATCACTCAGCTGCATTTACAAATAAATGCAGCACACATAGTGGCGAAGGAATGCAGCAGGTCCCAGATGAATGCGAAGCAGCACGTTGCTGCATCACTGCAGGACAAAGCAGCACACTGCTGCATCACTGCAGGAGAAGGCATCGCTGTGTAACTGCGCGACAAGGCAGCAAACTTCTGCATAACTGCAAGACTAAGCAGCAGTTCGCTGCACAACTTGAGTCGAGTATCTCCGGTAAAGATGCAGTGCCGTTTTCATCTCCGCCTATAGTTGGCCTGTGGCAAAACTGAATTTATTGGCATAACTTTAGATTTGAAGTCCCCGTTTTCGGATTTTGTGAGCATTTTGAATGTGAGAGACACCGAGGGTTTCATGCAAGTTGGAGCTGCCATGCCGTGCAACAACGAAGCCATGAACGGGAGGGCAAGACGAACGCAGAAGACAAGAAAACCCTGCAACATTGCAACGCACGGCACTGCATTCATGCACGCAACGGACCTTTTGGTACTTGCGCTTCTCCAGGAAAAGGGCATTGAAAGATCGACGTGGAGGATTCATAACGTCCTGCAGGCACTTAAAATCGTCCCCGCACGCCTGGATGCGTGCATGGCAGGCGCGCACGTCGTAGGACTGCCACTTGTTGCAGGCCCGCAGCTGGGAGCGCGTGGGTGGGTGCCGGTCGCCGCGGCGCGAGGCGTGCGTGAAGGAGTCAAACACGTGCTCGTGGGCCATGAAGCAGGGCAGCACGCGCGCGAGCTGCGGCGTGTCAAGGGCACTGCGGTCCACATGGACGTGAACATCCCCGATGATATCCCAGGCGACTCCCTGATCCACCGCGACCTTCATGACCTGGTCCACAGGCCTGCACACGCGTCACGAGCACCACATCAGGGCAACAAAGCAGGGACATCCAATTTCGCAGGGGCTGTACAGGGTTTGGGGGGGGGGGGGGTCGTGTGGCGTTGATTTCGGAGGGGGAAACTTCGGTGTACAAATGGGGCCCGGGGTGTACAAATGGGGCGGGGTGTACAAATGGGGTCCGGGGTGTACAAACGGGGCCCGGGGTGTACAAATGGGGCCCGGGGTGTACAAATGGGGCCCGGGGTGTACAAACGGGGCCCGGGGTGTACAAATGGGGCCCGGGGTGTACAAATGGGGTCCGGGGTGTACAAATGGGGTCCGGGGTGTACAAATGGGGCCCGGGGTATACGAATGGGGTCTGGGGTGTACAAATGGGGCCCAGGGTGTACAAATGGGGTCCGGGGTGTACAAACGGGGTCCGGGGTGTACAAACGGGGTCCGGGGTGTACAAATGGGGCCCGGGGTGTACAAACGGGGCCCGGGGTGTACAAATGGGGTCCAGGGTGTATAAATGGGGCCCGGGGTGTACAAATGGGGCCCGGGGTGTACAAATGGGGTCCGGGATGTACAAATGGGGTCCGGGATGTACAAATGGGGCCCGGGGTGTACAAATGGGGCCCGGGGTGTACAAATGGGGCCCGGGGTGTACAAATGGGGTCTGGGGTGTACAAATGGGGCCCGGCGTGTACAAATGGGGTCCGGGGTGTACAAATGGGGCCCGGGGTGTACAAATGGCGTCCGGGGTGTACAAATGGGGTCCGGGGTGTACAAATGGGGTCCGGGATGTACAAGCGGGGCCCGGGGTGTACAAATGGGGCCCGGGGTGTACAAATGGGGCCCGGGGTGTACAAATGGGGTCCGGGGTGTACAAATGGGGCCCGGGGTGTACAAATGGGGTCCGGGGTGTACAAATGGGGTCCGGGGTGTACAAATGGGGCCCGGGGTGTACAAACGGGGCCCGGGGTGTACAAGCGGGGCCCGGGGTGTACAAATGGGGCCCGGGGTGTACAAATGGGGCCGGGGGTGTACAAGCGGGGCCCGGGGTGTACAAATGGGGCCCGGGGTGTACAAATGGGGCCCGGGGTGTACAAATGGGGCCCGGGGTGTACAAATGGGGTCCGGGGTGTACAAATGGGGCCCGGCGTGTACAAATGGGGTCCGGGGTGTACAAATGGGGCCCGGGGTGTACAAATGGGGCCCGGGGTGTACAAATGGGCTCCGGGGTGTACAAATGGGGCCCGGCGTGTACAAATGGGCTCCGGGGTGCACAAATGGGGTCCGGGGTGTACAAATGGGGTCCGGGGTGTACAAATGGGCTCCGGGGTGTACAAATGGGGCCCGGGGTGTACCAATGGGGCCCGGGGTGTACAAATGGGCTCCGGGGTGTACAAATGGGGCCCGGGGTGTACCAATGGGGCCCGGGGTGTACAAATGGGCTCCGGGGTTTACAAATGGGGCCCGGCGTGTACAAATGGGCTCCGGGGTGTACAAATGGGGTCCGGGGTGTACAAATGGGGCCCGGGGTGTACAAATGGGCTCCGGGGTGTACAAATGGGGCCCGGGGTGTACCAATGGGGCCCGGGGTGTACAAATGGGGCCCGGCGTGTACGTATGGGGCACCGTGTGTACGCCCCGCGCACCCTTTGTACACCCCCGGAAACTTTTGCACATTACCGACTCACAGCTGCTGCCATGCGACACTGCCCCTTCTTCAATGATGTACTTCGGATTCAGAGACTACTCGTCCACTGATATATAGCAGGTGCACACGCCTCATCCCACTCTAACCTGTCCCCATACAGGGGGCGTGGGGGGGCTTCGGCAGGGGACAATTCTGACGAAAATTCGTTTTTCTATAATGCTGCTGATTTGGCATTTCCAAACGTTTGGAGCTTCCCACAAGTGATTGTCCAGAATGCGCCAAAGTCTGGGCAGCGCCCCGGACCCCGTTTGTACACCCCGGGCCCCATTTGTACAGCCCGGACCCCATTTGTACACCCCGAGCCCCATTTGTACACCCCGGAGCCCCATTTGTACACCCCGGACCCCATTTGTACACCCTGGGCCCCATTTGTACACCCTGGGCCCAATTTGTACACCCCGGACCCCGTTTGTACACCCCGCAGCCCCGTTTGTACACCCCCGGCCACGTTTGTACACCCCGGGCCCCATTTGTACACCCCGGGCCCCATTTGTACACCCCGGACCCCATTTGTACACCCCGAGCCCCATTTGTACACCCCGGAGCCCCATTTGTACACGCCGGACCCCATTTGTACACCCCGGGCCCCATTTGTACACCCCGCAGCCCCGTTTGTACACCGCCGGCCCCGTTTGTACACCCCAGGCCGCATTTGTACACCCCGGGCCCCGTTTGTACACCCCGGGACCCATTTCTACACCCCGGACCCCATTTGTACACCCCGGACCCCATTTGTACACCCCGGGCCCCGTTTGTACACCCCGGGACCCATTTCTACACCACGGACCCCATTTGTACACCCCGGGTCCCATTTGTACACCCCGGACCCCATTTGTACACCCCGGACCCCATTTGTACACCACGGACCCCATTTGTACACCCCGCAGACCCGTTTGTACACCCCCGGCCCCGTTTGTACACCCCGGGCCCCGTTTGTACACCCCGGGCCCCGTTTGTACAGCCCGGGACCCATTTCTACACCCCGGACCCCATTTGTACACCCCGGACCCCATTTGTACACCCCGGGTCCCATTTGTACACCCCGGACCCCATTTGTACACCCCGGACCCCATTTGTACACCCCGGACCCCATTTGTACACCCCGCAGCCCCGTTTGTACACCCCCGGCCCCGTTTGTACACCCCGGGCCCCATTTGTACACCCCGCAGCCCCGTTTGTACACCCCGGGACCCATTTGTACACCCCAGGCCCCATTTGTACACCCCGGACCCCATTTGTACACCCCGGGCCTCATTCGTACCACCCAGGCCCCATTTGTACACCCCGGACCCCATTTGTACAGCCCGGACCCCATTTGTACACCCCGGACCCCATTTGTACACCCCGCAGCCCCGTTTGTACACCCCGGGCCCCGTTTGTACACCCCGGGACCCATTTGTACACCCCGGGCCCCATTTGTACACCCCGCAGCCCCGTTTGTACACCCCGGCACCCGTTTGTACAACCCAGGCCCCATTGGTACACCCCGGACCCCATTTGTACACCCCGCAGCCCCGTTTGTACACCCCGCAGCCCCGTTTGTAGACCCCAGGCCCCATTTGTACACCCCGGGCCCCATTTGTACACCCCGGACCCCATTTGTACACCCCGCAGCCCCGTTTGTACACCGCCGGCCCCTTTTGTACACCCCGGGCCACATTTGTACACCCCGGGCCCCGTTTGTACACCCCGGGACCGTTTTGCACACCCCGGACCCCATTTGTACACCCCGCAGCCCCGTTTGTACACCCCCGGCCCCGTTTGTACACGCCGGACCCCATTTGTACACCCCGGGCCCCGTTTGTACACCCCGGGACCCATTTCTACACCCCGGACCCCATTTGTACACCCCGGAGCCCATTTGTACACCCCGGGTCCCATTTGTACACCCCGGACCCCATTTGTACACCCCGGACCCCATTTGTACACCACGGACCCCATTTGTACACCCCGGACCCCATTTGTACACCCCGGACCCCATTTGTACACCCCGGGACCGATTTCTACACCCCGGACCCCATTTGTACACCCCGCAGCCCCGTTTGTACACCCCCGGCCCCGTTTGTACACCCCGCAGCCCCGTTTGTACACCCCGGGCCCCGTTTGAACACCCCGGGCCCCATTTCTACACCCCGGACCCCATTTGTACA
This sequence comes from Eutreptiella sp. 'Long Island Sound 2002', assembly GCA_964036045.1. Classification (NCBI taxonomy): domain Eukaryota; phylum Euglenozoa; class Euglenophyceae; order Eutreptiales; family Eutreptiaceae; genus Eutreptiella; species Eutreptiella sp. 'Long Island Sound 2002'. Next base: position 31,390,475 of record OZ038382.1, read on the forward strand.
CCCCGGAGCCCATTTGTACACCCCGGACCCCATTTGTACACCCCGGACCCCATTTGTACACCCCGGACCCCATTTGTACACCCCGCAGCCCCGTTTGTACACCCCCGGCCCCGTTTGTACACCCTGGGCCCCATTTGTACACCCCGGGCCCCATTTGTACACCCCGGACCCCATTTGTACACCCCGGGCCCCATTTATACAACCCGGACCCCATTTGTACACCCCGGAGCCCATTTGTACACCCCGGGTCCCATTTGTACACCCCGGAATCCATTTGTACACCCCGGGCCCCATTTGTACACCCCGGACCCCATTTGTACACCCCGCAGCCCCGTTTGTACACCCCGGGCCCCGTTTGTACACCCCGGGACCCATTTGTACACCCCGGGTCCCATTTGTACACCCCGGACCCCATTTGTACACCCCGGACCCCATTTGTACACCCCGGACCCCATTTGTACACTCCGCAGCCCCGTTTGTACACCCCGGGACCCATTTGTACACCCCCGGCCCCATTTGTACACCCCGGGCCCCATTTGTACACCCCGGGCCCCATTTGTACACCCCGGACCCCATTTGTACACCCCGGGCCCCATTTATACACCCCGGACCCCATTTGTACACCCCGGAGCCCATTTGTACACCCCGGGTCCCATTTGTACACCCCGGACCCTATTTGTACACCCCGGACCCCATTTGTACACCCCGGACCCCATTTGTACACCCCGCAGCCCCGTTTGTACACCCCGGGCCCCATTTGTACACTCCATGCCCCATTTGTACACCCCAGGCCCCATTTGTATACCCCGGACCCCATTTGTATACCCTGGGCCCCATTTTTACACCCCGGACCCATTTGTACACCCCGGACCCATTTGTACACCCCGGACCCATTTTCACATCCCGGACCCATTTGTACATCCTGGCCCCCTTTTGTACGACCCGGGGGCCATTTGTACACCCCGGGCCCCATTGTACACCCCAGACCCATTTGTACACCCCGGAGCCCATTTGTACACCCCGGGCCCCATTTGCACACACCCCGGGCCCCATTTGTACACCCAGGACCCCATTTGTACACCCCGGAGCCCATTTGTACACCCCAGACCCATTTTTACATCCCGGACCCATTTGTACATGGCCCGCTTTTGTACGACCCGGGCCCCATTTGTACACCCCGGGCCCCATTTGTACACCCCAGACCCCATTTGTACACCCCGGACCCATTTGTACATGGCCCCCTTTTGTACGACCCGGGCCCCATTTGTACACCCCGGTGCCCATTTGAACACCCCGGGCCCCATTTGTACACCCCGGACCCCATTTGTACACCCCGGACCCCATTTGTACACCCCGGACCCCATTTGTACACCCCGGACCCATTTGTACATGGCCCCCTTTTGTACGACCCGGGCCCCATTTGTACACCCCGGACCCATTTGTACACCCCGGACCCCATTTGCACACCCGGCAGCCCCGTTTGTACACCCCCGGCCCCGTTTGTACACCCCGGGCCCCATTTGTACACCCCGGGCCCCATTTGTACACCCCGGACCCCATTTGTACACCCCGGGCCCCATTTATACACCCCGGACCCCATTTGTACACCCCGGAGCCCATTTGTACACCCCGGGTCCCATTTGTACACACCCCGGGCCCCATTTGTACACCCCGGACCCCATTTGTACACCCCGGACCCCATTTGTACACCCCGCAGCCCCGTTTGTACACCCCGGGCCCCGTTTGTACACCCCGGGACCCATTTGTACACCCCGGGTCCCATTTGTACACCCCGGACCCCATTTGTACACCCCGGACCCCATTTGTACACCCCGGACCCCATTTGTACACCCCGCAGCCCCGTTTGTACACCCCGGGCCCCATTTGTACACCCCGGGCCCCATTTGTACACCCCGGACCCCATTTGTACACCCCGGGCCCCATTTATACACCCCGGACCCCATTGGTACACCCCGGAGGCCATTTGTACACCCCGGGTCCCATTTGTACACCCCGGACCCCATTTGTACACCCCGGACCCCATTTGTACACCCCGGACCCCATTTGTACACCCCGCAGCCCCGTTTGTACACCCCGGGCCCCATTTGTACACCCCCGGGCCCCTTTGTACACCCCGGAGCCCATTTGTACACCCCGGACCCCATTTCTACACCCCGAGCCCCATTTGTATACCCCGGACCCCATTTGTACACCCCGGGCCCCATTTGTACACCCCGCAGCCCCGTTTGTACACCCTGGGCCCCATTTGTACACCCCAGGGCCCGTTTGTACACCCCGGGCCCCATTTGTACACCCCGGACCCATTTGTACACCCCGGATCCCATTTGTACACCCCGAATCCCATTTGTACACCCCGGAGCCCATTTGTACACCCCGGGCCCCATTTGTACACCCCGCAGCCCCGTTTGTATACCCTGGGCCCCATTTGTACACCCCGGGGCCCGTTTGTACACCCCGGGCCCCATTTGTACACCCCGGACCCATTTTTACATCCCGGACCCATTTGTACATCCTGGCCCCCTTTTGTACGACCCGGGGGCCATTTGTACACCCCGGGCCCCATTGTACACCCCAGACCCCATTTGTACACCCCGGACCTATTTGTAGATGGCCCCCTTTTGTACGACCCGGGCCCCATTTGTACACCGCGTACCCCATTTGTACACCCCGGAGCCCATTTGTACACCCCGGACCCATTTGTACATGGCCCCCTTTTGTACGACCCGGGGGCCATTTGTACATCCTGGCCCCCTTTTGTACGACCCGGGCCCCATTTTTACTACCTGGGCCCCATTTGAACACCCCGGACCCCATTTGTACACCCCGGACCCCATTTGTACACCCCGGACCCCATTTGTAAACCCCGGACCCATTTGTACATCCTGGCCCCCTTTTGTACGACCCGGACCCCATTTGTACACCCCGGACCCATTTGTACATGGCCCCCTTTTGTACGGCCCAGGCCCTGTTTGTACACCCCGGGCCCCATTTGTACACCCCGGTGCCCATTTGTACACCCCAGGCCCCATTTGTACACCCCGGACCCCATTTGTACACCCCGCAGCCCCGTTTGTACACCCCGGATCCCGTTTGTACATCCTGGCCCCCATTTGTACACCCCGGGCCCCATTTGTACATCCCGGACCCATTTGTACATCCTGGCCCCCTTTTGTACGACCCGGACCCCATTTGTACTACCTGGGCCCCATTTGAACACCCCGGACCCCATTTGTACACCCCGGACCCATTTGTACACCCCGGACCCCATTTGCACACCCCGCAGCCCCGTTTGTACACCCCCGGCCCCGTTTGTACACCCTGGGCCCCATTTGTACACCCCGGGCCCCATTTGTACACCCCGGACCCCATTTGTACACCCCGGGCCCCATTTATACACCCCGGACCCCATTTGTACACCCCGGAGCCCATTTGTACACCCCGGGTCCCATTTGTACACCCCGGACCCCATTTGTACACCCCGGACCCCATTTGTACACCCCGGACCCCATTTGTACACCCCGCAGCCCCGTTTGTACACCCCGGGCCCCGTTTGTACACCCCGGGACCCATTTGTACACCCCGGGTCCCATTTGTACACCCCGGACCCCATTTGTACACCCCGGACCCCATTTGTACACCCCGGACCCCATTTGTACACCCCGGAGCCCCGTTTGTACACCCCCGGCCCCGTTTGTACACCCCGGGCCCCATTTGTACACCCCGGGCCCCATTTGTACACCCCGGACCCCATTTGTACACCCCGGGCCCCATTTATACACCCCGGACCCCATTTGTACACCCCGGAGCCCATTTGTACACCCCGGGTCCCATTTGTACACCCCGGACCCCATTTGTACACCCCGGACCCCATTTGTACACCCCGGACCCCATTTGTACACCCCGCAGCCCCGTTTGTACACCCCGGGCCCCATTTGTACACTCCAAGCCCCATTTGTACACCCCAGGCCCCATTTGTACATCCCGGACCCCATTTCTACACCCCGAGCCCCATTTGTATACCCCGGACCCCATTTGTACACCCCGGGCCCCATTTGTACACCCCGCAGCCCCGTTTGTACACCCTGGGCCCCATTTGTACACCCCGGGGCCCGTTTGTACACCCCGGGCCCCATTTGTACACCCCGGACCCATTTGTACACCCCGGATCCCATTTGTACACCCCGGAGCCCATTTGTACACCCCGGGCCCCATTTGTACACCCCTCAGCCCCGTTTGCATACCCTGGGCCCCATTTGTACACCCCGGGGCCCGTTTGTACACCCCGGGTCCCATTTGTACACCCCGGACCCATTTTTACATCCCGGACCCATTTGTACATCCTGGCCCCCTTTTGTACGACCCGGGGGCCATTTGTACACCCCGGGCCCCATTGTACACCCCAGACCCATTTGTACACCCCGGGCCCATTTGTACATGGCCCCCTTTTGTACGACCCGGGCCCCATTTGTACACCCCGGGCCCCATTGTACACCCCAGACCCCATTTGTACACCCCGGACCCATTTGTAGATGGCCCCCTTTTGTACGACCCGGGCCCCATTTGTACACCCCGTACCCCATTTGTACACCCCGGAGCCCATTTGTACACCCCGGACCCATTTGTACATGGCCCCCTTTTGTACGACCCGGGGGCCATTTGTACATCCTGGCCCCCTTTTGTACGACCCGGGCCCCATTTTTACTACCTGGGCCCCATTTGAACACCCCGGACCCCATTTGTACACCCCGGACCCCATTTGTACACCCCGGACCCCATTTGTAAACCCCGGACCCATTTGTACATCCTGGCCCCCTTTTGTACGACCCGGACCCCATTTGTACACCCCGGACCCATTTGTACATGGCCCCCTTTTGTACGACCCGGGCCCCGTTTGTACACCCCGGGCCCCATTTGTACACCCCGGTGCCCATTTGTACACCCCAGGCCCCATTTGTACACCCCGGACCCCATTTGTACACCCCGCAGCCCCGTTTGTACACCCCGGATCCCGTTCGTACATCCTGGCCCCCATTTGTACACCCCGGGCCCCATTTGTACATCCCGGACCCATTTGTACATCCTGGCCCCCTTTTGTACGACCCGGACCCCATTTGTACTACCTGGGCCCCATTTGAACACCCCGGACCCCATTTGTACACCCCGGACCCATTTGTACACCCCGGACCCCATTTGCACACCCCGCAGCCCCGTTTGTACACCCCCGGCCCCGTTTGTACACCCTGGGCCCCATTTGTACACCCCGGGCCCCATTTGTACACCCCGGACCCCATTTGTACACCCCGGGCCCCATTTATACACCCCGGACCCCATTTGTACACCCCGGAGCCCATTTGTACACCCCGGGTCCCATTTGTACACCCCGGACCCCATTTGTACACCCCGGACCCCATTTGTACACCCCGGACCCCATTTGTACACCCCGCAGCCCCGTTTGTACACCCCGGGCCCCGTTTGTACACCCCGGGACCCATTTGTACACCCCGGGTCCCATTTGTACACCCCGGACCCCATTTGTACACCCCGGACCCCATTTGTACACCCCGGACCCCATTTGTACACCCCGCAGCCCCGTTTGTACACCCCCGGCCCCGTTTGTACACCCCGGGCCCCATTTGTACACCCCGGGCCCCATTTGTACACCCCGGACCCCATTTGTACACCCCGGGCCCCATTTATACACCCCGGACCCCATTTGTACACCCCGGAGCCCATTTGTACACCCCGGGTCCCATTTGTACACCCCGGACCCCATTTGTACACCCCGGACCCCATTTGTACACCCCGGACCCCATTTGTACACCCCGCAGCCACGTTTGTACACCCCGGGCCCCATTTGTACACTCCATGCCCCATTTGTACACCCCAGGCCCTATTTGTACACCCCGGACCCCATTTCTACACCCCGAGCCCCATTAGTATACCCCGGACCCCATTTGTACACCCCGGGCCCCATTTGTACACCCCGCAGCCCCGTTTGTACACCCTGGGCCCCATTTGTACACCCCGGGGCCCGTTTGTACACCCCGGGCCCCATTTGTACACCCCGGACCCAGTTGTACACCCCAGATCCCATTTGTACACCCCGGAGCCCATTTGTACACCCCGGGCCCCATTTGTACACCCCTCAGCCCCGTTTGCATACCCTGGGCCCCATTTGTACACCCCGGGGCCCGTTTGTACACCCCGGGCCCCATTTGTACACCCCGGACCCATTTTTACATCCCGGACCCATTTGTACATCCTGGCCCCCTTTTGTACGACCCGGGGGCCATTTGTACACCCCGGGCCCCATTGTACACCCCAGACCCATTTGTACACCCCGGGCCCATTTGTACATGGCCCCCTTTTGTACGACCCGGTCCCCATTTGTACACCCCGGGCCCCATTGTACACCCCAGACCCCATTTGTACACCCCGGACCCATTTGTAGATGGCCCCCTTTTGTACGACCCGGGCCCCATTTGTACACCCCGTACCCCATTTGTACACCCCGGAGCCCATTTGTACACCCCGGACCAATTTGTACATGGCCCCCTTTTGTACGACCCGGGGGCCATTTGTACATCCTGGCCCCCTTTTGTACGACCCGGGCCCCATTTTTACTACCTGGGCCCCATTTGAACACCCCGGACCCCATTTGTACACCCCGGACCCCATTTGTACACCCCGGACCCCATTTGTAAACCCCGGACCCATTTGTACATCCTGGCCCCCTTTTGTACGACCCGGACCCCATTTGTACTACCTGGGCCCCATTTGAACGCCCCGGACCCCATTTGTACACCCCGGACCCATTTGTACACCCCTGACCCCATTTGTAAACCACGGGCCCATTTGTACATCCTGGCCCCCTTTTGTACGACCCAGGCCCCATTTGTACGACCCCGGCCCCATTTGAACACCCCCGGCCCCATTTGAACAGCCCGGACCCCATTTGTACACCCCGGGACCCATTTGTACACCCCAGACCCCATTTGTACACCCCGGACCCATTTGTACATCCTGGCCCCCTTTTGTACGAATAGGGCCCCATTTGTACTACCTGGGCCCCATTTGAACACCCCGGGCCCCATTTGTACAATCCAGACCCATTTGAACAGCCCGGACCCCATTTGTACACCCCGGGACCCATTTGTACACCCCAGACCCCATTTGTACACCCCGGACCCATTTGAACATCCTGGCCCCCTTTTGTACGAATAGGGCCCCATTTGTACTACCTGGGCCCCATTTGAACACCCCGGGCCCCATTTGTACACCCCAGACCCATTTGGACATCCTGGCCCCCTTTTGTACGACCTGGGGGCCATTTGTACACTCCGGGCCCCATTGGTACACCCCGGACCCCATTTGTACACCCCGAGCCCCATTTCTACACCCCAAACCCCTTTTGTATACCCCAGGCCCCGTTTGTACACCCCGGACCCCGTTTGTACACCCCGGACCCCATTTGTACACCCCAGGCCCCATTTGTACACCCCCCAGCCCCGTTTGTACACCCCGGGCCCCATTTGTACACCCCATGCCCCATTTGTACACCCCAGGCCCCATTTGTACACCCCGGACCCATTTGTACATCCTGGCCCCCTTTTGTACGACCTGGGGGCCATTTGTACACCCCGGGCCCCATTGGTACACCCCGGACCCCATTGGTACACCCCGAGCACCATTTCTACACCCCGGACCCCTTTTGTACACCCAGGGCCCCGTTTGTACACCCCGGACCCCATTTGTACACCCCGGACCGCATTTGTTAGCCCCGGACCCCATTTGTACACCCCAGGCCCCATTGGTACACCCCCGAACCCCGTTTGTACACCCCGGGCCCCATTTGTACACCCCCGGCCCCGTTTGTACACCCCGGACCCATTTTTACATCCCGGACCCGTTTGTACACCCCGGAGCCCATTTGTACACCCCGGGCCCCATTTGGACACACCCCGGGACCCATTTGTACACCCCGGATCCCATTTGTACACCCCGGAGCCCATTTGTACACCCCGGGCCCCATTTGTACACCCCGGGCCCCATTTGTACGCCCCAGACCCAGTTGTACATCCTGGCCCTCAATTGTACGACCCGGACCCATTTGTACATCCTGGCCCCCTTTTGTACGACCCGGGCCCCATTTTTACTACCTGGGCCCCATTTGAACACCCCGGACCCCATTTGTACACCCCGGACCCCATTTGTACACCCCGGACCCCATTTGTAAACCCCGGACCCATTTGTACATCCTGGCCCCCTTTTGTACGACCCGGACCCCATTTGTACTACCTGGGCCCCATTTGAACACCCCGGACCCCATTTATACACCCCGGACCCATTTGTACACCCCGGACCCCATTTGTAAACCACGGGCCCATTTGTACATCCTGGCCCCCTTTTGTACGACCCAGGCCCCATTTGTACGACCCAGGCCCCATTTGAACACCGTGGACCCCATTTGAACACCCCGGACCCCATTTGTACATCCCGGGACCCATTTGTACACCCCGGACCCCATTTGTACACCCCGGACCCATTTGTACATCCTGGCCCCCTTTTGTACGAATAGGGCCCCATTTGTACTACCTGGGCCCCAGTTGAACACCCCGGGCCCCATTTGTGCACCCCGGAGCCATTTGTACATCTTGGCCCCCTTTTGTACGACCCAGGCCCCATTTGTACTACCTGGGCCCCATTTGAACACCCCGGTCCCCATTTATACACCCCGGACCCATTTGTACACCCCGGACCCCATTTGTAAACCACGGGCCCATTTGTACATCCTGGCCCCCTTTTGTACGACCCAGGCCCCATTTGTACGACCCAGGCCCCATTTGAACACCCTAGACCCCATTTGAACACCCCGGACCCCATTTGTACACCCCTGGACCCATTTGTACACCCCGGACCCCATTTGTACACCCCGGACCCATTTGTACATCCTGGCCACCTTTTGTACGAATAGGGCCCCATTTGTACGACCCAGGCCCCATTTGAACACCCCGGGCCCCATTTGTACACCCCGGAGCCATTTGTACATCCTGGCCCCCTTTTGTACGACCTGGGGGCCATTTGTACAACCCGGGCCCCATTGGTACACCCCGGACCCCATTTGTACACCCCGAGCCCCATTTCTACATCCCGGACCCCTTTTGTACACCCCAGGCCCCGTTTGTACACCCCGGACCCCGTTTGTACACCCCGGACCGCATTTGTTAGCCCCGGACCCCATTTGTACACCCCAGGCCCCATTTGTACACCCCCCAGCCCCGTTTGTACACCCCGGGCCCCATTTGTACACCCCATGCCCCATTCGTACACCCCAGGCCTCATTTGTACACCCCGTACCCATTTGTACATCCTGGCCCCCTTTTGTACGGCCTGGGGGCCATTTGTACACCCCGAGCACCATTTCTACACCCCGGACCCCTTTTGTACACCCCAGGCCCCGTTTGTACACCCCGGACCCCATTTGTACACCCCGGACCGCATTTGTTAGCCCCAGACCCCATTTGTACACCCCAGGCCCCATTTGTACACCCCTCAGCCGCGTTTGTACACCCCGGGCCCCATTTGTACACCCCATGCCCCATTTGTACACCCTAGGCCCCATTTGTACACCCCGGGCCCCATTTATACACCCCGAGCCCCATTTGTATACCCCGGACACCATTTGTACACCCCGGGCCCCATTTGTACACCCCAGGCCCCACTTGTACGACCCAGGCCCCATTTGTACACCCCGCAGCCCCGTTTGCACACCATGGGCCCCATTTGTACACCCCGGGCCCCGTTTGTACACCCCGGGCCCCATTTGTACACCCCGGACCCATTTTTACATCCCGGACCCTTTTGTACATCCTGGCCCCCTTTTGTACGACCCGGGGGCCATTTGTACACCCCGGGCCCCATTGTACCCCCATTTGTACACCCCGGACCCATTTGTACATGGCCCCCTTTTGTACGACCCGGGCCCCATTTGTACACCCCGGAGCCCATTTGTACACCCCGGGCCCCATTTGTACACCCCGGATCCCATTTGTACACCCCGGAGCCCATTTGTACACCCCGGGCCCATTTGTACATGGCCCCCTTTTGTACGACCCGGGCCCCATTTGTACACCCCGGAGCCCATTTGTACACCCCGGGCCCCATTTGTACACCCCGGATCCCATTTGTACACCCCGGACCCATTTGTACACCCCGGGCCCATTTGTACATGGCCCCCTTTTGTACGACCCGGACCCCATTTGTACAACCCGGAGCCCATTTGTACACCCCGGGCCCCATTTGTACACCCCGGGCCCCTTTTGTACACCGCAGACCCATTTGTACATCCTGGCCCTCAATTGTACGACCCGGGCCCCATTTGTACTACCGGGGCCCCATTTCAACACCCCGGACACCATTTGTACACCCCGGACCCCATTTGTACACCCCGGACCAATTTGTACACCCCGGACCCCATTTGTACACCCCGGACCCATTTGTACATACTGGCCCCCTTTTGTACGACCCGGGCCCCATTTTTACTACCTGGGCCCCATTTGAACACCCCGGAGCCCATTTGTACACCCGGGACCCCATTTGTACACCCCGGACCCCATTTGTAAACCCCGGACCCATTTGTACATCCTGGCCCCCTTTTGTACAACCCGGACCCCATTTGTACGACCCAGGCCCCATTTGAACACCTCGGACCCCATTTGAACACCCCGGACCCCATTTGTACAGCCCGGGACCCATTTGTACACCCCAGACCCCATTTGTACACCCCGGACCCATTTGTACATCCTGGCCCCCTTTTGTACGACCTTGGGGCCATTTGTACACCCCGGGCCGCATTTGTCAACCCCGGACCCCATTTGTACACCTCGGACCCAATTATACATGGCCCCCTTTTGTACGACCCGGGCCCCATTTGTACACCCCGGAGCCCATTTGTACACCCCGGAGCCATTTGTACATCCTGGCCCCCTTTTGTACGACCTGGGCGCCATTTGTACACCCCGGGCCCCATTTGTAAACCCCGGGCCCATTTGTACATCATGGCCCCCTTTTGTACGACCCAGGCCCCATTTGTACGACCCAGGCCCCATTTGAACACCCCGGACCCCATTTGTACACCCGGGGCCCCATTTGTACACCCGGGACCCCATTTGTACACCCCGGACCCATTTGTACATCCTGGCCCCCTTTTGTACGAATAGGGCCCCATTCGTACTACCTTGGCCCCATTTGAAAACCCCGGGCCCCATTTGTACACCCGGGACCCATTTGTACATCCTGGCCCCCTTTTGTACGACCTGGGGGCCATTTGTACACCCCGGGCCCCATTGGTACACCCCGGACCCCATTTGTACACCTCGGTCCCATTTATACATGGCCCCCTTTTGTACAACCCGGGCCCCATTTGTACACCCCGGAGCCCATTTGTACACCCCGGAGCCCATTTGTACACCCCGGAGCCCAATTGTACACCCCGGACCCCATGTGTACACCCCGGAGCCCATTTGTACACCCCGGGCCCGAATTTGAACACCCCGGGCCCCATTTGTACACCCCGGACCCCATTTGTACACCCCGGGGCACCATTTGTACACCCCGGACCCCATTTGTACACCCCGGACCCCATTTATACATGGCCCCCTTTTGTACGACCCGGGCCCCATTTGTACACCCCGGAGCCCATTTGTACACCCCGGACCCCGTTTGTACACCCCAGAGCCCAATTGTACATCCCGGACCCCATGTGTACACCCCGGAGCCCATTTGTACACCCCGGGCCCGAATTTGAACACCCCGGGCCCAATTTGTACACCCCGGACCCCATTTGTACACCCCGGGGCCCCATTTGTACACCCTGGACCCCATTTGTACACCCCGGGCCCCATCTGTACACCCCGGGCCCCATTTGTACACCCTGGGCCCCTTTTGTACGCCCCAGACCCATTTGTACATCCTGGCCCCCATTTGTACGACCCGGGCCCCATTTGTACTACGTGGGCCCCATTTGAACGACCCGGACCCCATTTGTACACCCCGGGCCCCATGGGTACACCCCGGGCCCCATTTGTACACCCCGGACCCCGTTTGTACACCCAGGCTCCCTTTGTACACCCTGGGCCCCAATTGTACTACCTGGGCCCCATTTGTACACCCCGGGCCCCATTTGTACACGCCGGGCCCCATTTGTACACCCCGGACCCCATTTGTACACCCCCGACCCCATTTGTACACCCAGGACCCCATTTGTACACCCCGGAGCCAATTTCTACACCCCGGGCCCCATTGGTACACCCCGGACCCCATTTGTACATCCCGGACCCCATTTGTACACCCCGGAGCCCATTTGTACAGCTCCAACCCCATTTGTACACCCCGGACCCACTTGTACACCCTGGACCCATTGGTACATCCTGGCCCCCATTTGTACGCCACGGAGCCCATTTGGACACCCTGGACCCCATTTCTACACCCCTGACCCCATTTGTACACCCCGGAGCCCATTTCTACACCCCATGCCCCATTGGTACACCCCGGACCCCATTTGTGCACCCCGGGCCCCATTTGTACACCCCGGACCCCATTTGTACACCCCGGACCCCATTTGTACACCCCGGACCCACTTGTACACCCTGGACCCATTGGTACATCCTGGCCCCCATTTGTACGCCCCGGAGCCCATTTGTACATCCTGGACCCCATTTCTACACCCCGGACCCCATTTGTACACCCCGGACCCCATTTGTACACCCCGGACCCCATTTGTACACCCAGGACCCCATTTGTACACCCCGGAGCCAATTTCTACACCCCGCAGCCCCATTGGCACACCCCGGACCCCATTTGTACAACCCGGACCCCATTTGTGCACCCCGGGCCCCATTTGCACACCCCGGAGCCCATTGGTACAGCCCCGACCCCATTTGTACGCCCCGGAGCCCATTTGTACACCCCGGACCCCATTTCTACACCCCGGACCCATTTGTACACCCTGGGCCCCATTTCTACACCCCGGACCCCATTTGTACACCCCGCAGCCCCGTTTGTACACCCCGGAGCCAATTTCTACACCCCGCAGCCCCATTGGTACACCCCGGACCCCATTTGTACACCCCGGACCCCATTTGTGCACCCCGGGCCCCATTTGTACACCCCGGAGCCCATTTGTACAGCCCCGACCCCATTTGTACACCCTGGACCCATTGGTACATCCTGGCCCCCATTTGAACAGCCCATGCCCATTTGTACACCCCGGACCCCATTTGTGCACCCCGGGCCCCATTTGTACACCCCGGAGCCCATTTGTACAGCCCCGACCCCATTTGTACACCCCGGACCCACTTGTACACCCTGGACCCATTGGTACATCCTGGCCCCCATTTGTACGCCCCGGAGCCCATTTGTACACCCTGGACCCCATTTCTACACCCCGGACCCCATTTGTACACCCCGGACCCCATTTGTACACCCAGGACCCTATTTGTACACCCCGGAGCCAATTTCTACACCCCGCAGCCCCATTGGTACACCCCGGACCCCATTTGTACACCCCGGACCCCATTTGTACACCCCGGAGCTCATTTGTACAGCCCCGACCCCATTTGTACACCCCAGACCCACTTGTACACCCTGGACCCATTGGTACATCCTGGCCCCCATTTGTACGCCCCGGAGCCCATTTGTACACCCTAGACCCCATTTCTACACCCCGGACCCATTTGTACACCCCGGACCCATTTGTACACCCTGGACCCCATTTGTACACCCAAGACCCCATTTGTACACCCCGGAGCCAATTTCTACACCCCGCAGCCCCATTGGTACACCCCGGACCCCATTTGTACACCCCGGACCCCATTTGTACACCCCGGACCCCATTTGTACAGCCCCGACCCCATTTGTACACCCCGGACCCACTTGTACACCCTGGACCCATTGGTACATCCTGGCCCCCATTTGTACGCCCCGGAGCCCATTTGTACACCCTGGACCCCGTTTCTACACCCCGGACCCATTTGTACACCCCGGATCCATTTGTACATCCCGGACCCCATTTGTACGACCCGGGCCCCATTGGTACACGCCGGGCCCCATTTGTACATCCTGGACCCCATTTGTACACCCAGGCTCCCTTTGTACACCCTGGGCCCCATTTGTACTACCTGGGCCCAATTTGTACACCCCGGAAACCATTTGTACACCCTGGACCCCATTTGTACACCCAAGACCCCATTTGTACACCCCGGAGCCAATTTCTACACCCCGCAGCCCCATTGGTACACCCCGGACCCCATTTGTACACCCCGGACCCCATTTGTACACCCCGGACCCCATTTGTACAGCCCCGACCCCATTTGTACACCCCGGACCCACTTGTACACCCTGGACCCATTGGTACATCCTGGCCCCCATTTGTACGCCCCGGAGCCCATTTGTACACCCTGGACCCCATTTCTACACCCCGGACCCCATTTGTACACCCCGGGCCCCATTTGTACACCCGAGAGCCCATTTTGAACACCCCAGACCCATTTGTACATCCTAGACCCCATTTGTACGACCCGGGCCCCATTGGTACACCCCGGGCCCCATTTGTACACCCCGGACCCCATTTGTACACCTAGGCTCCCTTTGTACACCCTGGGCCCCATTTGCAGTCCCCGGGCCCCATTTGTACACCCCGGGCCCCATTTGTACACGCCGGGCCCCATTTGTACACCCCGGACCCCATTTGTACACCCCGGACCCCATTTGTACACCCAGGACCCCATTTGTACACCCCGGAGCCAATTTCTACACCCCGGGCCCCATTGGTACACCCCAGACCCCATTTGTGCACCCCGGACCCCATTTGTACACCCCGGACCCCATTTGTACAGCCCCGACCCCATTTGTACACCCCGGACCCACTTGTACACCCTGGACCCATTGGTACATCCTGGCCCCCATTTGTACGCCCCGGAGCCCATTTGTACACCCTGGACCCCATTTCTACACCCCGGACCCATTTGTACACCCTGGGCCCCATTTGTACACCCCGGACCCCATTTGTACACCCCGGACCCCATTTGTACACCCCGGAGCCAATTTCTACACCCCGCAGCCCCATTGGTACACCCCGGACCCCATTTGTACACCCCGGACCCCATTTGTACACCCCGGAGTTCATTTATACAGCCCCGACGCCATTTGTACACCCCAGACCCACTTGTAAACCCTGGACCCATTGGTACATCCTGGCCCCCATTTGTACGCCCCGGAGCCCATTTGTACACCCTGGACCCCATTTCTACACCCCGGATCCATTTGTACACCCCGGACCCATTTGTACATCCTGGACCCCATTTGTACAACCCGGGCCCCATTTGTACACCCCGGGCCCCATTTGTACACCCCGGAGCCCATTTGTACACCCCGGGCCCCATTGGTACACCCCAGACCCCATTTGTGCACCCCGGACCCCATTTGTACACCCCGGACCCCATTTGTACAGCCCCGACCCCATTTGTACACCCCGGACCCACTTGTACACCCTGGACCCATTGGTACATCCTGGCCCCCATTTGTACGCCCCGGAGCCCATTTGTACACCCTGGACCCCATTTCTACACCCCGGACCCATTTGTACACCCTGGGCCCCATTTGTACACCCCGGACCCCATTTGTACACCCCGGACCCCATTTGTACACCCCGGAGCCAATTTCTACACCCCGCAGCCCCATTGGTACACCCCGGACCCCATTTGTACACCCCGGACCCCATTTGTACACCCCGGAGTTCATTTATACAGCCCCGACGCCATTTGTACACCCCAGACCCACTTGTAAACCCTGGACCCATTGGTACATCCTGGCCCCCATTTGTACGCCCCGGAGCCCATTTGTACACCCTGGACCCCATTTCTACACCCCGGACCGGTTGGTACACCCCGGACCCATTTGTACATCCTGGACCCCATTTGTACAACCCGGGCCCCATTTGTACACCCCGGGCCCCATTTGTACACCCCGGAGCCCATTTTGAACACCCAGACCCATTTGTACATCCTGGACCCCATTTGTACGACCCGGGCCCCATTGGTACACCCCGGGCCCCATTTGTACACCCCGGACCCCATTTGTACACCTAGGCTCCCTTTGTACACCCTGGGCCCCATTTGCAGTCCCCGGGCCCCATTTGTACACCCCGGGCCCCATTTGTACACGCCGGGCCCCATTTGTACACCCCGGACCCCATTTGTACACCCCGGACCCCATTTGTACACCCAGGACCCCATTTGTACACCCCGGAGCCAATTTCTACACCCCGGGCCCCATTGGTACACCCCAGACCCCATTTGTGCACCCCGGACCCCATTTGTACACCCCGGACCCCGTTTGTACAGCCCCGACCCCATTTGTACACCCCGGACCCACTTGTACACCCTGGACCCATTGGTACATCCTGGCCCCCATTTGTACGCCCCGGAGCCCATTTGTACACCCTGGACCCCATTTCTACACCCCGGACCCATTTGTACACCCTGGGCCCCATTTGTACACCCCGGACCCCATTTGTACACCCCGGACCCCATTTGTACACCCCGGAGCCAATTTCTACACCCCGCAGCCCCATTGGTACACCCCGGACCCCATTTGTACACCCCGGACCCCATTTGTACACCCCGGAGTTCATTTATACAGCCCCGACGCCATTTGTACACCCCAGACCCACTTGTAAACCCTGGACCCATTGGTACATCCTGGCCCCCATTTGTACGCCCCGGAGCCCATTTGTACACCCTGGACCCCATTTCTACACCCCGGATCCATTTGTACACCCCGGACCCATTTGTACATCCTGGACCCCATTTGTACAACCCGGGCCCCATTTGTACACCCCGGGCCCCATTTGTACACCCCGGAGCCCATTTGTACACCCCGGGCCCCATTGGTACACCCCAGACCCCATTTGTGCACCCCGGACCCCATTTGTACACCCCGGACCCCATTTGTACAGCCCCGACCCCATTTGTACACCCCGGACCCACTTGTACACCCTGGACCCATTGGTACATCCTGGCCCCCATTTGTACGCCCCGGTGCCCATTTGTACACCCTGGACCCCATTTCTACACCCCGGACCCATTTGTACACCCTGGGCCCCATTTGTACACCCCGGACCCCATTTGTACACCCCGGACCCCATTTGTACACCCCGGAGCCAATTTCTACACCCCGCAGCCCCATTGGTACACCCCGGACCCCATTTGTACACCCCGGACCCCATTTGTACACCCCGGAGTTCATTTATACAGCCCCGACGCCATTTGTACACCCCAGACCCACTTGTAAACCCTGGACCCATTGGTACATCCTGGCCCCCATTTGTACGCCCCGGAGCCCATTTGTACACCCTGGACCCCATTTCTACACCCCGGACCGGTTGGTACACCCCGGACCCATTTGTACATCCTGGACCCCATTTGTACAACCCGGACCCCATTTGTACACCCCGGGCCCCATTTGTACACCCCGGAGCCCATTTTGAACACCCAGACCCATTTGTACATCCTGGACCCCCTTTGTACGACCCGGGCCCCATTGGCACACCCCGGGCCCCATTTGTACATCCCGGACCCCATTTGTACACCCAGGCTCCCTTTGTACACCCTGGGCCCCATTTGCAGTCCCCGGGCCCCATTTGTACACCCCGGGCCCCTTTTGTACACCCTGGGCCCCATTTGTACACCCCGGACCCCATTTGTACACCCAGGACCCCATTTGTACACCCCGGAGCCCATTTCTACACCCCGGGCCCCATTGGTACACCCCGGACCCCATTTGTACACCCCAGGCCCCATTTGTAGTTCCCGGGCCCCATTTGTACACCCCGGGCCCCATTTGTACACCCCGGAGCCTATTTGTACACCCCGGGCACCGTTTGTACACCCCGGGCACCGTTTGTACGCCCTGGGCACCGTTTGTACGCCTTGGGCAGAGTGTGGAGCTTCAGGCTGTGCAGGCTTATTCAATCGCGAAGTAGACTTGCCCGCCTCCCGGATGCAGGCGGCCCTGCATTGCTTCCCTACCATCCTCAAGTGTCCACTCCCTTACCTTGTGCCGAGGTGTGTGCAGTGGGGCCACCTGGGGTCCTGCAGCTTCGGGCTGATGATCTCCAGTGGCATCCAGTCCTGATGCGCACACATCATGTGGGAAGGGGACCCGTCGTACTCCACGGCCCAGCCTGTGTTGTTGCGTAAATGGTGGCGCCCCCATGGCGTCGCACCAAACGCGCTGAACAGCTGGGCAGCCGCCGCAATGGAACGGTTCTGCAGCTTCGAGACGTGGATCTTGCCCTCAAACTCCAGCCCAAACGCCAGGGGTGTCGGATGCAGAAGCTGCTCAGTTGGACTCCCCGTATGCACAGCACTGGGTATTTGTGAAGCGCCGAGCGCAGCAATGACCAGGAGACAAAAAGCAGCAAATAACGCACGAAGCGACAGTGGCGCAACAAACATGAGGCAAAAAGCTGTATCATGCAGGGGGCAGCAGAGCAGTGCACGTCGCACTGTGCGCACTTTCCGGTCTCTGTAACATAACTCCTTTGTAGGAGCAGGGGGAGTTGCGGGATTTGGCGGAGTTGGGGGAGTTGGGGGAGTTGGCGGAGTTGAGGGAGTTGGGGCAGGTGGGGATTTGGGGGAGTTGGGGGAGTTGGGGCACTCAGGGCAGTTGGGGGAGTTGGGAAAATAGGTGGAGTTGTGGGATTTGGCGAAGTTGGGGGAGTTGGGGGAGTTGGGGGAGTTGAGGGAGTTGGGGGGGTTGGGGGAGTTGGGGGGGTTGGGGGAGTTGGGGGAGTTGGGGGAGTTGGCGGAGTTGAGGGAGTTGGGGCAGGTGGGGATTTGGGGGAGTTGGGGGAGTTGGGGCACTCAGGGCAGTTGGGGGAGTTGGGAAAATAGGTGGAGTTGTGGGATTTGGCGAAGTTGGGGGAGTTGGGGGAGTTGGGGGAGTTGAGGGAGTTGGGGGGGTTGGGGGAGTTGGGGGGGTTGGGGGAGTTGGGGGGGTTGGGGGAGTTGGGGGAGTTGGGCGAGTAGGGGGAGATGGGGGAGGTGGGGGGTTCGGGGGAGTTGGGGGGGTTGGGTTGGGTTGGGTCAAGGCCTCGCCTGGTCGCCTACCCACGGTCCGCGCCGCCTTCCCTGCCGGACCCGACTGGGCGGCCGTACCCGGGTGTCCGGTCACAAGGCCTACCGGACTGTTGACCGCCCCCAGACCCCGCGGTGGCGCTCGCGGGCGGGAGATGCCGCCGTGCCTGTGTGTATGTGCCCTTGTGTGTCTCGGGGGGGGGGGGGCTGTGGCACACCTGCTCGCTCCATTGTTGTTCGGCGTTGGCGCACATGGCGCGGGGAAGTGTGTGCCTGGTGCTCCAGGCCCCGGCAGGGAGGCTGGAGAGCCTGACTCTGAGCCCGCCGGGGGAGATGTGGGCCTGGGCTCGCTACCTCCACGTCACAAGGACATGCTACCCAACCACTCCACGACTGCCTAGTGGCACGGGAAGGCGGTGGTACGTGGCACGACTGGGGTCTGACCCGCACTCCTTGACTGCCTTAGGCACAGGTGGTGCTGCCTCGCGGGCTGGGTCCGGCTCCCACGGCCGAGGGCGTACCCTGGGCAGGTGGAGGGGCACCAGGGCGCAGAGTGTGCTTCCCTGCCCTGGGTGCCACCAGTGCTGGCTGCACTGGCTGCGGCGCTACAGCCCGCGTAGACGAGGGGGCCCAGAGGGCACCACACCCGAATGGCCTCTCCGTTGAGGAAGGGGGGGGGGGGGGGCAGGGGTCGACTGGTGGCTGTCTGGCCTCCAGGGGTCGCCCACAACTGCACTGGAGTGCACGGGGCTGTGCTGGCCTAGGCGTCTGTGATGAAGTTGGAGGGGCACGTGCACACCTGGAGGTTCCCTGGGCAGGCCGCTCAAGGGATACCCACAGCGCCCAAGCTGTGAGCCCTTCACAGCCTCCACTTTTTAGGCCCTGAGGGCGCCGACTCCGTGCACCCCTCCCGTCGGGGGCGCAGGCTGGGGGGGGGGGGGGTAGGGTGGTGGATGGGTCCACCTGTTCACTTGTGTGGGAGAGGAGGACCACCTGCTGGGTTACCATGTGGGTCCCAGATCCCAACATACTCGTCGCTCGGCGTCCGCTCCCTGAGGGACCTCGATCACCATGTGCCTGCAGTGAGGGTGCGAGGGCATGCTGGGGGGGGGGGGGGTGCTGGGCCTGCTTTCGGTCCGGCCCCATTTCTGTTGGGGGGGGGGGGTGGGGGCAGCAAAAGTTCTGCTCCCCTGTTTCCTGGTCCCCAGGGGGAACCAGCCCACGGCCTGCACCCTCGCTTTGTGGTGGCTGAAATTTGGGCCGACAGAGGGAGTTGGGGGGGGGGGGGTAGGGGGGTTAGGGGGAGGTGGGGAAGTTGGAGGAGTTGGAGGAGTTGGGGGAGTTGGGGGAGTTGGAGGAGTTGGGGGAGTTGGGGGAATTGGGGGAGTTGGAAGAGTTGGGGGAGTTGGGGGAGTTGGGGTAGTTGGGGGAGTTGGGGGAGTTGGGGGAGTTGCGGAAGTAGGGGCAGTTGGGGGATTTGGGGGAGTTAGGGGAATTGGGGGAGTTGGAAGAGTTGGGGGAGTTGGGGGAGTTGGGGTAGTTGGGGGAGTTGGGGGAGTTGGGGGAGTTGCGGAAGTAGGGGCAGTTGGGGGATTTGGGGGAGTTGGGGTCTTTGGGGGAGTTTTTGGGAGTTCGGGGAGCTGGGGGAGTTGAGGGAGTGGAGGTAGTTGAGGGAGTTAGGGGAGTCGGGGGAGTCGGGGGAGTTGGAGGAGTTGGGGTAGTTGGGGAAGTTGGGAGAGGTGGGGGAGTTGGGGGAGTTGGGGAAGTTGGGGAAGTTGGGGGGGTTTGGGGGGTCGGGGGAGTTGGGGGAGTTGGGGGGCTTGGAGGAGTAGGGGGAGTTGGGGGAGTTGGGGGAGTTGGGGGAGTTGGGGGAGTTGGGGGAGTTGCGGGAGTCGGGGGAGTTGGGGACCCCTGGGGTTCAGGCACAAGAAATAATGGGAGAGGGAAGGCTGTTTTGGAGGACACTTTCAGCACAATTGTTGCTGACCCAACATACTTGGGGTGCATTTGTCTACAACAAAGGAAATTATGCCCCCATCCGCGCTGGTGCTGATCGGCCATCATCACAGCGGCAGCTCCAAGTGCAATCCGTCCAATAGCCCTTAGCAGCGGCATGTGAGACCGTTGTTAGGAGAAATATCAACAAAGTCATGGCATCCCAATCCAGAAACCATGGTCTCGAAGCGAACCAGGCCCTGGGGGGATACCAGGGCGATGGACACCCAGTGCATAGCCAAGGGATCAGCAGCCCACTGACCATGTGATGCGTACCAGAAAACCCCCCGATTTGTCACAAAATGTACCAAAAAAAACCCCCGGCTAAGGTGCTGCTGGCCTGGTTCTTCTGTTGCAGTGGGTTGCTGGTACCTGTGGTACACCGTCAGGCAATTCACAGACAGTACAGGTCAGGTCGGAAAAAATGCAAAGTGCAAAGTGTCTCCATGCCCATATATGGGGGCTTTTTGGATAGTGCAAAGTGTCCCCATGCCCATATATGGGGGCCTTTTTGCCAGTGCAACAGGCACGACCGTACGCACAGAGACACACGGGCACGATCGCACAAAGCACACAGGAACAGAGAGAGAGAGAGAGAGAGAGAGAGGGAGGGAGGGAGGGAGGGAGGGTAAAGGTAAAGGTAAAGTGCTCGGGCGCTCTCCGAACTCCAGCGTATCAGTGATCCCTACCTGTCCCTCGCAGCATCCCTTCCGGCTCGCGGGGTCACCGACACCCTAGCGCCTAGGACACTGCGTTCCGATCCCACCGAGATTCGAACCGAGCACCTCTAATTCAGGTGTCACGTGCATGACCGCTGAACTACGCGACCTTCTCGGAGGCAGGGAGGGAGGGAGGGAGAGAGGGAGGGAGAGAGGGAGAAACAAAGTGCGATCGCAAATGACAGACACACACAGGCACGATAACAAGAGGCACACGACCACGCATGCAGCACCAGGTACCTGGGTGGTCCCAAGCCATATTGAGGCACCAATGTGCCGGGATTGTCTGTATCCCGGACGCAGCCACGATCGTGCGTGACAGGGACACAGACAAACTGGAAACCACAATACACAAAACACTGGAAACTGAAACCCAAGCACAAGACAGTTTGGAATAGTCCTTGTGTTGGGGTTCCATTCTCGAGTTCCGCCTGTGTTGTGGGTTTCATTTTCGTGTCGCACTTGTGTTTGGTTTTCAGTATGGAGTGGCCCTTGTGTTTGGTTGGTTTGTGTGGTTGGTATGCTGGATCACAGAGGACAAAGCACCAAGACAATTCAACAATTCACCTCTGGCAGACAAACGAGTCAGAGTGTTGCTGGCGACATCATCGCCTGCAAGAGTATCAAAGCAGTACTCGCCCATAGCGCCACAGGCCTTAGTAAGCGCTCTCCAAAAGGACCCCGCCGGGCCTATGGGACACAACCCTACGCGGACTCACACCGGCGATCAAAATACGCGAAGCAGATTAAATGCAGATCTCAGCCCCAAAAATTATAAACACCCGGCAGAAGTATACAGCATGAATCTCCAACCTGAATCCAATATAACACCAAGCCCCACCATCACCGACGAAACACAGTGAAGAGGCGGGCGTGGGGGCGGGTGGCGGGGACACAATAAATTTTCAACAAATCTGTACACAAACAGTAGAAGTGATCCCCTGTTCGTAAACGAAAAGGGGACAAGACAAACAGGGGATCACAGAGGACAAAGCACCAAGACAATTCAACAATTCACCTCTGGTACCCCTCATCCTTGATCCCAACCAGCCGCCATACAGCCTCACCACACTGAAACCGGTAACCTGCACAAATCTACAGCGGGGACAGTGCCAGGCGCCTGCAGCCAAACAGCCACGGCGCCGGCGCCAGCCTCCGCGTGTAATGTCTGCGCACGACGGTCCCAATCCTCTAGTCCTCACACACCGGTACCATCCCATGGGTCAGAAACACTGCACGGTCTCTGTGCACCGAGACACAGCTTACTGGGACCCATGAAAAGCGCATATCCAGAATGGCGGTCGCTCACAACGCGTGGAACATGAAGCACACTCGCCTAACCAACACCTGCTTCCCTTGGACCCATATATAGGGCAGACGCTGGCCCCCAGTCTTCGTGTTCGACGAGAGACTCAGGAACAACCTACTACCCCCAACCCTCACGATCCAACGATGGC
This sequence comes from Eutreptiella sp. 'Long Island Sound 2002', assembly GCA_964036045.1. Lineage (NCBI taxonomy): Eukaryota > Euglenozoa > Euglenophyceae > Eutreptiales > Eutreptiaceae > Eutreptiella > Eutreptiella sp. 'Long Island Sound 2002'. Next base: position 31,413,803 of record OZ038382.1, read on the forward strand.
GGCACAAATGATCCCCGCCCGCGCCTTTAACATTCACATCACCAGACGGAGTCGTCTCTTGCTCCGCAATCCCGCGCAAACGGTTCGCTAGGTCGAGTGCTGCCAGCTTCAGAACGCCCGGAGCATCATCCTTCGTGCAAGGCCGCAAGAAGACGAGCCTTGCAGCCAGACCCAGCCAGATCCGCCTCACCGGCCACCACTCCAGGCGCTTCTCCAGCACAGCTCTGAGGTGTTGTCGCGCACGGTCCCGTCTGCGCTGCAGCGCCGCCGCCGACCGGCGATGACAAAATCCTCCGCGCCGGCGGCGGTGGCGCTTCCCTCGTCCAGGCATGGCACAAGTGCTGAACATCGCGAACGCGCGAAACATGTGATTTCACGAAACCAAGCAAGTACACCTCACAGGACCAACCCACCCACCTGCAGCACCTCCTGGGGGTTCGCCAACAACACCCGCCAGAGTTGAAATGCACGGCTACACGCCCGCTGCATACTAGATTGGTAATTAGAATCCAACCTACTCGGCGGGTCAGCCGGTTGCAACGCGCCAGGCACCAACCTGACCTCCACAACTAACCCGGTCTGCAGTAGTCTCAAAACCAATGCCCTCAGCAACTTCTGCTGCCTTGACAACCACGTAGAGGCCCGCAGGGACAAAAACTGGCAAGCGGACACTTGCGAATCCGTGACCAACACCACATAACCCCAACCCAGCCGAACTGCCAACCTCACCAACCACACCAAGACCCAAAGCTCCGCGCTTTGCTGAGTGTGACGTGCAGGGGGAATAACTTGGGAACGGACACCCGACAACCGCGGGACGAATGCCCCCCCCCTATACCTAATGGCGTCCAAAGCAGCGTCCCCGAACATCACACAATGGCGAACGGCCCACAAATCGGGCGTGGCAGATAGCGCACAAAATACTGCAAGTCGTGCCGGCGTTGGCGGCTCCCAAGTTTCCATACACCGTACGATGGCAGTACACAGTCCATGTAAAACCTTCAGTGGCGTAGGTCGTTCAAACCCCCCCCCCCACCGGTCACAACAATAGCTCCCAGCAAGCAGCGGACCCCCCCCCAAACGGGGCCTAAAGTGCCAATGGATGAAGCCCAATGCTTTGGAGAGCAACCGGGAAGAAGGTCTCGACCGCGTGGCTAACCTGAGCCAAATATTGAACATCTGGAGGAAAGCCTGTGGGTGTGAACGGATCGTGCGCACTCCCAAATTAATGTACTTCCCTAGGAAAAACATTTCCGTAACCGGGTCCAGTGTACTCTTGCCCGACACAATAAACCCTGCCTCCTCCAAAGCCCGGACCACGCGCGCAGTGACAACACGCAACCGCACAGGATCCGGCCCCAAGATCAAAAAATCATCCAGGTAGTGGAACAGGATGTACCCCTCCGGGACCAGGGGACGCACTATCCTCCCCAACGCCGTCTGACAGAACAGCGGGGAGTGCTTCCAACCAAATGGCATCCGCGACATACAAAACACCCTCTCCACCCCCTCCCAACGCATCCGGAACCGAAAGGCCCTCTCGTGCCGTCTAGGCAACTTAAAACTCCAAAAAGCATTTTTGAGATCCACGTGCGTACAAAACAACGGCCTATCGGCCGGCCATTCCGCCAACCTCTGGGAGATTTGTTCCCAACCATCCAGCGAAAAAGACAACGGCTTATGCAAGCTCTCATTAAACTCAACTAAATTAAAAATGAGGGACACCTTCTCCGTGGATTTCGGGATCACAAACGGCCAGCAAGTCGCCCCCATGGGGCAACTTTCATCCATGATGGAAACAACTGCCTCACACAGCAACCACTTAACCATGGGCAGCACCAAAGCCTCCCTAGTAGATGAGCGACTTTCTCTCTCCAAATGAAAATCCGACACAGATGCTTCGAAATCGTGGGGCGCCAACTCACACCACAGATCGTCGGAAATTGTGTAGTTGCCCACTGCTCCCAAACCCCTCTCCACCAATTGTGGGTCAACTTTTCCCACCTGTGGCACCGGGGACGTAGAAAGGTGCAAAAGAGCCTGCCAGGACTCGGCTGTAAATTCCGACAAAGCGCTAAAAGTTATATCCGGTGCGGACCGTAAACGAAAATCCTCACACGTAATGAACAAACGCAGCACAAACAAATGGAGTCGCCGCATGAGCAACACAACCCCACAAGACAATGCCCGGTGAAGCCAGGGCAAGAAGGAAAAGAACGCCTACAAAAAGTGAACAAATAACGGAACTGGTTCCGAACGCACATACAAAAGGTCTGCCCTGGTCAGAGGGCGGTATGCACATGCACATGCTTTAGTATACACACACATGTGGGTATTTTTTGTGTATGATGCCTCACCAATTTCTCCCCATCCCTTTCGTGGTGTTGCCAAAAACGGTTAGTGCCATTTTCTGATAGGAGCAGACAATGCACCGTGCAAGCACTTGCTATGAATTTGGGAGCTTAAAAAATGATCCCACAGGGGCATGCACATAGCTCAGCACCCTATCCCTCCCCCTGGCCGCATCACTACGCTCCGATACAGTAGCAGGGGACATCTCTGATTGGCCCACTGTTCATTTACAGGTGTCTGCATCGGCAACTTAATCAATGATCTTGTGATCAAAACTCAAAACTCAAAATCCACTGCGTCGTCAGGCGGCAACACACGGGCAGAATTGTGTTTCCAAGGGCCCCAGCAATGCAGAACAAGAGCAGAGGAAAATACAAAAACAGCCACTTACACCGGTGTATTCTGCAGCAGAGTAGCAAACGAAAATAGAAAGGGGCAGATGCAGGCATGGGCTTCTCTATTGTTCACTGGAGTTTTGGGATCATCCACGCACATTCATCACACATATGTTGGTTAGTGACACTGACATACAGATACATACAGCAACCCCTCAGGTCCATTCACCAGAGATATGTGTGCCCATCTGCTGCACCATCTTTTCGGGGAGAAAAACATACCATGCCACGCACTGTAGTCATTCATCTGCAGTGTTATTGTACAACCGTATTTCACCCCATTTGTTTAAACTTTTCCGTAAGTTGCCTGTCCACCACTGTTTTGGCATGTTGTTTTTATTCAAGACATTTACCACGCGTTGCACATTGATTTGCTTTGTTTCCGGTGTGATCCAGTAGTGCAGACATTTTTTTACCACTGATGGGATCCAGGACTGTAGCATGCTCTGGGCATTTGGTGCAGTCGCGTTCAACATCTTTTTCCGCTGTGGTGGAGAAGATCCTTGCATTGGCTGTTCGGCGTAATCTGGCAGTGAAAGGGGGGTTGGTCCACCTCGGGAGTCGAGCTCACACTCCAGGAAAGTGAGTTTCTGGCCTTGTTGTTCAATGGTGATTTCCATATCGGTCATTTTGGCAAAACCCTGCTGGATTTTTGTCGTCCACAGGTCAACACAAAAATTCTCATCCATTGGTTTGGGCAAAATGAGAAAATTATCTCTGTAGCGCAGCCACATCAGTTGTTTCAGCTCTTCGGGTAAGTCACCCCTCAGCTCCCGGTAGATTAAAACCAACGAGGCAGCTTGTGCGGATGTGGAACCCCCAATGGGGATCCCCGTATTTTGTGACATGACTGAGGACAGGGACACGAAGACATCGTTGACATTCAACTCGAAGAGCATGTAATGTACAATGTCATGGAAGGTAAACTGGTAGAAAAAATCTCGTGATCCATGGGCTGTGTTATCCATTCACCTGTTCCCATCCTTTGCCAAGTAAAACTCCACGGGCCCCTTAGTCTTCTTTTTTTCTTTGAAATTGTCGTGTATCCACACCAGTGCTGGTACGATGTCTGTTTTAGGAATTTCTGGAAACATCTCTTTCACATCCATCTCTGTCCAAAAAGGCATACCTGCTCCTGCGGGCTGAGAGGTATTCACCTGTGACAACCATTTTTTCACAGTGTGTACCATGTGGGGCATGGCAATGAGCTCACGGGACCCCAGTACGTCCACTGCCGTTTTCCACAGCAGGGTTAGAGCACGGCCCATGAGTTTGCATAGTTTCTGAAAAGGATGGCAAGCATAGGTCAAAACCTCTCTCATTTTGATACCCGGCGGCGAGGCACTTTCCTGACTTTTATACTTCAGCAGTAGTTGACAATTGGGTGCAGGTAATGCCTTGACACGCTGCGTGCCCCTGTGGTCGCACGAGGTGTTGCGGTGTACGTGGGGTATGACATACTCAGATAGGTCCCGTAGGACTACAGGCCCTGAGATCGCGACGTCCTGCGTCGCGGGTCCGGCATATACAGGCGGGTGGGTACATACAGTGGGGTTAGGCAACAAAGGCGCAAAGAGTGGTTCAATCAAGGGCGGGGTATCACCAGAATTGCGCAGCCGATATGGTCCCTTCAATCCCTTGGTAAAACCTCGGTTGGATTTGGGGGTCGGACACCGTGCGGGGGGCATGGTATTGGCAACATATCGCTTGAGCTTGGTATCACACTCGTTAAGAGCTTGTCGCCATGTGTCCACGAACTCCCTTGACATGTGGTATTTTTCTGGTACACCTTCCCGAGCATATTCCACCCTTTCCCTGAGACGCGCACATAGGTCTGGCTGTAGCCGTGTATCATCACGGGTCTCAGTGTCACTAGGGAGGAAGGATTTTGCTCCCGAAACTATGTAGCGGAAGGCTTGCTCCGAGGCGTCAGCGGGTGTGGGCGTGCGCAGCAGCTCAGAGAAACGTTTTGGTGGTTGGAAGAAAGCTTTTTTGAATCTGGGGTACCAAAAATTCTTGCACCCAGCCCACAGGGCGGATGTGCCCTTGTCAAACCAGCCCGTTACCCATGACGATGGAAGCTGTCTCAATTGTTTTTTCACATGGGAGAGGTGATGGGTTCGGGGCGTGTTGGTGAGCCGGTCACCATAGAAACTCTGAATCGCTGCCATGACTGACAGGGAGAGGTGGTCTTTGTTACCCAGGATAGGCAAGTCCCGCAGGGAACGACGCAGACCAGAATGAACCCTATCCCTAATATGGTGCCACTGGGGAAGCAGAGTGTTTTTTGGGTTTTGGGTCGGTGCCTGGGGATCTGTACCCTGTGAGTACCGTGGCAACCACTCAAAGTCTCGTGTAACGCAATGCCCATCCACAGTTGGTATCCCATATTTTTCAGCAAGGTGTGCATAGTCATAGGGCTCAGGAGCATCACATCCCTTTAGCACGTCATCAACGGGGATGCGCAATTGAAAGGACTTACACAAGTCCCCAACAGTGGGGGTCTTTTGACGTACACGCACAATGCAGCTAACCAGATAATCCTTCAGAGCCGCTGGGGCCTTCGGTTCACGTGCGATTTCCCCAGATATTATGCCATGCAATGTTCGTTTCCTTCTCAGATGCTGCAAGCACTGCAGCACTCCTTCTCAGCTGCTGCAAGTATTGCAGCTCTCCTTCGCTACCACACGGTAGCAGTCCTGGAGCTCCAGCTGCTGCACTGCAGCTTGACACAGTCAGCCCCCATCCCGTTACCAATCCAAGGAGTATGGGGGGGTGCTGCCTCCCACAGCCGCCGCACGGCGGGTCCCAGGGCCGCAGAGCTGTCCATGGCCGACCGGCGTCACAGTTGCGGGTCTCCCAGGCTCAGGCTGACCACACAGCCTGCCAAAAAAAAACTCACGCTGGGCACCCAGCCATGGGGACTGAAAACGGGCCATGTCGATTCATGGCCATGAGGCAGGGGGGATGGGCCCCTGGTCTCACCGGACGTTATTTCAGTCTGCCGCCGCCCATTTTCCCCACCCCTTGCCGAAGCCGCCGCACGGCGGGACGGTCCTTTGCATGGTAGCCGCACGGCCCATGAGAGAAGCCACTGAGTCAGGTGGCTGTTTTTGCATCCCAAGTGCCCCGGCCCCACGGCCCTTGGGTAACGTCCGCTGTCATGTGTGAAGTGTGTTATTGCGGCGTTGTTGAACTAAGGCAGAAAATATATTAGTTTCAAAGTGCCCCGTCCATCATAGGCACCTTCACCAAAAACTGCCGCCGGATAACCACTCCCGTATCCCTCTTTATGTGTTTTCTTGCCTTCACGAATACCTGGCTAGCCAGCCCTGAGTCAGAAAAACTTTTTTGATTCATAAACAAGTCGCAGTTTCTCAGCCAACGTGAGGGAGCTGTGCATGCAGTCAATAAAACTTTTTGCCCTGGCAGTTACGGTATCTTTTTCCGACATGGTTTTTTGGTCTCAGACAGAAAACTTTTTGTCTTCAAGAGCCAGTGCCATTTGGGGAGTCGTATGTCCGGGATTGCCCTGTTCAGCAGTCTGGATCTCCCAAAGCGGTGCATCCAGAACACCTCCCTGGTATTCGCATACCATGGCTGGACCTGCTCCAGTGGTGTCATGACCACTTTTTCAAAACCGTGCTTATTGATCCAGTCATATAAAGGTACCGCTGCCCTTGTACCTTGGTGCAGCAGGGCCCAGTCCCTTGCCTGGATGATGTGCTCGCGGCCCCGATCAAAGACGCTTCTGCACACCCCACGCGCTCCTGTCTTGCCAATATACACTTTATTACACCCCGGGATCCACAGGGCGTAGATCCAAGACCCCACCTCACTGACCGTGTGGTCCGTCATTCGCCACATGTGGATGAGTCTACGCAGTTTGCAGTTAGACCACTGGATGGATCTGTTAACCGTGTCCCATGAGCGCGGGATTGTCGACCAATCAAACCTGGTATTCATGCGACGGGTCTTAAAATTCCATTTCGCCCGCAGGCCCTGCGCCCTGACCTGGTTTTCAGTTTTTACCACATATTGGAAATACTTGGAGAGGAAGTGCGGGTACATGGATACTTGCACCACAGGTGGGGGGAGCAGGTGTACAACCGCCCCGTGTTGCGGCATCAAGCCACCATATAGCTTCACGAAGTCATGGGGGCACACACTTAGGGTTGACAGTTTTTCATGGGAGTCGACTATCCACCACCATTGACCTGTTGTTTCGTCACAGAGAGTGCTGTGGGGCCAATGGGGATACATCTTCTTGAATTGGACCTGAGAGGCGATTAAAACCGCCATACCTCTGGCTCTCTTTTCCTCTATTATGCAGCGGGCGGTTGACACTATGGAAACCAAGACAAGTGCTGCTTTTATACCAGCCCAAAGTTCAAAGGGGAGAGAGGTGAATGTAGGAAGTCTATGACATTTGAACAATCCCAGCAGGCATATGGGTAGTTTCCCTGTCTGTACTGTGTCAGCCTGGGATACACGCAGTATGTCTGTGGTTCCTGGGGGGGGGGGGTCAGTGAAAGGCTTTATGTCTTCGGTTGGTGCTTCCGACACGTTGGTCTGAGGGCCCAGCGGCGAGCCCTCCCAGCAGACAGTTCAACCGAACACTCTATTTAGCGTCGTCCACAGGGATAACGAGAGGGGGAGAGCTCTATGCACAGATGCGATGATCCCCGACAGAAAAACCTATAAGTCCTGAAAGAACGAGAATATGGTAGTCTCATTGACGTCGGTCCACGTGTGTAGCCTGTTAGACATGGCCCATTGACACCAAACGTCCGCCAGGAGTTGCTGTTTTTGTAGTGCCCGCCACAGTACTACCACTGTGGGGTGTTCTTCGGCCCAAAATTCCGGAATGGGGAAGTGTGTTTTAAATTTGTGTACAACATACCGGTATGTTTCATGTACAAGCAGTTCGTCGCTTGTCACAGCTCTCTTCATATCCAGGATAAAGCATTTTTCCGCCAGCTGTACAGCCCTTAGCTTTGTCAAGGCTGTATCTATAGTTGCCTGGGCCGTGGGTGTTATGTTACAAATTTTCTTGACGCAGTTGGCAGTGCGCACGGTGGATATGTATGTAGGCGGGTCCCCCGGCAGCATGCCGTATGGTTTATGCGATTCGTGTACTTCTGCGACGGAGAAGATGGTCTCAATGGCATTAGAGAGCACTCTGCAGACTGGGGAGGATAGTGCATCCCCTTGCCTCTGGTTTCTCGGTGACACCCGACGGTAGTATGTCTCGTACAAGGCGCCCAGCGCAGCCCACCAGGGTAGGCCTATCTCCGTCCGCGATCTTCATGAGGTGGTATCCATCTCCGATCCCATGGCCTTGGTCACCTCGGTGTCTTGGATGATGAGTATGGCATTTAGGCCGTCCATTGCTTTAGATGCATCAGCCACATCCCCAAAGACCCATATCGGGTGTGTCTCGACGGTTTCGTCCTCACATGGCCCATCCAGGAGCTTGATAGTAGAGGAGATCGGGGCATACTCCTCCACCAGGCATTGTGAGATCACATACCGTGCTTCGTCCTCATCCGGCTGGACGACATAATATTGCTTTAGCTTGTTCAACTTAGGAAGTTGGCCGCGTCGTAGGATGGCCTTGGCCTTCTTATCCAATAGGCCGCAGTCCTGCCATTGGGTGGACTGTTTTAGGTTGTCTACCGCGTGTTTCTGCACGAGGTGTGCGACGTTGGTGGTGATCCCGTTCACCGCTTTGGAATTTTCTGTGATCCTCTCATCGAGTTGGTCAAGCAGCGCGTTCGTCGCAGCCAGGCGCTGCGCTTGGGCCCGCTGCTCCCGCTCTACGGCAAGGATCTTGGGATCTGTCGCAGATGCTTCCCCAGACTCCTCTCTCTTGCGTTTGAGTGTCGACGGACGCTCTCCTTTGCTCCCGTCCCCTCCATCCGTGGAGTGCGACGGAGGTGTGGCTGGCGGCGGCGGCGGCTCTCGGAGCCTTGGGCCTTCGATCTCGGATGGTAGGGTAGACCCGTCGTCAGACCGCAGGATAAACTCCTTTAGCAGCAGCGCTGCTACATTTGCGTCCGCTTCGTTGTCAAAGAGCAACACCAGAAATCCTTCGAAAGGCTCGGGGCATTCTATTTCCTTTAATCCTCTGAGTGCTTGTAGGCGGGCAGTATACGTATGCATATCGGGCTTGGAGTTTAGCTTGCCCCACCGCACTTCCCATGGTTGCGCTGCAATAGGGGAGAACTCCGGTTGCGGTATCCCCACCACAGGGATCACTTGATGTTGGGGTGTCTGTGGTTCCCCTTCAGACGTCACCGAGCCGTCGCTGGTGGTCGTCGTAGGCGATGGCGTCGTCATAGGTGATGCACCCAGTGGTGTCGCCTGCTCAGCTAGCATTTGTACAACTTGTCGACCATCGGGGGTCGTCATGGTCACTGGCACCGTAGCTGGAGCAACTACGCACCTTGGTGGGGTCATAGACATAGATCCCCACTGCTGCATCATCTGGGGCCCTGGAGATCTCATCTGCATACCCGCCATTGACAGCATGTTTTGGGGGAAACCGGGACTCATCATGTTGGTCTGGTTATAGCGCTGAGCACGACGTTCACTAGGCAGTATAGACACCGCATTATGAAAGCCACCATCAATCAGCATTTGATTAACCCTGCGCTGTCGGTCGTCCGCCTCCGCATTTCGCGCTATTCGTGGCGCCTTCTTGTTTGCGATTTTTACATCTTGCGGAAACGGGCAGTAATTTGTACGATGGCCATACTGGTCACAATTATCACAAGGAAAGTTGAATTTTCCCCCGCCAGCACCGCGATTTTGCATATTTGGTTGCTGCTGCATACTCATATTGTTCACAGGGGCTTGATTACAAGCGTTAGCTCCTTGCTATCCATGAGGTTGCTGAATAAGACTGTAGTTCCCATGCGGTCCCATTTGGTAGTGCTGAGGTTGTGGCATCATAGCCGGCACATTCATTCCAAACTGCACCTGGTTTCCCATAAGGCTTTGAGGCTGGCCCATCGCTGCAGGTTGGCCCATGGTCACGTCAACCATCGCCTGTTGCTGCTGACCAAGCGACATGCCCATCAGCTGCTGGGCTGGTACTTGTAGCTGCATTGGGTTCACCATTTGTTGTTGCCCCATCTGGTGACATTGCTGGCTAGCATCCGTAGTCGGATTTGCTCCCGCCATGGCCATTGTCATGTGTCCTGCATTTCCCGCCGGACCATTTTGTTGCCCATTTGGCATCATACCGGGTATCATCATCGTCGTATCAACGGTCTGGTTATTTGGGGCATCATGAGTACCTTGTGTTGTCGTACTATTCATTGTCGGCTGATACGGTGACAGAGTAGATGGTTGATTGGCACATGGGAGAGGTACGCAAGGAGCTTAGTGTAACACCTTGGTGGTCGTAACTTAATCAATGATCTTGTGATCAAAACTCAAAACTCAAAATCCACTGCGTCGTCAGGCGGCAACACACGGGCAGAATTGTGTTTCCAAGGGCCCCAGCAATGCAGAACAAGAGCAGAGGAAAATACAAAAACAGCCACTTACACCGGTGTATTCTGCAGCAGAGAGGCAAACAAAAATAGAAAGGGGCACATGCAGGCATGGGCTTCTCTATTGTTCACTGGAGTTTTGGGATCATCCACGCACATTCATCACACATATGTTGGTTAGTGACACTGACATACAGATACATGCAGCAACCCCTCAGGTCCATTCACCAGAGATATGTGTGCCCATCTGCTGCACCATCTTTTCAGGGAGAAGAAAAACATACCATGCCACGCACTGTAGTCATTCATCTGCAGTGTTATTGTACAACCGTATTTCACCCCATTTGTTTAAACTTTTCCGTAAGTTGCCTGTCCACCACTGTTTTGGCATGTTGTTTTTATTCAAGAGATTTACCACGCGTTGCACATTGATTTGCTTTGTTTCCGGTGTGATCCAGTAGTGCAGACATTTTTTTACCACTGATGGGATCCAGGACTGTAGCATGCTCTGGGCATTTGGTGCAGTCGCGCGGAGCATCTTTTTCCACTGTGGTGGAGAAGATCCTTGCATTGGCTGTTCGGCGTAATCTGGCAGTGAAAGGGGGGTTGGTCCACCTCGGGGGTCGAGCTCACACTCCAGGAAAGTGAGTTTCTGGCCTTGTTGTTCAATGGTGATTTCCATATCAGTCATTTTTGCAAAACCTTGCTGGATTTTTGTTGTCCACAGGTCAACACAAAAATTCTCATCCATTGGTTTGGGCAAAATGAGAAAACTATCTCTGTAGCGCTGCCACATCAGTTGTTTCAGCTCTTCGGGTAAGTCACCCCTCAGCTCCCGGTAGATTAAAACCAACGAGGCAGCTTGTGCGGATGTGGAACCCCCAATGGGGATCCCCGTATTTTGTGACATGGCTGAGGACAGGGACACGAAGACATCGTTGACATTCAACTCGAAGAGCATGTAATGTACAATGTCATGGAAGGAAGACTTGTAGAAAAAATCTCGTGATCCATGGGCTGTGTTATCCATTCACCTGTTCCCATCCTTTGCCAAGTAAAACTCCACGGGCCCCTTAGTCTTCTTTTTTTCTTTGAACTTGTCGTGTATCCACACCAGTGCTGGTATGATGTCTCATTTTGGAATTTCTGGAAACATCTCTTTCACATCCATCTCTGTCCAAAAAGGCATACCTGCTCCTGCGGGCTGAGAGGTATTCACCTGTGACAACCATTTTTTCACAGTGTGTACCATGTGGGGCATGGCAATGAGCTCACGGGACCCCAGTACGTCCACTGCCGTTTTCCACAGCAGGGTTAGAGCACGGCCCATGAGTTTGCATAGTTTCTGAAAAGGATGGCAAGCATAGGTCAGAACCTCTCTAATTTTGATACCCGGCGGCGCGGCACTTTCCTGACTTTTATACTTCAGCAGTAGTTGACAATTGGGTGCAGGTAATGCCTTGACACGCTGCGTGCCCCTGTGGTCGCACGAGGTGTTGCGGTGTACATGGGGTATGACATACTCAGATAGGTCCCGTAGGACTACAGGCCCGGAGATCGCGACGTCCTGCGTCGCGGGTCCGGCATATACAGGCGGGTGGGTACATACAGTGGGGTTAGGCAACAAAGGCGCAAAGAGTGGTTCAATCAAGGGCGGGGTATCACCAGAATTGCGCAGCCGATATGGTCCCTTCAATCCCTTGGTAAAACCTCGGTTGGATTTGGGGGTCGGACACCGTGCGGGGGGCATGGTATTGGCAACATATCGCTTGAGCTTGGTATCACACTCGTTAAGAGCTTGTCGCCATGTGTCCACGAACTCCCTTGACATGTGGTATTTTTCTGGTACACCTTCCCGAGCATTTTCCACCCTTTCCCTGAGACGCGCACATAGGTCTGGTTGTAGCCGTGTATCATCAGGGGTCCCGGTGTCACTAGGGAGGAAGGATTTTGCTCCCGAAACTATGTAGCGGAAGGCTTGCTCCGAGGCGTCAGCGGGTGTGGGCGTGCGCAGCAGCTCAGAGAAACGTTTTGGTGGTTGGAAGAAAGCTTTTTTGAATCTGGGGTACCAAAAATTCTTGCACCCAGCGCACAGGGCGGATGTGCCCTTGTCCAACCATCCCGTTACCCATGACGATGGAAGTTGTCTCAATTGTTTTTTCACATGGGAGAGGTGATGGGTTCGGGGCGTGTTGGTGAGCAGGTCACCATAGAAACTCTGAATCGCTGCCATGACTGACAGGGAGAGGTGGTCTTTGTTACCCAGGATAGGCAAGTCCCGCAGGGAACGACGCAGACCAGAATGAACCCTATCCCTATTATGGTGCCACTGGGGAAGCAGGGCGTTTTTTAGGTTTTGGGTCGGTGCCTGGGGATTTGTACCCTGTGAGTACCGTGGCAACCACTCAAAGTCTCGTGTAACGCAATGCCCATCCCCAGTTGGTATCCCATATTTCTCAGCAAGGTGTGCACAGTCATAGGGCTCAGGAGCATCACATCCCTTGAGCACGTCATCAATGGGGATGCGCAATTGAAAGGACTTACACAAGTCCCCAACAGTGGGGGTCTCACAAGTCCCCAACAGTGGGGGTCTTTTGACGTACAAGCACAATGCAGCTAACCACATAATCCTTCAGAACCGCTGGGGCCTTCGGGTCACGTGCGATTTCCCCGGATATTATGCCATGCAATGTTCGTTTCAGTGCCCCGTCCATTGCTGGGACACCAGGCGCACGCATACACACAGTCACTCGTACCCACGCGTTGCACCAACACACGCTGGGTCGTCTTGTGCATACATACACTTCATGTCTGCACGGCTTCACGGAACTCCTTACCTTCGTTAAACCATCTGTAACGGGATGCAGTCCACGAGTTTCGGCTCCTGGAGGAACCCCTTCACTGAATTCTTCCACCAGTCTGGGGGGTATCTGTGCCATCCTGCCCCCCAGACCAGTGATCTCACATTCATCCTGAACCCTTCCAAATTACAACAATAGAGGAGGCTCTTGTGCAACAGTGAGGGGAAAGTGGACGTCACGACTTGCTTGGCGTTGGGGGAGGATACAGGCAGCCACCTCTGCCATTCAAAGTCGTGTCTCAGTGGCTCCTGTAGGTTAGGAACAATACCTTTTCGTCTCAGGAATACGTCCTCACCTGGCACAAATTCGCACTCGCACAGCTGTGCAATGTCACCGTGGTCCTCCCATTTTAGGCCTATCTGGTACATACACTTAAGGAAGCATTCAAGGGCTTTGAAAAGCCTCGGCTTTATCGCCTCCGGCACATGAATCGCCGCCATGGGCACATTGTCTTTGAACCGCGCAAGCAACACACAGGGAATGGGTGTGGGCGTGTGATGGTTAGGACAATGAATTTCATGGATGACAAAATCAGCCAGTGTGAACCAACTGAAGAAATTTGTCAGGAGCCGCTTATCCCTCCTTGGGGAGAACCTCAGGATTTACTCAGTGCGCCCCAGCGCAGCCCCATCCCACGGTGTGGAATATACAAACGGAATCACCCACCCATCGATTTGCACCCATGCCACGAGTTGCTCGCTGAGGGCCCAGAAACCAGAGGCTGGGCAAGTGTGGCCATGTAGCAGGGACCTGTCTGGCGCCTGCTGCCTGATTCTGTGCGCCCAGATCCCAGTGAAACGGACAAAGTCTCCCTGTCCACTCAGTGGAGTAAACTGTCCCGGGCCTAGTACAACGCACACTGCACCTACTGCTGCTGCGTCAAGTGCCTCCTGCCACTCCTGCTGAAAAGTTTCTGCCTGTTCTGAGAGAGACATGTGTTCACGCCACATTGCCCAAAGCTCGGACTTTGGCGCTGACAGGCCCTAGGCAACTCAAGAATGGTCTTGCTCTCAAAAGCAGCCCAATCGCGAAGTTCACCGCCAACACCAAGGCCATAGCCCAAAGACATGCCCGTCACAATTTGGCGTAGCTTATCGGCCGCCTTCTCCCAAGTAAAACCGTCTTCAAGAGGTACGGCACCGGCGGATAGGCAGCGCGAAAAAACAAAAGAAGGCGGGGGGGGTTGCGGCAAACACGGGTCGTGGAAGTACGTTTCGCACACCACACATTGGCTCCATGTACATGGTTTACATGGAGCCTTTTCCACACCACACACACATTCAATCCAGTGAGTGGTTACGGTGGGTGCAACACTGTGTGTCCCCGTGCTTCTCGGTCCTCAAGGACCTTGCCGATACTAAAAAGCAAAGGGCAAAAGCATACCGAACGGAGCCGTAGTTTGATCGTTAATACTTGCCAATCGCTCCGACCGGCAATTTTGACGGCACCAACACAACGAAGCAACACGGGAGGGACAAAAGGCCCTAATCGGTAAACTACATGTAACTGCTAAGATCTGTTCACATAGACACGTACGTGTTGAAATCTCAACACGTACGCGTTGGCTTTCTCTTTGTTGGAAATTTGTCATTTTTCATGGAAAATTCATGTGTGGGGTATCACCTTACCCAACCCAACCCCTCTTTGCACTCCCCCTGTACCACTGGGTGCCACTGCAAACATTGCCGACCGTAGGTCGCCTTCTCCCTCGACAGAGTGTCCCAAAAACCATACTGAATTTCCCAAAAACTTGCTTTCAGATTGTCCTTTGACACGTGCGTGTTGGAAGTGCAACGCGTACGCGTTGGGTGCGTGGCGTGTACGTGTTGGTGTTCCGACGCGTACGCGTTAGTAACTTAACACGTACGCGTCAGCTCACCAGCGCGTACCCGTTACATTACCGACGCGTACGTGTTGATCTGCTGGTGCGTACGCAGTTCGTACGCACCGCCTACGTGTTATGTGGTATGGCAGCTGGTTGGTCTAGAGGTATGTGCATGTTCCCTACGTTTCGGAACCCTGGGTTCAAACCCTTGCATACGCACTGTGTCTGCACCATAGAATGAGGACACACAAGACCAGGAGGAGAGGGAAGATCGTAGGACGAGGAACCGCAAGACCAGGGGCCGCAAAGGAAGTGGAGCACAAGCTTACCCCATAAGGCGCAACCAACAAACACAGGCGCCGAAGACAGGCATTCAAATGTGATCACCGGCTGCCCTTGGTTTTTTTAGTAATAAGGCCTACCGAGGGCTGGTCTGTTGTGGCTGTGCCAGCGTGGGCTGGGCTGGTCTTGTTGGAGCCACCATCCCTGTGCCGGAGGCTGTTCGACGACGAGGTGGCTGGTGCTGGGCTGGAGCTATTGTTGGAGTTGGCCAGGCCAGGGTTCGAACCAAGGAGCCCTGCCGCCGGAGTCTACGCCCATAACCACTCATCCACAGACGAACGTTGCTCAGTTTGGTTGCTCCCTCCCTTGCAAAGAGCATCACTGCACCAGAACAGCATGTTGAATGCAATGTGCATTGAAGACGTAGTATACTTGCCCAAAGCAATTCAATGGAATCCCAAATCAAATATCATACACAACAGCTGAAACACCATACAGACTGCTAAGGCGCATTGGCCTTCCAATACGTTTTGTGTTCCTTCACGTGTGGTTGTTGTGCCCATGCACGCACCCATACATCCCACCCCCTCTTTAACAAACCCAATCCAGATTATCATTTTTTACAACTTCCCTCCACCCTTTCACGAAAACTTGCCTCACCAGTCTACCTCTCCATCCCCGTACCCCCCCTTTTACTTTCCTTGCCCCCCCCTTGAAGCTCCTAAACCGAATCTCTGTTTTCGGAGTCTTGTGCCTTTCTTCTGCCTTGAAGGCAGCAAAGGCACCAAGGGCATACCACTGCTTAGCAAACCCAAGGATGTGGTCAACCCAAAGGTGCACCCACAGGGTTTGCCCCAGTTGGCACCTTTTGTGATGCACTGCCATTTGGGGTAGCACATTTTTTAGGGTGTCAATTTCTTGGGCTCCTAACAGCCCCTCCTTTTTGGCAATGGGTGCACTTTTGTGCAGACAATCCCACCACGAATCAAAATTTTGCGCCCATGTGTGTCCCCCTTCCACGACATGTTGCAAGAGACCTTCATTGTTGAGCTCCAGAATGAGGGAACCCCAGGCCTTTGTCGAACCAAATAGAATTGGTGCGCTCTGTTCACAACGGAGTGATGGTTTGTCACCCCCCTGCCCTTCGATGTCTTGCGGAGCAACACTGTGTGAGGCAACTCTGCAAGGATTTACATGGGTCTGCACCCATGTAACAGCGCGTCTCTTCGTGAAGCGATGGTGCTGTACAAGAGCCCTCCAGCATCCATCAAGGCCACTGTGAGTTACACGTGTCACCCCACGCAATGCATAGTCGGGAGGCCTGTACTTGGGCAAAATGCTACGTAGCACCTGCCCGTACTAGGTCCACTGTGACAGAATGGGTGAAAGTCTCTTTCCAAAGTCGCGATCGCAATGTGCCCTGCATTTTCCACATACCCAGCACACTGGGTCTACACTGGTGCAGCTCCATCTTTTGATGCCTGCCATTGCCTGTTGTGCAACGACATCTGCAACCAGGAAAACATGGGGTGTTTCCATGTAACCCCCTTGTACCTCATACCTTGTGTTCAGGGGCTCTGGCACCTGCTCATCCATTTTGCTAACCCTTGTGAGCGATCGTAGCACCAAGCGGGTTGCCCGATCCAAGCACTCCAAGCATAAAATGCTCGAAGTGCCGCTTGTGTAGTTGTGTACCATCCACACAAAGGACCCAAAGGGCCGGGTAAAAATTTCCCTTACGGCGGCCATCATGAGTCCCAGTTTCTCCCTCAAATTTGTACCGGCCCCCAGCAATGTGTGGTCCCCGTCTATTGCATTGTAGTCCACTACTGGTGGTGCACTAAGTTCGTCCTTCACTCGTTTGATTTCATCAAGGGGGCATTTGATCCGGGACGTGGGGATGGAGTACTGGAGGGCCCGCCAGCTTTTGCCCTCTTTGCGGCAATCCCATAGGAGGGCCTCGGCAGGCCACATCTGGTTTTGGGGCATGGGCCCTTCCGTCGTTTTCAAAATGAGGGTGCCCACGTTTTCGCCAGCTTGCACTTGCCAGGTTGGATCAAGAATTTCTGTGACTGCCGTTTGCAGTTCGGCCATCCGTTCCCATCTCTTAGTCCTTCCCAGCTGTTGGTACTCCTTGAACGGGGGCATGTTCCTTGAGTGGGGAAAAAAAAAACCCTAGGGAAAGACAACAGGGGGGGGGGTGCATGGACACAACAAGGTTCACACGTATAGGCAACATGCAACACGTACGTCTGCGCGTACGAGCCGCGTACGCGTTTCATTTTTAATGCGTACGTTCCACAACACCAAATCGTACGTTTCATGAACGCAACGCGTACGCGCCAGAACAGCGAATTGTACGCGTCATGACCACAGCGCGTACGCGCCAACACAGCAACGCGTACGATCAAACACCGTAACGTGTACGCACCACGCACCCCAGCGCGTACGCGCCCCTTCCACAACGCGCGCGTGTTGACGCACACTTCACCCATCACTGCACAATGCATGCACATGCTACCCGGCACACAGCCGGAACCCAAGACTCCGCAGCAGCACGAGGTCCTCCCACGACACCTTGCCGAGACCGACCTGGGCAAAAAACACCAGTGCGTAGCGTTCACCACGCCACGGGGCTGGCATGTGCAAAGCACCACTGCAAAAAACAACCCCATTCCGGGCATCCAATGCCACCCCTTCCTCATCCACTCTGTCATGGCCCTCTGGCCCTGCAACACATGCCATTGTGTAGGGGCGGGTTCCCCTTGTGGGGAACACGAGCCCCGCCTCTTCGACACAAAACTCCCCACGTGAAAAATCACCAACAGTCACAATGGCACTCAAGGGCAGGTGGTCCTCGTGCTTGTGCCCTGGCATAGTGCTTGAAGGGGAAATACCATGGTTCACTTGGACGGCGGTCCAAGTGAACCACGATGGCAGCCGTGCGCGCCCGTAGGCGTTGGTGGCCCGGCACACCTTCGGGAAGTTGCGTGTTGCAACAGCCACCCGGACATTGCCACGCTGCACCACCACAAACATCGCGTAACGCATTCGTACTCCCCACCTGTCCTTGGACTGCCACGCCCCCCCATCCAACCCCTCCAACAAAAAACATATGTGAGAGGAGGGGAGAGCAGCAGCCCCTGGGAGTCAACTCCCACCACCATTGCCACCGCCGGGCTGCTCCGCCAGCTTGCCTAGCTGTAGACTTTGCACATTGTACTTGTCCCTCAATGCTGTAAGGGCTGTGAGAGTCTTCTCTCCTTGTATCGTCTCCTTGCCTCTTGCATCCTGCAGTGAATCCCTCAGGTCCTCAATGGATGTGGTGGCTTGGACAAGGCCATCCCTGATTTCAATTGCTGCGAGCTGCAAAAAATTCCTCTGGTCTTCCACATCTTTCCCCCCTCCCCAAGGCCAAGGCTGGCTGGGCCTTTCTTGCTTGCCCTCACAGAGGCATCCTGCAGCTTCACTCTTAAGTCCCTAATCTCACTGTCTTTTTCTCTTCGCTCTTCCTCCCACTTTACACGCTCTTCCCTCAGCATGTCCTCTGCAGCTTTCTGTGCCGTCGCACTCTCCTTGCGCACCTTGGGATGCAGCGTTCTAGGGCGTGGTGCGGAACCCCTAGTTAGAACGCAATTTTTGGAACACCCACCTACCCTCAATTTTGGGGCAAACCACCTAAAAAATGGATTCAGCACCCTCAAAAACCCCCCATCCCCTTTCTTTCCCCACAAAACCCTCATTGTAGGGGTGGTTTTTTTTGGGGGGGGGGGGTCAAAGAGTTAGAGCACAGTTAGAACAGAGTTAGAACACAGTTAGAGCACCTTGCTCTAACTAGTTATCGCGCTAGTTATCGCGCGATAACTCAGTTATCGCGTAGTTATCGCATGTAGTTATCGCGTGTAGTTATCGCGCACCCCTCCTCCCTCCCTCCCTAGAACAAACAACACAAAACACTTGGCACAAAGCATGTGTGGTCGTTTTTCATACAAAGTCATCAATGTCTCAGGCCTTGGCTGCCTCCAGTCCCAAAAGCCCTTGCACTAGGGCGTTCATGGACATGCAATGGTGCAAATGGCGGAGGGACATACTTGGCCTCACCAAAGACCAATCCTTAAAACAATTTTTGAGCCTCCTCTTGTAAGGCCCATGCCGATACTCCGTTGGGATGGAGGAAAACTGAAAAATGTTCCTCCATTTCTCGGCAAAAAAGGTGGAATGTGCCAAGCACCAATGGATCCACCTGGTGGGGGACCAACCTGAGTCTCCCCACGCTTTTGAAAATTTTGTGGTCAAAGCACGGTGGCGTTCCACTTGGGTTAGAGTGTACATCTCCCTCACCCTCCAAAGCTCATACAAACCCTCAATGCATTTCACCATGACATACACAACAACCCATAACAAAGGTCCCCCAGGGGTCCTCACTGTGGGGACATGCTCTTTGAGGCAATCCACAAATTGCCTTTGGAAGGGGGGGGAGGTGAGGAAAATTTGGTGCTTGTTAAATCGAAATCTTTTTCTGTGGCCCTTGAGGCCGAGGGGAGACATTCCCTCAGAGGGATGCCTGAGGTCTCATCCTTGAGGGCTTGTTTGAAGGCCTGCAAAGCTGCAAGAGCTTGGGCCTTACCAGGGGTGCCAGGGGGGAGGGCTTGTAGGGTGGTCTCAATGCGCTTTGCAATGCCGTTTAGGATGCGGCATGCTGCATGTTGGTCGTCCCCTGGCCGCCTATCAGGGGTCAAACCTCTCAAGAATGCCCCCCATCTTGAGGTGGACTCCACCCCCCTTTGCACAACAATATCATTGGGGTCTTTGCACAACCAACACTTAGACCCAGCCACCCCCATTGCTTGCACCCCCTTCCCATCCCCTGTCAAAATGACAGTGCAAGTCAAAAATTGATTTTGAAAGAGGACAACGTCCTCCTCCACATCCCTCACCTCTTGGTTGAGGTTGGCGGAGATGTCCAGGCTTCTCAAAAAAGCCTGTTCATCCCCGCCATCCATGCAAAACCATGAGGCCCATAGCTTCACCTTCGAAGCATACTTTGCCCCCCCCCATACATTAACCCATACATCCGCACGGGTGGAGGATGCCTTCCACAAGGAAGTCGCATCAACTGAAATAACAACAATGGCAACGCCACTAGGGGGGGGGGTTCCCAATAACTCGGGCCATAGAATTTGCATTTTGCACAATTGATTGCAAAGGCACATGGGCAGCTGCCCCATTGCGGCCTGTGGTAGACTTTACAATGGTTGTTTGGGGAAAGTAGGGCATGATCTGTTGCCGAACGGTCCTTGGGTCCCGTTGTGTGCAACGGCGGGGCATTCCCAAAAGAGCCCGTTGGGAGAGATGCATGCTGCATGCCATGCGTAGCATGCTCAGGGCCTCATGCTCTTGAGCTGTGAATGCAAGATGGCCACCAAGTGGGCCAGACAGGGCAGTGCACGCCCCACCACTTAAACAAACTTCTCCTTTGGTGTTGGTGCCACACACAACCTTCGGGTCACCCAATAGGACTCGCACCAGCCGCTGAACCGCCTTCAAACGCCGCCACCGGGCCTTGGGGCACTGCAGATCGGTGTACCGCCGGAGGTTAGCTGTGTTGAGAGCCCTCAGGGCCTCATTGACAGCATTGTCCATGAAGAATAAGAGGGCCTGGGCAGGAAATGAGGGGGGGTTTTGAAGCAAGGGCCCAAAAAACACACGCGATAACCCACGCGATAACCCCCGCGATAACTAGGTTATCGCGCGATAACCCCCCCGATAACCCCCCACGATAACTAGTTACAACGCGACAACCCCCCGCGATCACTAGTTAGAGCACCCAGTTAGAGCGCGATAACTACCGCGATAACTAGTTAGAGCAGGCGTTAGTGCGCACTAACTGGAGGGGTTAGAGCAAGCATTGGGCACCCTAAAACCCATGGACACCAGCTGCTGCCGCTACGGAGGCGTGCAGTGCAGCACCCCCCCCGCACTGTAAAAAATCACGCTCCATCGCTCGCCCTCCCATCGCAATGGAGCGTGTAGTGCCCTGGTGTTGAACAACACCGGGGCTTGGGGGGTGGCGGTGCATGCCCAACCCTCCACCGCCCTACCCTTGCACACACGGGTGTGCCGCTTTTTGTCCCTCAGGGAGGGATTCAGCAGGCCACCACTCTCCACCCAAAAATCACCCCCGGTGAAAGACCCCACACACACAATAAGCGCCATGGGCGCCCCATCACGCAAATGGGCGTGAAGGGCCATGGTGGCCGTCCCTTGGGGGCGAACAACTTGGATGCTACACCATGTGAACCATGGTGGAGCATTGGAGGTGCAATACGCATTGAGGTCTGCAACCAATGGGGTGAGGGCAGGCCTCAGGGTAACAGCGGCCATGTGGGTCGCCCCAAAATTAGAGGGGTTGGGGTTTCCACTTCCCACAAGGCCGAAGTGGCACATGTCCACTTGGGCCCCATATCGCCCCTCCCCACGAAAAATGCCCTTAGGCAACCCCCTTAGCAAACCCACGAGTCATTGACTCCCACTCCTAATCCCGCTACCCTGACTCTGCACCCCTTGCGGCGCCAGCCCCTGCTGGGCGGTGAAGGAGGCACTGAGGGTGGAGGTGAGGCTGCGCACCTGCGCCTCAGCCCACCCCAGGCGTTGCTGGAGGTCATCCCCCCTCCTCCGCTGCCCCTCCACCTCCACCTTCAGCTGGGCCGCCTCCACCTCCGCCTTCCGCCTCCCATCCTGGGCCTCCCTCAGGGGCCTCCCTCATCGCCTCCACCTCCCCCCCCTCTTGGCGGCCAGGTTGAGGGCCTGGTCCAGGGCACGATGGGTGTTGCCCTGGACCTTTTCGGCCTTCGCCAAGGCCGACTTGTGGTCGGCCGACCCACCCTTGGCCAGTGCGGCCTCGACCCCCGTGGCGGCCGCCTGCTCCACCAAAGCCTGGCAAGCGTCCGTCACGTGGGTGGCCACACTGGCCCCCAAGGCCTCCACATCCAGGGCCTCAGGGGGGGGCTGGGCCGCCATCTTCGCCACCTTCGACGGCTTGGGGGAGGGCTTGGGGGCGGGGGTTTGGCCCTTACCCCTAGGGGGGGGGGGGCATCCGGCTCAACCACCACCACGTTAGGTCCCCGCTTCGTCTGCTTTCCCGGCCTTCCCCCCTTGGGTGCATACTGCCGAACCCATTCGGCACCGGCGTCCACCACAGAAGGGGGGGGTCATACCCACCAACTTGGTGGATGCCCCCCCCCTTGTGCAGCTTCTGCCACACTTCCCTCCCCGTATACTCCCCCTCCCACAAAAAACACACCCTCAAAAGGAAATAAGATTTCCTTTGGGGGGGGGGGGGGCTCATCCCAAACAAACACAAAAAAGCCGCAACCGTTTCCCCCTCTGCGGCATTCGGCCACTTGGCCGTTTCCCCCCCAACCCACACATAGGAGGGGAGGGTGAGGTTGGTCTTCCTCTCCACCCCCCCCTCCTTCTCGGTGATGGTGACCTGCCAGTACCATCCCGTCCCCCCCATCCGGCATGCCTCATCCCCAGGCTCCCCGCACCGCCACGACGCCCCCTCCGGCACCCTCTTCTCCCCCTCCAGCTCCACAGGGGCCGCCACCGGCTTGGCGGGCCGTGCCCCTGCTGCTTCTGCTGCTCCTCCTGCTGCTTCGGCTGCCTGGGCTTCGTCCTTGACGAAGAGACGGGGCAGCTGCATGATGGTAGCCTGAAAAAAACAAAAGAAACAAAAAAAAGCACGCGATAACCCGCGCGATAACCCCCGCGGTAACTAGGTTATCGCGCGATAACCCCCGCGATAACCCCCCGCGATAACCCCGCGATAACTAGTTAGAACGCGATAACTTAGCGCGATAACTAGTTAGAGCACCTAGTTAGAACGCGATAACCTAGCGCGATAACTAGTTAGAGCAGGGGTTAGTGCAAGGTGTTGTGGGAAGGTTTCACACCTGGTGACATGGGCACATGCCTTGGCCCTCCTTCTTGGCGTCGTCCAGCACCAGGTTCATCCTCCGCAGCCACACGAAGTCCGTGACGGCCGCATACTCCCCCACTTGCCTCCACTCCACCACCTGGGCCACCCCCTCCACCTCAGGGGCCACCCTCGCCACTCCTCCATACAATCCCCTCCTCACCACCAAAATGCACCCTGGCGGCACCCTAATCCCAACATGCCCTTGCAGGGAGGGCCAAGGCAGTGCCTCCCCATGGCACACCTTCGCCAAGGGGCACTGATCGGGGTGGCCTGCGACCCCCCCCCGCCTCCTCATTAGTGAGGGGAGCAATCACCTCCCTCCCATTCCCCCACCCCGACAACAGAAAATGCCCGGTGGTTGTTCCCACCGGGAGCAAGCACTGAGCAGATTGCTCAATGCTAACCCCATTGGGGTCCTCCACCACCTCCTCCTCCTCCCCCCCTTCCGCCTCCTCCCCCTCCTGGCATGGCACACAAAGGCCATCTTTGTGGGCGGTGCACAAAATCAGCCGATTGCATCCGTAGCAATTGGCTACCACCTTCCCCCTACACCTAACTGCCCCATCACACTGGACTGTCTTGGCCACCCGGCCACCAGGTGCCCCCAGCTGGGGCCTCTTAATGGACTGGGTCACGTGCAGGTTGGGGAATCGAAGATTCCCCCCTTGAGTTAGCTCAATGGCAAAAAATGCCATGAGGCGGGGGTCCCTCACCCCTGTGGGGGAGGCCTTGGGAATCCCCGACCCCCGGTGGACATCAAGGGCATTAAAAAAAAAGGCAGTGCCCCTCTTGAATGGCGCAGCCCTCTCCATCGAAGAGTCAGGGAACCCCGAACTACTGGACGGCACAAAAAGAAAATGTGACCCATCCTCGTACTCATGATTATGGGTTAGCATAATAAGGCAATTGACAATCAATGTGCCTTCAGGAATGGTGTAGGGGGGGGCGTCGCGATGGAGGTGCTGGGGGGTGTGGTCATACCTCGAAATTTCGGCCATGTCAAGGATGGTGCAGCTCCATCCGACCCCCCCCACCACAGTCTTCTTCGCCGTCTCAAGCACACGATCTGCCACCCTTTTGAGGACTGGCAGATCATGGAGCTTGTGGGGGTTGTGCTTGTGGTGGTTGGCAGCCCCATAGTTGCCATACAATGTGCGGCGGGTCCCAGAATCTTGGGGCCTGCCGACAATGGGGGGGTTCTCATTGAAAATGGGTGCCTTCTCTGAAAGAGGCACCCTATCCAAATCATCCAAACGACTTTGCAGCTGCACATCACTCAAAAAATCGTGTTCCAACAGGTGGTTGACCACAAGCTTACCCCCCACCGTGAGCACAAGGTCATTGGGGTCCCTATTAAAGGCCCCCAAGGGCTCGGCGGCAACCACCTCCTCCGCCTCCCCAATAAGGGGGGGTGTTGCCCCAAATGGAAAAAGAATCACCCCTTGCCCCGAAATAATGTTGGGACTGGTGACCCCATACCACTCACGCTCCCACTCCCTTGTGGGGCAAAGGGAGTGCATGAAGAGCTTGTTTTCGGGGTCGTCAGTGCAGACCCGGCGGCTGTTGTGGGTGAGGTGTTGGGGGAACCAACCATCCGACTTCCCCTTCCCCTTACCCGGTCGGATCCTTACCTTCTGCACACTAATCATGAGGGCGTTGTGGGGCTTCTCCTTCCCCCTCCCAGCCCCCACCTCCTCCAGCTCCTCCACTTCCTCCTCCTCTTCCTCCTCTTCCTCCTGACCCACATAAAGGGTCGTCTTCGTCCCCGCACCCTTCTCGGCATGGGCGGTGACGGACTCCAATACCGCGTCCACGTCCTCGGGGTGCAGCTGGATGAGGAATCCAGCAACCCGTGGATTTACCTCTAGCAACTCGAAGATGTAGTTGCTGAGAACCAGGGGGTCTCTCTTGTCGGCGATGAAGGGGGACTTATGGACAAGGAGTCCAAAGTCCACACCATGTTCAAAGCGAGTCGCCACAAGGCGCCTCACGCTTGCGTCACCCATCGTAAACCCCTCAGAACCCCCAAGACGACGGACCCCAAGGAGCTTTTGATAGTGCTCGCACCAAGCGTGGGCAGCAGCAAGGGCCATTATCAAAGAATACAAAGGCTTTGAGAGCTAAAGCGAAAAGGGGAAACATAAAATGAAGCGCGATAACCCACGCGATAACCCACGCGATAACTAGTTATCGCGCGATAACCCCCGCGATAACCCCCGCGATAACTAGGTTATCGCGCGATAACCGCCGCGATAACTAGTGCTCTAACCCCGTTCTAACCCCGTTCTAACTAGTTAGAGCACAAAAAGATCAAATCGCAAAAAGTGCAAAACGGGCAATATCGAGCAAAGGAGACATGCAAGGAACATTGTTGCATCAAGGTGCACCCATGGGACATGTGAAATTCCGGGTTCCAACCATATTAACAACACCCAAAATTGGGGGGGTCCCGCACCACGCCCTAGAACGCTGCATCCCACTTCTCAAGTTCCACGATTCGCGCCTTTAGCTACGCCTGTGTGTCTCTGAGGTGCTCACACAGTGGTGCTGAGGGGGAGGTGGGGGGGAGCTTTGGGGGGAGTATGGGCCCCCCCTTGGCACCAAGCTTTGGTTTCTTGGCACGGGACATACGAGAACCGTGCCGCGATTGGTCGGTGTCGTAGCCCTCCTCTCCCCCCCCCCGTCTCCGTCTCCCTCTTCCCCCCAACCTTCCCCGCAAGGAGAAGCTTCCACCTCTCCATTGCCCCTTCCACCTCTGCAACAACAGCAATGTCGGCGATTGGGAGGTAACCCGCCACCCCTGACCACTGAACACGCTTGGCCTGCTTGAGCTGCCCTCCACATGTATGCACGTAACTGTGGCTGTCACCTTTGATCTGGTACAAAGTCCCCCCAATAAAAACTGCTGCAGGGTCCC
Organism: Eutreptiella sp. 'Long Island Sound 2002'; assembly: GCA_964036045.1. Classification (NCBI taxonomy): domain Eukaryota; phylum Euglenozoa; class Euglenophyceae; order Eutreptiales; family Eutreptiaceae; genus Eutreptiella; species Eutreptiella sp. 'Long Island Sound 2002'. The sequence continues at coordinate 31,439,918 of OZ038382.1, forward strand.
TCCCAACGGCATGCCCCTTCATCCACATGGGACAGCGGACCATCATGGGCTCAGCCCATTGGACCGCACCACTGTCTTCCTTTACCCTTGCCTGCAACGTAACCTGATCAAAAAAACTATACTTGGCAACATCCCCAACATGGACGTTGTCCACCACATCCTCCTTACTCACCTGCACCATTTCCCCTGGAATTGTCCCTGTCGACTCAGGGTCCCGGGCGACCAATGGAGCGCCTGGGGGGCTCTGAAGAAGCCCCTTCGGGTTCAGCACCTTCCGGTCCGCATCCGGAGGCGTCGGGCGCACTCGTGCTTCAGAGGGCCAAGGGCGCCGCTCCTTGTACTTGAAGGGGGTGACGTTCACCTGCAAGAGGAAAGCATAGAGGAAGGTTAATGGTGAAACAACACGTGTGTACAGCGCACGCAACACGTACGCGTTGGTACATTAGCGCGTACGATCTACTTGGGCAACACGTACGTGCTGGTACGCCAACGGGTACGAGTCGCTCGGGCAACACGTACGTGTTGCGACCCCAACACGTACGATCTGTGTGGCCGACGCGTACGTGTTGGCAGGTCAACACGTACGCACCAAAAACGTAACGCGTACGAGGCACTTGCACAAAACGTACGCGGTGTGTACGTGCCACATGCGCAAGAAATGCATATCTCCCCATAATTATCACAATGGTCCATGCACCCACATGAGTACTCAATTTCGCCGCCCGCCGTCGGCCGCTGCACCACCCAGTTCCGCTCCAACGCCTCCGCAACACTAGCGGGCGCCACATGCAGGGCATGCCCCATGGCTGCCCACTCCATCCATTCCGGCCCATCCTCATCCCGCCTCAACGCCCCCACCCCTTTCGGTAAATTACCACCCCGATTGCTCAACGCCGTATGTGTATGCAACCGCAACAAAAAATTTTGCACTGGGTTACGGTGCACCCACACCATTTTTTTGTGATATGCCGTTGCCCTCAAACCAGTTGCTTCCCGGCGCACCCGTTGAAAATGTGCATGGGTTTGCACATGCCGGTTATTTCATTGAACGGCATTCGTTTGATGCCGTTATTGGCGAAGCAATTTCAAACGTTGACATTGCCCCCCGGGATTGGGAGGTTATTACGTTGGAAGATGACACTTATGCAAGTGCCAACGTGATTCGGAAGCAAACAAAACGGGCGTCGAAATGGTTGCCCGAGGAGTTGCGCACGCAAGTATTGGGTGTGGTGACGCGCATAGACGGTGTTGCGTGGAGTGCGTTGAAACGCGTGGATGTGGAATTGCTACATTGTGGCCCATGCGACCCATGGGATGGGTATCAGTTGGTCCATTCGGATCACAACCTTATGGGTCCACCTTGGATGAAGGATTGCATCCAAGTCTTTATTCCTTTGGACAATGTTCCTCCCGAGTGTGCTTTGCAAGTCAGTGTGGGTTCACATCAGGTTGGGCAACATGAGTCCAATCGTTGGGATGTGTGTTCCATGGAATTGGGTGACATCCTTCTTTTAAAAGGTTGCACCTTTCATCGCGGGGCGGGTGGTGGGGAAAAGGGGCACTACACTTTGTTCATCCCGTTTGTCCCTTTGGAGCATGCTGCCACCATGTCAAAGGTGCATCTTGCTCGCCAATTGTACGTCCTTTATATGGTTCAATTTCTGAAAGATGCCAAAGGTGTTCCTATCCCTTGGGAATCTTTTACCCATTTTTCGGCTCCGTTGCTTGTTCGGCGACGGCAAGCTATCCCCTATTGTGGTGACGTTGTGATTTTGGGCCATGGTGTGCAAGGTGCAACTTTCTTTTTTAAGTGCCCCCCCGGCCCCGAGGAGCCACCATGTCCCTTGGCTCAGTTTCACCGTTGGTACCTCCCCAAGCCAAGTTTTGACGGCGGGACACGGTTTACGGTTGAGAAAGGTTCGTTGGTGTTCACGTACGCATTGAATGGGGCCATGCTCATTCCATTCCACCGATGCACAACCCATGTACCGAACAAAGGAGTCCGTGCGACAAATGCCACCACCTCATCCTCCTCCTCCTCCTCCTCCTCCAAATCCTCGTCTCCCACCACCACGTCTTGACCCACACTTGTCCTCGGCGCCCTCTTTGCCACGGCCCCGGCTTCGGCGGCAGGCACGGAGCCTTTCCTCGCCACCTTCTTCTTTCCGGGTTTTTTCTTGCCGGGCATGTCGTGCAGAAAAGCACTAAGGAAAGGAAAACAGACATGAAGCACAGTACAAGTTTTTCTTTGTCACGTCAAAAGGAGCACAATTCAGCCACCAGTACTGCAGACAGCGTACGGGCACCATAGGCATCCCCTGTGTGCGCGCAATGGTGCATTTTTTCCATAGTGCACGCAAATTTTGAAAAATATGACCTTTGTAGCACGCCTATTGCGCGCGCTCCACCGCGCTATATTGTCCCGTTTTTCAAAACCTGAAAATGTTTCAAAACCATGCTTTTTCAGTGTCGTGTGTTTCTCAAAAACCCCTTGCTTTTCAAAAACATTACCTGTTGCTCACCCATCCCAAGACACATGCAAAAACACTTTCTGCAAGGTCTGAAAAGTGAACAACACTACAGGTCCTCATGGGCAACAACAGTGTAGCGCGCGCAAAATATTTACAGCGCGCGCTATGGATCTTACGGCGCGCGCTATACCAGGTATAGCGCGCACTATCATCGAGTGATCTCCTTAATGTTTGTGACCACCACTTCGGACTCCCACTACTTCTCCCATGCTGGTCTTTGGTCTTCTGCCCCGGCTGCAGTTGGGGCTGTGTCCCCTTCTTCTTGTGCACTTGGGTCGCCTTCTGGGGTTGCTCCTTCTGGTGCCTCTTCTTCTTTCGGGGCTGCTGCTTCTCCTTCTGTTGTCTCTCCTTCTTGTGGCGCGGCCGCTGGTGCCTCTTCTTCTTGTGGTGGGGCTGGTGTGTAACTACGAAGCCAAGAGACATTCGCCAACTTGCTTCGGAATGCAGCCAAATCATGGCGGGTGTCTATTATGTTGTTACACTGGCTACCTAGGGATTTTTTCCTCCTTTTTGGTGTAAATGGAAACTTCTTACCCTGAAAAACCCCGGGTTTCATGCCCCTCTCGTGCTGAAAACACTCCTACACGGTAAAAAAGTCCCAAAGTTGGCTTCCCGTGCCTAGGCTCGCGCAAATTCACAAGTTGGCGCGCCAAGTGGCAAGTTGGCGCGCCAAGTCCGGACTTGGCGCGCGCCAACTGTCAGTGGCGCGCGCCAACGGGCAAGTTGGCACGCGCCAGCTGTCAAGTTGGTGCGCGCCAAATCCGGACTTGGCGCGCGCCAAATGTCCCCCCACCGATCAAACCATCGACTTGCACACTATTGTTGTCACTGGAAATTCCGTCCCTCACCTGCCCTTGCACACTTGGCACGAAGAAAGCATTGTTCCATCTTTTTTTTATGAATGTGCAAAAGACTGTGTAAAGCAATGTGCAAGAGATGTGCTTCCCGATGTAGTATACACTGTGGAGCCGTAGCTCAAAACTGGGGGCCATGGAGGCATATCAATCATATATAGAGGTCACATGCCTTGGGACCCCTGTTCAGCCTGGACGAAGACCCCCTTATTCTCTATGTACCCCCTTTGCTTCGTCCACGACGACTCCCAAACAGAAAATTTTTTATTATACAACCCCCAGTCCAGATTATCTCTGCGGATCACTTCCCCCCACCCCTTCCGCGTGCGATCCCCCTTGCCCCCCTTCACCCGCACTCTGGCCCCCCGCAGTCTGGACACCCGGCCACCTTTACTTCCACCTCGAAAGCTGCGCTTGGAAATTTCACATTTCAGGGCTTTGTGCCGCCCCTCTCCTTTGAAGGCGGCAAAAATGGCAATGTGCCCCCACCTGCGGGCCCATCCCAACAGGTGATCAATCCACAGATGGGCCCACAGGGTGACGTTCATTTCACAGGCCTTATGGGCCTCCCCCATTTTTTTCAATTCTGTTCGCAGAATTTTCATGTCGGGCAACTGCAACGGTCCGGATTTCCAGACGACATCGCTTGTTGCCAACAGGAATTTTCCCCATTGCCGGAAGGCGTCCGTACAGGACACCTGGACCCCCCCCATGTCAACGACATGCTGCAAGAGGCCGTCCCCCTCCAAAGGGTCACACATGGTGTCCCATCCCTCACTCTTCACCCACTCTGCAGCCGCCGTCGGCTCGATTTTCAGGGGCACCTTCTTCTTATCCTTCCTCTCCTCTTCCAACGCCACACCGGTGGCGGTCCGTGCCTGGATCCGAATGGGATCCAGGAACCATTGCACCCACCTCACGGCCTTTCCCCTCTTCCACCGATGCACCGTGTGGAGGATGTTCACGAGGGCTGAAAGCCCATTGTGCACTTCCCGGTGCACGCCATGCAGCCCATAATCGGGGGGCCGCTGGGGGGGGGCGCACGATCGGGCAAATCATCCCTGCCCAGAGCCACTCCTCGACAATCACCCCCATCCCGCAACCAAATTCGTGCAGAATGGTTGCCCGATTTTTCCCACACAGCCAACAAACAGTGGCTGCGGGGTTTTTGGCTGTGAACGAGGTGCAACCCCCCAAAATGACCTGCGCCTTGGTGTCTGCTATAAAAAAAAAAAAGAAATCACCTTACGCAGGTAGCCCCCTTTATCGGGGATTTGCTGCTGCGCCACCTCGGTGAGGTCCGCGTTCAGGTCATAGACCTCGGCCAATGGGGTATTGATGGCCTTCTTCTCGGATCCGCGCAGCAAGATCCAAGAGCCCAAGGGCATAAGACTCCCCAGGTCTCCAACGGCAAAATGCCCGAAGGAGGCCTGCCAGAGCTTTGTCCCGTCGAAGGAGATGCCCACCCACACGTTGTCCGTCAGGAACGTGGGGGCGTCACGGTGCCACATCACCTGTGCCAGAAAACAGGCCGTGTGTAACGGGTCACCGTGAACGGTCGCCGGGAAACGCTTTGGTGCAGGGTGAAAATACCTGCAGTTTCTGCCACAGATTGCATGCGGCCCCAAAAATGTCATTGTCCTCGTCCGTCTGAAAATGGACCTCCGTGACACGGGGGGCGGACAATGCCTTTCGCACCTGCATCAGGGTTCCCCATGGGCACTTCCATTGGCTGTGTGCCCGGCTGTACTGCAGTTTGCGGAAGCTGTCGCCATTTTTGCGGCTCTCCCAAAGAATGGCCGCGGCCAACAGCTCCAAATCGGGGGTGGGGGGTTTGCCCTCCCCGCAAACGAGGTGGATGCGGCGGCGGCCGGGTTTGACGTGTACTTGCCAATGTGGCCCCGAAATCTCCCCCACGACTTCGCGAAGCCGCGCCAGCCGCGCGCGCCTGTCGCGGTAGTTTGAGGGTGCGAGCTGCTCAAAGGGACGCTGCATGGTGCACAAACAAAGACCTGCGCACGTGAGGACGTGGCAGGCGGGTTGGATCATACAACGGAACGTTGGTGCACGTTGGCACACAGATGGCACACAGTTGGCACGCAGTTGGCGCGCGCCAACTCAGGACTTGGCGCGCGCCAAGTGGTAAGTTGGCGCGCCAACTTCCCATTTGGCGCGCGCCAACTCCCCTGTTGCCGCACGCCAAATCAGGAGTTGGCACGCCAACTTACCACTTGGCGCGCGCCAAAGCCATGCCCAGCCAGTGCCTGCTCATTTCCTCAACCGCTTGCTGCCCTGACTCTGACTCCCCTCGCCCTCTTCCGCCCGCCTGCGCTTGGGGTCAAGCAGGTGCGCAACCGGGTGCTGGTCCAGCAGGCCCTTCAGCTCTGTGAGGGTGGCCTCTTTGACCCCCATGTTGATGGCCACATGGCGTTGGGCGTTGAGTGCAGAGTGCAACTCAACCGCCGCGGCTTGCAGGTACAGCACATGCTGCCCATGGTCGGGGTCGGCACCACCCTCTGCCCCCCCCCCCCCAACTGCACGCACCTGCGCCATGGCGGTCACCTGCTGCTGCAACCCCCCCCTCTGCTTTTCCCACCCCTTCTCCCGCCGCTCCCGCAAGGCGCGCTCACCGCTGAGCGCCTCCTGTGCCGTCTTGCGGGCGGCCTCCGCCGCCTTCGGCTGCTCGCGCAGCAGCTTGTTCTCCGCCTCCAGGCGGAGAATCTCCGCCTCCAGGCGGAGAATCTCCGCCTTCTCCCGTGCCCCCCCCCCCCCCCGTCTCCCGCTGCCTGCGCTGCCCGTGCTGCCTCCCGGGGGGTTGTCGTGGGGCGAGGGCGCCTGAAGCCCCTAGCCTGCTGCTCCGTGCGGCCCTTGCTCTGCAGGGAGGGGTCCCCAGACGCGTCGGATCCGGCCGTGCCCCCCTTCTCCCCCTTCAGCCCTCTCCCCACGAGCTGCTTCTGGAAGCGGAGCAAAAACGCCTGCGCTGCCTCCTTCAAGTGGGGGGCACGGGCAACGGCCCGCACGTCGCTCCACTCGCACCGCTTCCACCTCTGCAGCTGTCCCAGAGCGTCAATGCTGCAGAGGAGGAGCCGGTTGTGCGTGGAGGGGGGGCGCACCAGCACAAAGGGCACAACAGAGACAACCCATGGTTGCACCCCCGCCTTCCCCTGCACCACTGCCCAGAACGGGCACTCCACCACCCTATTCGGTCCGGAACCCCGCTTAATCACCTGCGCCTAGAACAGGCGGCTGATGATCGCCCCCCCCCCATCGATGACGTCCACCGCCGTCGCCTCGGCGGACGTCACCTTCAGAAACTTGTCGGGGCTGTGCAAGGCGTCCCCGAAGTCTGCAAGTTCCGGGACCTCCGGAACTTCCCAATCCACCACCACGTCCACATCCACCTCCAACCCCTCCTGCTGCTCCTGCCGCTGCTCCTGCCGCTGCTCCTGCGGCTGCCCCTCCAGCTGCTCCGCCCCGGCCGGCACGGGCACCGGACGCGGGTCCACTTCCAATTGAAAATTGGCGTAGTGGATGGGGACCTGCAAATACGCAAGAACACATTGAACAAGCATAGAACAATGCACACAACGACACCAATGCGACAACCAAGACAACACAAAAACCAGCCACACAACAACGTTTCCGATAAAAACCCAACCAATTAAATTCAAGCGCCAAAACAGCACTTGGCGCGCGCCAACTAGCTACTTGGCGCGCCAAAACTGGACTTGGCGCGCGCCAACCGAACACTTGGCGCGCCAACCGATGAGTTGGCGCGCGCCAAGATGGAAATTGGCGCGCGCCAACTGCGAAGTTGGCGCGCCAATCTGCTATTTGGCGCGCGCCAAATTTGTGTGACGTGTGACAACATCGCGTGCATGCGAAGCACCACGCGGGCACACCTTCTCGCTGCAGGAGCAGATGGTGCGGCGTGCCTTGTCAGAAGTCGGTGGCCTCGGGGGGGGGAAGCCACCACCGGTGGATGTGCGGAGTGAGGCAGGCATCCGCTCTGGCCGCCTTGGCGGTGGGCCCCACGTGCGCGTGGTCGGTGGGGGTCAGAAACAGCCCCACAAACATCCCCTCTTCCAGGAGGAGGACGTCCCCCATGTAGGGCACCGGGGGGTCCAACGGCTGCTCAGCCTGCGACACGAAGCAGACTGGCTGGGGGATCGCGTTGGGAGTGAGGACGTCCTACTCTGCCGCACTCTGTGGGGGGGGGGTGGCATCCGCATCAGCCGGCGCGGCTGGCCTCTCCTCCGCATCCGCCGGCGCCTCCGCATCCGCCGGCGCCACCTCCTCTTGGGGATCAGGCACGGGATCGGCCTCCTCTGCCGCATTCTGGGGGGGGGGGGGGGGCATCCGGATCAGCCGGCGCGGCCGGCCTCTCCTCCGCATCCGCCGGCGCCTCCGGCATGTCCTCCTCTTGGGGGGCAGGCACGGGGTCGGCCTCCTCAGACCCCTGGTCAAGGGGGCTGTAGTTCAAACTGGCCTCTGTGCCCAGAGGAGACCCGACTACAGCCCCCTCGGCCAAAAGCTCGGAGGGGATCACCGGAACACTGTTCATCAGCTCCGTTACACTCTCCGGCTCCACGGTCAGCATGCGCAACCGGTAGCCGACGGGTGCAAACGGGATGAACAGTGCCCGGCCAGGCCCGCCCGCACTGCGGTGGATCACCGTCCCGCGGAGGAGCGTCATGCCGCGAAGCGGTTGGATAACAATATCCCAGCGATTAGCAGCGTGATAGCCCACCTACGTGCCCGGGCACACCTAGAGGGACTTGGACGGGGGGGAGGTGGTGAGGGGGATGAACACGACCATGCACTGCACTGTGTACCCTTCGTGAACGGGGGTTAAGTGGCCGTTTGAATAATTGCATAAATTTCACGTGAATTTACCCAAATTTTGAGGTTTTTGGGGCAAAATGCCATATTTTTGGATCCTTCCGAGGGATTTGAGGGGCCAAAATTCTTCCCCCGGCTTCATTACGCATCATCCAATGAAAGTCCCGCCCCAAAAGCATCCATCATGTCCGAACCGTGCCCAAAACGAGAGGTGGCGAAACCCGGCAAGCTTGTAGCCGATTCACAGGCGTGAATTCACGTGAATTCGTACGAAATTCGCACGAATTTCGTACGAATTTCACGTGAATTCATACAAATTTCACCCTTGTGCACCCCCTCAGTTGTCCTAACACCCGGGGTACCCCCCCCCAATGCACCCCTATAGGCACCCTTGCTACATGCAACATGTGCACATGTGTGTGGGTGTGCCTTTGTGTGGGGTGTGTGGATTTGTGTGGGTTTGTGTATGGGTGTATGGTTGGGTTTGCATGTGGGTGGATGCATGACTTCTTGTTTGTGTCTACGTGCGGGCATGCGTCTGTGTGTTGGTGTGTGTGAGGATGTGGGGGCCACCCGACCACATACGCACACAAACCCGTCCCAAACCTCACACCAACACCCACACACCCACACACACAACCACGGACCCATGGATACACACCCACACACAAACACGCACCCACGCGCACAAACCAATCCACACACACACACACACACACACACAGACACATAGACACACCCACAATGATCCCGCCCCACATACCTAACCACGACACATCCACTATGCAGGTGTGTGTGCGTATGTGTGGCTGGGCAGTGTGTGGGTGTGGGTGTGGGTGGGGTGGCAGGGCGGCTTCATTCCACTAATGGCATGTGGGTGTGTCTGTGTGGGGGGGGGGGGTACATGTACGATTGTCGGTTTGTTTCTGGGTGTGGGCGTGCGCCTGTGTGTGGGGGGGGGGGGGGGGTGAGGATGTGAGGAACACCAAACCATGCACATATATGCACAAGCCATACACACACATACACACACACCCTTCCCGCACCTCACACCAACACACGCGCACACACAAACACACACAACCACACACCCAACTACACATGGACACACCGACCCACATACACGCATCCGCACAAACCCATCCACACACATAGGCAGACACACATACACACACACAGAACCCCCCTCCCCTAACCATTTAACCGTGACACATCCACTGTCCAGGTACGTATGAGGGTGTGTGGGCGGGCGGTGTGTGGGTGTGGGTCGCGTGGGGGGCTGTTTGCTTTCATTGATGGTATGTGGGTGGGGGGGGGGGGTGCATGACTGTCTTTTTGGTTCTGCGTGTGGGCGTGCGCCTGCGTGGGGGGGGGGGAGTGAGGATGTGAGGAGCACCAAACCACATATACGCACAAGTCATACACACACACACACACGCACACATACAGACACACCCTTCCCGCACCTCACAGCAACACGCGCGTACACACAAACACACACAACCACACACCCAACTACACATGGACACACCGACCCACCCACAGAAAAACACGAACATATCCATACACAGAAACCCATCCACACACACAGGCAGACACACACACACACACACACAGAACCGCCCCCCCCTAAACATCTAACCGTGACACATCAACTGTCCAGGTACGTATGAGGGTGTGTGGGCGGGCAGTGTGTAGGTGTGAGTCGAGTGGGGAGCTGTTTGCTTTCATCGAGGGTATGTGTGTGTTTTGTGCATGGGTGTGTGTGTGTGTGTGTGTGTGTGCGTGTGTGTGTGCGTGTGTTTGTGCGTGTGTGTGTGCCGGGGGGGCAGGTACAGGGAAATGTGTGTGGGTGTGGGGACTTTGTTGCATGCATAGGTGGTGTTGGTGTGGCTCTTCGTGCAGTGTCCTGCAAAAATGGTACGAAATTCGTACGAAGTTCGCACGAAATTCGTACGAAATTCGTGCGAAATTCGTATGAAATTCGTGCGAATTTCGGACGAATTTCGTACGAACTTCGCCCCCAAAGTACCGTGAATACGTACCGTGAATGTGGTTGTTACGAATTTCGTACGAATTTCGAACAATTTGCATGAATTTGTATCATTTTTCTCGAGAACAAACACACTCAGCCCATAGCATACAGCACAGCAACACCACAACAACACAGAAGAACAACACATTCAGCCCATAGCACACAGCACAGCAACACCACAACAACACAGAAGAACAACACATTCAGCCCATAGCACACAGCACAGCAACACAACAACAACACAGAAGAACAACACAGTCAGGTCATCAGCAACAGTCACCAATGAGGAGCAGCAGACACACAAAGCACAACAAGCAGCAAGCAAAACAGCGATACCAACACAGCCGAAAAGCAGGCATTACACACACATCATGACAATCAGCAGCAACAAACACAAACGACAGACAGTCACAAACTACAAACAGCACAAAAGTATTGTCCCACATGATTCAACAACAGGCAGCCACCCATCCGACCATCCACACCCACCCATAGCACACAGCACAGCAACACAACAACAACACAGAAGAACAACACAGTCATCCCATAGCACACAGCACAGCAACACAACAACAACACAGAAGAACAACACAGTCAGGTCATCAGCAACAGTCACCAGTGAGAAGCAGCAGACACACGAAGCACAACAAGCAGCAAGCAAAACAGCGATACCAACACAGCCGAAAAGCAGGCATTACACACACATCATGACAATCAGCAGCAACAAACACAAACGAGGGACAGTCACAAACTACAAACAGCACAAAAGTATTGTCCCACATGATTCAACAACAGGCAGCGGCCCATCCAACCATCCACACCCACCCATAGCACACAGCACAGCAACACAACAACAACACACAAGAACAACACAGTCAGGTCATCAGCAACAGTCACCAGTGAGAAGCAGCAGACACACGAAGCACAACAAGCAGCAAGCAAAACAGCGATACCAACACAGCCGAAAAGCAGGCATTACACACACATCATGACAATCAGCAGCAACAAACACAAACGACAGACAGTCACAAACTACAAACAGCACAAAAGTATCGTCCCACATGATTCAACAAAACCACCCAAGAACCCAAGAACCACCAATGTATGCACATATTACCCATGCAGGCACGCACACACCATGCACCCACGCCCACACAAACAACAACCCCTCTGACCAGGCACACCCACACACACACAAAAATGACACAAGTTCATGCAAATTGTTTGAACTTCGTGCCAAATTCGTACGAATTTCGTAACAACCACATTCACGATACCTATCTGTGAGGCACTTTTCGTACGAAATTCGTACGAATTTCGTACGAATTTCATGCGAACTTCGTACGAATTTCGTACCATTTTTGCAGGACACTGCACGAAGAGCCACACCAACACCACCTATGCATGTACCGAAGTCCCCACACCCACACACATTTCCCTATACCTGCCCCCCCGGCACACACACACACATACACACACACACACACACCGCACAGACACACACACACACATACACACACACTTAGACACACACACACACACACACACACACACACACACACACACACGGCGTGAGGTGACCAAAGAACCAAGCACACACATTTCCCTACACCTGCCCCCGGGCACACACACACACAGACACACACACACACACACACACACACACACACACACCCATACACACCCGTACCCGAATCATCCGATTAGTAAAGCGGCTGTGGAGGTAGTGGTATTTCATTGCAAGCTTGCGCGTAGCAGCGCGGAGCCTCATCCAAAAGGAAGAGCCGACAGTCGAGATGGCCGCGAAGGCCATGATCAATGCCATGAGTTGGCGCGCACTTCCCACCTGTGCTACACCCTCCATGCTGCTGCACTCTGTCAGACTAGAGTCAAACTCAACAGGGTCTTCTTTCCCCGCTGGAACACCCAAGCCCGTTCCCTTGGCGGTTGGTTCACCAGCCAGCATCTAGGGACAGCAGGAATCTCGTTGATCCATTCATGCGCGTCAATAATCAGTCGACGAGGCATTTGGCTACCTTAAGAGAGTCATAGTTACTCCCGCCGTTTACCCGCGCTTGGCTAAATCTCTTTGCATTGACAATCAGAGCACTGGGCAGAAGTCACCTCGCGGAACCAGCCAGCAGGTCCCATCGCAAAGCTGTGTTTCGATTAAACAGTCAGATTCCCCTGCGTAGTACACAGTTCCGAGTAGACCGAGAGCATACTGTAAAGTCGGCGCTGACTTGATTATTTGCTGCCAAAGCATGAGCAACTAGCACATGAGAGCCATGGGGATACACAAAACCTGTGAAGAGAAAAAGGATACCCTCCCTAACCTTAACCGCACTGCAACAAGCAAGACACCCTCATAACCCCACACCCAGACACTCAGGGGCTGTAAGTGGGGGGTCTCCTTGCCCCCCCCCCCCTCCCAACCCTAGACGTGGTTGATTACGCTCCTATGGTTTGACCCAATGGACCCCCCCCACCCCACCCTCATGCATCTACTAGCAACTATAACCTTTGCCCTTCCAAACAACTGTGTGAGCAATGCAACAATGGTTTGACCCCAACGGACCCCCCCACCACTGCATCCACTATCACCTATAACCTATGCCCTTCCCAACAAATTTGTGAGCAATGCAACAAAGATTAAGAAATGTAATGTGTATTGTTTTGATTTGTTATTTGTGTTCTAGTGTAGAACACATCTAGGCTAGAATGATTCCTGTTCTAGTCTACGTTCTAGCTAGATGTTGTGGGGTAGAATGCCCTCGCGATGTCGTTTTAGGCTAGAACGAAATTGTGCGTGCTAGCGTGTATCTAGGGATCTACAAAACAAATTGTTCAATATCCAATGTGTGCAACAAATAGCGGTGACAAGACAAAATTGGGGCCGATTCGTACAAATTCGCACGAAATTCGCACGAAATTCGTACGAAATTCGTACGAATTTTGTGCGAATTTCACATTCTCGTGGATCTGTGAATCTAGCGTGAATTTATGCGTGAATTTGGGTGCGTGAATTTCACATTCACGCGAATCTCACCAAATGTGTTGAACCATGCGACTACTTCAAACCTCTAAATTGCACACATTTGTTGAATCTTACTTTGGGCGAAGATAGCACGACAAAAGCACACAATGGCACCAAGTTACGAGCAAAAAACAGCAAAAATAGGTGAAATTCACGGTACCGTGAATCTCGGATTCAAACGGCCGGTTCACGAAGGGTACATGAGGGTGTGTGGGCGGGCAGTGTGTGGGTGTGGGTCGAGTGGGGGGTTGTGTGCTTTCATCGAGGGTATGTGTGTGTTTTGTGCATGGGTGTGTGTGTGTGTGTGTGTGTGTGTGTGTGTTTGTGGGTGTGGGTGTGCCGGGGGGGCAGGTACAGGGAAATGTGTGTGGGTGTGGGGACTTTGTTGCATGCATAGGTGGTGTTGGTGTGGCTCTTTGTGCAGTGTCCTGCAAAAATGGTACGAAATTCGTACGAAGTTCGCACGAAGTTCGTACGAAATTCGTGCGAAATTCGTGCGAAATTCGTACGAATTTCGTACGAAATTCGTCCCCAAAGTACCGTCAATATGTACCGTGAATGTGGTTGTTACGAATTTCGTACGAAATTCGTACGAACTTCGTACGAATTTCGTACGAATTTCGAACAATTTGCATGAATTTGTACAAACACACTCAGCCCATAGCACACAGCACAGCAACACCACAACAACACAGAAGAACAACACATTCAGCCCATAGCACACAGCACAGCAACACAACAACAACACAGAAGAACAACACAGTCAGGTCATCAGCAACAGTCACCAATGAGGAGCAGCAGACACACAAAGCAGAACAAGCAGCAAGCGAAACAGCGATACCAACACAGCCGAAAAGCAGGCATTACACACACATCATGACAATCAGCAGCAACAAACACAAACGACAGACAGTCACAAACTACAAACCGCACAAAAATATTGTCCCACATGATTCAACAACAGGCAGCCACCGTTTCAACCATCCACACCCACCCATAGCACACAGCACAGCAACACAACAACAACACAGAAGAACAACACAGTCAGCCCATAGCACACAGCACAGCAACACAACAACAACACAGAAGAACAACATAGTCAGGTCATCAGCAACAGTCACCAGTGAGAAGCAGCAGACACACGAAGCACAACAAGCAGCAAGCAAAACAGCGATACCAACACAGCCGAAAAGCAGGCATTACACACACATCATGACAATCAGCAGCAACGAACACAAACGAGAGACAGTCACAAACTACAAACAGCACAAAAGTATTGTCCCACATGATTCAACAACAGGCAGCGGCCCATCCAACCATCCACACCCACCCATAGCACACAGCACAGCAACACAACAACAACATAGAAGAACAACACAGTCAGGTCATCAGCAACAGTCACCAGTGAGAAGCAGCAGACACACGAAGCACAACAAGCAGCAAGCAAAACAGCTATACCAACACAGCCGAAAAGCAGGCATTACACACACATCATGACAATCAGCAGCAACAAACACAAACGACAGACAGTCACAAACAACTACTCCAACAGGCAAACAAGCACCAACTCCTCAGCCAAAATCAATTGAGCATGGTAGGGTCTGAAATAGGGTGCATGGAACGCATGGAACTACAAACAGCACAAAAGTATCGTCCCACATGATTCAACAAAACCACCCAAGAACCCAAGAACCACCAATGCATGCACATATCACCCATGCAGGCACACACCATGCACCCACGCCCACACAAACAACGACCCCTCTGACCAGGCACACCCACACACACACAAAAATGACACAAGTTCATGCAAATTGTTTGAACTTGGTGCGAAGTTCGTACGAATTTCGTACGAAATTCGTACGAATTTCGTGACAACCACATTCACAGTACCTATCTGTGAGGCACTTTTCGTACGAAATTCGTACGAAATTCGCACGAATTTCGTACGAACTTCGTACGAATTTCGTACGAATTTCGTACCATTTTTGCAGGACACTGCACGAAGAGCCACACCAACACCACCTATGCATGTACCGAAGTCCCCACACCCACACACATTTCCCTATACCTGCCCCCCCGGCACACACACACACATACACACACACACACACACCGCACAGACACACACACACACACACACACACACACACACACACGCAGACACACACACACACGCACACACACACACACACACACACACTTCGTGCGGGAAAACCAGTGGGGACCAAACGCGGGGCACAACGTCAGTGAAGACGAAAGCAGGCGGAGGCAGAGCACTGGTCACCGAGACAATTTCATCAGGCCATTAACAAAAAGGTAGGCAAGGTCCTTTCGAAAAAAAATAGACACTCAGACACACACACACACACACGGCGTGAGGTGACCAAAGAATCAAGCACACACATTTCCCTACACCTGCCCCCCGGCACACACACGCACAGACACACACACACACACACACACACACACACACACCCATACACACCCATACACCAACACACACACCGGAACACAAACACACACATACCTGTTTGCTTTCATATCAACACAGATCACGTCAAAAGTTAGGGCAGAGATGGCCCAGCACTTGCAGTCACCCTGCCAAGTGTTGACGGCCAGTGCTGGGAGCATACTGTAAAGTCGGCGCTGACTTGATTTTTTGCTGCCAAAGCATGAGCAACTAGCACATGAGAGCCATGGGGATACACAAAACCTGTGAAGAGAAAAAGGATACCCTCCCTAACCTTAACCGCACTGCAACAAGCAAGACACCCTCATAACCCCACACCCAGACACTCACGGGCTGTAAGTGGGGGGTCTCCTTGCCCCCCCCCCCCCCTCCCAACCCTAGACGTGGTTGATTACGCTCCTATGGTTTGACCCAATGGACCCCCCCACCCCACCCTCATGCATCTACTAGCAACTATAACCTTTGCCCTTCCAAACAACTGTGTGAGCAATGCAACAATGGTTTGACCCCAACGGACCCCCCCACCACTGCATCCACTATCACCTATAACCTATGCCCTTCCCAACAAATTTGTGAGCAATGCAACAAAGATTAAGAAATGTAATGTGTATTGTTTTGATTTGTTATTTGTGTTCTAGTGTAGAATACATCTAGGCTAGAATGATTCCTGTTCTAGTCTACGTTCTAGCTAGATGTTGTGGGGTAGAATGCCCTCGCGATGTCGTTTTAGGCTAGAACGAAATTGTGCGTGCTAGCGTGTATCTAGGGATCTACAAAACAAATTGTTCAATATCCAATGTGTGCAACAAATAGCGGTGACAAGACAAAATTGGGGCCGATTCGTACGAATTCGCACGAAATTCATACGAAAATTGTACGAATTCGTACGAATTTTGTGCGAATTTCACATTCTCGTGGATCTGTGAATCTAGCGTGAATTTATGCGTGAATTTGGGTGCGTGAATTTCACATTCACGCGAATCTCACCAAATGTGTTGAACCATGCGACTACTTCAAACCTCTAAATTGCACACATTTGTTGGATCTTACTTTGGGCGAAGATAGCACGACAAAAGCACACAATGGCACCAAGTTACAAGCAAAAAACAGCAAAAATAGGTGAAATTCACGGTACCGTGAATCTCGGATTTAAACGGCCGGTTCACGAAGGGTACATGACTGTTTCACTGACAGTGCAAAATCGCGGTGGGGGATCTGGAAACCCTTCCAGGGTTCTGCCTCCCACCGCTCGGTGATCTTGGGGCACAAGGCCTCAAGTCCCTGCAGCGGTGGGAGGGAGAACCCCAGCAGGGCCAGAACTGCCTGCCAGCGGTTGTCCGGGAGCCAGTGGGGGACGCTGGAGACCGTCGTCTGATAGCGCCCCCCACCTTCCCCGGGGGCCTGGAGGTCCACCTTCCCCGGGGGCATGGAGGTCCACCTCCTCGAGCATCGACGGGTTGAGTTCCACCATGGCGAGCTCCGCCAGTCTGGCCCACAGATCCTCGGGCATGATGCGGTCATACTGGCGGTAGCCCGCCGCGGCAAAACCCTCCTCCATGACGATGGGGGGGTTGGGGATGTCGTGGGTGGCAATGGGGTAGGAGCTGTGGAAGGAGGGGTGGGGGCAACCCATGCCAAGCATGGTGAAGGGGGTGTCGGTGCTGTAGAGGGTGGGGTGGGTGATGTCGGGGGTGTGGGTGCGCAGGCGACGGTTGGTGGAGAACTCCGTGGGAGCTACTGCATCCCACGCCTGCACCTTCAGCGTCTGGTACCGCACGACGGCGTCAGTGGCCGTGCGGTGCGTCCAGGCACTTTTTTTGACTGGATCCACCCACAGCCACTGCTCCTCGGGGTCGAGACCCTTAGGCGGCTTCTCCTGCAGCTCGAGAACGTTGACGAACTCTTTTGACGCTGCAGCAGTGCACAGCTTCAGGGTCTTGTTGAAGGCCTCAAGGGTGACTTGAGAAAGCTTCAACTCGACCGCGAGGGTCGTGGGGTACCGGCCCATCACGGCACAGCAGAACCTGCTAAGAACCCCACTGGTCACGGCGAAGTTGACGCGGGTAGCGTCAATTCGCCAGACCAAGTAGGGATTGCCCGGCCGGTCCCACTTGCCGAAGAGGGCGGCCTCCAGGGGTTCATGGAGGGGGGGGAGCTGGGGGAAGGATTCGGCGTCCGGGGGGGTGAGGGTGTAGGGGATGGGAAAATAGCCCGCGGGGAAGTGCTCGGAGCCCACGTTGGTGATGTGGGCATCGAGCACCGGCAACACCTCGGGGTTGGCGGGGGCAGACGTGGGGTCGGTGACTTTCCCCTTGCCCTTCTTGGGTTGCTTTGGAGGCATAATAAAGTGAGATGCCTAGAAGGAAAAGGGAATGCATGAAGGGTGCAAACGAACAGGAAGAATGGGGCAGTTGGCGCGCGCCAAAACGAGACTTGGCGTGCGCCAACTCAAGAGTTGGCGCGCCAAGTTGGCGCGCCAACTTGGCACTTGGCGCGCCAACTTTGCAGTTGGCGCGCGCCAAGTGCCAAGTTGGCGCGCCAACTTTGACTTGGCTTCCAAAAAGTTGGCTTCGACCCAAAAAACCGACATATTGCAACATAACAACAAAGCAACGCAGCCATAAGCTGTAAAATATAGATAGTTCCTCACGTTTCATGCACAAGGCGTAGCAACAACACAGTGCACAAGTACAAGCAAGTTGAATGCTCTCGACATGGAGTTGACCAGGAGTTGGCGAATGTACAGTATCTGGGGTTGGCTTCGTAGTTACATGCGTCTTCTTCTTGTGCAGCTGCTGCTGGGGCTGGTGCCTCTTCCTCTTGTGCAGCTGCAGCTGGTGCTTCTGCTTGTGCTGCAGCTTCGGCAGGTCCCTCGTCTTCTTGTGGGGGGGCTGGTGGCTGGGCTGGTGGGTCTCCTTGGGGCTGCTTCTTCTTTGGGGTTGGTGGCTTTGACGGGGACATCCTCATTGTCTTTGGATCGGGGTTGAGGTCCACAATTTCATCGGGCTCGTACGTCTCCCACCACGACTACCACTTGTCCAACTCCTCATACGCTTAGCTTTTGGCGGAGAACACCTGGCAGGTGGGCATGAACTCCGACCAGTCGTCCTCTTCCTCCTCCTCCTCCCCTTGTTGGCTGGGGCTCCACTGATCGTTGGGGATGATGACGGCCACGTGGTCCTGAGGGGCCCTCCTGGCCCCTGCTGGCTTGATTTCGGCTCCTTCCACAATCATCGGCGCGATCGCAGTGGTGCAGTAGATGATCCACCGAGGCTTGTAGCCGTCATTGTAGGACCAATCTCGGCGCAACATGAGCTCATCTCTTGCCAGCTTGTCCGCGTCGGCTTTGCTCTGCTGCTTGGCCTTCGGAGCCGTACTGGGTGCAATGGGGTGGAACCGCATGGACCTCCTTGTTCTTGTGGCTGGTCTGGGACTGGGAGCGGATGCTTCGGTGCTGGCTTTGATGCTAGCTGCGGCTGCGGTGCCTACTGCGGTGCCTTCTTCACGTTGGGGCCGGGTTTGCTTGCCTGGAAAGAGAATCGCAGAGGCATAGCACGCGCAATACAGGGCATAGCACGCGCGACGAAATGCATAGCACGTGCAATGACACCGATAGCGCGCGCTGCAGCATTACCTTTTCTGCTTTCTCCTCCTCTGCTTTCTTCCGTCTCTTCTCCTCCTCTTCCTTCTCCTTCTTCTTCCTCTTCTCTTCCTCTTCCTTCTCCTTCTTCTTCCTCTTTTCCTCCTCTTCCTTCTTCTTCTTCTTTGCTTCGTCCTCTTTCTTCTTGTTCTGTTCCGCTTGACGTTGGACTCTCAGTGCCGCTGCTTAATTATGCTTAATTAATTCCATCAGCTGCTGGTCGGTGGTCTTCTGGGCAAGGACCTTACCAGGCGAGTGGGGGGGCTTAGCGGAGTGGGAGGCGGAGATGGCTGCTGGTAGGTGGCTCGTGGCTGGTGGTTCCTCGGTACGCTTCTTCTTCTACCTTGGGGCTGTCACGGGTTCCGTCTCCGGCATGGCAAAGGCGTCGGCCCAGTCCACCTCCAGCTCCTCCATCTGCCGCTTGGCCCGGGCCAGCACCGGGGAGGGGCCTTGCTCCTTCCGTCCGTCAAGCCAGTCGGCCGCATGCTTGGACTGCCCGGCAATGTCCGCGGGCACGCTGATCATCAACGGCCCTCTGCGGGATCCTAGGCTCAGGAGCTGCTCGAAGCTGCCCACCTAATACGTGAAAACAGGACAGACGGTGGGTCCGTAGCGCGCGCAAACGGTCAAATCGCGCGTGCTACGGCAAATGAAGTGCGCGCAACAATGTCGGCGGCGCGCGCAATGACAAACATAGCGCGTACTTGTTGTTGTTGTTGTTGTTCTGGTCTTCGCAGTTGCTGCTGGGCCATCTGCACCCGCTGCTGCTGCTGGAGCAGTTGCAGTGTTGCCTGCTGGACTGCCGCCTGCTGTTGGAGCTGCTGCTGTTGCTGCACTTGCTGCTGCTGCGGCTGCTCCTCGTCCTTGACCGCCGTGGTTTTGACTTTGGCGCCGGTTGCAAGTGCCCTTGCTGCACTGGCTCCTTTCTTGGCTGACCCCCGCAGCAAACTGGCCCCCGCACTTTTGAATCTCACCGAGGGAAACTCGTTCTTGAAGGCCGTTGCCCCCGCGTCCGTCGCATAGATAAAGCTCGGTGGGTCCTTGTTGAAGTAGAAGTGGTGGACGGTCTTTGCGGTGGCACCCGGAGGCGTGTGAGTCCGAACGTGACCCCACCCGTAACTTGCCCAGCACGAAAACTGCAGCTCGTACTCCTCCACCTTGCAGTGACCACAGGCAGCTTGTCCTTCTTGGGTTGGCACGGAGGGGTTCAACAGGTTCGCCATACTGCACCAGTGGCCAGTAATGCTCTCGTTATACCAGCAAGGTTTCACAGCTCCGTCGGGGATCCTGGCAATCGCCGTAGCCCTTTGGTGCCAGAACTTGTAGAAGGCCACCTCGAAGAGGTAGGCCGGTGTGACATCCTTCAGCCATGCCCAGTCGGGGCCTTGGGCACAGATGGTGCTGTTTTGGTTGGGCCAGGTTCGGTTCTTGAAGTCGCTGCTGAAGGCGAACCCCGCACGTGGCCCGGGTGGGGGAGACTGAAACGGTGCTTGCACTTGCTGTTGCTGCTGTCTCGGTTGGACTTGCTGCTGCTGCTACTGTTGTGGGCTGCCGGCTTGCTGGGCCGTAGCCTGCTGCAATTGCTGCTGCTGCACTGGCAGTGGTGCGAAGAGCACTTGCTGCACTTGCCCCACTGGAAGATTGCCGCGCACTGGGGAGCCCAAGGTCGGCGAGCCACCGGGGAACAGCATGGGAGACAATTGCTGTGAGGCAGCTCGTAACGGGGACTGCGGCGCGGGCCACAAAGGCTGCGTTGGGGAGAACTGGGTCAGCTGCTGGGACAGCGTCTGCGGAAAACAAGACAAACGGCTTAACGGCTTAACAAGGATGCGCAACGAGGACTTGTCGTAGTGCGCACAACGAGACGGGTAGCACCCACAACAAGAGCGTAGCACGCGCAACGGAAACAGTAGTGCGCACGGCAAGAAACCTGTGGCTGCATGCTCCACGGCGTCGTCGACGGCTGCTGCAGTCCCGGTTGTACAGCTGCATGTGGCGGTGGTGGCGGCGCCGCAGCAGCTGGTGTGGCCGCTGCAGCAGTTGTTTGCGGTGCTTAGACTGCAGGAGGCGGATACCCCCAGCCCACGGATTGCATGGGCAAGAGGGTTACATTAAAGTACCCCTGTTCCAGCAGTAATACAAAAAGGAAAACGCAGTAACAAAAAAATAGAAAACGACAAAAAAACGGACATAAAAGTAACAAATCTCTGTGTCTGTCAATGCATTTGCAATTGGAGCCAAATCTGAAGTGCATAGTCATAGCACGCTACTTCTGATTGTATATCGCGATTTCAAGGGTTCCGGCGCTTGAAAACAGCATATTATCGCGCGCGATAGTGGTCATTGCGCGCACTAGATAGCATGTAGCGCGCGCTATACAGCAAATAGCGCGCGCTACCACAGTTCCTCAACCGCAAAATATGCCCTAACGTCGTCAGCCAATTTTTGTGCATTGCACAGGTTGCTTCTGGAGGTCCCGTTCCACCTTGGTACTTCAAAGTACAGGAACAGACGCTCATTAACCTGCCCCAGCATCTTAATGCGGCGCGACACTAGGCTTCCTGCCCCCCCACCTCTATCACAAAAGGAGGACCAAATGTCCTTCAGCACCCTGTTGCTCCCTTCCAAAAGATCCCCCGAAGTGACCATGGTTGGCAAAGGAAATGGACATCTGGCACCACGATTCCTCCCCACAAGGCAACCCATCCCCCCTCACAATGATCCACAGCTCTCCTTGGCACTCCCTGCGGTATTGGAG
Source organism: Eutreptiella sp. 'Long Island Sound 2002' (assembly GCA_964036045.1). Classification (NCBI taxonomy): domain Eukaryota; phylum Euglenozoa; class Euglenophyceae; order Eutreptiales; family Eutreptiaceae; genus Eutreptiella; species Eutreptiella sp. 'Long Island Sound 2002'. The sequence continues at coordinate 31,462,088 of OZ038382.1, forward strand.
GTTAGAAACAATGGAATCAAAGGAAAATATATAGTCGAAGAAGTGCTGCAGGGGCCACTGTGAAAAGACCGTGACGCCATCTGTGTGCACGTCAACCTCTAAATGCTGCCTACTTGCAAGCTGGTTCCATTCTGTGGCGAAATACGAAAACTAGCATAGGACGGTAGAGAAAAAAGGTGTGTGGGGACCTTATTAATACTTCGGGTCCAAGTAATCAAATCTTTGCACCTGAGGAAAATAGCGCGCGCAACATGAGAACGTAGCGCGCGCAGAAGTCAACGAAGCGCGTGCTATGAGCGGAAGTGCGCGCAATGTCACATGCAAAGCGCACGCAATAATACCTTCTTCTCGGAATCTTCAGGAGCAGGACCAAGTCCACCACCGACAGGGGTCTGACGGCGTTGGCAGCCTCGGTCCTGCCACGCTTCTTCTCTGCTTCAGACACGGGGACCCTTTTTTCCAACTTGGCCCACAAAGACCGTTGGACGGCAGACCCTGAGCAAAAAAACTCAACTAGGTCCGCCAAAAGGTCCTCGTTCTTCCACAAGGACCACCCATAGTGGGGGCACAAAATGTTTGCAATCTTTCCTGACATTGACAACGTCACTTGCGGTGCCGGAAGCATCTGAAACTTTAGAGAAATAGGCGTTTTTGCCTGCTTATTAGGACATGGGGTTACAAACCCAAGACCCCGAGCCATGGCACGCGCTATGACGTGCGCTATGTTTTTGTAGTGCGCACTGAGCCATCGCGCGGCAATACCCTGTAGCGCGCGCGCAGGGGCGCGCGCGCGTTGCGATCTGAGTGCGTACGCGCTAAAATACCAACGCGTACGCGCCAAAATACCAGCGCGTATACGCACTCAGAACACAACGCGTACGCACTCAGATCGCAACGCGTACGCGCTGGTTCGTTGGGTCGTGCGCGTTACAAAATCAGTGCGTACGATAACGCGTACGCATACATGCGAACAAAATGGGGCAGATATTGAGGGTTTGTATGAGCTTTGGAGGGTGAGGGAGATGTACACTCTAACCCAAGTGGAATGCCACCGTGCGTTGACCACAAAATTTTCAAAAGCGTGGGGAGACTCAGGTTGGTCCCCCACCAGGTGGATCCATTGGTGCTTGGCACATTCCACCTTTTTTGCCGAGAAATGGAGGAACATTTTTCAGTTTTCCTCCATCCCAACGGAGTATCGGCATGGGCCTTACAAAAGGAGGCTCAAAAATTGTTTTAAGGGTTGGTCCTTGGTGAGGCCAAGTGTGTCCCTCCGCCACATGCACCATTGCATGTCCATGAACGCCCTGGAGCAAGGGCTTTTGGGCACTGGAGGCAGCCAAGGCCTCAGACATTGATGACTTTGTATGAAAAACGACCACACATGCTTTGTGCCAAGTGTTTTGTGTTGGTTGTCCTAGGGAGGGAGGGAGGAGGGGTGCGCGATAACTACACGCGATAACTACACGCGATAACTACGCGATAACTGAGTTATCGCGCGATAACTAGCGCGATAACTAGTTAGAGCAAGGTGCTCTAACTGTGTTCTAACTGTGTTCTAACTGTGCTCTAACTCTTTGACCCCCCCCCCAAAAAAACCCCTACAATGAGGCTTATGTGGGGAAAGAAAGGGGATGGGGGGTTTTTGAGGGTGCTGAATCCATTTTTTTAGGTGGTTTGCCCCAAAATTGAGGGTAGGTGGGTGTTCCAGAAATTGCGTTCTAACTAGGGGTTCCGCACCACGCCCTAGAACGCTGCATCCCACGAAAGAGCAAAAGCTGCCCTCAATCTCCTTCTTGTGCGTTGGGCAACCACACCAAACACACAAACCCGGCGAAACTTCTGCTCCCATCTCTTCTTACCCACAATTGCTTCACCCAAAAGTCGGCATTGCCCAAAAAAACACTGAGATGCTTGGGAAGGGTCCAAGCTGACTTTATCCTTCTTCTGGGGGGGCTTCAGTTGAAGGATCGGCGGACAGTGGCGCCACTGGGTGGACGAGGTTTGCTTGCCGCAAAGTCAACACCACCTTTTTTCATATCCCATCTGTGCAGACAAAGGATCCATAAATCCGACTGCATCACATGAAAACTATACATCTACTGAGTAGATTCATGGAAAAAAATTCATGGATACCTTGTCCGCTCTTGATTTCTGTTGAAAATTCGGGCCAAGTTCCCCTTACCGCGACAGCGCCGCAGGCGGTACCACACCCATTCGATAAAATAGCATCCGGCAGCCTGATTTAGCTATCTAACTGGTCCTGAAACCACCGGATTTTAATGAAATTTCACTTGGGGGTAGCGGAGACGGCCCCGCAGCGCCGCGGCGCCGTATCTAAATTCTGGCGTTGCCCTTGAGCCTTATTCCCAAAATTTGAACGAACCGGCCAAAAGGCGCCGCGCCTAAGCATTATTACAGCCGCTGGTATTCAGTGCTGGGCTAACTGAGTCAAAATCGCCCGATTGTGACTGAGACTTGACTGAGTCAAAAAATCGATGACTCGTGACTGATTGGAGTCAGTCACCGGCGATCGTGACTCGTGACTGAGTCATGACTCGGTCATCCCAAAAATGTGATTGCGGCGGGAATCGAACCGGCGACGCAGCCGTGAACCAACTGTACTACCTGTCGCCGTCCAGCCTACAGAAAAAATTCTATAAAAATTAAACGTAATTTTTTCGAAAATTTTAAAAAAAGCATGGTGCCGGCCCAAGCCGGCACCCCAACAAGCATGCCAAAGCACAAGCAGAGCGATCGCCAGCGCGCTTTGGTACAGATCGCAGAGGGAATCTAACTGCCGATCCGTGACTCCTAAGGGCCTATTCAGTCACAGTCACCGCGCGGCACGGTGACTTGACAGAGTCGACTGGAGCGGTGTGACTCGTGAATTGACTTGACTGAGTCAAAAAATCGTGACTCGCGACTGACTTGACTGAGTCAGCCCAGCACTGCTGGTATTTTCTCCCCATGGGTGGCACGTGTGTCGCGCACGCGGCATCACTACCACTGGGCCACTGAGACTACCAGCGGCTGTTAATAGATTTACAGCCGCGTTCAAATTTTGGGGTTTTCTCTCGGCTGCCGCCGAGTTTTGGGGTCGGACTTGGACGCCCTGGCAGCTGCACTGATGGGGAATGGGATCCCAGATGGGGGGGGAGAGGATTTGCCAGGGGACTCTAGATTTAGCTGCCTGAAGTAGACGCATTTTGGGGTTGCGTCAAATTTTCATTGTAAAAAACTTTACACTTTGTTCAAAAATTGAGAAAATCTCAGCGCCGGCGCCACCAATCGAGAGCGCCAATATTGGACTTTAAAGAGGCACTTTGGCTCCAATTGACCTAAGGGAGCATTCATTTAATGCGGATTGTAATGCCAATGTAGCAGAAAAGCTCGGAATCAAAAAACATGGCATTGGCATGAAGAAATGTCCAAAATTTGAAGGGCAATTTTGGGATTTTGCCAGATATCGGCCAAAATGCCACAACCCCCCAGGGCAGAAATTCTGGTACAGTGCATTGTGACAGAAATTCTGATGCTCCCAGCTATAAAACAACTCTCAAGCTACAGATCTGTCAAAAAAAATCCACATTTGGTGGTTTCCTGCTGAAGATATTCCAAAAATTTGAACGAACCGGCCAAAAAGCGCCGCCCGTAAGAAAATGGCTATGCAGGACTCTTTCTATTATTTTCAGACTGGTCGTCGTGAAAAGGCGCGGGCCGGGCGGCGGCGCGCGTGTGCGCATCGCAGAAAACAATTTATGCTACAAGGTGGCATTTTTTTTTCTAATTACACAGATGTATGCGCATTATTGAGGCGCATCGATCGGTGTGCTGTACGGTTGCATCTTCGCCGATTCTGGCTGTCCAGTTGGCCGACCGGGCGCTAACCGCCTGTAACTACTCCCAGAAACACCTGTTAGCCTTATCCGTCGATGTTATCGGAAGCGCCAACGCCGGCGCTGCACAGCAGGGCACATGTGCCAGTCAATTTCTGCAAATCCCCTAAGATTTCCTCTATGTCCCCGAGCGGCTTAGAGCGAACTTCCTGCCGGCATTGCATCACTGGTGCAAAACCCTCCTGTCCGGTGCACTCATTGCTCTTCGCAGGTACTCATGTTTGCAAGCAGCTTCAATCCCTTCGATTCTTAAACACGTTACTCCCATCAGGAATGCCACAACATCGTCTCAATCTTAAGGTTGGAGCACCAATAATACTCATCCGCAACTTGAATCGTGATGCTCGCCTTATGAATGGCACCCGATTGAGTGTTACTTCGTGTCTTCGCTACACAATCCAAGCAACGGTGCTAACAGGAACACACAAAGGAAACTCCGTTTGCATACCCCGAGTTAATCTCACTGTATCTGATGATGATGATCTCCATATCAAATTCATTCGCCGCCAATTTCCTGTAAAGTTAGCCTTCTGTATGACCATTAACAAAAGCCAAGGTCAAACGTTTTCCAAAGTGGGTCTCTTACTGGCAACCCGACCATTTTCACATGGTCAAGTTTATGTTGCTCTATCGCGCTGCGGAAATTCAAGCGCTATCAAAGTATGGACAGCAGCAGACTTGCAGGTTGACGCAAACAACTATGGAGTCATTGAAAACATTGTTTGGCCAGAAATATTGGACTGAGATCTTCAACGTCCCATACCGTGAGTGATGGGCCGACAACAAGATCAGTGCGGAGCCTCTGCCGTCCCTACCCATGGGACCAGTGCGAACCCTGATAGGATCACCGCGTAGGCTGGATACCCAACTGTGAGGACGCGGCCCTAACACTTTATAAATTTTGTTTGCAACCCGCGCATTTGCGCGGGCCGATTGCTAGTACGGCTTAGGACTACGCGTAGGACTAAAGGATCTGCCCACATCTGGCGCCTGCGCTTGAGTTAACTGTAAATGGGGAAAAAATGGAATTGATTTTCTGATTTAATTGATTGCTGGGGCTGAACAGCGTATTTTTATAAATGCCCAGCATCAAGCGCATCTGTTCTACTATTTTCGGACACAAATGTCAGACACATCATCTGAGCTCAACTACAGTCCCCTTCCCTTGTCCCCGGCACCATCGGAGGTCCTCGAAGAAGACCCATATGAAGCGTGCTCCGATGAGGAAGATAATGATGATGAAGATGACAGCATGAAGTTTCCGGAGATGGGTGCCACTTGGGAGCCGGTTGGACATGCGTTTGCCGGCTCTAGTCACCAAGAAGTTTGTGACCGCATGGAGGATTGGGCGGATGAGAACAGCTATCAGTCGTCGTGGCGATAAAAAAAAGGGCCAAGCATATTTTTATTGCGCCAAAGTAGGCCGCCAAAAACAGCACAATCGTAACGCAGCCCAATCCGGGGTCCTTCCCGAGGATAGTAGGACGGTGCCAACATATGCACCGGAGTCAAAGGAGGATTGTTGTCCCTTCAATGTGTACATTTGTCGCCGGAAGGATGGCATGCGCGAGGTGTGGTCCGTGAGTCCCAAAGGACTCCGCCTAGACCATAACCATCCACCGCAAACGGCCAAGCAAAAAAAATTCCTTGGTCCGGTGAATTTGTCCCGTGAGGATGCCGATTTAATCATGAACTTGGGACAAGCCTTCATGCACCCCCGCAATGTGGTACATTTCATGCGGAACCGCGGTGTCGAGATCACCGCAAAACAGGTGCAAAATATTTATGATGACAAAGGGTACTCCTCAGCGCTGGATGCCCATGAGTTGGTCAACCGCCTTGAGGAAAAGGGCGAACATGGGTGGTACACCCATGTGGTGAAGGATGACATTGGGAAACTATCCCATGTCTTCTGGATGAGCGTCGAGCAAATTGCTATTGATCGGCGCTTCCCGTATCTAATCCTCCATGACAATACCTATCAAAGTAATAGGTATAACCTGAACATTGGCCTCAATCGGGACCCAATCTTTTCAAGTGGACATACATATTTGAGTGCTACGTGGGGGGGGGACAAGGTGCGACACTGGGCACGCTATTTTCAGGTGTGTGTGTTCACACGTGGGATTGTGTCCACACAACGGGTGGAGGGCATCCATAGGTGGGCAAAGGAGGGCCGCCTAACCAAGCGGAAAACGCTGAACGACGTTTTTGACGCACTCATGGTCATTGTGGGGGAGCTGATTTTGAAATGGGAGCGTCTGGATACACGCGTGACAACGGGCTCCTTTCGCTCCCGGCATGAAACGGCCCAGCAAATTTTTCCAATTCCGTATGAGGCAATGAAGGACCGGCTGACCACATGGGGAAGGGATGAGGCAGCCCATCAGATGCTCCTTTCCTTTGGGTACGACATGAAGAGGCTGCCGGACCACGCATACGAGGCTCTGTCCCCTCCCGCCTTGGACAACTGTCCTGACCCCACAAAGGGGGTGGAGGATCTTTTGGAGTACGATCTCACCCCGAGAATGGTGACCCCCGCGCCTAATGCAGCCATCTTTGAAGTTTCCAGACAGGGAGCCAATGTAGCTCACTATGTTCAACTCTCGGGGCCGGTCGGGACCTCCTTTGGATCTACCACCTACACCTTGTACCGTGACCTGGTGTGCACTTGTGCGTTTCCTACCATGCTTGGGATGACCTGTAGGCATTTTTGGCGGGTATTGCGGGACGACGCATTCGCCGCTTTCCACTTGGGCCTTGTGCATTCCCAATATTTATTGGAGGACCCTCCCATGCATGAGGAGTTGGAGCTTATGTCCCGGAACGTGGTTGGGAAGCTTTACTACAACCATGAGCGTGTCGGTCCTTGTCCCGTGGAGGCACCGAGTGTGGAAGGCATCGTTCCCGAGGGGGAGGGTGAGGCGGCACTAGTGGTGCGCCAAGGGGAGGTCCAAAGAATAAGGAACCGGTTCCAATTGAGTGCCTTGGCTAGGGAGTTTGTGGATGTGGCGATTGTTTCGCAAGAACGCTTTGAAGATGCTAGATTTACTTTGCGGACGTGGATTGACACGCAAAGGAAACCATTGGGTGACCTTAAAGCGGACAATCTAGCAAAACCACCCACCAAAGCACAAAAACGAAAGGCATCGGAGATGGCTACCGGCGGAAAGAAGAAAAAGAAAAACACCGCGGAGCCCGACGTCCCAGCCCCCTCCGTACCCCCACCACAAGTGTACGTCACCCCCCCGTTTGTACCCCCCTTCGTCCCCGCTTACCCCCCAATGCCTTTTGCTAACCAACCGATTCATGAAGAGGGGAGTGATGATGTAGTTATGCTTCGCAGGGTGCCCCCCCCTTCCCCATTCACACCCTCCCTTCCGGCTCCACCACCCTCCGGTATTGCCCTTTTGTCTCAGGGTGTGCACTCCTCCCAAGCTACGTCTAGCACCATATCATTGCAACCCCCATCCCTCCCCTACTCTCAAGCCACCCCAAGTAGTCAAATTCCCATCCCACATCCATACTTATACACGCAAGGCTCACAAGTCCCATTGTCCATGGGCATGCAATGTTGGCCCAACCCCGGGTTTGTGCCAACAACGGATGCCGCATACTTTCCCTTGGATCAAATTCTGAACCCTGCACCACCGGCGCCCAAGAAAGGGGGCGGTAAAGGCAAGGGCAAGGGCAGAGCCAAGGCAAAGAAGTAATGGAATGCAATCTGAGTGACGTCGTGCGAAGACAAGGGGCGCGCTCCCTCGGTTCGTCGTGTCCTTGGCACGTGGTGCAACGGGGTCATGCATGGGGTTAGAGGGCACATGGGGGCCCGTACTGCACCCATTCCCCCCCTGAATTGGATGGAACATGGCCCTGCTTGGGAGCCCATGACAAGGGGTGCGCTCCCACCGTGCGTCTTCCCCTTGGCACGTGGGTCGCTGGGATCATGCATGGGGTTAGAGGGCACATGGGGGCCCGTACTGCTCCCCTCCCCCCCCTGGAATGGATTGAATATGGCCCCGCTTGAGGGCCCATGACAAGGGGCGCGCTCCCTTGGTTCGGCGTGTCCTTGGCACGTGGTGCAACGGGGTCATGCAGGGGGTTAGAGGGCACATGGGGGCCCGTACTGCACCCCCCCCCCCCTGTAATGGATTGAATATGGCCCCGCTTGGGGGCCCATGGCAAGGGGCGCGCTCCCTCGGTTCGTCGTGTCCTTGGCACGTGGTGCAACGGGGTCATGCATGGGGTTCGAGGGCACATGGGGGCCCGTACTGCACCCATTCCCCCCCCTGAATTGGATGGAACATGGCCCCGCTTGGGGGCCCATGACAAGGGGCGCGCTCCCACCGTGCGTCTTCCCCTTGGCAATTGGATTGAATATGGCCCCGCTCGGGAGCCCACCACAAGGGGCACGTGGCACCCATTCCCCTTATCCCACCGTCAACTTCCTCTTCTTACCCACGCGTGCCTTTGGTTGCTTGTGTGCAACCCCCTTACGCCCCTCGCCCCCCGACACCCATTGGCCAACCACACCCTTTGTTGCACCCTGCCGGTGCGCTTGGCCTCCGTCCTAACCTTCTCCCACCTCCCCGCGGACACGAACTTTTGGATTTCTCCAAAACGCCCCCGCCCAAGAGTAGGGCACAACACACCCAAACGGCACGCGCAACGACTCCTCACCCGCAAGCGCCAACGCAAGGTATCCCACCCAAGACAATGGCACGAGGGGAGGCTCATCCGTCCGGGCCTCCACCATGGCCGTCACCTCGTCGCACACGGCGCCCAGCTTGCCGGAGGGCCGCTGGCCCGGCCTACGCGCCATGTCCCCCCCCCATGCAGCCAACATGGCAACATCCCCCCACATCTCGGCAACGGTCCTGAACTCCACGCCCGCGCCGACTCCGGGGAGGTCCTTAAGGGGGACGTAATGTCCTCCCTTGATCCAATGCGCCACAATGCGTGCCAAAAGCAACGCACATCGCGCAACCCCCCTATTCCCGTTCCTCCGCACTGAAAACTTTGTCTCCCGCTTAGGCGGGGACACCCAAAAGTGGACCGGGGGCATTTTGGTGCACCCCGGGACCCCCTCAAACAGAGTGCCGAGGTGGGTACATATGTACTCCACCTCGGCATACTCCGCACCACCCGTCCCACACACGCGCGTGCGCATCGTGCCGTCCTGGTGGGCCTCAAAAAACAGGGCATACAGGTGCCCCACACCCGGAGCGCCACGGGGGGCACCCAACCGCCGGAGGGTCAGGGGGTGGCGCCGGTCCACCCACCTCCCCGGGATGTAATACACATCCGGGACCTCTCGGAGCGTGCCATGGCTCGCACTCTCCACCAACTCCTTCTTTCCCCCCATACTTGTACGCCGGCTGAGGCTTCCGGCGTACGGCACCCTTGGCGGGAGGTTTGGGGCTTGGTTTGGGCCGGGGGGCGGGGGGCTGGGGGGGTGCGTCGACGTCCACCTCGATACTCAACTCCGGTTCAATGTCCACCGGGGCCTGCCGCTCCTCCTCTTTCTCCTCCCCCCCCTCCTCCTCTTCGGTCTCCTCCACCTCCTCCTCTTCGGCCTCCTCCACCTCCTCCTCTTCGGCCTCCTCCCCCCCCTCCTCTTCGGCCTCCTCCCCCTCCTCCTCTTCGGCCCCCTCCACCTCTATGACCCACATTTCTAACCAGCACCACTACACCCAAAAGAGTGCACATGAAGTGCCTAATGCTATCTTGGAGGCAAGAGTCAGTCCAGTTTTCATTTAAAATCTTTTGTATTATGCATTTGTGATTGAATCTTTGTGTTTATACCTGCATTGTCTATTTGCAGCCCTTCTGTGTTACACTGGATTCCAAAACCAATCATTGATTCGATCCACATCCTGTTCTTGCTCTACTTGCTGCTTTGGTTTGGGTTTTCAACTTCAAAACCTGCAGGAATTCATCAAAATATCTAGGGCATAAATCAAGGACATCTTTCTTTTGGAACACCTCCTCCGCGTGTTGGTGCGCCGGCACCCTCACGTCCCCCAAGTCCCCCTTGTCCCAAAAAATTTTGCGCACAACCCGGCCCAATGGGTGCGCAAGGGGCAGGAGGAGTTCGCAGGGCACCTCCCACTCCACCTCCTCGTTTGCCCATGCGGGCAAACCCCGCTCTTCTTTGTCCTCCGCGACCTTGACGGTCGCGAAATCAGAAATCCCGAAAAAAAAATGTTTCGGGTTGGCCCCCCTCCCCCACCCCCGGAACATTGCGGAATGTTCCTCCCGCTTTTTGGTGTTCTTTTTGGCGCCCCAAAAAGAACTAATGGTGACTTGAAGGCAATACCATTCCCCCATGAAGGTATTGCCCTCTTCGTCACACACAACCACCACCGGGGGGTCCCATGTGGGGGGCAATGCGCCACCCTCGCGAACCCCGCGGCGCCACCTCGCGAAGCGGGGTCACTGGCAGACCCGGCGCACGATGTACGTGTCGCGCGGGCCTGTGCTTTGGGGCCGGGGAACCACGGCCTGCAAGACCTTGACGTTGGCGTCGAAGGTCTCCCCCACACTGAACCGCACGAGCTCGCGGTCCTTGGGGTCGGCGATGGCCACCACCTCGTCCTTCTGCATGGTGCTGACCAATGCTGCAAAAAGGATACATGCAGTAAAGTGTGCCAACGACAAGAGGCGCGCTCCCAAACCCCACTCCAAGGTTGTGTCACCTAACTCAAACAAAACCTAAACACGCTTCTATACACATATGGGCCCGTAATGGGCCATTGCTAAGGCCTCAAAGACGAGAGGCGCGCTCCCAAACCCCACTCCCAGCTTGTGTCACCTAACCCAAACAACACCCAAACACGCTTCTATACACATATGGGCCCGTAATGGGCCATTGCTAACGCCTCAAAGACGAGAGGCGCGCTCCCAAACCCCACTCCAAGCTTGTGTCACCTAACCCAAACGAAACCCAAACACGCTTCTATGCACATATGGGCCCGTAATGGGCCATTGCTAACGCCTCAAAGACGAGAGGCGCGCTCCCAAACCCCACTCCAAGCTTGTGTCACCTAACCCACACAAAACCCAAACACGCTTCTATGCACATATGGGCCCGTAATGGGCCATTGTCACGGCACGGCAAAGAGGATGGGAAAGACACATACCTGACTCCTTGCGTTTCGCTTCTTCCTCACGGTCCTTGGCTTCCCGGCGCTCCTTCATCCTCCGAATGAGCTCCTTCGCACCCTTTCTCCCTAAACAAACCAAATAACAAATGTACAATGTGCGGGAGAAAAAAGGGGCAAACAAGAAAAAATGCACAATGAACACAAAAAGGACAAGCAAACAAGTGACGCCACCACGGGGATACCTCGCTCGCTTGGCGTCTTGGGTGCACCCTCGGCGCGTGGCTCCGGCGAACGGCGTCTCCCCTCCCAGTCCTTCTTCCTTTGCTCCATTGTTGCTGTAAACAAGGGTTGACGGTGAAGGAACGGAACCATGTAACACGTGCCATGGTGCAATGGTGCGTAGCGGTGCATACCACGTTCCGCCTCGGTTCGTGGTTCCGGGGAGTGCTTTGGCGTGCCCGGCGGAGTTGGACTTGGACTTGGACTTGGAGTACCAGCAATGTCAGCCAAGCGCTCAATCTCAATCTCCTTTTGCCATTGCGCGTGTGGGTCGTCTGGTTGGGGTCGTTGCGCGTGAAGTTGGTGACGTTGTTGTTCGCCAAGGCTGTCATACCAACTGACATGGCACGGTTGGGCCCCATCAAAGGCGACCTCATCCTCTTCTGCAACACAAAAAATAGGTAGGATGGAGGTAGGATAGGGAAAGCACGCATTTTGCATGAAAGTGACGTGAAACGCACAACCAAATCCAAAATGTTTGCAACCACATACCATCCGGGTGGGCCCACCAATATTCCGTGGGAGTCTCCGCATCCTTCTCGTACGCCTCCTCCGGCAACTCGATTTCCTTGCCTCCCTTCCCAACTTTTCCCTTCCATGGCTTCTTAAATCCTTTGGGGGGCAGCACATGAGGGTCGTGGGGCGGCGAGGGGGGTACTTGGATGGGTGCGCTGATTGGGTGGGGACCCGGGGCCTGGTCTGCGGCCTCGGGGTTCTTCCAGTCCCAAGCAGCAGTGGCAGTGGCTTTGGCAGACATAGTTTTGCGAAATGAAGAGCTAAAGAGCGCCAGGAAATGCACATCCCTTAACCTGGCACGCGATGCATCTGTCCCCCCTGTCAGAAATGTACTGTGATAAAACAGGAAGGTTTTCAGTTCTGTCAAAATTTGACTGTGGACGCGCGTGCGCAATGTGGGCAGATCCTTTAGTCCTACGCGTAGTCCTAAGCCGTAGTCCTGCATAGGGCATTACCTCCACCTGGGGGGGGGCGTCGCCTTAAGGCGACTTAAGAAATCATTGCGTCGCCTTAAGGAGCCTTATGGCGACTTAAGGCGCCGCGGCGCCGGAATATGGGCATTACCTCCACCTGGGGGGGGCCGTCGCCTTAAGGCGACTTAAGAAATCATTGCGTCGCCTTAAGGCGCCTTATGGCGACTTAAGGCGCCGCGGCGCCGGAATATGGGCGCTCAAAGCGCGCGCGCCGCCGCCGCAAAACAATCAGCCGCCAGCAGGGTTCGAACCACCGCACTCTCCCATCGCCGGCGACTGTGCCAAAGAAGCGCCGCCGCCGCAAAACAAAAAGTCGCCGGCAGGTTCGAAGTAACGCTGTCTCCCATCGCAGGCGACTGTACTGACCGCTCGACCAATCAGATTGCTGACAATAGAATTTAAAATTTTCGTGAAAAATGAGGATTTTAAATTTCAGGTGAAATATAACGTGAAAATTTCGTGAAATTTTCGATTTTTTTGAAAAGTATGAAAATTATGAAATTTATGGTCCCAATGGGAAGGCGGAGGTTCTATAACATCATAGCACTGAATCCTGGCACCTATAACCAAGCCCTTGATGGAAGACATTGATGGACGCATCACAATTGGAATGGCGAAGTCCACAAACAATATGATGGATGCCAATGGCAATGATATACTCATGCGTGGCACAACTTCATGTAGTTGACACAAATGAAGACTTTAGTTGCCAACATGGAAAAACTCAGGCGCCCCCGATTAGCACATTGCCAGTCGGCTGAGCTAAACACTCGCTCCGTCGGGGCTTGGCTGGCTGGAAGACAAGCCACAACCTTGCCCAATGCAGCTGCTGGAGAGGAAGCATGGAGGGCTTTTTGGGTTGCGTGGGTTTGGAGGGGGGCGCAGGGCAGGGGGTTTGGGTTTCTCGGCGGCAGGGGGGGGCTTTGCTGGGGAGGTGCTGCGGGGGCTACCGGGGGTGGGGGGGCTCAACCCAGAACTGCACAGCAGGATCTCCTCGTCAGCACACCCCTCCCACCCCAACTCCCCCATGTACTCCACTACGGTAAAGTGTCCCCAGGTGCTCAATTTCTTGTTTTTCATGTTGTCTATAAAAAAAGAAGGAATGGCAAATTTTCATTGAAATTTTCGTTTGAAAGATAAACTTAAATTTCGTTGAAAATTTCGTTGAAAATTACCTTGAAAATTTCGCTTGTAAATTTCGTTCGAATCCTAGCTGACAAAAGTCCATCTAAATTTTATAGGGGTTAAACCTCACAGAGAAAAAATTTTAAAAAAAGCGAGCGAGGCAACAGACCCACAGGAACCAGGTTAGGGGACTACGGGCAAGTATTTTCTTCATTTACAAATTTTGCCATATTGCCATATTGTCATATATAACCTTGCTATATTTGACACCCTAGAACCCCCCAGTGGCCATGATTGCGCCCAGACCCTGACCTAACCCTAACCTACTGCAAAATGTCAACGGTTAGGGTTACAGTCAACTGCATCCATTTGTCAATCCCCATTCAAACTTGCCCTATTTTAATTCACCGCCATCCTTGTTGCACATAGCTACAAGCAAAGTCAACAGGTGGTTGACAGTTTTGCTGTAGTTTTGCTGGTGGTATTGAGCCTGGCGTAAGGGAAAACCCCGCTAACTTGGACTGACGCGCGGCGCGCAGAGTTTTGAGATTTTCTCGAAATTCCTGGAAGATGAGACGCCGAGAAGCTCGGAACGTCTTTTTTGAGTGTCTGTTTACCAGGTGCACTATCTAGAATTTCGTCCAAGCGACGATTTTACGTCGAAAATTTGTCGAACTTTCCTACCCTTTGAGGGCACCTTTTTACCCCAACCCCACTAATGTTATGGCTTCGAACAGCAGCAGCGCAACAGCGCAGCGCAACAGCGCAACAGCGCGCAAATCGCAAGTCGCAGTCGCAATCGCGCTGACAGTCTGTGAATAATAAAGAAGCATCGAATGCCAACTGTGAATGAGCGCTGTAAGATACTTCGATCTTGAACAGGGTTTATGTCTTCGAGATTGTGTTATTGTTGGTGCCTGAATATCGACATAAAGGGAAACTCGATGTTGTCTGGTGCGGCCCTTACAAAATACTCGAGGTACTGAACAAGGGCGAGAATGTCAAACTGAACATCCCTGCCCCCTTCGATGGGTTGCGAGTTTTCAATCGAGACAGCATAAAACCCTACGTCCATCGAGAGGGACAGCCGGTGTGGGAGTTTCCGATGCCCCCTGTCAAAACTGGAGAATCTCCTCGACTTGTCAAAATCGTGGCTAGACGTCGAGTGGGATCTAAAAAGCGCCGCACATTCCTGTACCGTTGTGAATGGGATGACGACACATGGTCTTGGGAGTCGAGCAAGGCTCTAGAAGAGGATCCTGTGTACCTTGAGTTCCTTCGACTCCACCCTGAGTAACTGAGTAACACCCTTACTCTTCTCTGCAGCGTGGTTTTTCGAAAAACTCATGCGAGGTTCCGGGTCGAACACCGGAGCCTCCGCCTATGGTACTACATCCCGGACGCCCCGAGCTTCCTCTCGACCTCCGCCTTCTCGAGCGACATCGTCGAACGTCATCGATGTTGACGCGATTGAACCCCCAGCGAGGACGACTTCAACTGGCCGCTGCTTGTCGGTAGCATCAGCGCCAACTCGTCCGAATCGACCTCTCGATCCATTCGAACCGCCGCACTACAGCCAGTCGGCATATGCTGGGAGCTCGAAAGGAAAAGGAGGCCCATCGAAAGGAGGCAAGGGAGGTGTGTTCCCTCGCGGGAAATTTGCGGGAATAGCGCCGAGTGGAAGACCCATCATAACAGGAGGCGCCGAAGGCTTGGAATGGCTCGAGATAGCCCTGGCCAGCTTGCCTGTTCTGGAACCGACGAAGGGAGGGACTCCACCCGACATGCCGCCGGAACTCTGTAAGCTGTACGGGCCCCCTCCCCCGGTCGATGCAGAATACTTTCGAGAGCGGTGCTCAAGCCCTGACTGGTTCGATTCTGATGATGAAGATCTTGCTTGCTACACGGGGTACGACGACTGATCTTCCTTCTTCTGTTCAGCGCCCGGATGGGTCGACAGTTCTTGGACATCGAGGCCGAACACCTGGACATCGAGGTCATCCAGAGAGGATCCGGGTACCGGAGAGCCGAAAGTCGAAGACGACTGGGTCGACCAATCCTGGCATTCGAATGCCCCGAAAACACAAGCTTCTACTCGAACGAACCAATCCGACTCCTACTACCACGACGCCGACTCCTATTACCACGATGATAACTACAACTACGACGCTGAATCCTGGCCACTCGAGTCCGACGACGAAGCAGAATATCCTTACGAACCCGCGCGGTCGACAGCACCACCCAGCTACGAGTCTGTGCCGGTGCCAGAGTCGAAATGGCAGCCCTACAACATGCCGCAGTACAATCATGAAATCGAGACCATCGACGAACTTCGACACTTGGGAACGTTCGGATTGAAGCCACCCTATCGATTTGGGACACATGAAGATGATCCGATGAAGACGGAGTACACTAAGCTCGAACCATCGGTGCTGACTATTGCGTCGAGTACCATGGCTGGTCTTCGAAAGCCGCACATGTTCCTGAGCGAGAAACACTATGAAGTCGTGTCGAACGCAAATACCGCCATCGTCGAGTTGGGCAAGACCATCTGCATCGACAGTTGGGGTCGAACCGCACCATTCTCGTACTAAATGGCTCGAAGTGCCCCTGACACGTCTTTCGATGAACATGGAAACCTTGGTGGTAAGCCAGGATATCAATGGTACACGAAAATCGAAATGGCTTGTCAAAACTTTCGAGCGGCCCTCATGAAATGGCGACATTATGATGAAGAGCTCGATTATGGATTCCGACAAGACCTCACCGAACATACCCTGCCGAGTCAAATTGCTCGACTCAACCGCATGCATCGAGAGATCTCGGGTATCGACGACCTGATAAATGTTGCGGATGGGATCGACCTGATCTTCAAGTATCGACGCTTCTGGACCCACGAAAAGATGAGACGAGACGCTCCCGTTGCAGTTTCGATTATGGGAGTTATCCGTGATCTTCAAAAGGTTTGCCAATCGAACGACTGGCTCTTCGAAGATCGAGCCCCCTTCCTTGCGTACAAAGTCGATTTGCTTCTTCGCCGACACCAACTGCGTGGCCTTCGAGGCACCTCTCGACTCGGATATAAACGCTATGGATGTGCTCCTCATCGAACGCAGGACCTTGCGGTCCAGCTCCAAGAATACTTTCGAATCGGAGAACAGGTCGAACCTTACGCGTACAACGCAGTCGCACCAGGCGCCCCCATCGACCTTGTCCAGTTGGCGACGATCTACCAAACTGGACCCGGACGACTCGGGTACCACAACTTCGATAGGGCAATCCGAAGAGTTGCTGCCCTTCACTCATCGAATGAAGAGTATGTCAATCTTTTCCCTTTCGTGGATGCTCCCGATTTGGTTCGACGCCTGGGTACCTCGACATACCTCATGTCCCCCTACGAGGCCGGATACCAAGATGGACAACGTTGGCGTCGGACGGTCAGGTTTCGAAGGGACGTCTATGCTGACGAACGGGAGGAGATCGAGAAGACCGACTCGCCTGCGAGCGACCCGTTCCACCCGGACCCCCTCGATCACCGGTTCTTGTCGATGGAGTCGAATGCCTATCAGCACCACTTCGACATTCCGTTCTTCAAGTACCTCACGCCGATCCACGAAGACTTTAAGGCCGCACATCGACGCAAGGTCAGCTGCCGAGACCAAGTCCTCGAAGCGGTCATTGTCGACACGGCTTCAAGCCTTGTGACTGCAGAAGCGGTTCGATTCGCTCTGCAGAGCTCCCTCGCTGACGGCCACTATGTCCATCAACACCTCGGTCGACTCCAAGAAGAAGGTTCTCGAACCAACACGCTTGAGATCGTCGACCGATATGCCCTCGGCCCTGAGAAGGACGACATCAGCGCCGTCATTGTCGTACGACGACTTTCAATTGCCGACACGCCGTGGTGGCGGGTCGATACGCGAACTGGTCAGTTCTACCACAGCATGGCCGCTGGTACTGGTTCGAAGGAAACCTATCGGTGGTCTACTGGTCGACATGACGGATACTCCTTCGAGGTCACCAATCGGGCCGATCTGTGGAGTGAGGACGCTTGGAAACCGTCGAGCCTCTGGGATTTCTATTCGACCAGGGCACAGACACTGGGACCTGGACAATTTCGAGCGCTTGCCCGTGAACATGTCTTCGTATTCCAGTACAAGTGTCCCGTCGATGACCGACCTGGTGATCCCAACCTTCGATTGCTGAACCATCGATCTGGTATCCTGATTCAGAAGCGTGCTCTCGACAGCGATATCCGTCGACACTATACGGGTCATGACACCTTCAAGTTCATGGCTGGCGTCGAGACACTGAAGGAAGTGCATGAACTATGTCGACTTCCCGTGGATCCTTCGTATACGTACACGTGGGGCAGGGACTGCTGATTCGACATGTCTGGATGCCAAGTAATGGCTGATTCGACATGTCTGGATGCCAAGTAATGGCTTATTCGACAGTCTGGATGCCATTAATGGTATCGAATGCTCCATATGCCTGTCGAGCTGACGGATGTACAGGCCTGTTGGTCTGCTGAGCATCCAGCTTCGATGCTATGGTATGTTATGGTTCGACGTGCCCACAGCCTTGCTGCGGGTACAGCGCCCGTGCAGTGTGCCTGGCGAGGTTGTCTTCTGCAGCCTCCGCCGAAGGCCGCAGCCGTGGCAAAGTCGAACACGGCGTGTGAATGAGGCGCTGACGACGGGTGTCCCATGACTGCACCTCGGTGCGTGATCTCGACCAGAATTGGTCCACTGTTTCGACCAGAATTGGTCCAATGTTTCGACCAGGATTGGTCCACTGTTATGCTTCTGTAGCCAGCACATGTCGAGGCCCAAAAAATTTTTTTTCTGTCTGGGCCTGCTCTAATTCGACGTTGTGACGCCCGCCCAGGTGAGTGAGACCTCTTCGAGGTCTCAACGGGGGGGTAGTGTTATGGCTTCGAACAGCAGCAGCGCAACAGCGCAGCGCAACAGCGCAACAGCGCGCAAATCGCAAGTCGCAGTCGCAATCGCGCTGACAGTCTGTGAATAATAAAAAAGCATCGAATGCCAACTGTGAATGAGCGCTGTAAGATACTTCGATCTTGAACAGGGTTTCTGTCTTCGAGATTGTGTTATTATTGGTGCCCCGTCTAAAGATCCTGCGAGGTTTGTCGATTGGGATTTTGGATTTCGGATTTTGAGAAACAAAGAGGCACAGGAGTGCAGTCGAGTTCCCAAGAAACAAACCACAACACTAATTTGGACTGAGTTGTACTTAAACGCATTTGAATAACTTTGTGCCACTGATTGCGGTGGACGTTGCGTTTTTTGCGTTGGGCAGCCTACAGCCCTCTAGTGCTGTCTAATTCACGCTTTGGGTAGTCTTTGTGTTGGTGTCGTGCTATACTTGTTGGGGTCTTGTTACCTTGAAGTGATACTTTGGTCATTCATCATGTGCCCTAGGCATGGCATGTCCTTCGGACATGATGGGCCAAATTTGGCCATTGCCCAAATGTGAAGTTTGCACGTTGCAGTTTGGGTGTTTGGGCACCGGGTGAGGCAAGTGTTACGGGTTTAACTAATAGTTGGGGTGCTTTGGTGTCAAGTGCACTTTTGCTTGTGTGCCTTTCTACTTCTTTACCAGAGGCTCAACAAGACCCCATGGGGCCCTAAGGAACCCAACAAGGCCCATAAACAACCCTCTGGGCCCAAACAGGTTGTATATGATGCATTTCGATTCGGTTGAGGTGTTATACACACCTCCTTCAAGGTAGGTTCACCTCTACCCTGTTCAACATTGTCACCATTGTGACCGTCATTGGTCATCATGGCCTCCATTGGCCACAATCTGACCCTTGTGGGTGGAGTTGAAAGTGCTGCCCTGGGTCGTTGATGGTGCCGGAGGGCTCGGGGCCGGCAAGACCAGTGGGGCAGGCACGCGAGGAGTCGACCTGAACGCTGCTGTTGGGGGCAGAACCGGATACACGGACACCAACGGAGGCGAGAGCAGCAACAACGGAAGCAAGATCCATGCTGATTGTTATCCGGCAGAAAATCCCAGTCTATGAAGAAAATTGATGCGGATTATCCTAAGTACATCTGAGTGTCCATATCTGTCTGAAAAGATTTATATAAATCCGATTGTGAAAAATATTTGGCCGATCTGGCCCGCGAGCGCGCGTCAGCGGCAAATGGCGGTTCCAGGTAAATGATCGGAACGCGGCGGATTTACGGAGAATGGACCGCGGAATCAGATCCGGCACATCAGAAATATATAGGTCTGATCCTGAGACTGAGCTGCGGGGCGGCGATTCCGCCGAAGCAGAGAAAATGACCAAAATGTAGTCAATCTGTGGCAGATCTGTGAAAATCTGAGCAGATGGGGGTTAGCCGCACTTACACTCCCCCTCCAAAAACACACTGGGGTGTGTCGCTACGTCAACGAAGAACGTAGTGCGGGTAAGTCCCAGAAAAAAATAGAGATCTAGCCTCGATGGGGCGAAATCTGCTTGATCTGACCTGATTTGGGCTGAATTGGCACTGAGTCAGGATGGATGAACCTGAAATGAGACAGAATGAGGAGTGACGAACAGTCCTCCGTGCAGTAAACCATTAGGTTAAGAGGTAAAAAGCACGTAAACGTATCGAGAATCGATACCAAACCATGCCCTGGTTGAGAATGAGGTAGATTATTGGTGGATTGAGTGGGGGAATCAAGAAATGGCGTGACATCTCGGCGCTCTGGCACAGTTTAGCTGTCGCGGGCACGCTACGGTGTCCTCCACGTACTCTACATTGTGTTAATCCCGCTTTTCTCGTTCTGAAAAGTGCAGCATGTGCTTCAGATTTGGTGCATCTGGTGGATGATCACAAGATTCAGCAAGATTGGGAATTAATTTGGGCAGAGATGAAGGAGATGAAGCAATCACAGAGAGGGAAAACAAATACAGATGTAGTCTGTAGGCCCTAAGTGAACCACAGAAGGTAGGGATGTTTTTCTGTTCACTTAGTTAGGCACCGATCTTCGAGGAATCAGAGAAGATGACAAGGAAATCAACCTAAATTGCCCTAAAATCAGCAAATTCCCTAAGATGAAGGTGAAATGAAGCGGAATGTCTAGAACTGAAACTACTAATACTTTCGTTTAGACTAAAGTTAATATATATTGTCGTTTATTCAGCTCAGTTATGCTTTCCGGCACGTTGGTTCGCAAGCATCCAACAGATTCATTGAAAATGTGGATCATGTGATGATGCATCATGATGGGACATGATAGCCCTGGATCCTTGGCATGTAACGCGCCGAAGGTTCGCTGAAGGCGCTTTACTGACAGTATATAACTGAGAGACACCGAATAGTTCTTTTTTTACAGTGGCGACGGTGTCAATCGACTTGGACAAGGCCCATCTTTCGATTGAGTCCCACAAGACACTTGGATTCACCATTTTCGACAGTTTCAGGTCGGATTGAGCTCACATTGGCGTGTGCCAAAAATACACTGAAGCTTACGGACTTCAGAGGTTGCTGTTAGAAGTCCCTAGAGCTCCTATGTGAAGGTTGTCTGAACAATGGACGTCGGGGTTTCGTGCAACAATGGCAGCATGAAGGACAAACCTGAGAAATTCAAGGCAAATTTGAGGATCCTGGATCTGAATCTGGACTTTGGCTTCCGCATCACGGCAAATGAAGGTAAGATCTGAGTTCCTGGCGTCGCATCTGGTGCAGCCAGTACTACAGGGGGTGCCTGTAGGGGTGAATGTCGCTGGCCAGCGTTTTTACTATGTACATTTGCTTCCATCTGCACGAGTAGCCAAATTCCAAAAATGCACAGACCAACAGAGACAAGATTACCCCGAATCTGCCTGAATTAAGCCTGAGTTTGGTTTTTTCTGAACACGGCAGCACACTCCGTGGCTTTCGGCAGCGTATCTACGCCTTGTCTGCCGAACGGAGACCAAAGAAAAGTTGATTG
This sequence comes from Eutreptiella sp. 'Long Island Sound 2002', assembly GCA_964036045.1. Taxonomy (NCBI): domain Eukaryota; phylum Euglenozoa; class Euglenophyceae; order Eutreptiales; family Eutreptiaceae; genus Eutreptiella; species Eutreptiella sp. 'Long Island Sound 2002'. The sequence goes on from OZ038382.1 coordinate 31,483,439, forward strand.
ACGTCAAATTATCAAACATTCGCAGTTCTCCACATCATGACATAATCAGGAAGAATGAACAGTGGATGGAGCAGAATGTGGTTCTTTCAAGTCGTCAGAACACTCACATTGGAATAAGTGGTCGACGGGGCGAGGCTGGAGCTTTTGTAGGAGTTGGACATGCAAGGGTTTCGAACCTACACCCTTGAGCCCTAGCGACGAGTGCCATGACGCCCTGGACTAGACGACTGTTACCCAGATTATGGCGTCGGCGACTCAAGTCACGACGGATCTCCCTCAATTCGGCCAAGCACGAATACATGTGACCACCAACCTGTCTGGTCGGGCCCTCGTACGGCTTGGGCGCTGCAAATCAGCGGCCGAGCTTGAAGCTTGGTCCTCATTTGGCTCCTGGGCTGGCCTGACCGCAGGAGGGGGGATCGACGGATCAGCCCTGGAATGTGGCTGCTGAGGGCCGTAAAAGGCTGGATCTCGATTCACCACAGGTCTTTTTCCGTCGCTCTCCACTTGTCTGTCTGGTTTCGACAGACAGTCTGTCAGGAGTACGCCAATTTCAGGGTGCTTCTTGAGGAAGTCGATGAACCCCTTGGTGTACCCATGGACAAAAGAATGGGCTGGTTCCCAGTTGTTGTGACTGGAATCAAAGCCCCTCCACTCACATAGAAATTCCCATTCGCCCTTGGCGTCACGTCTTGCTTCTAAAATCCTCTTGAGTTCGTACTTCCCTCCTTCGATGACCCGATCAGACAAAAATTTCGAAGTCCAAAAAAGGGGTTTAACCCGATCCTTGGGGGAGGGGATCTCTCTCTTGAGGCGATCGCCCGAAACGTCAATTTCCCTGCTGACATCCACACGAATCCTCCACCTGTTCTCACCAAGACGCGCTGTAACAGCGAATGGCCCCTCCCACAAGGGAAGAAGCTTATCATCTCCGTCCAGGGTGGTTTCGGATTTTCGAAGCCAAACTCGATCATCGACTTCAAAATTGTGGGGGTTTTTTCGGCCTTGATTCTGGACCCAAAGCCAGTCAGCTTGATGCTTATCGATTAATTTCGAGACAGTTTTATCTGCTCGTTGGACGTCGTCCAAAAACAACGAAGCATCTTTACAAGGGCGAGGATTATTCAACGGCATGTTCCACCAACACTTCTTTCGTCCAAAGACAATTTCATTTGGAGAAAGGCCATGGTACAAAGGCGTGTTGTGGTAACGGCGAAGCAATGCGAAGATAACTTCAAGCCAATGGAAATCCTTTTCACTCGCGAGCTCCTTACGAAGCATATTTATAATAGAGCGGCCGGCTCTTTCGCCAGGCAGCGCTCGATGCGAGTGGATTTCACATCTTAGGTGGTGGATTCCAAGGCGAGCACATAATTCTCTCCACCATTCGGAGGTGTACTCTTTGCCTGAGTCCGTAACCACCTCGGATGGGACGTCCCAACCTCCCATCCAGGTCTGCGCGCACCATTTGGCGGCAGCCTTGCCAGTCATCGACTCGATGTTACAAGGCAACACCTGAATGTAGCCGGAATGACGGCATTGAATAAGGAGCACTCCATTGACCTTTTTGTTGGTCCAATGGCACTCTTCGTCGTCGAGTTCACCAAGATAGAAAAAATCACTGGTGACTCTGTTAAAGAGGCGCTCCGGAATAGGGTGTGGCCTCAGATGGCCGTGCTTCTTCGCGCTGGGAGGCGTTGCGACAGCACATTGGGCACATCCGGCGGCTACTTTCATGCAATGAGTATATAGCCTTGAGCCACACAACCTATGTTTAATCATCGACCATAATCGACGGCCATGTGCGTGGGGGGACTCCCATTTGTGCCACCAGTTTAACACTCGGGGGGCCAGGGCGTCTTTGAAAGTGCTGCCCTGGGTCATTGATGGTGCCGGAGGGCTCGGGGCCGGCAAGACCAGTGGGGCAGGCACGCGAGGAGTCTCCCTGGACGTTGTTATTGGGGGTAGAACCGGATACTCGAACACCAACGGAGGCGAGAGCAGCGACAACAGAAGCAAGGTCCATGCTGATTGTTATCCGGCAGAAAATCCCAGTCTATGAAGAAAATTGATGCGGATTATTCTAAATACATCTGAGTGTCCAAAACTGTCTGAAAAGATTTGAATAATCCAATTATGTAAAAATGTTTGGCCGATCTGGCCCGCGAGCGCGCGTCAGCGGCAAATGGCGATTCCAGCTAAAATAGCGGAACGCGGCGGATTTACGGGGAATGGACCGCGGAATCAAATCCGGCATATCAGAAATATATAGGAAATATCCTGAGACTGAGCTGCGAGGCAGCGATTCCGCCGAAGCAAAGAAAATGACCAAAATGTAGCCAATCTGGGCAGAATATCTGAAAATCTGAGCAGATGGGGCTAGCCGCACTTACACTCCCCCTCCAAAAACACACTGGGGTGTGTCGCTACGTCAACGAAGAACGTAGTGCGGGTAAGTCCCAGAAAAAAAAATAGAAATGTAGCCTCGATGGGGCGAAATCTGCTTGATTTGACCTGATTTGGGCTGAATTGGCACTGAATCAGGATGGATGGACCTGAAATGAAACAGAATGAGAAGTGACAAACAGTCCTCCGTGCAGTAAAACATTAGGTCAAGGGCTAAAAAGCATGTAAACGTATCGAGAATCGATACCAAACCATGCCCTGGTTGAGAATGAGGTAGATTATTGGTGGATTGAGTGGGGGGATTAGGAAATGGAGTGACATCTCAGCGCTCTGGCACAGTTTCGCTGTCGCGGGCACGCTACGGTGTCCTCGCCGAACTCTACATCGTGTTATTCCCGCTTTTCTCGTTCTGAAAAGTGCAGCATGTGCTTCAGATTTAGCGCATCTGGTGGATGATCACAAGATTCAGCATAAATGAGAGTTAATTTGAGCAAAGATGAAGGAGATTAAACAATCACCGAGAGGGAAAACAAATACAAATGAAGTCTGCAGGCCCTAAGTGAACCACAGAAGGTAAGGATGTTTTTCTGTTCACTTAGATCTAAACGGATCTTCGAGGAATGTGAGAAGATGACAAGGAAATCAACCTAATCTGTCCTAAAATCAGCAAATTCCCTAAGATGAAGGTGAAATGAAGCGGAATGTCTGGAACTGAAACTACTAACACTTTCGTTTAGACTAAAGTAAATATATATTGTCGTTTATTCAGCTCAATTATGCTTTCCGGCACGTTGGTTCGCGAGCATCCAACAGATTCCATCAAAATGTGGATCATGTGATGATGCATCATGATGGGACATGATAGCCCTGGATCCTTGGCATGTAACGCGCCGAAGGTTCGCTGAAGGCGCTTTACTGACAGTATATAACTGAGAGACACCGAATTTACAGTGGCGGTGGTGTCAATCGACTTGGACAAGGCCAATCTTTCCATGGAGTCCCACAAGACACTTGGATTCACCATTCTCGACAGTTTCAGGTCGGATTGAGCTCACATTGGCGTGTGCCAAAAATACAACGAAGCTTACGGACTTCAGAAGTTGCTTTTAGAAGTCCCTAGAGCTCCTATGTGAAGGTTGTCTGAACAATTGACGTCTGGGTTTCGTAGTACAGTGGCAGAATGATGGACAAACCTGAGAAATTCAAGGCAAATTTGAGGATCCTGGATCTGAATCTGGACTTTGGCGTCAGCATCACAGCAAATGAAGGTAAGATCTGAGTTCGTGGCGTCGCATCTGGTGCAGCCAGTACTACAGGGGGTGCCTGTAGGGGTGAATGTCGCTGGCCAGCGTTTTGATTATGTACATTTGCTTCCATCTGCACGAGTAGCCAAATTCCAAAGATGCACAGACCAACAGAGACAAGATTACCCCGAATCTGCCTGAATTAAGCCTGAGTTTGGTTTTTTCTGAACACGGCAGCACACTCCGTGGCTTTCGGTTTTCGACTTTCGATATGCTACCGAACGGAGACCAAAGAAAAATTGATTGATTGACGTCAAATTATCAAACATTCGCAGTTCTCCACATCATGACATAAAGAGAAAGAATGAACAGTCGATTGAGCAGAATGTGGTGGGATGGCTTCCTCAATTCGGCCAAGCACGAATACATGTGACCACCAACCTGTCTGGCCTGACCCTCGTACGGTTTGGGCGCTGCAAATCAGCAGCCGAACTCGAAGCTTGGTCCTCATTTGGCTCCTGGGCTGGCCTGACCGCAGGAGGGGGGATCGACGGATCAGCCCTGGAATGTGGCTGCTGAGGGCCGTAAAAGGCTGGATCTCGATTCACCACAGGTCTTTTTCCGTCGCTCTCCACTTGTCTGTCTGGTTTCGACAGACAATCTGTCAGGAGTACTCCAATTTCGGGGTGCTTCTTCAGGAAGTCGATGAACCCCTTGGTGTATCCATGGACAAAAGATTGGGCTGGTTCCCAGTTGTTGTGACTGGAATCAAAGCCCCTCCACTCACACAGAAATTCCCATTCGCCCTTGGCGTCACGTCTTGCTTCAACAATCCTCTTGAGTTCGTACTTCCCCCCTTCGATGACCCGATCAGACAAATGTTTCGCAGTCCAAAAAAGGGGTTTAACCCGATCCTTGGGGGAGGGGATCTCTCTCTTGAGGCGATCGCCCGAAACGTCAATTTCCCTGCTGACATCCACACGAATCCTCCACCTGTTCTCACCAAGACGCGCTGTAACAGCGAATGGCCCCTCCCACAAGGGAAGAAGCTTGTCATCTCCGTCCAGGGTGGTTTCGGATTTTCGAAGCCAAACTCGATCATCGACTTCAAAATTGTGGGGGTTTTTTCGACCTTGATTCTGGACCCAAAGCCAGTCAGCTTGATGCTTCTCGATTAATTTCGAGACAGTTTTATCTGCTCGTTGGACGTCGTCCAAAAACAACGAAGCATCTTTACAGGGGCGAGGATTATTCAACGGCATGTTCCACCAACACTTCTTTCGTCCAAAGACAATTTCATTTGGAGAAAGGCCATGATACAAAGGCGTGTTGTGGTAACAGCGAAGCAATGCGAAGAGAACTTCCATCCAATGGAAATCCTTTTCACTCGCGAGCTCCTTACGAAGCATATTTATAATTGAGCGGCCGGCTCTTTCGCCAGGCATCGCTCGATGCGAGTGGATTTCACATCGGAGGTGGTGGATTCCAAGGCGAGCACATAATTCTCTCCACCATTCGGAGGTGTACTCTTTGCCTGAATCCGTCACCACCTCGGATGGGACGTCCCAACCTCCCATCCAGGTCTGCGCGCACCATTTGACGGCAGCCTTGCCAGTCATCGACTCAATGTTGCAAGGCAACACTTGAATGTAGCCGGAATGACGGCACTGAATAAGGAGCACACCATTGACTTTTTTATTCGTCCAATGGCACTCTTCGTCATCGAGTTCACCGAGATAGAAGAAATCACTGGTGACTCTGTTAAAGAGGCGCTCCGGAATAGGATGAGGCCTCAGATGGCCGTGCTTCTTCGCGCTGGGGGGCGTCGAGACAGCACATTGGGCACATCCGGCGGCTACTTTCATGCAGTGAGTATATAGCCGTGAGCCAAACAACCTATGTTTAATCATCGACCACAGTCGACGGCCATGTGCGTGGGGGGACTCCCATTTATGCCACCAGTTTAACACTCGGGGGGCCAGGGCGTCTGGTACGCACAATTTACCCTCCATCCACAGTTTCCCCCCATCCAACGAGTACTCAGCAAAAATCCCATCCTTGTGAGCATCTTTGGATTGGAGATTTCCAAAGACCTCTTTAAACATGGGATCCTGCAGATAATCGGACGTCCAGTCACGGATGATCAGGGAATCTTTAGGCAGGGGTGGAGTTTTGGCCGGATCTCGACGCTTAATGCCCTGGATCAACCGAAATCGACTTACTCGTTGGGTATAGTCAAACCGTTTCACACTCCCTGAGGAGGGATCGGTGACTTTTTCCACGACTTTCAGTGTTTTGGTGCAGATCTCATGAGCATGCGCCGGATCTGTGATGGCCGTGACGTCATGGCACGGTAATGCGTGCTGTTTAACAGCGCATTGCATGCATGCACGTCGAATGAGTTTCTTTTCTTCCTGATCCCATTCGATTATTACATGGCGGTCCTGCTCCGTACCATGGATGTTGGTACTTTGCAGCCCCTCTGAGGCGGGGTAAGCCCATCGGCTCAGAGCATCCGCTACCGTGTTGTGTTTTCCAGGCAAATACGACACATGGAGGTCAAACAGACTGAGAAATTCGTGCCATCTGGCCCGTCGACCAGCTGGGCTCGCGACAGTATCAATGTGTTCGGTGGCCCAATACTCCAGAGATCGATGATCCGTCAGGACCTCGACTTGATTGGTGCCAACCCACGATTGGTACTTTTTTAAAGCACAGATTATGGCGTAGGTTTCTTGCTCACGCGGCGACCATTGCATTTGGCGTGGGGCTAGCTTCCGAGACCAAAATTGCAAGAGGGTAATGATCCCCGGTGGCTTCATCAACCTGTTCAAGGACAGCTCCGATCGCGTACCTAGAAGCGTCGGTTCTAATGTAGAAGGGTCGGTCAAATTGGGGCACATGCAACGTGGCGACTTCACAGAGGGCCGCCTTCAAGTGATGGAAGGCCTCCTCGCACTCGTCAGTCCACTTGACACGAACCTTTGAACCTGCCTTGCCCGCATCTCTCCCTACCTTCAATAATTCAGTGAGGGGGGCAGCAAATTTGGCATAATTCGGCACAAAAGTGTGGTAAAAATTGCAACAACCCAGGAATCCTCTCAACTCCGTGATCGTCTCAGGGCGCTTCCACTTCTGAATAGCGACAAGCTTCCCTGGACTGGGTCGTCGGGTGCCATTCTCTAGGAGAGAACCACAAAATTCGACTGATTTTAAAAATAATTTTCCCTTCTTTGGCCCACAAATCAGCTGATTGGCGTCAAGAATGTCCAAAACTTGGTTCAGCTGCTTCTCATGTAGGGCCACCAGCTCGGCTTCGGTCAGTCCCTCCCCCTCCGTCGCGATGATTATGTCATCTATGTACACACTCACGAAGGCACGAAGCTCAGGATGGGCTGTAAAAAGCACATCCTCCATCATTCTTTGAAAGAATGAGGGGGCGTTCTTCAGGCCCATGGGCATGACGGTCCACTGGACTGGGCCACATGGCGTGCACATACAGGTGAGAGGTCGGCTGTCCTTCCTCAACGGCATTTGGTGAAAGCCGTGACGGAGATCCAGCACAGAAAACAAACGACCTCTTGCCCTCTTGGCGATTTCCTCCTCAATGAGAGGCAGGGGGTGTGAATCCGCCTTGGTTTCGGCGTTGAGATTGCGAAAATCAACAACCATTCGCCAACCATCAATAGTGTTCTGGTCTGCAGGCGGTGGCTTCGGGACTGTGAAGGGTGCACAGCACCATTCGCTGGTCATACAACCCTCAAGCCAACCAAATTCCCTGAGATTTCTCTCGATTATTTTTCTGAGGATCTCATGTTTATGTCCATGGTTCTCATAAGGGCGCTGTTTCTTCGCCTTGTAACCTTCACGAAGCTCGATGAAGGCTTCACCGAACTGTCCACGGACAGGGGGGTCTTTGATCAACTTCCCTGAAAGGGTTGTGTCCTTCCGTTCCTCAAAAATCTTTTCTCTTGACTTGGAACACAATTCAGTGTCCACCTGATCGCCAGGAATTACTGTCGAAAAAACTTTGGCGACTTCTTCGGCTTTGGCAGGAAGAATCTTCTTACGGATGTCCCTAAACAGGTCCGTATCAACTGCCTCTTGAAGATAGGTGGGTCGTGTGTCGAAATCCCAGAGATTCTCTTCGTGATCCAGCTCCTCGAAAGGATCCATGAAAGCTTCCACAGGGGGTTTTTCATAAAAAACTCTGAATTTGCGACGCAATTTGGAATTTTTCTTCGCCCGTGTACTGAAGATTCTTTTCGATGTCGATCGTATTGGGGAAGAGGGAGACGAGGCGGATCCATTGGACGTTGGATCACCTTGGGTATCTGACGGACAAAAATCAGAAAAAATAGATTCATCATCAGTACCACGCTCAACCTCAGATTCAGACCCAACACAAGAATCAGTACCAGAATCAGCAGAATTAGAGTCAGAAAGCTTTCCATCCACCAGGAATGCAAGCGAACTCCAGGACCGCTGTGGCAGGGGACCTGTGTCGTCCCTGGCATACAGCTTAATCTTCCCGGGAAGTTCGATGTAATCTACACAAATGTCTTGTAATTCCTGAAACCAAGGCTTGTCGTCCCACAAGGGCACAACTAAAATTGCCTGGGTTTTATCTTGCTTGATTTTGTGGATGACCTGCTGGATTAAGTGAAACGGAGGATTATTCCACAACTTCTTGTCCCATTTATGGGTCCAAGCGTCGCTAAAGTGCTTGTCAAAGCGCTTGTTCTTACGGTTAGCAAAGGCATCATACTGTGGCCAAAAGGAATGGTGTTCATGAAAATATTCACAAATTGCATCGCGCCATTTGTCGACAACTCTGTAGGATGAAGAGTGCCAGCGCGAAGGACGTCGTGGCTGGGAGTCCCTACGAAGACATTCTAACTCTCGGGAGTAATCGGCACTCCCATTCACCTCTGCAAGGGTGACATCTTCGCCAAATTTTGGTGTAACTTTTTGCTTCAAAAATTCTTCTGCACTTTTAAACCCTGCGTGCAAAAAACGAAATTCAGGACGCTCCAAGGGACCTGACTGCAGCAAAAAACAACGACGATGACCTACGGGCGCTACCCTGTTCTTGCGAAGCCAAGGATGGCCCAAGTAAAGGTCATACTTTATGTCGGCACGATAGAAGTAGTCATCCTTAAGGACAACTTCTTCCACATTTTGCTCTTCCCAAAGGTCTTGAGCGACCAAATGAGTTGATATATAACAACCGCGTTGCCCACCTGCGAGAGAATGTCCAGAAACTCCCTCGAGGGTAACAGGATGAGGCGACTCAAACACGCAGTCGTCGGTTAAGAATGAATTGGATTGGAGATTTACCTCTGATCCATTGTCACACAAACAAGTGGCGAGGTGGAAATTTCCCTTGCAATCAGAGACCCATAGCTTTGTGACAAACTGACGGGCCCTGTGCTTGGACTGTACACCAACCTCGTCCACTACAACAGAAGGATCCGCTGCCGGATCCAGGGGAGAGGAGACAAGCGACCCTACATCAAGTAATGGTCGATCTGGAATCTGGGGATCATGCCTGAAATCGCCTGGGGAGGGGCGATTTTCGTGGCTCCCCTAGGCGTTCTGACCTCCAGTGGCTGCGTTAACATTGTGAACACAGCCTGATTCGTCGATCCACTCATCTTGGAACAGATCATCTGCTGGATTCAGGGCATTTTCGACATAATCTCGATCCGCATCGGACACCTGATCTGCACCTGAGACCTGATCCACACGATGGTTGCCCTTTCCACGTCCACGGCCACGGCCGCTGGATGATGGACCACCACCGTCGCCACGCCCTCTGCCCTTACCAGAGAAAGGGGTTGCCGAAGGATTTCCCTTACCTTTACCCTGTGATCCTGGAGCATTTCCTTTGTTTGTACCGGATTGAGGGGTTTGGCCTGGATTTCGATTTCCGCCTCCGGCGTTGCCATTGGGACTTGTCTGGCCGTTTGGCTGCCCACCGGAGCCGGATGGAGTCCGATTTCCTTTGCCTTGGGACCCGCCAGGGCCTCCAGTATTTTTGTTTCCACCGGAGGGGGTCGGGTTACCCTTTCCCCCCTTTCCACCATGCACCTGTCTGTCATTCCTGTCTGAATTCTGAGAATTACTGACATTTTCACCAATCACCTTGTGATCGTAAGGAGACCATCGGTGATTACCAGTAGAATGCGTCTTAGCTCGGTTCGTAGAACCTAAAAGAAGGCAGATGCTACAATGATCCGGAACATTCCGGGTGTCATTCACCTTTTTGTTGCCCTTTTGGGCCCCATTTTGGGTGTTTTGCTGGGTATTCTTGTTTCCCCCAAGACCCTCATGGAAATTTTGATTGGCGGCGTCAGCGAGCCGCTCAACCTCTTCCCACAATTCCTTCGGGGTGAACGAAAACACCCAGTTCCTGGCCTTCAGGCGATGGCCATGGAAGCTTACTCCCTTGTTGAGGACTTGAACAAACAAGTCCCGATCCTCGTGTTCATTAAATTTGATTTTCCACGTGTTTTCAGTGAATTTCACCTTGGAAAACGACGTGGGGGAGCACTTTTGAAGTGCCTCCCTGACCGTAAACCTGTTGGCCGAGGCATCAAAGCCTTCGACCTCCGCCCACCAGGTCTTGACCTTTTCTTCGGACTGTTTATTCCGAAGGGTGGCGGCAGTTTCGGAGGGGATCTTGTCAAAAATCAGATTTTTCAGCTCGGCACTAGAAAATTTTTCGCCTGAATGTTCAGATTCTTCCACTAGATTCCAGAAGCGCTGTCTCTTGTCTTGCACTTCGTGCAAGATTAATCGCGAGAATGAAGGAAAGTTCTTCAACATCTGGTGGTAATGGTCCTCAGGCAGCCGGGATCCACGTACCTCCAACTGTTCCCACACCTCATCAAAGGTAAGGGGGGAACTTGAATCCTCACGATCACTCCAGGTCCTGAGCCAAGTGTTGGCCGGCGCTCCCTCAAGGCAGTCCAAGAGGGCCATCAGGAACTGATCATCTTGGAGTTTTTGAGTCTTAACCCACAGTTTAAATTCCCGTTGGAACTGAGGCCAACGTCTGGGGTTTCCATTATACTTCGGTTGCTTGGCAACCTGACGAAGTCGCAATGAAGTAGGATTTACAAGTGAATCCAGCCCAACACCGGCCGTAATGGCAGACACCTTGGCGGCATCATTAGCCACACCAGCTCCGGCGAGGGTCTGGGCGAGCAACATCTGGGCTAATGCATTGGAATCAGCAGCAGGAAGGGCAGTACGGGAGGCAGTTCGCTTGGCATTCTGAGCCTCAGTCCTAGCCTTCGCCGTCCTACTCTGAGATCGAGAGATTGTAACCCTTTCCTTTAGCTTAGTCCTGCTGATCCTTGCATCGGTGGTCTTAGAGTCCACCGAAGGAGCAATCGAAAAAATTTCTGTCGCCTCCTCCGACGGTTCTGTTGTTTGTTCCACCGATGATGCGCCCTCAGACCTCATGTGTGTCTTGAAAAGATCTTTAATTCCCAGTGTTTGAATGATGAGTTGCATTTGATCTTTGAGCAATTGGAGCTCAGAGTCTCGCTGGAATCTGCAAGAGCAGTCGGCAGGACAGTACATACCGTGTCCTGAAGGGCCTGAGCAGGCTGTCGGACCGCTAATCTCAGTGGTTCGCAGCCAGGAGTCCACTTGGGGAGCTCCTTCAGCCCTAATTTCCAGGCTTGCCTGCCTGGCTGCCTCTAAAATTCCTTCCTCAACCGCGGCGGCTAGATCGTCGCGGATGGAAACAGAGGGATGAGGGGCGGAGGGCCCGGCAACAGGTGCCTTGGTCTTCTCCTTCGCGAAGGGACTTGCCTCCCAGATCTGCAAAAAAATGGCAAAAGAGTCATCTTCTTGAGAACACCACCACATCCTGGTATTAATTTCTTCTTGAAGGAGGAAAAAATATTCGAATAAAAAATCAGAGGCGATTCTTTCTTGTCCTATCAGCTTAGACGTGGCTAATAGACAAAGGGCCTCAAGCGCCTCAAGGTTACGGGTCACTTCTGAAGACAAATGGTTGTCCCATTGTGCCCAATTGGCTGGTCGATTATAGGTAGGTACCTCACCTGGACCACCCATCTCAATGTCGTCAATGTCGGCGTCGATGGTCTCAAAATGTGGACATTGGTAAGGAGTATTAGTACCTGCCAGGTCCGTAAGCTCCACCGGAGCGTTACCATCGGCGTAGGCTGGGAGATTCCAGCTACTTGATGGCCAATTTCGACTGGGATCTTGATTGTAATCTGGGCCTCCACAGCTGCTGATTTGTGCCCTTCTTGGGCAGCTTGGGCTTGCGCAAGGCATTCCTCTCAAGGCCTCGTTCGCACAGCACCACGGCAGCGTAATTGTTACGTCTCCAGGAGCGGCGGGGTCTACGGGGCCGTACTGGGGAGCTAGCTGTGGTTGGGACACCAAAGGAACAACATTCAGGTAGCCTCTGCTACCATGAAAGTGCTGCCCTGGGTCATTGATGGTGCCGGAGGGCTCGGGGCCGGCAAGACCAGTGGGGCAGGCACGCGAGGAGTCTCCCTGGACGTTGTTATTGGGGGTAGAACCGGATACTCGAACACCAACGGAGGCGAGAGCAGCGACAACAGAAGCAAGGTCCATGCTGATTGTTATCCGGCAGAAAATCCCAGTCTATGAAGAAAATTGATGCGGATTATTCTAAATACATCTGAGTGTCCAAAACTGTCTGAAAAGATTTAAATAATCCAATTATGTAAAAATGTTTGGCCGATCTGGCCCGCGAGCGCGCGTCAGCGGCAAATGGCGATTCCAGCTAAAATAGCGGAACGCGGCGGATTTACGGGGAATGGACCGCGGAATCAAATCCGGCATATCAGAAATATATAGGAAATATCCTGAGACTGAGCTGCGAGGCGGCAATTCCGCCGAAGCAAAGAAAATGACCAAAATGTAGCCAATCTGGGCAGAATATCTGAAAATCTGAGCAGATGGGGCTAGCCGCACTTACAGTCTGGTACGCACAATTTACCCTCCATCCACAGCTTCCCCCCATCCAACGAATATTCAGAAAAAATGCCATCCTTGTGAGCATCTTTGGATTTGAGATTCTCAAAGACCTCTTTAAACATGGCATCATGCAGATAATCGGACGTCCAGTCACGGTTGATAAGGGAATCCTTCGGCAGGGGTGGAGTTTTGGCCGGATCTCGACGCTTAATGCCCTGAATCAACCGAAATCCACTTACACGTCGGGTATAGTCAAACCGTTTCACACTCCCTGAGGAGGGATCGGTGACTTTCTCCACGACTTTCAGTGATTTGGTGCAGATCTCATGGGCATGCGCCGGATCTGAGAAGGCCGTGATGTCGTGACACGGGCATGCGTGCTGTTTAACAGAACATTGCATGCATTCACGTCGGATGAGCTTTTTATTCTTCTTGATCCCACTCGATCACGACGTGGCGGTCCTGCTCCGTACCATGGATGTTGGTACTTTGCAGCCCCTCTGAAGCGGGGTAAGCCCATCGGCTCAGAGCATCCGCTACCGTGTTGTGTTTTCCAGGCAAATACGACACATGGAGGTCAAACAGACTGAGAAATTCGTGCCATCTGGCCAGTCGACCAGCTGGGCTCGCGACAGTATCAATGTGTTCGGTGGCCCAATACTCCAGAGATCGATGATCCGTCAGGACCTCGACTCGATTGGTGCCAACCCGGGATTGGTACTTTTTCAAAGCACAGATTATGGCGTAGGTTTCTTGCTCACGCGGCGACCATTGCATTTGGCGTGGGGCTAGCTTCCGAGACCAAAATGCAAGAGGGTAATGATCACCTGTGGCTTCATCAACCTGTTCAAGGACAGCTCCGATCGCGTACCTAGAAGCGTCGGTTCTTATGTAGAAGGGTCGGTCAAATTTCGGCACATGCAACGTGGCGACTTCGCAGAGGGCCGCCTTCAATTGATGGAAGGCCTCCTCGCACTCCTCAGTCCACTTGACACGAACCTTTGAACCTGCCTTGCCCGCATCTCTCCCTACCTTCAATAATTCAGTGAGGGGGGCAGCAAATTTGGCATAATTCGGCACAAAAGTGTGGTAAAAATTGCAACAACCCAGGAATCCTCTCAATTCCGTGATCGTCTCAGGGCGCTTCCACTTCTGAATAGCGACGAGCTTCCCCGGACTGGGTCGTCGGGTACCATTCTCAAGGAGAGAACCACAAAATTCGACTGATTTTAAAAATAGTTTTCCCTTCTTTGGCCCACAAATCAGCTGATTGGCATCAAGAATGTCCAAAACTTGGTTCAGCTGCTTTTCATGTAGGGCCACCAGCTCGGCTTCGGTCAGTCCCTCCCCCTCTGTCGCGATGATTATGTCATCTATGTACACACTCACGAAGGCACGAAGCTCAGGATGAGCTGTAAAAAGTACATCCTCCATCATTCTTTGGAAAAACGAAGGGGCGTTCTTCAGGCCCATGGGCATGACCGTCCACTGGACTGGGCCACATGGCGTGCACATACAGGTGAGAGGTCGGCTGTCCTTCCTCAACGGCATTTGGTGAAAGCCGTGACGGAGATCCAGCACAGAAAACAAACGACCTCTTGCCCTCTTGGCGATTTCCTCCTCAATGAGGGGCAGGGGGTGCGAATCCGCCTTGGTTTCGGCGTTGAGATTGCAAAAATCAACAACCATTCGCCAACCATCAATAGTTTTCTGGTCTGCAGGCGGCGGCTTCGGGACTGTGAAGGGTGCACAGCACCATTCGCTGGTCATACAACCCTCAAGCCAACCAAATTCCCTGAGATTTCTCTCGATTATTTTTCTGAGTATCTCATGTTTGTGTCCATGGTTCTCATAAGGACGCTGTTTCTTCGCCTTGTAACCTTCACGAAGCTCGATGAAGGCTTCACCGAACTGCCCACGGACAGGGGGGTCCTTGATCAACTTCCCCGAAAGGGTTGTGTCCTTCCGTTCCTCAAAAATCTTGTCTCTTTTCTTGGAACACAATTCAGTGTCCACCTGATCGCCAGGAATTACTGTCGAAAAAACTTTGGCGACTTCTTCGGCCTTGGCAGGAAGAATCTTCTTACGGATGTCCCTAAAATGGTCCGTATCAACTGCCTCTTGAAGATAGGTGGGTCGAGTGTCGACATTCCAGAGATTCTCTTCGTGATCCAGCTCCTCGAAAGGATCTATGAAAGCTTCCAAACGGGGTTTTTCATAAAAAACTCTGAATTTGCGGCGCGATTTAAAATTTTTCTTCGCCCGTGCACTGAAGATTCTTTTCGATGTCGATCGTATTGGGGAAGAGGGAGACGAGGCGGATCCATTGGACGTTGGATCACCTTGGGCATCTGACGGACAAAAGTCAGAAAAAATAGATTCATCATCAGTACCACGCTCAACCTCAGATTCAGACCCAACACAGGAAGCAGTACCAGAATCAGCAGAATCAGAGTCAGAAAGCTTTCCATCCACCAGGAATGCAAGCGAACTCCAGGGCCGCTGTGGCAGGGGACCTGTGTCGTCTCTGGCATACAGCTTAATCTTCCTGGGAAGTTCGATGTAATCTACACAAATGTCTTGCAATTCCTGAAACCAAGGCTTGTCGTCCCACAAGGGCACAACTAAAATCGCCTGGGTTTTATCTTGCTTGAATTTGTGGATGACCTGCTGGATTAAGTGAAACGGAGGATTAATCCATAACTTCTTGTCCCATTTATGGGTCCAAGCGTCGCGAAAATGCTTGTCAAAGCGCTTGTTCTCGCGGTTAGCAAAGGCATCATACTGTGACCAAAAGGAATGGTGTTCATAAAAATATTCACAAATTGTATCGCGCCATTTGTCGACAACTCTGTAGGATGAAGAGTGCCAGCGCGAAGGGCGTCGTGGCTGGGAGTCCCTACGAAGACATTCTAACTCTCGGGAGTAATCGGCACTCCCATTCACCTCTGCAATGGTGACATCTTCGCCAAACTTTGGTGTAACCTTTCGCTTCAAAAATTCTTCTGCACTTTTAAACCCTGCGTGCAAAAAACGAAATTCAGGACGCTCCAAGGGACCTGACTCCAGCAAAAAACAACGCCGATGACCTACGGGCGCCACCCTGTTCTTGCTAAGCCAAGGATGGCCCAAGTAAAGGTCATACTTTATGTCGGCACGATGGAAGTAGTCATCCTTAAGGATAACTTCCTCCACATTGCCTTCTTCCCAAAGGTCTTGAGCGACCAAATGAGTTGATATATAACAACCGCGTTGCCCACCTGCGAGAGAATGTCCAGAAACTCCCTCGAGGGTAACAGGATGAGGCGACTCAAACACGCAGTCGTCGGGTAAGAAAGAATTGGATTGGAGATTTACCTCTGATCCATTGTCACACAAACAAGTGGCGAGGTGGAAATTTCCCTTGCGATCAGAGACCCACAGCTTTGTGACAAACTGACGGGCCCTGTGCTTGGACTGTACACCAACCTCGTCCACTACAACAGAAGGATCCGCTGCCGGATCCAGGGGAGAGGAGACGAGCGACCCTACATCAAGTAGTGGTCGAGAAGGAATCTGGGGATCATGCCTGAAATCGCCTGGGGAGGGGCGATTTTCCCGGCTCCCCTAGGCGTTCTGACCTCCAGTAGCTGCGTTAACATTGTGGACACACCCTGATTCGTCGACCCACTCATCTTGGAGCGGATCATCTGCTGGATTCAAGGCATTTTCAGCGTAATCTCGATCCGCATCGGACACCTGATCTGCACCTGAGACCTGATCCACACGATGGTTGCCCTTTCCACGTCCACGGCCACGGCCGCCGGATGATGGACCTCCACCGTCGCCACGCCCTCTGCCCTTACCAGAGAAAGGGGTCCCAGAAGGATTTCCCTTACCTTTACCCTGGGATCCTGGAGCATTTCCCTTGTTTGTACCGGATTGAGGGGTTTGGCCTGGATTTCGATTTCCGCCTCCGGCGTTGCTATTGGGATTTTTCTGGCCGTTCGGCTGCCCACCGGAGCCGGATGGAGTCCGATTTCCTGTGCCTTGGGACCCGCCAGGGCCTCCAGGGTTTTTGTTTCCACCGGAGGGGGTCGGATTCTCTTTTCCAGCCTTCCCACCATGCACCTGTCTGTCATTCCTGTCTGAATTCTGCGGATTACTGATATTTTCACCAATCACCTTGTGATCGTAAGGAGACAATCGGTGATTACCAGTAGAATGCGTCTTAGCTCGGTTCGTAGAACCTAAAAGAAGGCAGATGCTACAGTGATCCTGAACATTCCGGGTGTCATTCACCTTTTTGTTGCCCTTTTGGGCCCCATTTTGGGTGTTTTGCTGGGTATTCTTGTTTCCCCCAAGACCCTCATGGAAATTCTGATTGGCGGCGTCGGCGAGCCGCTCAACCTCTTCCCAGAGTTCCTTCGGGGTGAACGAAAACACCCAGTTTTTGGCCTTCAGGCGATGGCCATGGAAGCTTACTCCCCTATTGAGGACTTGAACAAACAAGTCCCGATCCTCGTGTTCATTAAACTTGATTTTCCACGTCTCCTGAAGCCGGTTCGGACCCCCGTGGCCATCTTGGGGTCACTTGGGGTGTGTATCTATGTGCCGGCAAGCCGCCATTGGCTGATATCATACTCTCCCATCCACCTGGACTAACCCGATGTGATAGTGTGATAGGTTTGGCCATTCCGGCTATGAGCGGCCATATTCAGAACCGAGGCACCGCCAGCGGAGATTTATATAGCAGAATATCAGGAATCAACAGGGTTTTATTATCATAATGTTTCCGTAATTTTTCAGCCTTTCGTTCTGATAGTCAATGTATCGGCGACTGTCAGTTGGCTCGCGATTTTGCGTTAACCGATTGGTTAACTGTTATTTCCAGATATTTTGGCGGAAACGTTTCTGAAGGGTCAGATTTCATCTATAAAGGGTTCGTTGCTTCCGCAATTTTCTAAATAAGCACTCGAAATTTTAATCGGAATTTTTCGTGATGTCGAAATCGGATTTTCGATTTCGACATCGCCGCACTTGATTTGGACTTCTTCGAGTGGTCATACTCCTTCCCCTATGCCCGAATCAGGTTTCCCTTATACTTGCCACCCATTTGACTTGGAGATATAAGGGAAACAAAATCGAATCGTGGGATCACTTTGAAGAGCCATATCTACGCACGAGTGTGAGGAATGAGAATAAGGAAGGTTGGGTTGGAACTGCCTTGGTCTCAACTTAATTCAGGAAGCATCAAACGCCTTTGGTGCGCACACATGCCCGGTGTAGCAAGGGAAAAGGGTCAAGAAGGTATAAAGTGATATATAACTCTTGGACCGTGCAACCGAATATTTTAATGCGACTTTCGAGTGTGCCGCATGGGTGTTGGGGTTGCATAGCAACTTTCCTTGGGTTCCTACGTATTTTTAACGTGAAGTTATGTCAATGGAGGGATATGGCATATCATGGTGGGAGCCACATTTTGAGGGTATTTGTTATATGCATGGTATATGTTTGATATGCTCACGCCCATGTTATATATCTTCGTGTGGCCGAAGAGATGGGGAGCCATATGTGACAAGGGCTTTGCCCGTGTCCCAATTGTGGAATTCAAAGCGCTAGACCAGGTCTACCGCTTATGTATTGCTCATGGTATGTTTGACAAAGAGATCCATGGGTGCACTCCCATTTTCATGGGGCATGTAGATATTAGTGGCGAAGGTATCTCCATGCGCCCGATTGGGGATCCAAGTGGGGGAATTGTTCGTACATGGTCCCAATCATTTGTGTATTGAACCATGAGCGGATATCATGGGTGAGCATAGAGATATACTATCATGACAACTTTGTATTTGGTCATATTTTCATGTTTTTGACCTCAATTTTTGCTCATTTTTGCGTTTTGTGTACTCACCTGGTCAGCTAACAGCAAGAAGCCTTTGGAGAGTCGAACCATGGTATGTTGTTCATATGTTGGCATATGCTTCGGAGTTGAACACCACCATATGCCGGATCGCGTACTCCATTTGGCTTGGCGCACGAAGGATTATAAAAATTGGTCTCAAGATCATGGGCTGACTTGGGCAGTGCGTGGCGCCCATATCCGAAAGGGTTTCGAGGGTAAAATGGGGATGTACATGGGCATTGGCCTTTGGTCTCTATCCTCCATGAAAAGTAGACTTCGATTCCATGCATGCTTGGAGCCTTCGGATAAGTAGTAACTTCAATTTTGAGCATCTATGTGATATATGGCCAATATGGTGTGAATTGGCAGTTTTTTGACATGTTATGAGTTCAAACTCATAGGTCATTTCTCTAAGCCCATTCGACTCCAAGTCCAACTAAGGTTATGTCAGGGTAGGGCATGGTCCTGAGTGCCACTCTAGGCCATGACACGCCACCTCACCTATTGGGCTAGGATTTAGAGGCTTGGGAGTGAACACATTTTTGGGGTTTATGTAGTGACTTTTGACATATGGTATTTAACCATCTTATTGGACTGGGTTCAGGGCATCATGTTGGTGAGTCAAGGGAAGGTCTTGAGTCCAGGGAATGATGGGTCTATGGCTGTGATTGTGCAAGTTTCCATCTCTCCCCAACTTTGCTTTATTTGTGTTCATATGCCAATTTCAGGGCTTTCTTCCTTGGTGCAATTCTTGTACATGCCCGCCACCGTGGGAATACCGGTGTGCTGAACGAAAGCCCGCAGCCTGATTTGGATTGTGAATTGGGTTATTGCCATACTTGTGGGATCTGGTTGCCATTCAGGGTTGAAGGAGGATTGTATTTTCTATTTTCTATATTTTTGGTTTTGGACCCTGGATTTTGATAAATGCAAGCATTGATCCGGAGCAAGTCAGCGGGGATTACTGGCGGAAGGGGCACAGCGGGGGCCGGTCCTGGTAGGGACCTTCTTTATGGTAGCAGAGGCTTACCTGCTGCCCCTACCAACCGCCGACCCGGGGACTTGGGCCCTTATGAGCCCTGCCCAAGTACGCCCCGGGTGCGTATTGTGGACTCGGTGGAGACCACGCCGGAGATTAGAGCCATAGAAGGACCGAGACGTTCAAGAGCATGGCGAACTCCGGAAGTTGAAGCCCGAAGAGAAGAACGACACTCGGGAAGAGGAGGACGTGACATGGAGGACCTCGTCTCCATGTGTGAGGGTCGCTGCCGAAAGGCATGCAACCTCCGCTCCGCCGCGGAGGACTCGGATGAGGCTTGCCATTCAGGCAGCAGTGGAGGACGGGCCCGGCGCTACCGGAAGCGCGGGTCACCCAAGTTCGCGGCAAGGGACGCCGGGGCTATGGACACGGACCCCAGCCCGGTCAGGCTGTGGGAATCCGAGGGGCACTCCGAGGGCTATCGGACAGCCCACGAGCCACCCTCGGAGCCGGAGATGTCCGCGCCGATCGCCAGGGCGCATACGGCCCCCGAGCCCGCCCTGCAGCACGACGCCGAGGGCTTGGAAAGGCCAGCCAGGGCCCGGACGGCACCTGTGCCCCGGCACACGGGCCCAGAGACGGACGCCATAGGCGATACGCCTATGGGCGATGAGTCTGAGGTGCCGGGAACCGCGGGATGCGCTGAATCTGGCGGAAAGCACGCTACGTGCCACTGCGAGCACGTGTCCTTCCTCATGGGCAAGTACCCGAAGATGGGGATGGACGCCATCGTGAATCATCTTGACCGCCTGGACAACGCCAAGGATGCTCTAGAGGAGGACGTCGCGGGGATTCTGGATGACCAGTCGGCCGCGGAGAACCACATGGAGGAGCTGCGAGCGGATCAGGCCCGGTACCGGGAGAATCTGGAGCTGGCCCTGCAGAAGCAGCAGCAAGTGGTGGACAGCCTCCTCCACTTAGTGGAGGACATGTCGGGACGCCTGAGAAGGCTAGAGGAGCGACAGCCCCTCGCCTCGGGTCCGGAGCTCCCGGCAAAGCCGGCCGCGGTGGAGCTGGTGGAGCGGGTTAAGACCCTCAGGAGTGCCATGGAGAAACCCATGGGCAGCCCTGCAGAGGCACCCTACGCGCCTCCGCGTGTTGACCCGGGTGCGCTGCCGTATGTTCCCCTGTTCAGCGAGTCAACAATGCTCGGGGAACACACGGCACCGGCTGGGTCCAGGCGGGAAGGGCACGTGGCCACGGACCCGAGGAGCCTGACAGTGCAGATGTCCCACGCCGCCCAGGATCTACCGCCATCCACGACTACCTATGCAGTTTATGCGGAAGAGGAGATCCAGAACCAGACCACGCAGGGGCAAACCATGGGAAGGGCCGACGGACATGGTCGAGGGCATCCAAGCGGAAATCTGTGGGCGAAGGACCCCAATACGGGGATATGGACGGCCGATGGAAGAAGTCCTTCCCGCATTCCAAACCCCATGGGTTCAGGCCCAACTGGATCGCAATCCATGGAGGAGAGGGATGTACGGGGAGTGTACTCAAACCCCCCGGCCACAGGTGGTATCCGTCTCGGTGGAGTGGTGGCTGGAGACGTCGGAGACGCCATCAGGATCGACGACCTCAGGGGAATCAAAATCCCCTATTACGACGGGAACCCGTCCAACCTGGATGACTTCATCCTGGACTGGGAGGACTTCGCCGAGGAGGTCGTCGGCGAGATGCGGGGAGCGCCGCGGGACAAGTGGGTGTGCCGGACATTCCCACACCGCTTGGCGCAGGACCTGAAGGAGGAGCTGCGGGATCAGATCCGGGAAGGATTGATCCGGACGGAGCAGGCCTGCCTCCAGTGGTTGGAGGACGAGGAGCGGGTGGACGCTCCAAACCAGAAGCTGGAGGACCTGTGGTCCATTCCACTGCCGCTGGACCGCGCTGAGTTGCGGGTCCGGGAGTGGAACCGGTATCTGCGGAAGTACCGCAGATGCCTCAAGTTGGTGGAAGGCTGGAACGAGGCCAGTGAGATCCGCCACTTGCTGAAGGACGTCCTCCCCGGCAGCTGGAAGAGGAGAGTGGAGGACGAGGAGAAGAAGCGCGCCAAGAGACGGGTGGCGGTGAGGATCATGGCGGCGGAGGATACCCATGCGGGTATCATGGAGTTCTTCAGGAGGAACCTGGGTGAACCCGACCGGATGTTGGGCCTGAAGAACGCCGTGTACGTGGAGGTATTCGGGGACTCCATGGGGCAAAGGTTGCTGCGCCTCAACAACGTGGAGTGGAGGCGCGGGGAGCCGCTGAAGATGCAAGTCATCTTCGCTCGCATGAGCCTGGACGAGATCGTGAAGTACATCACGGTGGAGTTGAAGCTCAATGCGAAGAACGAGGCCCACGTGCAGGATCGGCATGGTCATGGACAACGAGGACACCGCGACGACCGCCATCATCGGGAGATCCAGGAGGACACGGCCAACTCCGCGGAGGATGGAAGTGGAAGTGGCCAAGACCACTGGTCCCGGGAGGATCACGAGGTGGCCCATTTCTTCGCGTTCGTGGCGCACAACGTGAAGAACCATGGGCAGGATCGGTCCGGATGGAGCCAGGTGGGACCCAGGAAGAACAGAGAAGGACCAAGGAGGATCGGGAACCCACCGCTCTCGTTCCGAGAGTACAGGTCTCAGCACGATGGGTGCTGGGTCTGTTATGGCAAGGGACACAACCATGCACACGACCACCGTCAGTGCAAGGTGTATGAGGCGGACAAGAAGGCCTACTTCGCCGCTCACCCCGAGAAGAAGCCCAAGGAGCAGCGGATTTCCGACTGGAAGGCGAAGGGCGGAGACGGGGGAAAAGGCCAAGGCAAAGGCCAAGGAAAAGGCGGAGGAAGAGGCTATGGTGGTGGACCTGGCCAAGACCGACGAGTGAGGTCGATCGAGGAAGTTGCTGAGGACATGTTGAGGACGTTGGCGGAACTCAAAGCCCAGCAAAGTGGAGGACAAAGTCCTGGCGGATCGCAGCCGGAAGGGGCTGCGGGAAGCCAAGTCTAGAGGAGCCCCCGCGGGAGTGGGACCTCGGAGGTCTCTCCTCCGAAAATCAGTGGAATCCCTGAGAAGGTGAAGGCACATCGGGTGCCGAAGAAGGCTCCGGAAGAGCCAAAACCACTGAGTTTCGCCACTCCCAACCCCTGGAGCGCCCTGCCAAGGGAAGTACATGTGGGAACGGGACATGGCAAGAAGGAAGGAGCGACCACGGAGAGCCCCATGGACGGGCAGGACCAACCCAAGATCTACACCATCCGTGACCATACCCTTGAAGTCCTGATGCACCCGGACGTGCTAGAGTTGCATGCCGTGAGAGTCGTCCATACACCTCATGACGACGAGCGGCAGTTGCACTTGAAAGTGCGAGTACGGTGCGGACGAGAGGAGAAGGTGGTGGATGTGTTGGTGGATACGGGTGCCCAGGTGAGCCTGGTCCGGAGAGGGTTGTTCAAGGAGGAATTCCTGCAGCCCAGCCGGAGACCGGTCCGCCTGAAGGTCGCCAACGGAGAGATCATGGGTGGTGGCACCCATGAGGCCACTATCAGTATGGAATTCTGGGAGCATGAGCGCTTGAACCGCCCTGATCAGGCGAAGAGAAGCACTCTATCCGGGAACTTCTATGTGGCCGACATTACTGATTTGGATATGATCATGGGGTACGACTTCATGGTGGCCAACGCCATTGGAGCCCTTCCCCATCGCGCAACGCTGGTCCGGGAGGATGATGAGTGCCTCACATGGCTGTCCACGGATTATGCATGCGGATCATCCCAATGGAATTCTGAGGAAGAGGATCGGATCGTCCGAGCGGTGCAAGCTGTGGGTGCCAAGTCCAGAGGAGACCGCGGAGTTCAGCTCACGGAGTATGGAATGGCGCCGCAGGTGTACGACAGGATGATCCAGACGCTGGGAGCCGAAGCGCCCGAGACAGACGTCTTCGCTTCCCGGGATGCCCCACTTCTGCGGAAGTGTAGGAGGCATTGGCATCGAGGAGACTCAGCCTGGCACAGGCATTGGGGTTTGAAGGAGTGGGGACCCATGTATTGGCATGGCTCCCTGGACACTACCAGACGTACGGTGGAGAAGATCATCGCGGATAGGGCGAAGGGGATCCTGGTCATAACCGGCATAGGATCCACCCCATGTCCGCTGGAGGGTCTCAAGTCGACGCTGGACTCCATCACCCTGAACGAGATGTCATTCGGGCCAGAGGAGGAGTTGTTCATCGACGCCAAGGGTGTATCAATGCCCTCCCCGGGTCAAGCGTGGGGTACCAAAGCTTTCCTGGTGGATGGGGCGCAAGCCCAGCCCACGGGTGATGAAGCATTCATCCGTAGGGTGGAGGCGGTGCCCATGAAGGTCATGTTTGAGCCCAAGGAGGGGACGGATCAGCCAATTGATGGCATTGACGTCCTGTCCCACGCCGAGATCGACGACGTCGTCAACTACATGCGAATGGGGATGCACGACCGTGTGGCAGCCAAGGAGAGGCGGGCCATGGTCACATCTCCGCATTGGTGGGATGACAAGATGTTGGTCACCGGCAAGTACGAGAAGGATGAGTTCGTGGCGAGGGTCATGGACCACATCGCGGACCAATACGACGGTCCGGTTGGGTCGGACCCACTGACGCGTTCCCGTGGGGGGCCGGCCACGGGACGCTGCGGTGACACGCACAGGTGAGCAGGCAGGCAAGGCACTACGCTCACAAGGGCATCAATACGCTCGTGTCATGTGACAAAGCGTTTCAGAATCCTTGCCACTCTGCAAAGAGGGAACGAAAGTATGTACAACAACACATCAGGATATGTACACATGGGGTTAAGACTGGACTGGGGTAAGGGCATCACAGGACAATAGACACTCTATCCTAACTTGTATCCCAATCCCAGGTCCGACCCTCTCAGTGGCTGGTGGGGGCGGGGGCTCAAACACAACCCATGCCCTGCTCAGTCCGGACCCTGAAACCCTGCCAATGGGGAGGTGTCCCGCCTAGCCAGAAGGGGAGTTCCTGGGAACCAAGGGGCTTCAAGGCCAACCGACAGTGGCTCCCTATGCTCCCTTAACGGCAGGTCCCAACTCCACTCTGAGCCAGAGATATGGCCCCGCCATTATCCCTCAGGAGTTGGTAGCTGAAAATGGGCTGTTTCAGCCCAAACTGATGTTAGCTTGAAAAACTCCAAAATTGACCTCTCGTCCGGACCCGCCAGAGGTAGGGACGAGGCAACTGACCCTATGCCCTTCGAGTATGAACTCCCTGGAACCCTCACCCAACCTGGTTCCCTCTGAGGTCCCGGCATCAGGGCACCACGGATGAGTCAAGTGGGGTCATGATGCCAAAATCACCAAAATTGGCGTTATTCCCTCGCGTGGCTCGCCCGGCCAAGGTAAGGCCCATGGCTCACAGGGTAGGAGGCAGGACCTAGGACTTATATCTGAGTGTACAACTTGGATTTAGGTCCGGGCTCCCTGTGGGCTTAGAGAAATGGGGCCGCCAATTGACCACACGGAAGGGGGAAATTGGGGTCCCAAAATTGGGTCATTTTGGCTGCTTGAAATGAGCCAAAATTCAGTGTGCTCCCAATAGTATATCTCCACGCCGGCTTGGAGATCGGATCCGGCATTCCATACGCGATCCACCGGGACTCCAACGAAGACTCCCATGCCCTTGGCTCTCAAAGATCTCCCTGCTACTTGGCGTGGTGACGATCCCAATTGGGTCCACAAATGCAAAAATGGCAAAATTGCCCATACTCAATTTGGCCTAGCGCCTTAACGAAGGCGGCTCCGCTTCGCCCATGTGGTGTGTGGACCATGGGGACCATTACCCATAACACCCATGTCATATATGGTCCATTGGTCCATGCGTCCGGCGTGCACGAAGGTTAGAACATGGGGCACGGCGGGCAGCAAGAGTGGAAAAATGCTCAAAATGGCCAAAAATGCGCACACTCATGGTTGGGGCAAATGAGGCATATGCCCGACTCGGACCGGAGTGTGCCATAGGATTGGTATCAAGTCATATTGGTCCAACATATCTTTTGGGCGTCGCCCAGCTCCTCCGGTATTTGGAATGGCAGGGTCGCCAAGTGAGCCCATGATTTGGGATAGTCCCAAATTGCCAACATGGCGGCCACGGTATGCCAAGCCTAAGAGGAGTTATTCGCCGGGTCCAAGATATGTTGGGCACCGAAGTATGTACCCTCATATCATACTTGGGTCATGATGTCAATCGAGCGCAACGTTGAGATACACGGTCGCCACTTGACATCATGACGGGCCCAAAAATGGCAAAATTGGCACAAGCACACACAAAAGTGCCTTGAAAGGTGCATAATTATATTATAATATCCTCGGCTTGGATCGTGCAATCACTTAATCCTTCTACACACAATGACTTGACACCAATGACCTTCGATCCCACATATGTGCTCCACTTGGGACGCCTTGAAAGGTTACGAGCGCTACTTCCCAAGTGGGCACATGAAAACATGGAAAATTGCAAAACACACACCTTGCTCCCAACGCATCGCTTCGGGTTCACCACACAAGCTTCCCTTCACGAAGGTTAGGCTTGCAATTGACTGTAGGGAGTATGGAGAAGGGGCTTGCACAATATGAGGTCCATTGGCGGGCTTGGCTTGGAGTAATGGACCCGCCAAATGGGCACGCAACACAACACAAGGCACATACTCCATATTGCCCAAAAAGGTGGCTCCCACCATGATATGTCATGCCCCTCCAAGGGCACAACTTTGTGTCAATCGCTCATAGGAACTCAAGGAGAGTTCCTATGCAACACCAACACTTGCGCGCTACACTCGAAAGTTAACTTAACGCGCGCAATATCATGGCCAATGAGTTGTGACGCAAACTCTACCCTCTTGACCATGATCCATTACACTAGCGCGCACGTGTGGAGACGCAAGGCATATAATGCTTCCTAAATTACGTCGGGAGTATTGTGAATACATCCCACGTTTCCTTATCGTCAATACTCGCAAGCAGCACGAGATATGACCTTCACAAGTGGCCTCACGAATCAACTTTGTTTTGCCCATATCTTTAAGACAAATGGGGGGCAAGAGAAAAGGAAAGTTGATTCGTGTATAGGGAAGCACGTAGGTCCACTCGAAAGAGGTCAAATCAAGTGCGGGGATGTCGAAGTCGAAAATCCGATTTCGACATCCTGAAAAATTCGGATTAAGGTTGCGAGTATTAATTATGAAAATTGCGGAAGCATCCATGCAGTTCCTGGCGACTTTGGAGCCTTCGTGACGGATAGCGTTAAAATTTCCATTATAAACAGTTAAACTGGCGGTTACGGTAAAGTCGCGAACCAACCGCCAGCAGTCAAAATAGTGAGTATCAGAACGGAAGCGTAAAAATTGACGGAAACATTATGAAAATAAAACCCTGTTGATTCCTGATATTCTGATACACAAATCTCCGCTGGCGGTGCATCGGTTGCCGATGCGGGGCTTCACGGCACGGAACACGCCGTACATGGGGTTAG
Organism: Eutreptiella sp. 'Long Island Sound 2002'; assembly: GCA_964036045.1. NCBI lineage: Eukaryota > Euglenozoa > Euglenophyceae > Eutreptiales > Eutreptiaceae > Eutreptiella > Eutreptiella sp. 'Long Island Sound 2002'. Next base: position 31,510,512 of record OZ038382.1, read on the forward strand.
TGGACCGGAGACCGGTTGTATGCCGTAACCTGGCCATGGGGTTCTGGGTACCGCTTCACCCCCCTCCTTAGAGCAAACCCTGGGGGGGCTCGATAACACCCAAGCCTGGCAGCGGGTACCCAGGACCACTTCCTGAAGGGGGGGGGGTGTCACATCCTCACTTCAGTAAGTCACAGTAAGATAGGTATCCCACAGTGGGATAGGTATGCTGCTGTAACAGCTCGTAGCACATGTATAGTATCAAGTATCAAGTCCCGGGTCCTGGCGGCGATTGTTCGGCATCCAAGGGACCCGTTAACCCATACCAGGCGCACCGGGTGCCGGCTGCTACGGTCACCACCACAGTGGCAGTGGCATACACGGCCAACATAGGCGTCACACGACGGCCGAGGTGGCCCCACAAGTCGAGAGCGACCACAAAGATCCATCAGGCTACCCCAAGCTTCCCAAGGCCCGCCGACTGGGGAGAGTCCCCACGGGTCCTTCCTCGGGCGCACCATGTCCATATCCATACGACGCGAGTCCAGAGTGCCATAGTCGAACTCCTTACGAACCCCAAGTCGTAAGGGAACTCCTCCTGAAGGGATCGGGCATCAAGGCCGTCTTTTCCCTCGCCCTACTGCCACGAAGGCCATACATGAGGGAGTCCTCATGCAGTGTGGGCGGAGGCGTCGACTCCTCAAACCACCAGTTTCCCAGGCAGACTGACCGAGGTCAGGAGCACCGGAGGCCGCCATCCGAATGCAAGTGCGTCTGCAAATCGGTAGGCTCACACTGGGACTGACAGTGGCGGACCGCTGGGAGTGTAGTCAGGCAACTGGGCTTCCCGCCTGGCGCCATCAGGATCTCCACACATCACAGCGAATAGGGCAACACGGTATCACGGGCACTCAAACAGTAGAATCTGTAATCAAGTACTGGTCCAGGCTGGACCAGGCTGTAAGGATATGTACACGGCGACTCAAGGCGCCTCTGTATCCCGATTTGTGGTGAAAGACAGTCCATCCCTCAGCGATGGGCTGATGACACTTAACATACAGATGCACATATCCTGGAGGGCAGAAAAACAAGCAACGATTTGGGTAAATAGGCGTGTAAACACACTCAGAACAGAGTGCCAAACCACGCCACGGTCAGGATAAGGCAAATGCAGGAGGATGGACAGGATAACGCCTGAGTTCAGGCATATATAGTCTCGAGACACACGTCGACTGGTCTGGATTCCGCAAATGCCATGGAACCAGACCACACACCAAAAAAAATCACAATGCCGATGACAGCGGCATCCGTTGCGCAACGTCGTATGGGCTTCAAGGCCCCAAGAGCTCAGAATTATGAAGGTCAGTCGCCTTACCTGGTTTCCCAAGGATTCAGCAGGGGGGGGGGGGGTGACGAGTAGAAGAAGAGAGGGGCCATCCTCCTCTGGATTCAGCAGGGGGGGGTATATGGCCACTCTGTCACCGAAAGATGGAAGAGAGCAAGCAAGTAAGGGACGATTCGTCGGCCTCACAAGCGCTCACAACACATCAGGGGAGAGCCCAGGGCGCTGATCAGGCACCCCTGGCTGCAATCGCCCGGGTGAGTGCTGCCAAGTCCGAAACGTGGATCTTGGTCTTGTGTTTGCGGATGTACTCCATGAAGGGAGTATTGACCCGCGGCACGAATGAGGAGACGGGTTCCCAGGTGTCGTGGGACGGCCCATAGCCTCGCCAACGAACCTTGAACTCCAGACCTCCGGGTGCCGAGGCCTTCGGATGCTGAGCCAGGATCCTCTCGACAGTATAGTCGTCCTGCTCAGCATAGTCGTCGTCCGAATCGGCCTCATGTTTGGCGTAGTCCAGGGACACATGTCGGCCACGGAGGTCGGGTTCCCGCACACGGAGTTGACTCTCGTGGCGCTCCCGGAACTGTCCGTGACCCACCTTGATGCGGTAGGTGTCCTCACCAATCCTGCGGACCACCTCGCCGGGTGTGAACCAGGTTTTGGTGCGGTGGGTGCCCATGGGGCGGGGTCTGATCACCCACACCGGGTCTCCCACCCTGAACTTATGCGCTGTCGAGCTCAGGGCGGACTTCTGACGCTCAGCATGCTCCTTCTCAAGCTGCTGGCGGATGTCCCGCGCCGTTTGCTCTTGCCGCGCGAAGAATTCCTTGGCATCCATAGCCATGCCATCACCAGACAAGGGAAGTCCCCTACCCAGGGGGTCCCTGCCAAACAGAATCTGGTGAGGGGACAAACCGCCCGGAGTGGGGGTGTCATGATGGGCCTTCAGAGCAGGCCACATCTCCTCGAACCAGTTCCGCCGTGGATTGGTGATGTGGATCTTGCGCAGCTTCTCGAACAGCTGCCGTCCAGCCACTTCAGCACGGCCGTTAGACCGGCTGAGATAGGCAACGCTCTTGGCATGCCGTATTCCCATGAGGGAACACATAGCCTTGAACCAGCCACCAGTAAACTGGGGCCCTCGGTCACTGCAAATGGTGCGGGGGATGTCAAAGACGGTCAGCCAATGACGAATCATCATGACTGCCACTTCCTTGGCAAGCAACCCCTTTTTGCGTGCCGGAACGGCTACAACGTAGCCGCTGTGGCGGTCCACACAGAGAACCACACAGTCAAAGGTCTCCTTGCCAATGTGCACTTCGGGCATGGAGAAGACGTCCATGGCCACGCTCTCCATGGGCTGATCAGGAACCGGGGTCCATTGGGGTTCCCCCTTGACGTTCCGGTTGTCGGGATTGCAGGCCTGACAGACCGAGCAACCATTCCTGACCTTCTTGATGGCGGTGTAGAGAACGATGTGGTCGATCTCGAACCGGCGCTGCATGTCAAGGGCTTGCTTCTTGACCCCTGGGTGCAGCATGTGGTGGTGCCAAGCTTCACAAAGCTCGAGCACCCGGGACTCCGGGACTAGCAGCTTACCATTCCGGTAGAGCTTGCCATCTTCCTCGGTCAGCCCCTTTGGCCACTTCTGCCCGTCGTCAGGGTCGGTCACAGCCCTATACTCGGCCGCAAAGGCCTCAGACTTGGCGTAATCGTCGGTCCAGTCGTCCTGGAGGCAAGACTCCGGGAAGAGGTGCTTGTCGGACTCAGTTCCCACAGGGGGTGCCGGACCGGGCCTTCCGCCCGCGGCACCCACAGGGGCGAGTACACTGACTGTTCTGCTCACCCTCGTGGCGAGGGGGGCATCTGCAGCCATGACGACGAAGCATTTTGCACCCTCCTCCTCCATCAGGCGCTCCATCTCGATAATCCTCTTGGCTTCAGCGGTCTCAGCCTCATCGCCATGGGCAGAGATGTCCTGCATGCCCTTGCTGGCGGGATAGGCCCACCTACTGAGACAGTCCGCCACGGTGTTATCCTTTCCAGGAATGTAAACAACCGTAAGGTCGAACTTGGCCAAGGTCTCGTGCCATCTTGCCCGTCGGGAGGCAGGACCTGAGGGGTTGTCCACGTGCTCCTTGTGCCACGACTGCAGACTCTGATGGTCGGTGCAGACGGTGACGGGATGGAGGGCTATGTACCCAGCCCATTTCCTGAGAGCCATGACAATGGCATACGCCTCCTTTTCACGGGGCGTCCACGTCCGTCTCTGGCCTTCCGCCAGGACTCGGCTCCAGAAGGCCACGGGCACGTGCCTCCCATCGTCAAGCACTTGCTCCAACACAGCGCCAATGGCGTAGTCGGAAGCGTCGGTGCGCAGGACGAACCCTCGGTCGGGATCCACGAGGTGCAGACCCACTGCGGATAGCAGCGCCTGCTTCATCCCCTCAAAGGCACGGTCAGACTCTTCAGTCCAGACCAAAGCCTTCTTGGACCCCTTCTTGGTCTCCTCTCGGTTGCCCTTGAGCATGGTCGTCATGGGGGCTGCATACTCCGCATACATTTTGATATACCCCGAGTAGTAGTTGCAGAACCCCAGATACGCCCGTAGCTCAGAGACCGTTTTGGGCTTTTCCCAGTGCTCGATCGCAGCCACCTTGCCGGGTATGGGCTTTCGCTGCCCGTTCCCGACTACGTGGCCAGCGAAGACCACCTCGCTTACCGCAATGGTGGCCTTGTCACTGCTGCCCGTGAGTTTGTGCCGAACCAGAAGGTCGAGCACTCGAGTGACGTCCCTCTCATGTGCCTCCAGGAGCTCCTCGTAGCTCATGCTGGGGTCCCCGGACGCGATGATCACGTCGTCCACGAAGGGGTCCGCACAGTCGCGCACCGGCTCAAGCAGGTTCTCCAGCATCCGCTGAAAAGCCGCATTGCCGTTGGTAACGCCCATAGGCATCACCTTCCACTGGAGAGGTCCAAGTGGGGTGCTCATGGCTGTGCAGGCACGGGACTCCTCGGCGAGAGGCATCTGATGATAACCATGTTTCAGGTCAATCACCGTGAAGATCCTCCGCCGGTGTTGTTTTTGCAGCATATCCTCAATGAGGGGCAGCGTATAGCTGTCGTGCTGCGTTTGGGCGTTCAGGCCGCGGTAGTCGACCACGAGCCGCCACTCACCGGCAACCTTCTTGCGGACGACGAAGCAGGGAGAGGCCCACTCGGAGTGGCACGGCTCAAGCCAGCCTCTCTGGATGAAGTCACGGAGGATCTTCTCCATGGCCTCTTTCCTCTCGCCCCTCAGGGCAAACTCCCGGTGGCGATACACACGGGGGTCCTGCTTCAGTCGTATCTTGGCCTCGCCATACGGTCCACGCACCGGCGGGGGAAACACAGGCTTACCGCTGAAGAAGGTGTCACCATACTTCTGCTTCAGCCTGGCCCTCAACGCCTGGATCTTGGGGCAGTCATCGGACTCCGCCTTGGCTTTTCCGGGCACTTGAACCACGGAGCTTACTTGAGGGGTAGCGACCCCGCTCGCTTTCGGCTCAGGCGGTCTTCCCAGGTGGCCCAAAGGGCCATCTCTGGCCTTGCCTCGGAATAGATCGCCGTAGGTGGGTGGGTTACCCCCGATTGGCTCGTCCTGGCTGGACAGGTGGTCCAGTACCCTCCTTACGAAGGTATCTCCATCATAGGAACCAGAGACGATCGAGTCCACTTCCCACCAGGCTTTGTCCTGGCCCTTGCCCTCACGCTGGTTTCCCCAGTCGTGAAAGGGCTGATCCATATACCCCTGAACCAGATCCCACTCCTCTTCAGTGAGGGGCTCTTCCGAATCCGATTCTTCGACGTCAACAGGGGGAACCGCAAAGCATTGCCTCCAAGGCTCCGCTATGATGCGGTTGACACACACGAAGTCCGTGGTGTCGGCCTGATCAAGGCCCCCATCCACATAGTGGAATTCCGTTGGCCATCTCTGGGGTGGCATGGGCTGTCCCTTAGCGTCCTGATAGACACTCTCTCCAGCCGGTAGGACGACCTTGTTCAAGGTCATGTTGGTCAATGAGGCTACCCAATGTCGGGTACTCTCCTCCTCGGTGCATCCCATAGGAACAACCAGCACTGCCTTGGAGCGGTCCTTGCGAATCTTCGCTATCGCTCTTGGAATGTCCCAACGGGGGCAATGGATCCACATCAAACCCTGATGCGGACCCCAGTGCTTCTTCCACGCGGATTCCTGTGCGCTCCAGTACTTCTCACACACCCGCAGATGGGCGGAGGTTCCTGAAGAGAACGCATCCAGGGCCAGATCCGAAGCTCCCAAGTCCGCGACAACTCGGCTCGCCACTTCCGGCCTTACGCCGTACTCCTGGTTTGCAGGACCAGTTGGCTCAGTGTCCAGCGCGGCCACTTCGAGCTGATTGCGTTCGGGGTGGATCCATTGGCATTCCACATGGTGCTTAGGTGACGAAAGCCACGAGAGCTGGTCGCCCGAGACGGTGATGAGAAGGGCGTTCCGCAGGGAGTGCCGTTTGACATCCCGGGCCACGTTTTTCTTCGCCCAAGACACCACGTTCGTATGATACTCCTTGGGGAGCATCATCTTGACCGTGTGGTTGGACTTGGCCCTCTTGGATTCCTCCTTGGTGACCCTCTTGATCCATGCTTCCGGCAGCATGGAGAGCAGGCGAGCCTGCTCGTCACCCTCGTTCCAATCCTCCACATTGCGGCGGAAGAGGGTGTATTTCCCTCGGAAGTCACGCCAGTCCCGTAGGCGGATCTCCCGTCCATCATGCTCAAGCTTGATGGACTTCCAGCGCTTGGCAGCCACCTGCGGAGCGTCCACCCGCTCCTGCTCGTTGAGCCACTTCTTGGCGTCCTTGAGGGTCTTGATTTTCCCCTCCTTGGTCGCCACGAAGTATAGCTCGCCGAGCACTTCTGGCAGGCGGTACTTGAACCGTTTGAAGACATATCTCTCCGCATCCGCGGGAGGTAGGTCCTCAGTGACGGTCAGCCCCCAATCGTCCAGCTTCTCCAAGAAGCGGTCGAGGTTGAGGGGGTTGCCATCGTACATGGGGGGCTTGATGTCCTTCAAGTCTTCCCACACGGCGGCGTCCGCGGCCTTAGAGACCATGAACGCCGGCCGCGAGGTCGACCGAGGTTCCCATCGGCCTCGCCCACGGACTCCCACGGCCGCCACGTCCATCTCCTCCATGGAATCCCTGTGGCTACGCCGCGGTTCCTCCACGTACGCTGAACCGAAATGTTCACGCCGTACTGCATCCATGTACGCATCCTCATCACGGCGCCGGCGGCTGCGTTCAGCGGCCTCCCGTCGTACACCACGCGGCGGGCTGATGTGGAACTCCTCCAGGTCCAGGTCCAGGTCCAGGTCCTCACCTTCGCCGACATCCCACTCCACGTCTCCTCTGGGGACCTCATCCCTGAGTCCACCATAACGTCCTCCAGCCCTGGGGATTGGCGCCGGGGCTGGTGCCGGGCGTCGGGGGCGTACAGGCGTCCGCGGTGGGGCACGGCAGTTGTGGTAGTCCGCGCTGAGCCACTCATCGCGCCATTCCTCACTGCCACTGCCGGGCGGCACGCGCTCGTTGCGGCGGCCCGCGCTGTGGTGAGAGGGGGCGGTGAGAGAGGGGGCACTGGCGCTGGGGCGACTCCTGGGGGCTCCGCCGGGGGCGTGGGGTCTGCCTGGACCTGGTCCGGGTCCCCAGCCGTCGTCCGACGAGCCAGACTCCAGGGGTGGGCGGTCGCTGCCGACTCTCCCACGGGCTTCCAGCGCATCCAGCCTCTCCTGCAGGCCGCTGACGACGTTGGTCAGGGACTTGGTCTCGGCCCTGGCGATGTCCAGGTCCTTCTGCGCGCGCGCGGCGACCCCGGAGATGCGAGCCATCTCGACCTTGCCCGTGTGTACCTCGCACTCGAGGGCAAAGACCCTCCTGCGGAGGTAGACAATCCACCGCCAGGTGGTATCCGGGTCGCCGTTCCCTGGTGGGTCGTCGGGGTCCCCAGGGGGTCCTCCAGGAGGGCCTCCGCCGGGTCCGCCCGGTTCAGGGGGTCCTCCCCCGCCCGGTGGTCCGCCTCCAGGGGGTCCACTTGGTGGGCGTCCTCCACGGGGTCCTGATGGTCCTCCGCCAGGGGGTCCCGGTGGGTCTCTGCCGGGTCGCCTCGGTGGGTCCGAGGATGGGCACTTCCTCGTGATGCCGAACTCCATGTCGTCATCCTCGTCCATGTCGCCCCACCTGGGCGTCTCGGTCACGGAGGACTCGGAGCTCCGGTAGGGAGGAGGAGGATCCTCATCCTCACCTACCATGGGGACGTCTCCGCCACCTCCGCCCGTCCAAGCCACCACTTGGCGATGTCGACGGCCTCGTTCATCCCCGTCACTGGCGGTGAAGAAGGGGTCACTGTCGTGGGGGTGCCCACCCGCTGGCCTCCGCGGCCTCTCGGGGGTCTTCCCCTTGCCCTTCCTCCGTCGACGGGCGGTGGTGCTACCGCTCCCACTGCTGCCCGTGTCCGCCTCATCCAGCTTCATCCTGGAGGAGGCGTCCCCTTCGAAAAGCCTTCGAAGGGTCTCCACTCGCGATCCTCCCGGGGGAGTCTCGTGGCGGAGTTTGGCCTCTGCCTCCTCCATTGCGGCGGCGGTGGCTGCGGCAGCTCGCGCTTCGGCTTCTTCCCGAGCACGAGCCGCCTCGGCTTCCCGGGCCTGCAGCAGCTGCGCCTTCTGCGCCTCCAACGCCGCCAGCTCCGCCTCCGTCTTGGCCTTCTCCTCAGCGACCTTCCGTCGCGCGGCCTCGATGGCTTCCTTCTTGGCGGCGTCCTCCTGGGCCTTAGCCGTCGCTTCGGCGTGGGCCCTTTCCTCCGCCTCCTTCTTTGCCCTCCCTTGGGCAAGCGCCTCTTCCAGCGCCTTCACCTCGGCCTCCTTGCAGGCAATGGCCTCCTGCGTCAGGCGGGCTTCCTCGTCGGCTGCCGCCAACTCACCGTTGACCTGGGCAGTTGCTGCCCCATGGGCGGCTACGGCCGTGAGTCCGGCCGCAATGGCCGCCACGGTCTGGGCGTGGATGGCCATGCCATGCGCCCACTGCGCAGCCTCCTCCTGGGCGATGCCGGTGGCGCCCTCCACGGCAGCGCTGTACTGCCTGGCCCGTTGCCGGGCAACCCGACGGTTGCAGGGCACCCCACAGGAGCGCTCACAGGCGCGCGCCACGTCCCTTTCGGGAGCGACGCTGCTGCTGGAGCTGGCCTGGTCGGCCGGCATCCTCCCGCGGTGGGCCGACTCCACGTCGCTGCTGGGGCCTGCTGGGGCCTGCCGGGCCCTCAGGAGCAGCGGACGGGGCTTGCCCTGGGTCTGCTTGGCGACTTGGATGTAGTCGCCAAGGGTGGTGGAGCCGGGGTGGTGATCACCATTGGCCCGTGGGGGACTGGGGGCTGGGGTTCCGCCCTTGGCGCCTTGGGCGGCTTCGGCGGCCAGGGACTCCTGGTACTCCCGCCACTTCCGGTCCCTCTTCCTGTCCCCGGCGGACCGCTTCTCCGTCCCCGGAGACGCGCTGCTGCTGCCCTGCAGCCTGCGCTCGCTCCCCGGTTCCGGGAACTTCTTCTGGATCACGTCCCACAGGGAGACGTTGATCGAGGCGCCCGACGGGTAGGCGTTGGGGTCCTCGTCCTCCTCAATCCCGTCGGGGCGCAGCCCTTCGCCGGGCCTGTCCGGCCGGGTCCACGTCCTCCAGCGCTTGCGGCGGAAGCGGTACTCGTACCCTTCCGCCCGCAGCCACTCCTCCACTGCCCGCAGGCGATCCTCCCCCATGTCCTCGCGGAGCTCGAAGCTCCCGGGCATGCCGCCTTCGCACTGGGGATTGCTGTAGCGGTACTGCTGGTCCCACAGCAATCTGCGCAGCAGGCGCGCCACATGGGGGTGGGGCTGCGGCCACCTCCGACCCGCTTCTTGCCAATTCACCATGGCAGCGGGGGCGTAGTTGATCTTGAGGTCCTTGACGTGCACTCGTTCAACTCAACGAACTGGTTGTGGTTGTTGAGGAGGGTGCTGTAGCACTGGATTGGGCGTGCGGCTGGTGCTGGTCAGCCGGTGGTTGTGGAGGTGGTTGACGCGGCCTTGCTGGTCGGCCGATGGGACTCCGGGTCGGCTGATGGGGCTGATGCAGGAGTTCTGGTCTGTGCACCTCTTTCACGGTTGCTGCGCGGTCAGGGCGATGCGCTGGACGGCGCTGCAGGCTCCGTGACGAACTCGGCGCTGTCGCTGAGTGGCGCTGCGAGCCGCTGCGCTGCGCTGCGAGACGCTGCGCTGCGCTGCGAGCTGCGAGCTGCGCCGCGCTGCTGCGACGCGCTGCTCGGGGTTGGTGGCCCCGAGTGGCACGCGAGGGTTGGGTAACCCCGCGGCGGTGAAACGCTTTTGACGCGTTCCCGTGGGGGGCCGGCCACGGGACGCTGCGGTGACACGCACAGGTGAGCAGGCAGGCAAGGCACTACGCTCACAAGGGCATCAATACGCTCGTGTCATGTGACAAAGCGTTTCAGAATCCTTGCCACTCTGCAAAGAGGGAACGAAAGTATGTACAACAACACATCAGGATATGTACACATGGGGTTAAGACTGGACTGGGGTAAGGGCATCACAGGACAATAGACACTCTATCCTAACTTGTATCCCAATCCCAGGTCCGACCCTCTCAGTGGCTGGTGGGGGCGGGGGCTCAAACACAACCCATGCCCTGCTCAGTCCGGACCCTGAAACCCTGCCAATGGGGGATGTGTCTCGCCTAGCCACAGGCGAGTTCCTGGGAACCAAGTGGGTCAAGACCAACCGACAGTGGCTCCCTATGCTCCCTTAACGGCAGGTCCCAACTCCACTCTGAGCCAGAGATATGGCCCCGCCATTATCCCTCAGGAGTTGGTAGCTGAAAATGGGCTGTTTCAGCCCAAACTGATGTTAGCTTGAAAAACTCCAAAATTGACCTCTCGTCCGGACCCGCCAGAGGTAGGGACGAGGCAACTGACCCTATGCCCCTCGAGTATGAACTCCCTGGAACCCTCACCCAACCTGGCTCCCTCTGAGGTCCCGGCATCAGGGCACCACGGATGAGTCAAGTGGGGTCATGATGCCAAAATCACCAAAATTGGCGTTATTCCCACGCGTGGCTCGCCCGGCCAAGGTAAGGCCCATGGCTCACAGGGTAGGAGGCAGGACCTAGGACTTCTATCTGAGTGTACAACTTGGATTTAGGTCCGGGCTCCCTATGGGCTTAGAGAAATGGGGCCGCCAATTGACCACACGGAAGGAAGAAATTGGGGTCCCAAAATTGGGTCATTTTGGCTGCTTGAAATGAGCCAAAATTCAGTGTGCTCCCAATAGTATATCTCCACGCCGGCTTGGAGATCGGATCCGGCATTCCATACGCGATCCACCGGGACTCCAACAGAGACTCCCATGCCCTTGGCTCTCAAAGATCTCCCTGCTACTTGGCGTGGTGACGATCCCAATTGGGTCCACAAATGCAAAAATGGCAAAATTGCCCATACTCAATTTGGCCTAGCGCCTTAACGAAGGCGGCTCCGCTTCGCCCATGTGGTGTGTGGACCATGGGGACCATTACCCATAACACCCATGTCATATATGGTCCATTGGTCCATGCGTCCGGCGTGCACGAAGGTTAGAACATGGGGCACGGCGGGCAGCAAGAGTGGAAAAATGCTCAAAATGGCCAAAAATGCGCACACTCATGGTTGGGGCAAATGAGGCATATGCCCGACTCGGACCGGAGTGTGCCATAGGATTGGTATCAAGTCATATTGGTCCAACATATCTTTTGGGCGTCGCCCAGCTCCTCCGGTATTGGGAATGGCAGGGTCGCCAAGTGAGCCCATGATTTGGGATAGTCCCAAATCGCCAACATGGCGGCCACGGTATGCCAAGCCTAAGAGGAGTTATTCGCCGGGTCCAAGATATGTTGGGCACCGAAGTATGTACCCTCATATCATACTTGGGTCATGATGTCAATCGAGCGCAACGTTGAGATACACGGTCGCCACTTGACATCATGACGGGCCCAAAAATGGCAAAATTGGCACAAGCACACACAAAAGTGCCTTGAAAGGTGCATAATTATATTATAATATCCTCGGCTTGGATCGTGCAATCACTTAATCCTTCTACACACAATGACTTGACACCAATGACCTTCGATCCCACATATGTGCTCCACTTGGGACGCCTTGAAAGGTTACGAGCGCTACTTCCCAAGTGGGCACATGAAAACATGGAAAATTGCAAAACACACACCTTGCTCCCAACGCATCGCTTCGGGTTCACCACACAAGCTTCCCTTCACGAAGGTTAGGCTTGCAATTGACCGTAGGGAGTATGGAGAAGGGGCTTGCACAATATGAGGTCCATTGGCGGGCTTGGCTTGGAGTAATGGACCCGCCAAATGGGCACGCAACACAACACAAGGCACATACTCCATATTGCCCAAAAAGGTAGCTCCCACCATGATATGTCAGGCCCCTCCAAGGGCACAACTTTGTGTCAATCGCTCATAGGAACTCAAGGAGAGTTCCTATGCAACACCAACACTTGCGCGCTACACTCGAAAGTTAACTTAACGCACGCAATATCATGGCCAATGAGTTGTGACGCAAACTCTACCCTCTTGACCATGATCCATTACACTAGCGCGCACGTGTGGAGACGCAAGGCATATAATGCTTCCTAAATTACGTCGGGAGTATTGTGAATACATCCCACGTTTCCTTATCGTCAATACTCGCAAGCAGCACGAGATATGACCTTCACAAGTGGCCTCGCGAATCAACTTTGTTTTGCCCATATCTTTAAGACAAATGGGGGGCAAGAGAAAAGGAAAGTTGATTCGTGTATAGGGAAGCACGTAGGTCCACTCGAAAGAGGTCAAATCAAGTGCGGGGATGTCGAAGTCGAAAATCCGATTTCGACATCCTGAAAAATTCGGATTAAGGTTGCGAGTATTAATTATGAAAATTGCGGAAGCATCCATGCAGTTCCTGGCGACTTTGGAGCCTTCGTGACGGATAGCGTTAAAATTTCCATTATAAACAGTTAAACTGGCGGTTACGGTAAAGTCGCGAACCAACCGCCAGCAGTCAAAATAGTGAGTATCAGAACGGAAGCGTAAAAATTGACGGAAACATTATGAAAATAAAACCCTGTTGATTCCTGATATTCTGATACACAAATCTCCGCTGGCGGTGCATCGGTTGCCGATGCGGGGCTTCACGGCACGGAACACGCCATACATGGGGTTAGTGGACCGGAGACCAGTTGTATGCCGTAACCTGGCCATGGGGTTCTGGGTACCGCTTCACCACCAACGTGGGGTTTTCCAAGAGTGGGAACCGGTAGGGACGAGCACCAGCCCGAGGCCGCAAATTTTCGAAGAGTATCGGTGGGAGTCGAGACCCACGACGATGAAGACGGCATATCGGACGAGGAGAAGTCGGACTCGGACCCAGAAGAGGCCTATACCGCAGTGCGGTCGGTTGTATCGATACCGAAGCAAGCGCCTCAGTGAATTTCACCTTGGTGAAGGACGTGGGGGAGCACTTTTGAAGTGCCTCCCTGACGGAGAACCTGTTGGCAGAGGCATCAAAGCCTTCCACCTCCGCCCACCAGGTCTTGACCTTTTCTTCGGACTGTTTGTTCCGAAGGGTGGCGGCAGTTTCTGAGGGGATCTTGTCAAAAATCAGATTTTTCAGCTCGGCACTAGAAAATTTTTCGCCTGAATGTTCAGCTTCTTCCACTAAATTCCAGAAGCGCTGTCTTTTGTCTTGCACTTCGTGCAAAATTAATCCCGAGAATGAAGGAAAATTCTTCAACATCTGGTGGTAATGGTCCTCTGGCAGCCGGGATCCACGTACCTCCAACTGTTCCCACACCTCATCAAAGGTAAGGGGGGAACTTGTACCCTCGAGATCACTCCAAGTCCTGAGCCAAGTGTTGGCCGGCGCTCCCTCAAGGCAATCCAAGAGGGCCATCAGGAACTGATCATCTTGGAGTTTTTGAGTCTTAACCCACAGTTTAAATTCCCGTTGGAACTGAGGCCAACGTCGGGGGTTCCCATTATACTTCGGTTGCTTGGCAACGTGACGAAGTCGCAATGAAGTAGGATTAAGAAGCGAATCCAGCCCAACACCGGCCGTAATGGCAGACACCTTGGCGGCATCATTCGCCACACCAGCTCCGGCGAGGGTCTGGGCGAGCAACAGCTGGGCTAAGGCATTGGAATCAGCAGCAGGAGGGGCAGTACGGGAGGCAGTTCGCTTGGCATTCTGAGCCTCAGTCCTAGCCTTCGCCGTCCTACTCTCAGAACGAGAGATTTTAACCCTTTCCTTTAACTTGGTCCTGCTGATCCTTGCATCGGTGGTCCTGGAGTCCACCGAAGGAGCAATCGAAAAAATTTCTGTCGCCTCCTCCGACGGCTCTGTTGCTTGTTCCACCGATGAGGCGCCCTCAGACCGCATGTGCGTCTTGAAAAGATTTTTTATTCCCAGTGTTTGAATGATGAGGTGCATTTGATCTTTGAGCAATTGGAGCTCAGAATCTCGCTGGAATCTGCAGGAGCAGTCGGCAGGACAGTACATACCGTGTCCTGAAGGGCCTGAGCAGGCTGTCGGACCGCTGATCTCGATGGTCCGCAGCCAGGAGTCCACTTGGGGAGCTCCTTCAGCCCTGATTTCCAGGCTTGCCTGCCTGGCCGCCTCTAAAATTCCTTCCTCAACCGCGGCGGCTAGATCGTTGCGGATGGAAACAGGGGGATGAGGGGCGGAGGGCCCGGGAACAGGTGCCGTGCCCTTCTCCTCCGGGAAGGGGCTTGCCTCCCAGATCTGCAAAAAAATGGCAAAAGTGTCATCTTCTTGAGAACGCCACCACATCCTGGTATTAATTTCGTCCTGAAGGAGGAAAAAATATTCCGTTAAAAAATCAGAGGCGATTCTTTCTTGTTCGATCAGCTTAGACGAGGCTAAGAGACAAAGGGCCTCAAGGGCCTCAAGGTTACGGGTCACTTCTGGGGACAAATGGTCGCCCCATTGTGCCCAAGAGGCTGGTCGATTATAGCTAGGTACCTCACCTGGACCACCCATCTCAATGTCGTCCAGATCGGCGTCCGTGGTCTCAAATGTTGGACATTGGTAAGGAATGTTGGTACCTGCCAGCTCCGTAAGGTCCACCGGAGCGTTGCCATCGTCGTAGGCCGGCGGATTCCAGCTACTCGATGGCCAATTTCGACTGGGATTGTGGTAATCTGGGTCCCCACAGCTGCTGATTTGTGCCCTTCTTGGGCAGCTTGGACTCGCGCAAGGCATTCCTCTCAAGGCCTCGTTCGCGCAGCACCAAGGCAGTGTAATCGTTACTTCTCCAGAAGCGGCGGGGTCTACGGGGCCGTACTGGGGAGCGGGCTGTGGTTGGGACACCAAAGGAACAACATTCAGGTAGCCTCTGCTACCATGAAAGTGCTGCCCTGGGTCGTTGATGGTGCCGGAGGGCTCGGGGCCGGCAAGACCAGTGGGGCAGGCACGCGAGGAGTCGACCTGAACGCTGCTGTTGGGGGCAGAACCGGATACACGGACACCAACGGAGGCGAGAGCAGCAACAACAGAAGCAAGATCCGGCAGAAAATCCCAGTCTATGAAGAAAATTGATGCGGATTATCCTAAGTACATCTGAGTGGCCATATCTGTCTGAAAAGATTTATATAAATCCGATTGTGAAAAATATTTGGCCGATCTGGCCCGCGAGCGCGCGTCAGCGGCAAATGGCGATTCCAGGTAAATGATCGGAACGCGGCGGATTTACGGAGAATGGACCGCGGAATCAGATCCGGCACATCAGAAATATATAGGTCTGATCCTGAGACTGAGCTGCGGGGCGGCGATTCCGCCGAAGCAGAGAAAATGACCAAAATGTAGTCAATCTGTGGCAGATCTGTGAAAATCTGAGCAGATGGGGGTTAGCCGCACTTACAGGAGTTTTCATCAAAGCTTAACCCCTAGGGTCACTCGAAAGCATATATGGACCTCGACGATGCGTTCGTAACATTCGTAACTCGCCGGCGCTTGCCGGCGAACGCCTTTTTTTAAAAACAAATTTTCGGAGGGACCAAATCCCTATGGAGTGCTCCCGTACCGCCAGCAACGGGATCGGCGATCTAATTGGTAAACACATGCGCATTAAGCGCAGGAGGGATATGTACGGCAGTTCGATGAAAGTGCTGCCCTGGGTCGTTGTGGGTGCCGGAGGGCTCGGGGCTGGCAAGACCAGTGGGGCAGGCACGCGAGGAGTCTTCCTGGATGTTGTTATTGGGGGTAGAACCAGAGACACGGACACCAACGGAGGCGAGAGCAGCGACAACAGAAGCAAGGTCCATGCTGATTGTGGTCCGGCAGAAAATCCCAGTCTATGAAGAAAATTGAGGGGAATTATTCTAAATACATCTGAGTGTCCAAAACTGTCTGAAAGAATTTAAATAATCCATTTATGTAAAAAGGTTTGGCCGATCTGGCCCGCGAGCGCGCGTCAGCGGCAAATGGCGATTCCAGCTAAAATAGCGGAATGCGGCGGATCTACGGGAAATGGACCGCGAAATCAAATCCGGCATCTCAGAAATATATAGGAAATATCCTGTGACTGAGCTGCGAGGCGGCAATTCCGCCGAAGCAAAGAAAATGACCAAAATGTAGCCAATCTGGGCAGAATGTCTGAAAATCTGAGCACATGGGGCTAGCCGCACTTACACTCCCCCTCCAAAAACACACTGGGGTGTGTCGCTACGTCAACGAAGAACGTAGTGCGGGTAAGTCCCAGAAAAACATAGAAATGTAGCCTCGATGAGGCGAAATCTGCTTGATCTGACCTGATTTGGGCTGAATTGGCACTGGATCAGGCTGGATGAACCTGAAATGAGACAGAATGAGAAGTGACGAACAGTCCTCCGTGCAGTAAAACATTAGGTCAAGGGCTAAAAAGCATGTAAACGTATCGAGAATCGATACCAAACCATGCATTGGTTGAGAATGAGGTAGATTATTGGTGGATTGAGTGGGGGGATCAAGAATTGGAGTGACATCTCAGCGCTCTGGCACAGTTTCGCTGTCGCGGGCACGCTACGGTGTCCTCGCCGAACTCTACATCGTGTTATTCCCGCTTTTCTCGTTCTGAAAAGTACAGCATGTGCTTCAGATTAGACGCATCTGGTGGATGATCACAAGATTCAGCAAAATTGAGAATGAATTTGGGCAGAGATTGAGGGGATTAAGCAATCACAGAGAGGTTAAACAACTACACATGTAGTCTACAGACCCTAAGTGAACCACCGAAGGAAGAGATGTTCTTCTGTTCACTTAGATCTAAACAGATCTTCAAGAAATGATGGGAGATGACAAGAAAATCAATCTAAATTGTCCTAACATGAGTAAATTCCCTGAGATGAAGGTGAAATGAAGCGGAATGTGTACAACTGAAACTACCAACACCTTCGTTTAGACTAAAGTTAATATATATTGTCGTTTATTCAGCTCAATTGTGCTTTCCGGCACGTTGGTTCGCGAGCATCAAACAGATTCTATCAAAATGTGGATCATGTGATGATGCATCATGATGGGACATGCTGGCCCTGGATCCTTGGCATGTAACGCGCCGAAGGTTTGCTGAAGGCGCTGTACTGACAGTATATAACTGAGAGACACCGAATTTACAGTGGCGGTGGTGTCAATCGACTTGGACAAGGCCAATCTTTCGATGAAGTCCCACAAGACACTTGAATTCACCATTTTCGACAGTTTCAGGTCGGATTGAGCTCACATTGGCGTGTGCCAAAAATACAACGAAGCTTACGGACTTCAGAGGTTGCTGTTAGAAGTCCCTAAAGCTCCTAGATGAAGATTGTCTGAACAATTGACGTCTGGGTTTCGTACAACAGTGGCAGAATGATGGACAAACCTGAGAAATTCAAGGTAAATTTGAGGATCCTGGATCTGAATCTGGACTTTGGCGTCAGCATCACAGCAAATGAAGGTGAGATCTGAGTTCCTGGCGTCGCATCTGGTGCAGCCAGTACTACAGGGGGTGCCTGTAGGGGTGAATGTCACCGGCCGGTGTTTTGATTATGTACATTTGCTTCCATCTGCACGAGTAGCCAAATTCCAAAGATGCACAGACCAACAGAGACAAGATTACCCCGAATCTGCCTGAATTAAGCCTGAGTTTGGTTTTTTCTGAACACGGCAGCACACTCCGTCAGCGTATCTACGCCTTGTCTGCCAAACGGAGACCAATGAAAAGTTGATTGACGTCAAATTATCAAACATTCGCAGTTCTCCACATCATGACATAAACAGAAAAAATGAACAGTGGATTGAGCAGAATGTGGTAGGATGGCTTCCTCAATTCGGCCAAGCACGAATACATGTGACCACCAACCTGTCTGGCCTGGCCCTCGTACGGCTTGGGCGCTGCAAATCAGCGGCCGAACTCGAAGCTTGGTCCTCATTTGGCTCCTGGGCTGGCCTGACCGCAGGAGGGGGGATCGACGGATCAGCCCTGGAATGTGGCTGCTGAGGGCCGTAAAAGGCTGGATCTCGATTCACCACAGGTCGTTTTCCGTCGCTCTCCACTTGTCTGTCTGGTTTCGACAAACAATCTGTCAGGAGTACTCCAATTTCGGGGTGCTTCTTGAGGAAGTCAATGAACCCCTTGGTGTACCCATGGACAAAAGATTGGGCTGGTTCCCAGTTGTTGTGACTGGAATCAAAACCCCTCCACTCACACAGAAATTCCCATTCGCCCTTGGCGTCACGTCTTGCTTCAACAATCCTCTTGAGTTCGTACTTCCCCCCTTCGATGACCCGATCAGACAAGTGTTTCGCAGTCCAAAAAAGGGGTTTAACCCGATCCTTGGGGGAGGGGATCTCTCTCTTGAGGCGATCGCCCGAAACGTCAATTTCCCTGCTGACATCCACACGAATCCTCCACCTGTTCTCACCAAGACGCGCTGTAACAGCGAATGGCCCCTCCCACAAGGGAAGAAGCTTGTCATCTCCGTCCAGGGTGGTTTCGGATTTTCGAAGCCAAACTCGATCATCGACTTCAAAATTGTGGGGGTTTTTTCGGCCTTGATTTTGAACCCAAAGCCAGTCAGCTTGATGCTTCTCGATTAATTTCGACACAGTCTTATCTGCTCGTTGGACTTCGTCCAAAAACAGCGAAGCATCTTTACAGGGGCGAGGATTATTCAACGGCATGTTCCACCAACACTTCTTTCGTCCAAAGACAATTTCATTTGGAGAAAGGCCATGATACAAAGGCGTGTTGTGGTAACGGCGAAGCAATGCGAAGAGAACTTCCATCCAATGGAAATCCTTTTCACTCGCGAGCTCCTTACGAAGCATATTAATTATTGAGCGGCCGGCTCTTTCGCCAGGCAGCGCTCGATGCGAGTGGATTTCACATCGGAGGTGGTGGATTCCAAGGCGAGCACACAATTCTCTCCACCATTCGGAGGTGTACTCTTTGCCTGAATCCGTGACCACCTCGGATGGGACGTCCCAGCCTCCCATCCAGGTCTGCGCGCACCACTTGGCGGCAGCCTTGCCAGTCATCGACTCAATGTTGCAAGGCAACACTTGAATGTAGCCGGAATGACGGCACTGAATGAGGAGCACACCATTGACTTTTTTGTTAGTCCAATGGCACTCTTCGTCATCGAGTTCACCGAGATAGAAAAAATCACTGGTGACTCTGTTAAAGAGGCGCTCCGGAATAGGATGAGGCCTCAGATGGCCGTGCTTCTTCGCGCTGGGGGGCGTCGAGACAGCAAATTGGGCACATCCGGCGGCTACTTTCATGCAATGAGTGTAGAGCCTCGATCCAAACAACCTATGCTTAATCATCGACCACAGTCGACGGCCATGTGCGTGGGGGGACTCCCATTTGTGCCACCAGTTTAACACTCGGGGGGCTAGGGCGTCTGGCACACACAATTTACCCTCCATCCACAGCTTCCCCCCATCCAACGAGTACTCAGCAAAAATCCAATCCCTGTGAGCATCTTTGGATTTGAGATTTCCAAAGACCTCTTTAAACATGGGATCCTGCAGGTAATCGGACGTCCAGTCACGGATGATCAGGGAATCCTTCGGCAGGGGTGGAGTTTTGGCCGGATCTCGACGCTTAATGCCCTGGATCAACCGAAATCGACTTACTTGTCGGGTATAGTCAAACCGTTTCACACTCCCTGAGGAGGGATCGGTGACCTTTTCCACGACTTTCAGTGTTTTGGTGCAGATCTCATGAGCATGCGCCGGATCTGTGATGGCCGTGATGTCGTGACACGGCAATGCGTGCTGTTTAACAGCGCACTGCATGCATGCACGTCGAATGAGTTTCTTTTCTTCCTGATCCCATTCGATGATTACATGGCGGTCCTGCTCCGTACCATGGATGTTGGTACTTTGCAGCCCCTCTGAGGCGGGGTAAGCCCATCGGCTCAGAGCATCCGCTACCGTGTTGTGTTTTCCAGGCAAATACGACACATGGAGGTCAAACAGAGAGAGAAATTCGTGCCATCTGGCCCGTCGACCAGCTGGGCTCGCGACAGTATCAATGTGTTCGGTGGCCCAATACTCCAGAGATCGATGATCCGTCAGGACCTCGACTCGATTGGTGCCAACCCACGATTGGTACTTTTTTAGAGCACAGATTATGGCGTAAGTCTCTTGCTCACGCGGCGACCATTGCATTTGGCGTGGGGCTAGCTTCCGAGACCAAAATGCAAGAGGGTAATGATCGCCGGTGGCCTCATCAACCTGTTCAAGAACAGCTCCGATCGCGTACCTAGAAGCGTCGGTTCTAATGTAGAAGGGTCGGTCAAATTGGGGCACATGCAACGTGGCGACTTCACAGAGGGCCGCCTTCAAGTGATGGAAGGCCTCCTCGCACTCGTCAGTCCACTTGACACGAACCTTTGAACCTGCCTTGCCCGCATCTCTCCCTACCTTCAATAATTCAGTGAGGGGGGCAGCAAATTTGGCATAATTCGGCACAAAAGTGTGGTAAAAATTGCAACAACCCAGGAATCCTCTCAACTCCGTGATCGTCTCAGGGCGCTTCCACTTCTGAATAGCGACGAGCTTCCCTGGACTGGGTCGTCGGGTGCCATTCTCTAGGAGAGAACCACAAAATTCGACTGATTTTAAAAATAATTTTCCCTTCTTTGGCCCACAAACCAGCTGATTGGCGTCAAGAATGTCCAAAACTTGGTTCAGCTGCTTCTCATGTAGGGCCACCAGCTCGGCTTCGGTCAGTCCCTCCCCTTCCGTCGCGATGATTATGTCATCTATGTACACACTCACGAAGGCACGAAGCTCCGGATGGGTTGTGAACAGCACATCCTCCATCATTCTCTGAAAAAATGAGGGGGCGTTCTTCAGCCCCATGGGCATGACGGTCCATTGGACTGGGCCACATGGCGTGCACATACAGGTAAGAGGTCTGCTGTCCTTCCTCAACGGCATTTGGTGAAAGCCGTGACGAGGATCCAGCACAGAGAACAAACGACCTCTTGCCCTCTTGGCGATTTCCTCCTCAATGAGGGGCAGGGGGTGTGAATCCGCCTTTGTTTCGGCGTTGAGATTGCGAAAATCAACCACCATTCGCCAACCATCAATGGTGTTCTGGTCTGCAGGCGGTGGCTTCGGGACTGTGAAGGGTAAACAACACCATTCGCTGGTCATACAACCCTCAAGCCAACCAAATTCCCTGAGATTTCTCTCGATGATTTTTCTGAGGATCTCATGTTTATGTCCATGATTTTCATAAGGGCGCTGTTTTTTTGCCTTGTACCCTTCACGAAGCTCGATGAAGGCTTCACCGAACTGTCCACGGACAGGGGGATCTTTGATCAACTTCCCTGAAAGGGTTGTGTCCTTCCGTTCCTCAAAAATCTTTTCTCTTGACTTGGAACACAATTCAGTGTCCACCTGATCGCCAGGAATTACTGTCGAAAAAACTTTGGCGACTTCTTCGGCTTTGGCAGGAAGAATCTTCTTACGGATGTCCCTAAACAGGTCCGTATCAACTGCCTCTTGAAGATAGGTGGGTCGTGTGTCGAAATCCCAGAGATTCTCTTCGTGATCCAGCTCCTCGAAAGGATCCATGAAAGCTTCCACAGGGGGTTTTTCATAAAAAACTCTGAATTTGCGGCGCGATTGGAGATTTTTCCTCGCCCGTGCACTGAAGATTCTTTTCGATGTCGACCGTATTGGGGAAGAGGGAGACGAGGCGGATCCATTGGACGTTGAATCACCTTGGGTATCTGACGGACAAAAATCAGAAAAAATAGATTCATCATCAGTACCACGCTCAACCTCAGATTCTGACCCAACACAAGAATCAGTACCAGAATCAGCAGAATTAGAGGAGGAAAGCTTTCCATCCACCAGGAATGCAAGCGAACTCCAAGACCGCTGTGGCAGGGGACCTGTGTCGTCCCTGGCATACAGCTTAATCTTCCTGGGAAGTTCGATGTAATCTACACAAATGTCCTGTAATTCCTGAAACCAAGGCTTGTCGTCCCACAAGGGCACAACCAAAATTGCCTGGGTTTTATCTTGCTTGATTTTGTGGATGACCTGCTGGATTAAGTGAAACGGAGGATTAATCCACAACTTCTTGTCCCATTTATGGGTCCAAGCGTCGCTAAAGTGCTTGTCAAAGCGCTTGTTCATACGGTTAGCAAAGGCATCATACTGGGGCCAAAATGAATGATGTTCATGAAAGTATTCACAAATTGCATCGCGCCATTTGTCGACAACTCTGTAGGATGAAGAGTGCCAGCGCGAAGGGCGTCGTGGCTGGGAGTCCCTACGAAGACATTCTAACTCTTGAGAGTAATCGGCACTCCCATTCACCTCTGCAATGGTGACATCTTCACCAAATTTTGCTGTCACTTTTTGCTTCTAAAATTCTTCTGCACTTTTAAACCCTGCGTGCAAAAAACGAAATTCAGGACGCTCCAAGGGACCTGACTCCAGCAAAAAACAACGACGATGACCTACGGGCGCTACCCTGTTCTTGCGAAGCCAAGGATGGCCCAAATAAAGGTCATATTTTATGTCAGCACGATAGAAGTAGTCATCCTTAAGGACAACTTCTTCCACATTTTGCTCTTCCCAAAGGTCTTGAGCGACCAAATGGGTTGATATATAACAACCGCGTTGCCCACCTGCGAGAGAATGTCCAGAAACTCCCTCGAGGGTAACAGGATGAGGCGATTCAAACACGCAGTCGTCGGGTAAGAATGAATTGGATTGGAGATTTACCTCTGATCCATTGTCACACAAACAAGTGGCGAGGTGGAAATTTCCCTTGCAATCAGAGACCCACAGCTTTGTGACAAACTGACGAGCCCTGTGCTTGGACTGTACACCAACCTCGTCCACTACAACAGAAGGATCCGCTGCCGGATCCAGGGGAGAGGAGACAAGCGACCCTACATCAAGTAATGGTCGATCAGGAATCTGGGGATCATGCCTGAAATCGCCTGGGGAGGGGCGATTTTCGTGGCTCCCCTAGGCGTTCTGACCTCCAGCGGCTGCGTTAACATTGTGAACATAGCCTGATTCGTCGATCCACTCATCTTGGAACGGATCATCCGCTGGATTCAGGGCATTTTCGACATAATCTCGATCCGCATCAGACACCTGGTCTGCACCTGAGACCTGATCCACACGATGGTTGCCCTTTCCGCGTCCACGGCCACGGCCGCCGGATGATGGGCCACCACCGTCGCCACGCCCTCTGCCCTTACCAGAGAAAGGGGTTCCTGAAGGATTTCCTTTACCCTTACCCTGTGATCCTGGAGCATTTCCTTTGTTTGTACCGGATTGAGGGGTTTGGCCTGGATTTCGATTTCCGCCTCCGGCGTTGCCATTAGGACTTGTCTGACCGTTAGGCTGCCCACCGGAACCGGATGGAGTCCGATTTCCTTTGCCTTGGGATCCGCCAGGGCCTCCAGTGTTTTTGTTTCCACCGGAGGGGGTCGGATTACCCTTTCCCCCCTTGGCACCATGCACCTGTCTGTCATTCCTGTCTGAATTCTGCGAATTACTGACATTTTCACCAATCACCTTGTGATCGTAAGCAGACCATCGGTGATTAGCAGTAGAATGCGTCTTAGCTCGGTTCGTAGAACCTAAAAGCAGGCAGATGCTACAATGATCCTGAACATTCCGGGTGTCATTCACCTTTTTGTTGCCCTTTTGGGCCCCATTTTGGGTGTTTTGCTGGGTATTCTTGTTTCCCCCAAGACCCTCATGGAAATTTTGATTGGCGGCGTCAGCGAGCCGCTCAACCTCTTCCCACAGTTCCTGCGGGGTGAACGAAAACACCCAGTTCCTGGCCTTCAGGCGACTTCCATGGAAACTTACTCCCCTATTGAGGACTTGGACAAACAAGTCCCGATCCTCGTGTTCATTAAACTTAATTTCCCACGTGTTTTCAGTGAATTTCACCTTGGTAAACGACGTGGGGGAGCACTTTTGAAGTGCCTCCCTGACGGTAAACCTGTTTGCCGAGGCGTCAAAGCCATCGACTTCCGCCCACCAGGTCTTGACCTTTTCTTCGGACTGTTTATTCCGAAGGGTGGCGGCGGTTTCTGAGGGGATCTTGTCAAAAATCAGATTTTTCAGCTCGGCACTAGAAAATTTTTCGCCTGAATGTTCAGATTCTTCTACGAGATTCCAGAAGCGCTGTCTCTTGTCCTGCACCTCGTGCAAGATTAATCGAGAGAATGAAGGAAAATTCTTCAACATCTGGTGGTAATGGTCCTCAGGCAGCCGGGATCCACGTACCTCCAACTGTTCCCACACCTCATCAAAGGTAAGGGGGGAACTTGAATCCTCACGATCACTCCAGGTTCTGAGCCAAGTGTTGGCCGGCGCTCCCTCAAGGCAGTCCAGGAGGGCCATCAGGAACTGATCATCCTGGAGCTTTTGAGTCTTAACCCACAGTTTAAATTCCCGTTGGAACTGAGGCCAACGTCTGGGGTTCCCATTATACTTCGGTTGCTTGGCAACCTGACGAAGTCGCAATGAAGTGGGATTTAGAAGTGAATCCAGCCCAACACCGGCCGTAATGGCAGACACCTTGGCGGCATCATTAGCCACACCAGCTCCGGCGAGGGTCTGGGCGAGCAACATCTGGGCAATTGCATTGGAATCAACAGCAGGAAGGGTAGTACGGGAGGCAGTTCGTTTGGCATTCTGAGCCTCATTCCTTGCCTTCGCCGATCTACTCTGAGATCGAGAGATGGTAACCCTTTCCTTTAGCTTAGTCCTGCTGATCCTTGCGTCGGTGGTCTTAGAGTCCACCGAAGGAGCAATCGAAAAAATTTCTGTCGCCTCCTCCGACGGTTCTGTTGTTTGTTCCACCGATGATGCGCCCTCAGACCTCATGTGGGTCTTGAAAAGATCTTTAATTCCCAGCGTCTGAATGATGAGTTGCATTTGATCTTTGAGCAATTGGAGCTCAGTATCTCGCTGTAATCTGCAAGAGCAGTCGGCAGGACAGTACATACCGTGTCCTGAAGGGCCTGAGCAGGCTGTCGGACCGCTAATCTCAGTGGTTCGCAGCCAGGAGTCCACTTGGGGAGCTCCTTCAGTCCTAATTTCCAGGCTTGCCTGCCTAGCTGCCTCTAAAATTCCTTCCTCAACCGCGGCGGCTAGATCGTCGCGGATGGAAACAGAGGGATGAGGGGCGGAGGGCCCGGCAACAGGTGCCTTGGTCTTCTCCTTCGGGAAGGGACTTGCCTCCCAAATCTGCACAAAAATGGCAAAAGATTCATCTTCTTGAGAACACCACCACATCCTGGTATTAATTTCTTCTTGAAGAAGGAAAAAATATTCAAATAAAAAATCAGAGGCGATTCTTTCTTGACCTATCAGCTTAGACGTGGCTAATAGACAAAGGGCCTCAAGCGCCTCAAGGTTACGGGTCACTTCTGAAGACAAATGGTTGTCCCATTGTGCCCATGAGGCTGGTCGATTATAGGTAGGTACCTCACCTGGACCACCCATCTCAATGTCGTCAATGTCGGCATCGATGGTCACAAAATGTGAACATTGGTACGGAGTATTAGTACCTGCCAGGTCCGTAAGCTCCACCGGAGCGTTGCCATTAGCGTAGGCTGGGAGATTCCAGCTACTTGATGGCCAATTTCGACTGGGATCTTGATTGTAATCTGGGCCTCCACAGCTGCTGATTTGTGTCCTTCTTGGGCAATTTGGGCTTGCGCAAGGCATTCCTCTCAAGGCCTCGTTCGCACAGCACCACGGCAGCGTAATCGTTACGTCTCCGGAGGTGGCGGAGTCTACGGGGCCGTACTGAGGGGCTAGCTGTGGTTGGGACACCAAAGGAACAACATTCAGGTAGCCTCTGCTACCATGAAAGTGCTGCCCTGGGTCGTTGTGGGTGCCGGAGGGCTCGGGGCCGGCAAGACCAGTGGGGCAGGCACGCGAGGAGTCTTCCTGGATGTTGTTATTGGGGGTAGAACCAGAGACACGGACACCAACGGAGGCGAGAGCAGCGACAACAGAAGCAAGGTCCATGCTGATTGTGGTCCGGCAGAAAATCCCAGTCTATGAAGAAAATTGAGGGGAATTATTCTAAATACATCTGAGTGTCCAAAACTGTCTGAAAGAATTTAAATAATCCATTTATGTAAAAAGGTTTGGCCGATCTGGCCCGCGAGCGCGCGTCAGCGGCAAATGGCGATTCCAGCTAAAATAGCGGAATGCGGCGGATCTACGGGAAATGGACCGCGAAATCAAATCCGGCATCTCAGAAATATATAGGAAATATCCTGTGACTGAGCTGCGAGGCGGCAATTCCGCCGAAGCAAAGAAAATGACCAAAATGTAGCCAATCTCGGCAGAATGTCTGAAAATCTGAGCAGATGGGGCTAGCCGCACTTACATTCGAATCTTGCCGTACCGCCGTTTTTGCATTTGGGGGGACTGGCGCTCAGCGCAGCGCGCCAGATTTCCGCGCCGCATTTGCGCGCGCCAGTCCAACAGGCGGGGTAATCTAAGTCGGGGGGGGCACATTTGGGCCACTTGAACGCTTCAACTTGAGTACAGGGTCTGACCCCCCCCCCCCTTGGGACCCCCCTCCCTCCCTCCCTCCCTCAGCTCCCTCCCTCCTGCCCCCGGCTCCCTCCCTCCCTCCGTCGGCTAAAGTCCCCCCCCCCCCCACCTTCTTTCTCGTCTACTTTACCTCTCTTCCTCCCTCCTTTTCAATGCAATGCATAGACAACAAAGAGCAAAGAAATTCTATTGCCTTCGGCAAGTCCACCTCGCAGAGTATCTACCCCAGGCAAAACACACCCTAAATAGGGTAAAAACTATATAAATACAAGCTAAAATATGCTTTACATAGCTTGGATGGTCATTTTAGGTGATCACAATATCAAAAACATAAGTTTCGTAAACTTCGATTTTTGAGCTGCCCAGGGTGAAAAACTGCATAAGCAGGTTGTGTACCAATCCCTTGGGAGGACCCCCCCCCCCCGAACGTAATACCCAAATAGGGTGAAAAACATGTAAAAACGGCCTAAAACATGCTTTACATACCTTGGATGGTCATTTTAGGTGTTCACAATATCAAAAAAACAGATTTCGAAACCTTCGATTTTTGGGCTGTCCGCGGTGAAAAATTGCATAAGCAGGTTGTGTACCAATCCCTTGGGAGGACCCCCCCCCGTGCGCCCAATACCCAAATGGGGTGAAAAACACGTAAATACGGTCTGAAACATGCTTTACATACCTTGGATGGTCATTTTAGGTGGCCACAATATCATAAAAACAACTTTCGAAAACTTCGATTTTTGAGCTGGCCATGGTAAAAAACTGCATAAGCACGTTGTGTACCCATCCCTTGGGACCCCCCCACCCCCGGACCTAATACCCAAATATGGTGAAAAAAATGTAAATACGGCCTAAAACATGCTTTACATACCTTGGATGGTCATTTTGGGTGGCCACAATATCATTAAAACAGATTTCGAAAACTTCGATTTTTGAGCTGCCTAGGGTGGAAAACTGCATAAGCAGGTTGTGTACCAATCTCTTGGGAGACCCCCCCCCCATGCGGCCAATACCCAAAAAGGGTGAAGAACATGTAAACACGGCCTAAAACATGCTTGACATACCTTGGATGATCATTTTGAGTGGTCACAATGTCAAAAAAACAAAGTTGGAAAACTTCGATTTTTGAGCTGCCCGGGGTGAAAAACTTGCATAAGCAGGTTGTGTACCGGCCCATTCACTAAGTCTTTATTAATGGAAATAGCCATTTCGCGTCTTTGGCACGGGCATTTGACCGGCCCTCGGCAAAGCTACAGACTGCACAAAACGTCCTTCAGTATCCTAGTAGGCATATACTGTCACAACATCCCCACTCACACCCCTCAGAGTGGGTACCACGGGGTCACCAAGGTCGCCAAAACCGCCAACATAGCAAAAATGGCTGAAAAGTGCATAAACTGCATAAGCGCTCGTCCCACTCCGCCCCATACAAACCCCATAGAGTCGGAACCCGGAAACACTTTTTCGGCTCAAAATCGAAAAAAACCAAAAGATTCGTGATTTTCGACCCAAAAAAAGGGGGGGTCATTTTTTGACCCCCCCCCCACCCCCCCACCCCCACCCCCACCCCTCCCTCAAAACCTCAAAAAAGTGGGTTTCAAGTGGGGGGGGTCTGGGGGGGTCCGGACCAAAAACTCATTGGCAGATGCATTTATTGGACAAAATAATGATTTTACAAGGTGTTAAACTAACAATTCAACCCCTTGGGGTAGGGTACGCCAATAGCCCCAAAAAGGCCAAAATGGGGGAGTATGTGGCGTTTTCCCCTATATACGCCTGGCTTTGATCTAACAAACTCTGCGAGGTGATTCTCCAATGAGCTTGTCAAGAACACGACATGTTTACTCATCCAGGAGCTGGCCACTTGCAGGATGCCGCAACCTGTTGTGGTGTGCCTTGTCACCCTTGCTGGTGAACACCCACCGGCATTGGGCACATGCACCATGGCCGTTCAACATGGCCGTGGGCTGGTGCTCATCGGCCTCGCCCGCAGCGTGGCATCATACGCCATTTGCTGCCACGTGGCGTAGTGGCCTGGGTGCTGGGGTCAGGGACTGGGCTCGGCAGCACGTCACCCATTTGTTGCATGCGTGCAACAAACATCGTCGATAAAGTTGGATGATTCCGCATGCAAGCGCAGGAGGGAACACGACACCGCCTAAAAGATGTAAGATTGTGGCACCGATCACAATGTGCCAAGAAAAACTTGAATTCACCATAAACCTCCTTAAGCTCCGCCTTTTTGCGGATGGTACTATTCGACCCTGCACAAAAAGCGGCAATAGTATCATAATCCGCCCACCGTCCGGCATTGTCCGGTAGGTGGCACTGCACAGGAAAGCCATCGCGAACACCATCTACCACATTCTTCATCTGTGTGCGTGCCACATCCTTATCATCACTAAAACAATGACCGGCTAGCCTTTCCCTGTGTGCGCGCTACAGGGTATTGCCGCGCGATGGCTCAGTGCGCACTACAAAACTATAGCGCGCAGCATAGCGCGCGCTATGGCTCGGGGTCTTGGGTTTGTAACCCCATGTCCTAATAAGCAGGGCAAAAACGCCTATTTTTCTAACGTTTCAGATTCTTCCGGCACCACATCTGACGCTGTTAATGTCAGGGAAGATTGCAAACATTTTGGGCCCCCACTATGGGTGGTCCCTGTGGAAGAACGAGGACCTTTTGGCGGACCTAGTTGAGTTTTTTTGCTCAGGGTCTGCCGTCCAACGGTCCTTGTGGGCCAGGTTGGAAAAAAGGGTCCCCGTGTCTGAAGCAGAGAAGAAGCGTCGCAGGACCGAGGCTGCCAACGCCGTCACACCCCTGTCGGTGGTGGACTTGGTCCTGCTCCTGAAGATTCCAAGAAGAAGGTATTATTGCGCGCGCTTTGCATGTGACACTGCGCGCACTTCCGCTCATAGCATGCGCTTCGTTGACTTCTGCGCGCGCTACGTCCCCATGTTGCGCGCGCTATTCTCCTCAGGTACAAAGATTTGATTACTTGGACGAGAAGTAAGGTCCCCACACACTTTTTTTCTCTCCCCTCCTATGCTAGTTTCGCCACAGAATGGAACCAGCTTGCAAGTAGGCAGCATTTAGAGGTTGCCGTGCACACAGATGGGGTCACAGTCTTTTCGCAGTGGCCCCTGCAGCACTTTTTTGACGATATATTTTCCTTTGATTCCATTGTTTCTAACCTCCAATACCTCAGGGAGTGCCAAAGAGAGCTGTGGATCATTGTGAGGGGGGATGGGTTGCCTTGTGGGGGGGAATCGTGGTGCCAGATGTCCATTTCCTTTGCCAACCATGGTCACTTGGCAAGGACGTTGTCCTACCACTGGACTGTTAACGTCGCCCTTTGTGGTGAGAAGTCCACCTCTGTGTTGTCCCAGGTCTGGGCTAACAATCTTGCTTTTCTGCAGAGTGCCCTTGACACTGGTGTGCTTCCCATCCGGGGTGCATCCAGACGCTGTAGGATTTTCTGCGGTGGGGATAGCCCTTGGCTGCGTCGGTTGTCGGGTGTCACTACACATTGGATGGCAGGTAGTCTGTTCACTTACATGACGTGGTGCAAGTCCAGTGCAACGTGGTTGCAACAGGATGTGGATAGAACCACCGAGCGAGATGAGCAGTTGCTAGGGCTTATTGCACCTGGGGCCAAGTGCAGGCCCATGGATATATTTGGTGTTGTCCAGAGCAGGTTGTTGAAGGTGCCTCTGAGGCGGCGTCACCTTATACCATGTGTTCTGCACCTTCTGATTTTTGTAGGGAGGCAGGTCACTGCCTTGGTACGCAGATTGGCCAAGTCTGTGCGTCCCAGTACTAGGGTCTCTGTTCAGGCTATTCTTCACAGGTCTGGTTGTCACATAGCACTACAGGGGACGGCAGAGCCAGATGGGGAAGAGACTTGGTGCCTTCTAAAGGTTTGGGAGGACCTTGCCCCCCTCCTTGGGGGTGACATGAGAATGCACACAGCAGTGGTTGCCATGTACATGCTACTTGGGGACATGTATGGCACAATGTTTGAAGAGGGTGCATTGCAGGCTCCAGAGGTTGCCCAGGCTTTCCAGAGGTGGGTTTGTCCAGCAATAAGATCACCTTATATAAACTGGATGTTGCACGATGCAACAGTTACTATTCAGGCTATAAGGCCCTATGGCCTAGGAATGTTTTTGGGTGATCTTTTGGAAGGGAGCAACAGGGTGCTGAAGGACATTTGGTCCTCCTTTTGTGATAGAGGTGGGGGGGCAGGAACCCTGGTGTCGCGCCGCATTAAGATGCTCAGGCAGGTTAATGAGCGTCTGTTCGTGTACTTTGAAGTACCAAGGTGGAATGGCAACTCCAAAAGCAACCTGTGCAATGCACAAAAATTGGCTGACGAGGTTCGGGCATATTTTGCGGATGAGGAACTGTGGTAGCGCGCGCTATTTGTGTTTTAGCGCGCGCTACATGTTATCTAGTGCGCGCAATGATCACTATCGCGCGCGCTATGCTGTTTTCAAGCGCCGGAACCCTTGAAATCGCGATATATAGTCGGAAGTAGCGTGCTATGACTACGCACTTAAAGCGTTTGGAATGCATTGATTGGAATTTGGAATGCATTGATTTGTTCCTTTTCGTCCGTTTGTTTTGGTGCTTTCGATTTTTTTGTTACTGCATTTTCCTTTTTGTATTACTGCTGGAACAGGGGTACTTTAATGTAACCCTCTTGCCCATGCACCCCGCGGGCTGGGGGTATCCGCCTCCTGCAGCACCGCCAACAACTGCTGCAGGGGCCGCAGGAGCAGGTGCGACACCGCAGCCACCGCCACATGCAGCTGTACAACCGGGACTGCAGCAGCCGTCGACGACGCCGTGGAGCATGCAGCCACAGGTACTTGCCGTGCGCACTACTGTTTCCGTTGCGCGCACTACTGTTTCCGTTGCGCGTACTACGCTCTTATTGTGCGTGCTAGCTGTCTCGTTGTGCGCACTACGCACGTCCTTGTTGCGCGTGCTTTGTCCTGTTTTCCGCAGACGCTGTCCCAGCAGCTGACCCAGTTCTCCGCAACTCAGCCTCTGTGGCCCGCGCCGCAGTCCCCGTTACGAGGTGCCTCACAGCAGCTGTCTCCCATGCTGTTCCCCGGTGGGTCGCCCACCTTGGGCTCCCCAGTGCGCGGCAGTCTTCCAGTGGGCCAAGTGCAACAAGTGCCCTTCCCACTGCCAGTGCAGCAGCAGCAGCAAATGCAGCAGCAGCAAGTGCAGGCTGCGGCCCAGCAAGTGGGCAGCCCAGAACAGCAGCAGCAGCAGCAGCAGCAGCAGCAGGTCCAACCAAGACAGCAGCAACCCCAAGTGCAAGCACAGTTTCAGTCTCCCCCACCCGGGCCACGTCACGGCTTCGCCTTCAGCAGCGACTTCAAGAACCGAATCTGGCCCAACCAAAACAGCACCATCTGCGCCCAAGGGCCCAGCTGGGCATGGCTGAAGGACGTGACACCGGCCTACCTCTTCGAGGTGGCCTTGTACAAGTTCCGGCGCCAAAGGGCCACGGCCATTGCCAAGATCCCAGACGGAGCCGTGAAACCCTGCTGGTACGACGAAAGCATTACTGGCACCTGGTGCAGTCTCCACAACCTGTTGAACCCCTCCGTGCCAACCCAAGAAGGACAAGCTGCCTGTAGACACTGCAAGGTGGAGGAGTACGAGCTGCTGTTCTCGTGCTGGGCAAGTTATGGGTGGGGTCACGTTCGGACCCACACGCCTCCGGGTACCACCGCAAAGACCGTCCACCACTTCTACTTCAACAAGGACCCACCGAGCTTCATCAACGCGACCGACGCGGGGGCAATGGCCTTCAAGAACGAGTGCGCCTCGGTGAGAAGTGCGGGTGCCAGTTTGATGCGGGGGTCAGCCAAAAGAGGAGCCAGTGCCGCAAGGGCAATTGCAACCGGCGCCCCAGTCAAAACCACGGCGGTCAAGGACGAGGAGCAGCCGCAGCAGCAGCAAGTGCAGCAGGCAACACTGCAGCTGCTCCAGCAGCAGCAGCGGGTGCAGATGGCCCAGCAACAGCAGCAACAACAACAACAACTGGCACAGCCACAGGTACGCGCTATGTTTGCCATTGCGCGCGCTTTCGACATTGTTGCGCGCGCTTCATTTGTTGTAGCACGCACGATTTGATTGTTTGCGCGCGCTACGGCCCTACCTTCTGTCCCATTGTCACGTAGGTGGGCAGCTTCGAGCAGCTTCTGTGCCTGGGATCCCGCAGAGGGCCGTTGATGATCAGCGTGCCCGCGGACATTGCCGGGCAGTCCAAGCATGCGGCCGACTGGCTTGACGGACGGAAGGAGCAAGGCCCCTCCCCGGTGCTGGCCCGGGCTAAGCGGCAGCTGGAGGAGCTGGAGGTGGACTGGGCCGACGCCTTTGCCGTGCCGGAGACGGAATCCGTGACAGTCCCAAGGCCCAAGAAGAAGCGTACCGAGGAGCCAGCAGCCACCAGCCACCTACCACCAGCCATCTCCGCCTCCCACACCGCTAAGCCCCCCCACCCGCCTGGAAAGGTCCTTGCCCAGAAGACTGCCGACCAGCGGCTGATGGCAGAGGCGGCACACCGAGTCCAACGTCAGGCGGAACAGGCCAAGAAGAAAGAGGACGAAGCAAAGAAGAAGAAGAAGGAAGAGGACGATAAGACGAAGAAGAAGGAGAAGGATGAGGAGGAAAAGAGGAAGAAGAAGGAGAGGGAGAAGAAGGAGAAGGAAGAGGAGGAGAAGAGACGGAAGAAAGCAGAGGAGGAGAAAGCAGAAAAGGTAATGCAGCGCGCGCTATTGTCGTCATTGCACGTGCTATGCATCTCGTCGCGCGTGCTATGTTCCCTATTGCGCGTGCTATGCCTATGCTATGCCTCCGCGCTACTCTTTCCAGGCATCAAAGCCAGCACCGAAGCAGCCCGTCCCAGTCCCAGACCAGCCACAAGAACAATGAGGTCAGTGCGGTTCCACCCCACCCAGTGCGGCTCCCAAGGCCAAGCAGCAGGGCAGAGCCGACGCGGACAAGGAGGCAAGAGAGGAGCTCATGCAGCGCCGAGATTGGTCCTACAAAGACGGCTACAAGCCTCGGTGGATCATCTACTGCACCACTGCGATCGCGCCGATGATTGTGGAGGGAGCCGAAATCAAGCCAGCAGGCGCCAGGAGGGCCCCTCAGGACCACGTGGCCGTCATCATCCCCAACGATCAGTGGAGCCTCAGCCAACAAGGGGAGGAGGAGGAGGAAGAGGACGACTGGTCGGAGTTCATGCCCACCTGCCAGGTGTTCTCCGCCACAAGCAAAGCGTATGAGGAGTTAGGCAAGTGGCAGTCGTGGTGGGAGACGTACGAGGCCGATGACATTGAGGACCTCTGCCCCGACCCAAAGACCATGAGGATGTCCCCGTCCAAGCCACCAACCCCAAAGAAGAAGAAGCCCCAAGGAGACCCACCAGCCCAGCCACCAGCCCCCCCACAAGGAGACAAGGGACCTGCCGAAGCTGCAGCACCAGCAGAAGCACCAGCAGCAGCTGCACAAGAGGAAGAGGCACCAGCCCCAGCAGCAGCAGCAGCACAAGAAGACGACGCACCAGCCCCACCACAAGAAGGAGAGGCACCAGCGGCCACGCCACAAGAAGGAGAAGGAGCAGCCCCGAAAGAAGAAGAAGAGGCACCACAAGGAGCAACCCCAGAAGGCGACCCAAGCCCACAAGAAGAAGGGGATGCAGCCCCAGCTGCCACTGGGGCAGAAGACCACAAAGAAGGGGATGCAGCCCCAGCTGCCACTGGGGCAGAAGACCACAGACCCGAATGGGAGAGGGAGTGGGAGGCCGAAGTGGTGGTCCAAACCATTGAGGATATCACTGAATGACAGCGCGCGCTATACCTGGTATAGCGCGCGCCATAAGACTGCCAGCGCGCGCTGTAAATATGTTGCGCGCGCTACACTGTTTTCGTCCGTGAGGACCTGTACTATTGCACACTTTTCAGACCTTTCAGACAGTGTTTTTGCATGTGTCTGGGGTTGAATGAGCAACAGGGAATGTTTTTGAAAAGCAAGGGGTTTTTGAGAAACGCAGGACACTGGAAAAAGCATGGTTTTGAAACATTTTCCGGCTTTGAAAAATTTGAAAAACGGGACAATATAGCGCGGTAGAGCGCGCGCAATAGGCGCGCTATAAAAGTCGTATTTTTGAAATTTTGCGCGCACTATGGAAAAAATGCGACATTGCGCGCACGCAGGGTTGGCTTACCCAACCAAACAACAATTCCACGAAATTCCTAAAGCTTTGTTTGGGGGCATAGGAGAGCACGATCAAAACATCACTCGGAGAGGCAAGCCAAAGACGGGCCCACGCAAAGAAAGTAACCAAACCAGCGGGTCCCAAATCCTGTTTGCAGTTATCCACAATGCATACAGTCACGGGTTTGTTTGCCTCTTTCACTTGCTTAAGCAGGTCACTTGCGTCCAAGAAAGAATTGCTCTCGTAGCGCAAGTAGAATGTCAATGGGCCCGTGCGAGGTATTTTGCCGCGTGGTCGGTTGAGTTTGTCAAACTCAACACCCATGTCACCCTCTACACGAAGGATACCGAAGGGATGAATAGTCAACTCCGGTGCCCAAGTGTGGTCCGGCAAATGGATCCCCCCCTCCCACTTACCATCGTGCTTTGGTTTTGCAGCGCGAGTGCATGGGGAGAATTCTTTGACCTTGTTCTTCTCAGAAACCGCATGAATGTCCGTTTAGAACTCCATTACAAGTGGTTTGGCCAAACTACCACTTGGGATGTACAAATGCAAGCATTACAAATGCTAGTAGCAAATCCTTAGATGCACTCCACAGACCAACACACCTTAGTTCAGAACCGGCTATTTTGTGGCCAAGGAGACGGAGCAACAGCGAACAGTGCGCAGCTTTCACTCTTGTCCAACTCTACATAGAATGCACCATTTCGGCAACCATGCCAAATTATGCCGGATCCAGCAGGAAATTGTACCAGAATGAAAACTATGTATGTTCCAATCATAATGATATAAAAAACGCATTCATACCGTTCCGAAACAAAGAAATAAATGTCTGCTTGGCCACAAATTCGTCGCCGGCCTGTTGCGCGACACCCAACTTGAGTACGGGCCGCGACCCCCCCCCCGTTCAACTCGCCTAAATGTGCCCTCGCGGGGTTTTCCCTTAGGTTCGATTCCTGATTCTGGCATCAGTGCTGGATCGCTCGCCGATCGCTGCCATCAGTGGAGCGATCGCTGCCATCAGCAGACCGATCTGACAATTGTTCCCAGAGGGATTCGAACCTTAAGTTATAAAATCGCAGCGCCGACTGTGACGCCCTTCAGCGCCGGCGCCTCATCGACTGTCCAATCATCCCAAAAATTCCCCCACCCAGCTGTTCCGCCGGGAGCCCCACCCAGCACTTCATCATCATTCACCCCCTCCAGGTGGAGGCCTTGCCCTGCATAGCCATTCCCCGCCCGTAAGCATTATTACAGCCGCTGGTAGTGATTTACCTGAAGACCTACCTAAAAAACTAACACTAAACCTGCACCATGGGACCTTTGTTAACACAGATTTCTTGGTTTTTTCTACGTACCTGAAGAAGAAACAACCGGTAGGTTCGTGCAAGACGAGGTGTTGAATTGTGCTCTGCCTTGCACGCATGCGCCGATCCAACAGTGATGTTAGTCCCTAGTGTTGGGTGACTTCGTAAAGGGGATGTTTAGTGTAAATTTGCATGTCATTTTCCTCCTAAAGCCTCGCCAAATCCCCTCCAAAACTCCCTTTGGACATCACACGAATCCTCATTCAAACCTTCTTCTGGCCTACTAGAATTCCACCCTAAATCCTACTAGAAATCCCCTATATCCTTCGCAAACCGTCTGAGTGTCTACTTTTTTTGTGTGTTGTTATGGCACATTCGTGCATTGCTTGCCATTGCCCCGAGGCAGACAATTCGTTCGACCCACCAAGTTGTTCGGTATCGCCTATCGTGAAACTCCCGCACCCAATTGACAATGTTCACCCACAAATCATTGGGAGTAACTTCACTGAATGTGGAAAAAACTATACGGGGACAAAAATGGGCCAAGAAGGAGTTGGAGATCGTAAAAGGATGATTTGCGGGATGTAAATTGGGTATGAAGGGAGGACCCTCGTCAGGTACCCTCGTCCGAGAAAGAAGGGTTACGCGAAAGCAAGTCCATTGTTTTGTGGCCTCCCTTCTCCGCGGTGCCACCCCCGACACATGAGGGTCTCCCTCCAATTGTGCCCCAACTTATAGAGCAAAAAAAGAGCGGCCCATAACCGACTGAAGAGCGCAACGAAGCGTGATGCATGGGTTGCGTCCCTTTACACACAAATTGTGATAATTAAACAATCAAGGCATGCTATGTAATGCCCATGGGTCATGGAAGCCCGAATGTTCGGGTGGTTTTCGTGTGTGTATGGCAGGCAGGTCCATGATTGCTTTGCCCACTCACGAGTGTGTGCCAAATTTCTACCTCTTTTGCGAGTAGTCAAAGTTTCCTCACGCATGGGTTGCACGTGCCTTGAAAAGGGACAAAGTTCCAACCACTTCCGACCACCATTGCAACCACCTCTGCTCTCCAATATTCAGCGTTTGTATGTCATTTTGAATGGTGCCGCTTTTCGGCCACCGCGAAATGATGGCATGAATAGTTGCCATTGTGAAGAATCCGATGAAGTGAGAATTCGCCACATCTCTTGATCAACCACTTTGAATATGGTCTTAGATACATGGAGGGACCTCAAACGCCTCGGGCAATTGCACATGGAATTGAAGAATTTGCACCTTCTATTGAACGTAGTTGCACATGCCTACGACGAAGGCACCATGGATGCGAATTTTTGCCCAAAATTGATGGAACGGAAAGACAAAATGGCTCTGGGCAACCAAGACGGAACATATGAAGCCGGTGGATGTAGAATGAGCGACATGGCACACACATCATTAGACAACCCAACACAAGGCGGATCGAACGCTGGTAAGACAAGCCGCTTTCCTATGATTTCGTGCTACCTCGCTACGTCCACCATGCTCCCACTCCTAACGGTTCCATGGAGCGAGTTGGAAAATTCGAAGGTGTATGCCACACCACCCTCGACCATAGTCACGCTTGCATGCGGTGATTATTATCATGTTGGTGTGGCTACAGTAGGTAGGTTGGGTTGAAGGGGATGGATGAGGAGTGCGCCAAGTCTGGAAGGTTAGTGATTGGTTCAACCTATCATCACTGTGCATCATTAGGAGTTTAGTGCGGAATCGAAGTCAAGTGATGCTGGAGGTGACGTTGTTGAACCCCCTGCCGTGCGTGTTACGTTTATGGAGGAGAGCAAGCGCACCGATGAAAGGGAGCATGCGTCTCAAAATAGCCCCCACAAATCACTGCAATTGCAAGGGACGGTGGAGCCCAAACCAATGGTCCAAGCACAATTGATGACGGAGCCTGCACCAGCCATCCAACCGAAGCATGCCAACACATCTACGCTTAGCGATGCCACAAGAGAACAGGTATGCTGAATATAATAATTGCCTCAAGCGCCCCGCAAACCTTGCATGCCACAAATCCCACACATCGTTCACCGAATAGGAGGTATTGGGTCACCTTTGCGACGCACACACACTATTACAAAAAATGTGTTCATGCACGGGTTTTCTCTGGGAAAACCGTGTGTGCACGGTTTTTTGGCCGCACGGTTTTTTGGCCAAAAAACCGTGCACGTACACGGTTTTCCCAGAGAAAACCCGTGCATGAACACATTTTTTCTAAAACCGGGTAGTTGGAGGGAAATTTTTATAGAAAAAAACCGTGTACAGGGAACACGGCCCCCTTGCCCTTTCCTACTCTTGGGGTGGGCCTTTGGACAATTTGTTTGTCTTCCTCTCTCACTCTCTCTTTCTCT
Source organism: Eutreptiella sp. 'Long Island Sound 2002' (assembly GCA_964036045.1). NCBI lineage: Eukaryota > Euglenozoa > Euglenophyceae > Eutreptiales > Eutreptiaceae > Eutreptiella > Eutreptiella sp. 'Long Island Sound 2002'. The sequence goes on from OZ038382.1 coordinate 31,548,967, forward strand.
CTCCGTGTGTGTTTGTCTCTCTCTTTTTCTCTCTCGGTTTGTCTCTCTCTTTTCTCTCTCCTCATTTCGTTCTCCTCTCTCTCCTCTCTCTCTCTCTCTCTCTCTCTCTCTCTCTCTGTGTGTGTGTGTGTGTGTGTGTGTGTGTGTGTGTGTGTGTGTGTGTGTCTTTGTTTGTCTATCTCTCTCTCTCTCTCTCTCTCTCTCTCTCTCTCTCTCTCTCTCTCAATTTCTCTCTTTGTTTGTATCTCTCTCTCTCTCTCTCTCTCTCTCTCTCTCTCTCTCTCGCTCGCTCTCTCTTTGTTTGTCTATCTCTCTCCCTCTCTCTCTCTCTCTCTCTCTCTCTCTCTCTCTCTCTCTCTCTCTCTCTCTCTCTCTCTCTCTCTCTCTCTCTCTATTCGTATGCCTCTCTATCACGCTCTCTCTCCCTGTCTCTCTCCCTCCCTCCCTCCCTCCCTCCCTCCCTCCCTCTCTCTCTCTGTCTCTCTCTCTCTCTCTCTCTCTCTCTCTCTCTCTCTCTCTCTCTCTCTCTCTCTCTCTCTCTCTCTCTCTCTCTCTCTCTCTCTCTCTCTCTCTCTCTCTCTCTCTCTCTCTCTCTCTCTCTCTCCACGGATGTGCACAATACTTAAGGAATATGCCTCCCAAGTTCTGCCCCCAAAAAATTCCCTTATGTCGAAAACCATGTACGTACACGGTTTTCTCAGAAAAAACCCGTGTACGTACACGGTTTTTTGGGTCCAGAAAACCGGTGCACGTACACGGTTTTTTTCTGTAAAAATTTCCCTCCCTACACAGTTTTAATGGGAGGCTTGTGTAGCATGTGCGGCTTGTGGGACACGTAAGAGTGTATGAAAACTAGTGGTCCATGGGGGTGGTTGGTGCCCTAAGGCACACCGGAGTTCGGAAGGGCAACGCAGCAAAAGTTGCATGACTCAAAGTTGGGCAATAGCAACCGCCACCTACCCAAATTTGGGGCCATTCCCCAAATTGTTGCGCCAAACCTGTAGTTTTGCACCTCAACAAGCAGTGTTTTGCGCATGAGCACACCAATCTGAACTACAATGCAACATGGTGTTCAACATGGGTCTCACTAAGAGGACAACAAAGCTCAAAATAAGGCCTACTCCCAACCTTACCTCCCTTATTACGGCTGCACCCACTTTAGTTTACATTATTCCTACACATGCAGATTTGCCCAGGCAGGTCTAATCTCTAATGCCTAATACCACAAAATGAATGAATGGTTGAATTGTGAAAAGCGCGGGTGGTATGGGTCAAAGTCCACTCTTCGTTGGTTTGTTGTGCGAAAAAAAAGTGGACCACGAAAGTGAGGATGACATCAAAAACCCATGGTAGCCTACCTGTGGGACGAGGATTCGCAACACCATGTGGGGGCGAGCTTGCAAACGAACAATCAAAAAAGAGGCAAAGCAAAGAGGTTTGCGTTCCTCTTTTTTTTGTTGTGCCGCCACTTGTTGCAGACGTTGTCGTAGAAATGAGGTTTGTCCCACTAGGGATGCTGTGACGAATTTCTTGTTTTGTTGGTGCATGTGCACACATTTTCTCGACGATGACATGGTGTGCATGGACCAAGACATTGATTGGGTCATTGCTTGGCATGATTAGCAATGATAGTGATGTGAACAAACGTATTCCAACGCACAAAAAATGCGCACAATATAAAAGTAATTTCTTGCTCGTACAAGTTTCCGCAAGTTTCCAACATCGTAGTTCATGTTGAATGGCTCGTTCTTGGTGCATACAATCCTCTTTGTTTCTTTGTTAGTTATTTTCCATCACTGAACAAGGGTTGTCGCATAGTTCGAGACCGGAGGCCCCACCACCTCTGCCCCTCTTGCCAAGGTCCGCATAGCAAACATTTGGTAGCACCTAAGGGTATACAAATCATGGAAAATCATGGGATGAATTGTAGTCAAGTGGCGTGCATCCATGACCCAAAATTCCTTGCGGATCGAAGGATCCTACGGGCCATTTGCGCTTGGGTCCTCCTCCTACATTTCGAGCATACATGTAAATTGGATGATAGCATATCAATGGCCCAGGGTTATCTAAGGTTTAGGGACAAAAGGTTTGGGGACTCAGGGGGCACAAGTTGCAAATGCGCACTTGACCCCCACTCCTGTCATCTCCTGTTTCGCACGAACGCGTCGAAAGAGGAACGGTGGGAAGGCCATGCGAGGCAGGCAAGGTGGCTGATCCAAGGGTTTTGCTGTGTACTACATTGCGCACGTTATGAACACACAATCCCCTATGCACACACATCCCAAATGTATGCACACATATGGCCCTTGCGCGCACGCACACACATGGCTCCATGTGCCTTCATTGGGGCTTCCTTGCTCGTTGTGCTTGCTTGAGCTAGCCACACTATATTGCATACATCAACCCTCTTACCTGCATACCCTCTGCCCCTACCATAATATTTGTGTGCTACTTGTCCCCAAGATCTTCAGCAGTGCCTTGCTAGCAAGGCGAACCTAGCCTCAATTTTGCCAAAACGGTTTGGCTTGTCCCCATTCCTATCAACAACCATCACCAATCTCGTCCATATGGGTCCCATGTTACATGCCAACACCATAGACACATGCATCCGCAAGCGAGGAACTATTTTTGCAACGTCACAAACTCCACACGTTTGTCAAAGCAACTCACCATGTGCTCAGCACGCTAGTTGGTTCTTGGACAAAGCAAATTTTCAATGTCGGGTGTATTTGCCCTTTGCCACAAAATGGGAGAGGGCCTCCTTGTGGAATCGAAGGAACAAAGGCTCCACCTTCATGACCACTTCATGACTGCCATTCAACACGCTTCATTATGCTGGCATTTTCATTCATACCTCCACTGTGCAATGTGAGCCGGCCACCGAGGCAATGGCCCTCACTGCAGAAATCGTTTTCACTTTGCATTGTCTTGCAGTTAGTGCAAATAGCTATTCTTGGACTCGTTGTGGCTATGCAATATGCAGTACATGCTGTTCGGTGCCCAACACAGTGTTGAGTATTTATTGAATGCTCCATTTCTGCAACTTTATCTTACTCAATGGGATTGTGGTCCTCGTCTTACAATCAATGCTTTGCTGCTGCAACTCCAGCCTGTTGTTGCATGCTGGTTGTGGTTGCATCCCTGCCCTCCGACTTATATGCACACATTGCCCCACCCCTTGTCACATGTATGCACACACAAACCTCATGTATCCTTATCTTCACAATCCTAACATAGCTGCAAGATGTGCATGTTGGCTTCCTTACCCTCTGACGCCGACTTGTACAACCTACAGCCAACTTGAGTGAGCGCAGCGAGCGAGGAAGCCTCTTGGGCGAGCAAAGTGCACAAGGAAGCCCACATGAAGGCATTAGTGCACGCATGGAGGCACGTGAGAGTATGGGGTATACATGGGGATGTGTAGCATACATGGGGGATATGTATGCATACCGAGGGGAACATGTGTCCCTAAGCTGCGTAGTGAAGCTTGCGGTTTGCAGCACAGAAACCCTGAATTGGCACAGCTGTCCCATTGTATTGGAGTGGGGGTCACGTATGTGGAACAAAATTGCCGACCGTCCCTATAAAGTGCGTACACCATATATTCCCCAAGTCCCATTGAGCTTTTTTCTTCCGTGTGGACCTCCTCACCGATGGCAGGGGGTCACAGGTCCTATCTCTGGGCACCCCCAATTGGCCCCTCTATGGCGCTCCCCCGGTGAGGGATTGGCCGTTTTCAGGCAGGGATTGGCCGAAAAATCACAATTTAGAGGTGACCCCCAAGCACCTCGCGCAGCCTTGGGCCCAACAGCCTCGGGGGCAGTTGGATGTGCGCCCACTCTTGACGCCGGCTTCCGCTCCAGGCCCAGGGCCCCAAGCTCGCGGTCCCACTCTCCGCGGACACCGCGTTCTCCAAACGCCGGTTCGCCGTCGGCGTTCGCTACGTCGTCGGCAAGGCGGCCCACTACATCCTGAAGGCCGTGCTCGGCGCCCTGTCGAAGCGCGCCAGTGGCTGGACCGTCGCCGTGGAGGAGGCCCAGGGGGACACCTGCATCAACGTGCAGTCCCCCGTCGGCAGCGGCTGCAAGTTCTTGACCGCGTGCATCCACACCGTCACGAGACTCGAGGACACCGCGAAGGAGCTCCACCTGCAGCCGCAGGATTTCCACGTCCTGGTCAACTGCCGAGGCTTCCGGTTCGCCACGATGCAGAGGCTCTGCGAGGCGGCGCTGCTGGTCGAGCCCGCGCTGCCGCTGCTGCTGCCCGGCCTGCCCGTCCGGATGGCGCGGCAGCTGTCGCTGTGCCAGGCCCTGGGCGCGCGGAACACGGAGCACGCGTGCCAGGCCGCCGGCGCGGCCAACAGTCTCCAGTCGCTGTACCGCCTGATCGAGGCCGGGCAGCCCCCGGGCGCGCTGTGGGTGTCGCTGCAGAGCCTCGCGCGGCACCAGTGCGTGACGTTCTCCCACCCCCTGGGGGGCCTCCATGCGCAGCAGGCGCTGCACTGGGTCCTGTTCGTGCTGCTGCTGGTGGACCGCGCGAAGGAGCCGTCGAACGCCATCCCGATGCTGCGCCGGGCGGAGGCCGCGTTCGCGGGCCACTCGGACCCTCCCGTGCGGCGCGCCGCGCGCGCCTTCTACAACGGGTTCTGCCTCGTGCTGCGGGAGCCCGCGCTGTACGGGGCGATGCGGGGCCGCTGCAAGCAGCACGCGCGGCGGCTCCTGCCGGAGGCCCTGACGCCCGACCCATGGGCCATGGGGCCCCCGGCGGTGTGGCAGCCGGGCCCGCAGCTCATCCCGATCCCCGACGCCCGCCGGGCCCGCAGCGGGAAGCACCGCGACGCGTCGCCGCCGCACGCCCACACAGGGCCAGCGGTGCTCTGGGGGCCGGCCATGAGCCCGTCGCCCTGGGAGACCCCCCCGAAGGCCACGGGCGCGACTCTGTCCCCGGGGCATGCGCCGCCGCATTACGCCCCGACAGCCAGCGGGTACCAAATGCAGAAGGCCCATTTCCTCCCGCCCTTGCCCGACGGCGTCTCGGCCAAACGCCCTGCAATGCCCGTGCACGCCCGGGGCGTAATGGCCGGCCCATTGCCATGAAGCGGGTCTCTCCTGACGAGCCCTAAACCCCAATCCCCCCCCACCCACCCACCGTCCCGTCGCCCGGCCCCCATCCTGTTGCCCTCCCCTCCACACATCCTGGACACCGTGACCTCCTCTCCCTGCCCCCCCCCCCCGCCAACACGCGCTTTATGCCCTGGACCCATCACACACACCTTTAATATTGTTCTACCTGGACCCATCACACACACACACAAGGATCCCCGGTTGACTCAACTGGGCTAAGCGTAGGTCTCGCAACCGAAGTGTCGTGGTATCAATTCCCGGATTGGGCATGCCTGGAGGCGGGCGGTGGCAGCCATGCGTCAAGGGCATCCTTTCTGGGGAAATCGCCAAATTGAGTAGGCCGCCTCACTGCCGCGAGCACCACCAGCTGTGAAAGCCCCCATGCACACACAACACACGGGGCAACATGGCGATGACGGGCTCGTTGAACTCATACCGTGGAGCTGGCCCGGCGGAAGCCACGGAGCCACCACCCCACTTCCAGGGCGGTCCTGGGGCAGCGAGCCAGGCTCTGGCCTTGAATGCACATTGCACTGGTCGAGGGGCAACACAGGGACGCACCCCTGGCCTGCACCACGGGCCTCACCAATGGGAAGCGACCCGACCCGAGGACGCCAGTGTGGCCATACAGGCTCAACTAGGAGACCTGGTCAAAATGGTGATACCCCGTTGCACGCGCGCGCGCGCGTACACCGCCTCCTGTGTTTTCGGGACGGGTTCCCGCCGAATTTGTCCGTAAACATTCCACGCGCCTCATTCCCCCTCAATAATTGTGTTTTGTGTGCATCGGTTCCTGGTGCGTGTCGCACTGACCTTCACCTGCGCGATCCCTTATTCCCCTGCTCCACCCTGCGGCAGTGAACGCGATCGGTCGCGAATTCCCAAGGCAACGCATTTCAGTTTAGGACAAGACCTCCGGGCGTTGCCCCCGCAAGACGCCGAGGCAGACTGGATCTCGGGACCAAGGGGCCTGGGGTTTCTCGTGACGGATTGGGAAGGCGTTGGCACGCCAATCGACTTCTTTTCTCGAAGTTTCGAGATTCTGATGCCCTGTACAAAGAGCTGACCCGCTTCGCCGATGGCCCGTTGTCGCGTTTCCCCTCGCTACCCCCCCTCCGAGCACGCAGGATGCCCTTCCAAGGCGTTCTGCGGTGACTGATCGTGTGTCTCACTCACCCGCCGCTTGTGCGTCTTGCGGTGTTGCGTTGCAGTCTCCTGCCCAACGCCCAACGCACGCCCTTGTCCAATCCGCATTCGGCGCTCGGATTCCATTCGCTTCCCACGCGCAGTTCGCAGGCAAAGGGCCCCGGCGGCACCGGACTGACTTGCGGCGGTGGATGCGGCATTGTAGCCCGGGGGTTTCGGGCAAGGTCGTGGTCAGCCGACGTCGGTGGGGGGGAAGTGGACGGCGCTTGCCGATCGATCGGCTGGTGCTGTGTTGAGACCAAGGGTTCCGTTTTGAGGAAGCGTAGGTTGAAGGGGGAGTCGCGGGCGCGGTGCGCGCGCGCACGGTGCATGCATGGGGGTTGTGCCACGAGCCTGCGCACCCAGGTTCCCCGGGACAGGTACAGCCCCCTCCAGGGGCCTCCAAGGGACAGGATTTTGACGATTTCTGGGGGAGCCAGGGGCCCAAAGCGCTGCGTGGTGCGTGCACAGTGCCCACGCGGTGCAGACGTGCCCTCGAAGAAAAGCTATGCTCTCCTCGTCGTTCGGTGGTTCCGCTGCATCCTCCGATCTTCGTTCGGAGCAGGGGCCGTCGAGCCCCAATTTGAGAAGTGCAAGGAAAGGGTAGGGGACCACCAGAATGCATCAGATGGGCTGCTGCGATGCAGTGGGCGTCCACTGGCCAGTGTTGTTGCCGCTGAGGGTGGGGGGGGGGGCATCAGCAGCAGAGACCCACTGCAGTACCTCTTCTCTACCCCCTGTACAGTCCTAACCCTCTGCAACCGTCCACTCCCTTGTTGTTACCTTTCGCAATAGCGTACAGTTGTCCCCAACCCCGTGACCCTGATTTTCGCCTCTCCAAGCCTCTCGGACCATTGCGTAGTCCGTGCCTCTTCCGCCTCGCTTCGCGTCTTCCAACCAATCTGATGTTCTGCAGCTTTGCTTTCCATCTGCAGCCACAATGCAGTGCAGTGCAATGCAAACACATACAAATCTTTGCAATCCGTTGCAGTTCTTTCCGGGCGATAGCATCGGGAGCCAGAGACCGATTCCATGTCAGCTTTTGCGATCCATGGCAAATGTTGCACAACCGCCACCCAGTTTGCAGGACTCTCACGTGTCCAACGTTTGTCTGTCTGGAGCCTTTGGTCTTCGCTGTGGTTTCAGTGGGGACGTACCGTGGACTGTGCGCGCGCTGTGCGAAAAGTTAGCTGTTCTCCACCACCGGGAGTTCGGTAAGTTCAGAAGATTGAAAGGACATCATTGAATGGCTGCTGCAGTGGACGGGGCTATAGGGGGCAGAATTTAGGTCCCTGGGACCCATGGCAAGCATCAGATGTTTGAATTTTTGAGTTTTGAATTGATTGTGCATGATTCCGCAGGTGGGTGGTTTTCAGGGGTGTTACCTGGATAATCACCGTAATAATTGGCGCTGTGCGCGCGCTGTGCCCGGGCTGTGCGAAAACGCCCCCAGTGCCCCAGAGACAGTGAATTTTGCCTGCTATCTGGAGGCATCAGTGGAAAATGGGTGTGTGGAGTCTGGTTGTTCTGAAGGTGTTCCCTGACCCTTCAAAGGCTATTTCTGGTGTGGGCTGTGTCCAAGCGCTTGAGGGGCTGCGGGACTCAGGACAGGGGATATGGGCAGTGCTTGCCAGAATGATGACGCCCGTTCCACTGTCTTCCCTGTCAGTCGCTTCTGTTGAATGTTGGTACATTTGATCTGCCTGGGTATGTGGTGCACTTTTACATTCGGTTTCTTACATCCATCTGCACGCCTGGGTGCAACTACGTATGTACAGGGTGTAGGCACGTATGCGCTCCATTATGTACATGCACATCAGACACAGATCAATGGGTGGTACCCTGACGTGTCAAAATCCAAATTATGCTTCCTGCCTGCATATCCTAGTTTTTCACTCATTGAGCCCGCTTATAGGATCACCAATGGCTCGCCAAGGTCTGAGGGGGTGCATCTTGCGCTGTGCGCAAATGAAGCTGTTTTGGACTGGCATGGGATTGTGCTCCTGAAAGTGCGCTTTGGCACATCACTCACGCCTTTTTTTTTGGCTGAGAGTGTTTGATACCATTGGAGTAAATTCCTAGGGGTCTTGGGGGCAGTTTGCTTCATGCTCTCTCCTTCCACTTCGTTCATTGGTGGTGCACTATGGGAGATCCCATGAAGCTCTGAGTATGCCGGTTGCATTTGGAATGTCACAGCAGGACTGCAGATGTGGGTAGCATTCTGTGGTGGTGCCTGGTGCTGCCCAGCATTGGTGCTGATGTTAGGGTTTGGGATGCATGTGTCTTCATGGGTGGAAGGGGCTTTCATGGAGTACAATTTGGGTGCGCATGATGGTGTATACAACGGGCATTTGCCTTTGCACGTTCCCTTTTATTGGCCGTAAGATTTTCACAACCCTGTTTAGGTCCTACCAAATAGCCATTGCGACGGCTTGCCCGGATGTAATTAAGTCCCACGAGGTACCTTGTAGAGAAACCTTGCCCGAAGTTGTTTTCTCTCCCAACACAAAATGACAGAATTTTTGCAATTTGTGTCCAACAGCCACTTGTTGCATGACCTGCACCTAAGTGGGGTTGCTCCGTTCAGGCTGTACTGTTGTGCCCCAAGAGCACCAGGATCCATCCCAATGGGGTGCCTGGTACAACCAAGTCCCATGAGGTGCCTTGCAGAGAACCCTCGCCTAAATGGGTCTTTTTGCCCAAAGCAAACTGATGTCACTTTTGCAAGTTGCGTCCAGTGGCCCGTCTAAAGGACCATTGTGATACCTGTGGACGTTTTGCGGCCCACATGTGCTTGCTCCTCTCTCCAAATGGAGGAAGGAATTGCCTCCTGCCCGTCTGCAGTCTGTTTGCTGCTGTGTGGTGTTGCGCAGGTGCAATTTCCCACTTCACCTTCGCATGCCCAAAATGTGCTCCACGGGGGCTGGCCTGATACCATTCTTGCCGACAGCTCAGGGTGTGCAAAATACGCCCAAGCATGGGTAATTGCACGCAACTCAGTGCCAAACCCCAAATGTTATGCACAATCTCCCACAACCAGAGGCGCATGAATGCTTGGGCAGCAAAGCCGTATTGTTGTGTGATGTTGATTTGTAGCCTTTGGCTTGTGCATGTGGGGATTTGAGTGGTTGGTACTTTTGAGGTTGGGAGAATGGGCAAGGTTTTGTGACAGCAGGGGAGGGTTAGCGCGCCGGGCGCGCGCCGGGCATCTTTTTTGACCTGTGCCCCACCGGTGACCTTTTGGGGGGGTGCACTAAGCGCAGTGCGCGCGCAATGCAACTATTTGGACGTCTAGCCGTCCTAGAACCCCATACTTTGTGATACTGTGGTCATTGTGCCATTCATTGGAAGAAAGAATGGCACTTTGACAGCCCGCCAACAATCTTACAATGACGCGCACGGGTGGTATAGGGCACACATTGAGCAACTGTTTGCTCGGTTGTGGCATTGGGGCTTGGTTGGGAACATCTGGCGTGGCGGCCCCAGTGAGTTGTTGCCAGAAGCGTTCCACCATCACAGTTTGTGGTGAGTGTGAAGAGCATTATTGTGCTGAATGTTTTGACACCCACACTTGTGGGACCAATGTTGTTTGTTAAGTACAATACAAATGATATTTGGAGTTGTTGAATTCACAGCTATTGCCTTATCATGCAACATGCTTTGTAGGGAAGGTGTGCAGTCCAACGTGGTCTATTTTGGGGGCTTCTCCATGAGAGGGTAAATCTGGGGCTGAAGTCGGGATAGTTAATAGAAAAGTAGCGCGCCGGGCGCGCGCCAGGCAAACACCGGGCAAGTGATCTTTGCTTTGCCCCCCTCCCCTTGTCCCATGGTCTGTGTGTCCAACACTGAGGGCTGTGTCAAATTGTGTTCGTTTGGACCTCGGGCCGTCCTTGTGCCCGTGCAGCAGAAGCGTACCCGGGTGCCAACCCCTTTTGGCCTAGCCATGCAGATGTTAGTGACACCGAGAAGGGACAGCATATGCTATATGCCATGTTATACCATATCTATACCCCCCGTGCCCAAAAACCACCATGAACAAGGGGGTGCCCATAGCGCAGGGCACACACAGTGCAACTATGGCCATTTGGCCGTACTAGAAACCCATATTTTGTGATACCAAGGGCATCATTGTTGTTTGACAACAGGTTTTTATGTTTCTTCCATATTGGGGGTATGGCATATTTGGGTTTTGGCCCAATTTCCCCCACCCCCCACCCCCCACCCCCCCGCTGCCGGCCGGGGACCGGCAGAGGGTGGGACGCCCATGACGGCATCACCGCTGGCACCAGAAGCGGAACCTCCACCCCAAGGGGGGGGGAGCGGCATCGGGGGGCAGCCGGCCGGTAGCCCTGCAAGGGGGAAGGGGGGGCAGGGGGACCCCAGCCAGCCCTCGGCGAACCGCCGTCCCACGGCCGTGGGCAAGCGACCGGTCGTGGCGTCGCGGGGGCCAACACGGCAAGCAGGGCACCAGCCCAAGGGCGTCACCGCCCTCGCATGCTGTCTCTTCGCTCCGGGCTTCACCAGGGCGGCTACCGTGACATCGCCAAGGGATGAGGGGCAGGGGAGAGGGTTAGCGCCCCTGAGAGGATCGGAGACCCCGGGTACGGGGTACGGGAGGGCCCACAGCGAAGACACCAGAGCCCTTGGCGCGGGTCCTTCTCTCGCGCCATGTACACTTAGGGTGAGGCTTGGGGGGCGGCATGGTGGCTCTGCCACGTCCTGCTTCTGCGCTAACCCCTGTACGCACAGCGTGCAGGACCTAAATAGGCTGATCTGTTTCCGCATTTTTTGGACCATTGGCGAACCGCCGCCCCACAGACGTGGGCAAGCGACGGGTGCAAGCTGGGTTGCCAAGGCTTTCCACCCCCAACAAGCCCAAGCGGGGTCGGGGGGTCGCGGGGGCCGGCACAGCGGGTAGAGCGTTAGCCCAAGGGCGTCATCACTCAGCCGCAGCGCGTGGTCCAAATGAACACACAGCAGCAATGCGCCAAAAAGTTTTGACCCCCCCTCTCCCAAAAAAGGGGCACCCGGGTACCGGGGGGGGGGGGGGCGAGCCTCAAAATCGAAAAATTCATTGGGGGATCATTTTGCTTCCAAAAATGATGATTTTACAAGGGGTTGGACATCCGATATCACACCCGAGGGAATGCTAGGCGAATGACCCCGCAAATACGGCGGTATGGCGCCCGCACCTGCACATGTTTGCCAAGGGGGTAGGAACACACTGCACCAAATCAGGACAATTCATGTAACTCAGATTGGGTGTTCCCGTTGTTCCCGCGCGCCCGCAAGAAGACACAAGCAGTGATCGTTGCATCGTGAATGCACTAGTGGTTAGGCTCCCCAATCCCTACATCCAAAGGCCAGGAAGGGACAAAAGTGGGTGGTAGGACACTAATGAGGATCCCTAAAACACCATTCCGAGCCCCGGACGACAGAAAAAACTTGACAATCAAGGACCAGAAAAAAAAAGAACCCACCAAATTCCACGGGTCCAAAAATTGCGGAAACAAAGCAGCCGATTAAGGTCGTGCACGCTGTGCGTACGGGGCCAGCGCAGAAGTGGGACGCGGCCTTTTCGCTCTGAGCTTCACCAGAACGGCAACCATTACGTCGCCAAGGGATGAGGGGCAAGGGAGAGCGTCGGTACCCCTGAGAGGGTCAGCAACCCCGGGCAAAGGGCACGGAAGGGCCCACAGCGAAGACACCGGAGCCCTTGGCGTGGGTCCTTCTCTCGCACCGTGTACACTAAGGGTGAGGCTTGGGGGGCGGCAAGGTCCTGAACAATTTTTTTCTTGTACGTGGACCCCCTAAACAATAGCAGGGGCCCTAGGTCCGAACTCCACCCCCCCCCCCCCCCTCTATGGGCCTTTGGCTATGAGGACTTAGTTGTTTTAGGCTGGCCCGCATTACTTGAAAATGGTTGAAAATTCGACTTTTTCTGAAACCCTTCCGTCGGGCTTGAAATGGCTTTGGGTGATCATTTGGTGATAATACGGGCTTGAGCGCCCATGGGGACCCACATTTTAGCGGCTAGGCCACGGGTAGGCCCCGGTGGATAGAGACCGTAGACCGCTGGCTAACCAACACTTGGTCGCAGAAAGAGCGTCACCTTGCCGCTGAAGCAGATGTGGTTCGCCACCTCCTCCTCAAGTGGAAGCGCGCTCACTCCCCCGGCGGTATTGCCTGCATGTAAGCGGCTGCCCTCCCACATGTGGGAGGACTCCTGTGCTGTACAAGTCACAAGGTCCCCAACGCGGCAAGCCCCCCCCCATACGGACGTTGTCCAACTCACGGGCTCGCCCATACTGCGATCAGTAATGACGGCTAGGTTCTCCTGCGTACCGGCGTGGAGTGTGTTTTTCGACGCTCTCCACATCCATTTTTGTACTCCTTCTCCTCTCCACCAGCACTGTCCGTCCCAACAGATGGGCTTCCCAGGAGCCGTGGCAGTTTTTTACCTATGCACTTTGCACTCTGTGTACAGTAATGTTGCCCCCCCAAGGCGGTGTCTCCATTCGGGGACATGCTTGACATGCATGAAGCTCTTGGATTTACATCTCTTGCTGTACATAATATCTGGGCCAAGATGCCCATGCACATCACATGCCGGCCAGAACTATCTCCGGTGTCAAAACAAAAAAAAGTTGTAGGCCCGGTAGCCCAGACCATGGGTCTCCCCAAAGCCCCCCTTGAGAAGCAAGGGCAGTGGCATTGCCCCTGCCGGGAGGCTTTTGGTGCATCTTGCTGGCACTGTCCGCGAGCCGCTCATGGGGAGCACCCCTGCCCCCTATGCCCCCCCCCCCCCCTCCATTGTTACACGGGGGTCATATGGTAGCTGAGTATCCGTTGCTTCACACCCCTCCATTGTTACTGAATTTTTCACTACCTCCGTGTTCTCTCGCTTCTGGGTTTCGCAGTGTGAAGAGGATGGAGGCGGCCCCGGAATCCGGACTCCCTCCCCGGCTGGAGGCTGTCTATACGCCCAAAGTGCACGCAGACGTCCCGGGGAGGGGGGAAAGGCTCCAGAGCCCAGCTCTGTTTCTCTTTACTCTCACTTCTCAACTATGCGCAAATTTTCAATTCTTGATACGATGTCAGAGTACTGACTGGGTGCTCTGACTATCAAGGACACCTGATATGATATCGTTGTCTGTCTATCACAGAGTCTCCTGAGGTTCAACCAGCATAGAGAATAAAGATGCATTTTTGCCATACTAAGGAGTGCATTACCTGAATTTGCTTTTTGGTGCACTGCAATCTGTTTTTCTACAATCCAATTCTTCTCAACCTAAGTAGCCCCCCCCCCCTCCCTAGGGGGTGAGTCTCTGGGCATCTTTCTCTTCTTCCTCATCTTTGGCGGTGGTACCTATTGTGCCACAACAACAAACCCAACCCGGTTTTGTCAACACGGGGTGGTAGGCCAGTTTGCTGGCACTAGGGCTAACCCGGGGAGGGTCACGCATATTGGAGGGCGGCCGGATCAGCTCCATGGGAGGGCGAGCACAGAAGAGACCTAGTCCCAACCAGCTCATCCCTCTTGGTTGCCGTGATCCATAGGTGGGGCCCCAGTATGGGGGGAGCGGGCGTCCCAACCCCGCTCGGCCCCCTCCCTCCGCCCCTCTACCTTTGTAAATAGGCCTACGGACATTAAAAGGAGTTGTACCCAAAATGGCCATTGTTCAGGCAGTTTAGTGGCACTTGAAACAGCTTGGTAGGGCTGTAGAGAGTGCATAGTGTTAGGATCGGCAACAATGTAAGGCACAGTGGTCATAGTATGCAATTGAAGGGTTGAATATTCCGCAAGGGGAATAGTGCTTCAAATACTATGCACACATCCAAATGTGCACACATTAATGATATCTATCTATCATCCAATAACCTAACAATGGCATTTTTTTTGCACAAAATTGAATTTTCATGGCCGTGTTGGATGCAGGGCACCAATTCAGGCACACAGGACCGTTTTTGATGTGTATTGCATGACAATACTTCCATTTCTGTTCTTTGGTGTCCATTTGTCCATGTTTTTCAATGTGAAAAATGAAAGGGCATACATCCCCTTGCGCAACGCACTGTAAATTTCATTTGTTGACAATGCGGGTACTCGGGCACTCATGGGGACCCACATAGTGGCCGCTAGGCCCATGTAGCCCAGGCCACGCCCCCCCCCCCCCCCTAAAGCTCCAAAGTCAAAACAATGAACTGAGATTTGTGCCTATGACCATATACCTGTGTCACGGGGGTTTTTTTGTGAGCTGAGTATCCATTGCTCATGGCCCAAAGCCCCAAAATGGCACTTGTTCAGGCTGTTTAGTGACACCTGAAAATTCTATTGCCTTCGGCAGTGCACCTCGCAGAGAGGCTTGACAGTCAGCCAATCAGTCAGTTAGACAGGCCAGCAGTCAATTAGACAGAAACACACACTTTGGGTTTTTTGTCAGTGGCAGACACGGGTCAAAGCAGTGGGGAGAACTACTAGTCTCAGCATAGGCAGTGGCCGAATGGTAATGCAGGCGGCCGCAGACTTTTTGGTCGGCAGTTCGAACCCTGGTGCAGCCAATATGGCGGAGGCGGCGCCGCCGGCGTCCACCGACCAGGATTGGAACCGCCGACCTAAAATTCTGCAGCCGGGTGCGTTACCATTCAACGGGGGCTAGATGTAACATAAATGTGTCTCCCCATTGCTTGGAGCCTTCTCAGCGAAAACTTTTGACCCCCCCCCACCCCCTCCTCAAAAAAGTGTTATCTAGTTTTAGGGGATAGAGGCCTCAGAATCAAAAAATCCATTGGGAGATTGTCATATTGGGCAAAATAATGATTTTACAAGGGGTTGGACATCCAATATCATGCCTTGGGGTATGCTACGCGAATGACCCCAAAAAAAGGGGGGTATACGACGCCCGCGCCTGCGCTTGATCTAACAACCTCTCTTCGAGGTGATTTTCCAAAATTAGGAAGCCGTGAAGACCCCCGCCCCCTTCCCAGCCCCCAATGATGCCTCTGGCCAACAGTTTGTCGACTCTCTTTGAGGTGCCTTGCCAAAGGCAATGGAATTCTAGAAATTAAGTGTTGCTCTAGCAAGGGGGAGAGGGCGAATGCTGCAGCCTGGGGCTTAGAGTGGGGGTGAGTAGAGTGAGGCTTACTGTCAGTCTCACATGTATTTGAGGAAGTCCCACACGTCCCAGGCGCTTCTTTTGTGCACGCCAGATCATTCCCGTGTTGTGTTGTGCCATGGCAAGCGGGTTTCCAGGCGACCTGAGTGATGCCCAACTCACTGCCAAGGACAAGCTGATTGAGGCTCTGGCGGAGACGCTCCAAAAGCCGGAGGCACAGACTTTCGTTGAAAAGTTTGGGGGGATGGAAAGGTGTATGTTGCGATGGCTGCGGTGCACGAAGTTTGAGGTCGATGCCGCAAAGAAGCGGTTTGAAAGCACTCTCAAGTGGCGAGCCGAGGTATGTGTGCAGTCCTTGACCCACCTTCCCCGCCGCTGCTGGAGGGCGGGGCGGAATCAACGTCAGCATCGAATAGGGCCTTGGTCCACAGAGGGCGCCGCCCAGGCGCATAGCTCAGTGACTGAACATGGGAGGGTGTCCCACGAAGAGACTCGGCCTCTTCACGTTGGTCCTTCCTGGGGCAGTGTACACACCAGATGAGGCACACGGGGGTGCCCCAGCAGGCGTTTCCCACTTCCACCGCCATGCTGATCCCCGTACATGCAGCGTGCAGGACCTTCAAAGCTGTCTGATAATGCCGTTTCCGCGCCATTCGGAGGTCCCCAGGGAGTAGAGGCAGACACCCACGTGCACAGCACCGGGCTGGGGGGCCAGACAGGGCCCTGCTGGCAAGGGGTCTCTTCGCCATGGAAGTAACCAGAGTGGCGCCATACGGGGCGCCCGCGGCGGCGGTGGTGACGGTGCGGGGGACGGCTCCCCCACGAGGCGCGGCGCAGCAGACGGGCCCCAACGATGGGCACGGAAGAGCCAGCAGTGAAGACACCTGAGCCATGGGCACAGGCCCTTCTCTCGCGCCGTGTGCACCAAGGTGCAGGCGTAGGGAGGCGGCACGCGAGCCCAGCCAGCTCCTGCCTCTAAGCTGACCCCTGACCGCACAGCGTGCAGGACCCAAACAGGCCGACCTGTTTCCACCATTTGGAATCCCGGCTCTGCCAGGTGAATGTGGGGGAAAGAGCACGGCGTTGGGCCGGCCAGCTAGTACGGCAATCCCCTGGGCAACGAGGGTTCGAACAGCCGAAACGCTGGCTGCCTGCAGCCATGGCTCGTACCCTCTTGAGCGGGAACAATTGAGCTGCAGCAACGTCCCTCCTGGCGAGCTGGCTCGGCGGTGGCATCGGAGTCTCAGGGGCACAAGGTCGGGGGTTCAATCCCGACTGGCACCAAAGGGTTGGGCTGCAGTGGGGTCCTGTCCGCCATGGTGCCACCAGGAGGACCGCATATGGATCGCACCCTCTGGGAAAATCCACGAAACAGGGCACTACCGAGCTCCCCCTGAGCAAAAAGGCTAGGATTTTCCCACACCTTTTGGAGCCATGGAATTTGGCGGTTCCATCTCTGGTTGTCTTGGGGCGGGGGATGGTGCTTTGGGGAGGGCGATTGCTGTGCAGCCATTTGTTGCCCCGCACCTGGTGGTCCAGACGTGCAGGTCATCGTACATGGACCGGGCACTGCCACTGCTGGTGTGTTCTCAGGGGGGCGGGGGGCGCGGGGTGGGGGGGACGGCCGGGCCCGGTCCTTGTATGCGACCCCCCCCCTCCCCCCCCGCCCCCCGAGTTTTGAAAGATAGCGGTGCAGGGGCCATGGCGCCAACGGCGCCAATTTTTTTGTCCCATGCTTAGTTGAAGGGGGTACTATGCCTTTGGTCCTTAAGACCCCTAAGACTTTCTTCCTGGCAAAGCCGAGAAATCGCTATTATCGCAAACATACCTCTATACCCCCATGCCCCCAGACACACACACACCCTTGAGGTATGCATGTGGTAGTAGTGGGTGTCGCGCAGCCCCCCCCCCCCCCAGCTGAGCTGCCAATACCCCCCCCCCCCACCCTCCCGCCGACCCCCCCCCCGCCCCAACTCCCCCCCCCCAGCAAGTTTTGACAGATAGCTGGGGGGTGGGTCACATCCGGACCGATTGTAGTTGCCCCCCTCGTGGGGGGGCGTGTTTACAACACCCTTGTCAGAACAACAGGAGGCGTCGTTTCCGTCATTTTCAGTGCGTTTGCCATTGCCCCCGCAAAGGGGAGTGATACTTTTTTTGTGGACTTCGGCCGGAAGGGGGTCCATGTGGAGCGCGCATTTCGCCCTCCAGACCCAGGGTGGCACCCTGCATGACAAGAGGGATTTCTCCTCTTCCCCGATGTTGTCTTCCATCCAAGCCTGCATCATTGTGTGCGCGGCGCCATAGAACGCACAGCACATGTCCAGGCGGTTGCCCCCGTGTGCAAGGGGTGGTGGTGTAGGCGGGGGGGGGGGCTGTCCACGGGGCGGAGGGGGGGGGGGCGGGGGTGTCACTTGCCCCAAAAGTCCAGGCGCCGGAGGAAATCTTTCCTCTGGCTACAATGGAGGCGCAGGAAAGGTCAGGTCTGGGTCTTTGTGCATAGCCCCACCGGGGGCGGGGGGAGGGGCGTTGTTATTTGGTGTCTGTTCCTCCCGGGGGTTGGGGGGGATCATCGCGCGTTCTGAGGGGGCTGTCAACGGGGGGGGGGGCTGGGAGGGGTTACAGCAGAGGGCACTTTGGGGGAAGTCGGGAGGCCCTGGGCAACGGACGCGTGTGCAGCCAGCAGCGGAACACCAGCCGCGTGCAGGCCCTGGTCTTTCGAGCTCTCGTTGCCCCAGTCGTTGCAAAGTGGTGCAGGAGGGGCTTGGCAACCCCCCGTCGCAAAGGTGCAGTGCCACCCCAGTCCCACCCCAGGGCCGTGGGGAAGGCAACAAGGTGGACCATGTCCTGCACCAGCAGGGGTGCCGTCACGGCTTGAATTGTGCAGTGGGAAGGCGGAGGAATCAGTGCCATGCACCAGTGCAGACCCACGGGGTTGTGCGTGGCGGACATGAAGCGGCCAGGCGTTCCCCCAGAAGGCGTTGTGGTGTAGCAGTTGTGTCATGGGTGTTGGGTCGTCAGCCCCCGTTGTGGGGCTGGGCCGGCTCTTGGCTGGTGCTTGCACACAGGGTGTCGCAGCCCAACGTCCAGTGCTGGCCTGGGCATAACCGTTGTGCTCGCTGTTTGGCAGGCACGTGTGAGGTTCGTGACCTGCGAAGGTCGCTTGGTGGACCTTTTTGGCCACGTGGCTCATTTGTATTAAGGCATCCCAAGGCACTCCATGGGGCACAGACCAATTTGCAGACGCAACATCAGACTTTTCTGCCGTGTTAATGGCCAATTGAGTGTTTTGCACAGGGAATGGAGTGGTGTAATAGTGTCTACCCGCCGGTGTTCCTCGGCAATGTGCTTCCTCTATTTGTTGGTCAGACAATTGACGTGCCTGGCCAACGAAAATTTCCTTGCATGGGCCAAGTGGTCAAATGGTCAAATGGTCAAAGTGGTTAAATCGTCAAAATGGTCAAAATGGTTGCTTAAAGCCCTCCCCTCCTTGGTGCGAAACCCAGCCCAACTGGACCGGCCCACCCACCCACCCACCCACGCACGGTGACATTCGGCATAGATCTTGCCTTTTACTCCTTGCACTACTTTTCGTCCACACCATTCAGCAGCATCACAACACCCATGCTCTCATGCTCTCGCGGGGCAGAGCAAAATCTCACGATGAGTAACTGGGGAAGAGCACAAAGTTCAAGACGGACGCCACCCCACCGATGTTCTACCTTCCTTGTTGTTTGTCCCCTGCCCAAGCGGCTCTGCGCTTCCTCTGAACTCTTGTACTACACAACAATTTCAATGCCAAACGTAAGTCACACGTGCGCCCACTCTGAACGGGCATGGGTTTCGATGAGCATTGAGCTCAGGATCTTCCCCTGGGGAAAGGTTGTGCAACCAAAGGGCTGGCAACACACTTCGGTGGTCCGGCCCAGAAAACGAGCCATCGGCAGCAAAGTCGGGCACTCGGGCGCCAAACCGATGGACCAGGTACGAGGCAACCCTTGGCCATGCCGGCCGTTCAGGGCACAGCACGGGCAGGTGGAGGAAATGGGGCGGGCCTTTCGGACCGGGTTTGGGGGGTGGGGTGGGCAGGGGTGCATGAGAAGGGAAGGGACCCCAGAGGCAGCCCCACAAGCGGTTAGGCAGGCGGTTGGAGGAGGTTGCCAAAGCGGTTGGGGGCGGTTACTGTCGGTTACAAATGCCACTGAAGCCGGCACCTGCCGTGAGGGGGACAGTGGCTGGGCGTAGGCTGGGCGCCCTGGAGGGGGGCGGGGGAGCTACCTCCCCCCCCTTCCAATGCATCCCTGGGGTGGGTGAGCCTAGGGGCCCGACGAATTGTCCGCAGCCGATACACCCGCCCCAGCGAAGGGAGGCACCTTCGATCGAAACGACCTCTGCGCCAGATGCAGAGGTCCGGGGGCTTTACCAGAGCCCCATCGTGGGGTTGCCCTTTGAGGTGCGCAAGAGGTAGTGTTTCGGAGTCACCGCGCGGATCCGGGGCACACCCGCCCTCCCCCCGCCCTCCACTGCCCCTCTGCGTCCCGTGCGCGGGCGACGATGCCGCGCGCGGTGCTCCGGGGGTTTGCACGCCGGTCTCGAGCGACCGTCCTTCGCGTCGTGTCCGCAGAACGGCGCCGACACGTGTTTGGAGGACAAGGGCATCGCCGCCATTGTGGAGAAGATCTCGCCCCATTGGCCCGGGGCATTCTACGGGTCCACGAAAGACGGCTGCCCCATCCAGTTCATCAGCGTCGGGCAGGTCGGAGTGCCCCCGGGCCTGCGCGCGGGGGTTTGCATTGGTTGCCGTACCCCCGCCCCAGGGCGTCTTCAGAACAATTAATGACCAACGGGGGGGGGTCCCCCCAACCCCCGCCCCCCCCCCCCCCCGACCAAAGGGACCATCGCGGGAAAAAAAATTGTTTACCATCGGGAAAATCTGCTCCGGCCCTTTTTGGTACACAAACTTTTGGGCTCCCAGACCCCCCCCATCCCCCCCTCCCCCCCTCAAAAGACGCCCTACCCCCCCCCCCCCCCCCCGTGCAATACCCCCCCCCCCCTTTCAACCAGCCCCCATATGCAACGGCGTCATGGACAGTAACAGGCGCGTGTCCCCCCCCCCCCCCCCTTTCGGGGGAGCAACCGTCCCTTGGCCCAAAAAGCATAGGACATACGAGGCGCTGAAGAACCTTTTTTCTTTTCGGTTGTACTGGAATTGCTGCAGTTTTAGTGCCACCATTTTGTGGTGGTGGTGTTGGGGCGGGGGGGGGGGGGGGGCATCGCAATATTGAGTGGGGAATTTCAAGGGGAGGGGGGGGGGGGTAACGGCTGTACTCCGGACTGCTGAGGCTGATGGCACAGCGGAGGTGCACCACGGCCACCGCCTCCACTGGGCCTTGCGGGGCCGGGCAGAGCATGTGCCATGACCAGGCCGCAGGTGGCGATGCCCCGTGCTCTGCGGCGTGGCACGCGTCGCTCTGCGGGTCACGGCCTCTGTGCCCGGGCGCCTTCCGTCCGCACGTGCTCTGCACTCCGCTGTTGGGGTCCGTTCGTGCGTGTGTCCCGGTGCGTGCCCGCGTATGCGACGTTGTACCGCCGCGGGTGTGGGCGACAGGGCCGTGGCGCACACGCGGCGTTGTGTTCTCGACGCAGTAACGCAGCGTCGCGTCCAACGGCCTTGGCCCACAGCCGCCGGCGGTTGGCTCGTCCGGCCGGTCGGCCCACAGGCCCCGTGGGTTGTGCACTCGGTCATGTGCATGCGTCCTACCCGACGCGGGGGGGGGGGGTTGTCCGAATTTCTGGGTGTGTGGGTTTCCAACCGCCCCCCCCCCCCCTCACCCGTGGGGTAGGCCATTGTGGGGGACTTTGGGTCAGCGGCGAAGACGCTGGTTAAGGCATTTTGCCTGTGGTCAGACATTTTGCCTACGGTAGTTGGTTGGGTGGGTGGGTGGGTGGGTGGGTGTCCAATCCCCCCCCCCCCCCGTGGGGGTGGGACATTTGCGGGTCTGTGGGTTTGCCAACAATCTGTGGTGGGTGGGTCCCTGACATCACCCCCCCCCCCGGTGGTTAAGAAAAGCCCTCGTGCGGAGGGGACTCCACTACCGGTAGCACGTCCACGCGGCAGAGAATCGCCCTTGGCACCGCACCACAAAGTGTTCGGCCTGAGCCCCTGTGCACATGGGCTCATGGCCCGAAAACCGCCCGAAAACAACGGCCGACGGATTGTGTCGCGCGTTCCGTGTCGCGCGTCGTGTTGTCGCGTGTCGGGGCCCTCCGACGCCGCCCACCACCGCCGGTGCCCGGGAGTGCGCCGCTCGCAAGGCACGTGATCGGGGGCCGGCGGGGCGCCCGCCTGCAAGTCGCGCCGCGGGACCGGGGGCGTTGTGGCCGTCGGGCGCATGCCCCGTTGCCGCCCCCGCACGAGGCAATGCCCGCGTCGACTGCGCAGGCGAACCCGCAGTACATCGTCAACAACTTTCCGGAGGCGGAGCTGGTCAAGTTCTACATTTATTGGATGGAGCTGTGCAGCGCCAAGCAGGTGGAGCTGATGAAGCAGCTGGAGGGCGAGGGCAAGAGTACGGACACGTGCCGCGGGTCCATCGAGATCTACGACTGCTCCGCGTTGAGCTTCTGGCAGGTGTCGGCCCGACTGGCGACGGCGCTCCTTTGAGCGGCCCCTGGGCCTGGGATGTGTGGCCGTCGGCCCTTTCCCTGGCGGAAGTCGGGGTTTCGCTTCCCGGGGGGGGGGGGGGGTCGATAGAGCCCCCGAAAACTTGGGGGGGGTCGGGAAAAGGGCTCAATTGACAGGACGATTAATCTGCTGTTATGAAGTCTTCGGCGCCAAAAAAAATTTTGTACATTGAAATAGTCAATTTTTTCCCACCAAATCCATGGCAAATGATGACTTTTCTGAACCCCCTCGACGCGCTGATTCCAAAAACCCCATTTCCATTTTTTTTTGCCGAATTTTGGGTCCGGGCCACCTCCTGCCCAGGGGTCAGTCGCGGCAGGATTTTGGGGGCCGTCAATGGGGGGGGGGGGGCTAGCCAGAGGGCTGTATCGACTCCCCCCCCCCCCACCCCGCAAACGAAAGCCCGCCCACCCCTCCCCCACCCTGTGGTATTCACGGTGACCGCTCATCAAAAGGGTCATGCATGACCTCTGTGACGTCTCTCAGCCTTGGCAGGTGCGGAGGACCGGGCATCGCCATGTCGAGGCGAACTGTTCAAAGCAGAGGCCATGGCCATGTGCCTGTCGGACTTTGGGTAGGGCCTCAATGTTCGCCGGATCGCGGAATGTAATAGACCCCCCTCCAAATAAAGATCAGAAACGGGCCCAAATTAAGAACCACCCCCAAAAAAATAAGAACCGCCCTGGGTTTTGCACGGAGGGCCAAAGGTAAGAACCACCTTGGGCCCTGACAAGCAACAGGCCAAAGATGGGAAACCACATTGCAAACGCCTGCATCCCCCCCAAAAAAACAACACAGGCCCGCCAAGGCCGTAATAAGAACTAGTTCTCATTCTTTGGATTGGGGGGGGGGGCAGGGAAGTAATAGAACGGCTGTACACCGTAGGAGGAGGGGGGGGGTTTACCCCCCCCCCCCACCGGACCCCCCTCCCCCCCTCCAGACCAAAGCGACCATCGTGGGAAAAACGAAATTTACAAGAGGGAAAATCTTGTCGGGCTATTTTTGGTACACAAAATTTTGGGTCCCAGACCTCCCCTCCCCCCCCCCCCAACTCGCTCGCCATGAATGGCGCAGAGCGCAGAAGATACTACTGCAACGCACTACCGGCAAGTCACACATTGGTGAGCTAGCACCCATGGCCCTGTGTGACATTCACGTTGCTGGTTGTGGTGAGCACCTCCCAGCCTGGGGTCTTTGTGATGACCGCATACCGGGCACTGATCAGGCCGTCAGGGGAGGACGCTATGGGCAGAAGTTGCATTCTGGATCCCCCCCCCCCCCCGGCAGGTGGATGCCCGCAGTAGTGCGGAGGCCTGCTTGTCATAGCAGAAGGTTCAAAGGCGAAAAGCCAATAGGCGCCGCCACAGGCCAACAGAGCCAACCACCAAGGCATTGTGCCAACCCCCCCCCTCCCTCCCTTTCTAATACTTCCCTCGGGGGGAGGGGGGGGGGTTACGGGCTCCTCCGGTTGAGCAGTTGCAACGCGCCAGCGACGTGCAGGCAACACATGTGGTGTGCCCCCCATTCTTGTGCGGTCGTCTACCGGCGTGCGGCGTGGTCCTGCACCACAAGTCCGCGCCGTTTTGTGAAATGCCGCGCCCTTGCGACTCGGCCCCCGTCGCTTTGACAGATGCACGTGAACGGGATTCGGGTGCTCGCCCGCACGTTGAGCCTGGGGTCGACGCACTACCCGGAGAACTTGTACCGCGGATACGTCGTCAACACGCCTCGAGTGTTCTCTATGGCCTGGAAGGTGTCCGCCTCCCGCCGATGGCCCTGGGCTATGAGCCCAGGGCCAGAGTTTTGCTTAACAACTCAGCATCTCGGGGGGGGGGGGTCTGACACCCCCACCCCCCCCCCCCTCTTAAGTGATTGGGCAAAATTTTCTCCGGGTCTTCGGCCAATCAAAAAGTTTCTCTGGCGCTTTCGGCGCAAGTCAGTTTAGGCCAAAAAATGTCTTCGGCGCCTCCAACGACTCAGGGTCTCCTGAGGGGGGGGGGGTCCCCCCCCACAGCCCCACCCCCCCATCCCCCTTGGACCCCCCCCCCCCTTAAGGAAAACTCTGCCCAGGGCGCGCGACCTTTAGCCCTCAGCCCTCAGCCCTCAGCCTGAACTCTCCGGCTCAGCCCTGATCCCGCGCATCGGCCGGCCCGGGGCACATACCTCCCTCTCCGCTGCCCCGGACCAGGGGTGTCCTCGCGCTGGTGTCGGCCGCGTGCGCAGGCCAGTGGGCCGGCCCATCCCTCCGCCGCCCCCCCCCCCCCTTCACCAAACCTAACCGAGTGCATGACCAGCAGCGCGGGACGGAACAAGGGGGAGCCAGGCACAACTGGTCCGTAGGATGCTCCCATCCGCGAGGAACGTTGGGTCATGGATTAGACTAGATTTCTTATTTTCGGCCATTTGGGCCGTTTTCAGAGGGCGGTAGATTTATTGTTTTCAACCATTTTGCCCGTTTTCAGAGGGCGGTATACAAGTGACTACAACTCTTCCCACGATTTCCCATGATGTGTGTACCCTCGCGTGTCACCGGGTGTTGGAGTGCTGTGCGGGCCTTTGGCAAGAGGGGCAGAGGTGGTGGGGCCTCCGGTCTGAAACTATGCGCCAACCCTTGTTGAGTGATGGAAAGCCGCAAAGAGCAAAGCAGGCCGTGTGCATCAACCAAGTGCAAAGGCCGTGGCTGGAGCAGGCCCATGGCCACAGCCGTACACAAGCATGGGCGCCCCCGACGTGCATGGCTGTACAGAGTACAGCCCTGGCTAGCCGCACACAGCTCTCCATGTGGTCCTTTGGAACTAGATTTTTTTTTCGTTAAGGACCGCCCTTAAGGACCGCCCCAAGGGACCACCAACCGCCAACCGCCAACCGCCACCAGCCACCAACCGCCACCAACCGCCAACCGCCTGCAGCCACCAACCGCCAGCAGCGACCAACTGCCAACCGCCACCAACCACCAATCACCAACCACCAACCGCCGCCAACCACCGCCAACCGCCAGTAACCGCCAGTCGCCAACCGCCAACCGCCAATCGCCAATCGCCACCAACCATGGTTGAACATATGAGCTACACGCAGTCGTTTTGCAAAACTGCCGTTTCGGAACACTTGTTTTTTCTCTTAAGGACCCCCCTGGTGTGTGTGTAGCCACATGCGGGCGTAAACGGGCTGTTTGTATTGACTGGTTCACCTGAGTGCCAGCCGCGTCCGCTGATGGTGTCTATTGGGAAGGCACTGGAGGTTCCGGGGGTTTCGTTCAGCGTCATGTTCTGGCCCACTCCATTTTCCAGTGACGGCGCTGTACATCGCTGTAGCCAGCAAGCCACGCAGCCAGCAAGGCGAGCCTTACGGTACACAGCGGTACACAAGCATCGAGCCCGGATGTACGCAGCCGTACCTGGACGGCGATTACTGCGGGTCTGGGCTGGAGCCGAAGGCAGCCATTCCAGCCTGGCCCTATATTTGCGCCCCCCCCCCACCCCCACCCCCCCTGTGCTGAGCGGCGCACGCCCCGGGGGCATGCCGGCACGGGTCCCCAGTCCCTTGGCCCCGCCGATTTCTCATCCCGCTTGACCCCCTGCCTGTGTAGGTTGGGGGACTGTGTGGGGGGGGGGGGGGGTAGTGCGGCTGTCGGTGTACGTGGGGATGCGGTTTACGCAGTGCACACGCAGTGGAAAGTGTTGTATGGTGGCGGCACCCTGAACATCAGTTCTGCACGACGCCCAGGAAAGGGTGACGTGCCCGCGGCTGCAGGTGGTGTTTGAGAGGGAGCGGCCCGCGCCGCGCGCGCACTGTTGCATCTTTTTTCGAGTGGGCCCATGGGCCAACAGTGCAGCGCGTGTTTGTGCATCCCGCACCGCGTCCAGCCTCATCAAGTGACCGTTTTGCGACAGGTCATTTCCCCCGTTTTGAATGAGAATGCCCGGAAGCGGCTGACGCTGAGCTACGACAATTGCACCGAACAATTGAAAGAGATCATGGACGCGGAGCAGATCGCGGAGGTGTTCAAGAGCGTTGACAACAAGGCCCCTGCGGCCCCCGCAGGGGAACCCGCCGTGGACGAGAAGGCGCTGGAGGAAGAGTACAAAGAAGTGTTGGGCGAGAACGGGGCATCCTCGCCCAAAAGCGGTGACAAGGCTGCAGACGGCCCTGTCCCACCCGAAGAGGCCAACGGCACAGAGAAATAAGTGGGCGTCCAGTGGCCCCCTGCCTTCCCGCGGTGGCCGGCCGATGTGCCCGGAGTCGGCAGGGGCGACCCCCTGTCGTCCTGTCAGTCATGCCATCGACCACCATCCCAAATCCAGCCCCCCCCCCCCTTCCCCAGTCCCTGTGCTCCCGTGGGGGAAGTGACCCCTCAAGTGGACATCCTGGGGCACAAGGCGGTGAGAGGCCGATGGGCACCCCCAGGCAAACAGTTCAAGGCGAGGGCAGCGGCCAGTGGCGAGAGGCCGACAGACAGGCCACAGCCGCCAGCCGCAGACAGCAACACCACCGGGGGTCATGCCAAAACCCCCCCACTGCAGTTTCCTGCATCCGTCCCTCTCTCAAGGAGCAGCGCATGTGGGTGGATGTTGTCCCTGTGCGGTGATGATCATGGGGTGAACCAGCCAAATGAGAGGGAGAACAGGAGGGGCATGGAGCAGAGGGGGCATGCTCCCGGTCGTCCATGGATGATGGCCTTTGGATAAGGAAAAGGTCCTGAGGCATCGTTCCTGCAGTGTAGCGCATGGTCCTTTTTCTGTTTTGAATTATTGGGGCAGTCAGAGCCTGACGGCGCGCACACGCACACACGCACGCACGCGCGCGCGCGCACACACTATCTCGCAGCTGACATCGGCATTTAGGTTTGCATTCGGGTTGCTGCATCTCAAACACTGCGGGCAGCGGCCATTCTCATGACCACTGGCAAAGAAAATGCCCAACGGCATTGTTCGCAATGATCAAATGTCTGTCTTGGTCGTGCATTGTCTTGGCATCGAGGGGGGCGGCCTGTTCGAATCCAGACCCCCCCCCCCCTCCAGACCCCCAAAGTTTTTGACCCCCTCTTTCTCCGATTTGAGATTTGGGGAGAGCTGTTGGCGCTTCAGGCGCCAGAAAATTTGTTTTTTGGCTTCTTGAGGGGGAAATTTTTATACCCTATGTGTCAAAACTCCAAATACTCAGGGGATCATTTTGAGGTATTTATGTTGGAGTACCCACCGACCCCCCCAACCCCAACCCCGGCGGCTGACTGGCCAACCCGCCTGCCTTACCACCCCCCCCCCCCGCCCTCCGGACCTCCAAAAGTTGTCGCACACGGTTGGGTGTCAATATTCAAACAGGCCGCCCCCATCGCTTGGGATTGTCTGAGCTTACCCGAGGCTGATGTTGGTCGTGTGCAGTATCGGAAGGTGCGCAAGACCATGTACTCGCATGGACGTTTATTTCACGGATTCGCCGGGCAGTCTTTCGGGATCATATAAGGGCCAGTGTTTTCCTGTGCAAACGAAGCATTGTCCACATTATATCAGCACGTGCCCGCATGACTGCCTGGCGCACTTTGCGCTTGGCTGTTGCGCCGGCACCTATCGTCCTATACACCAATCGTACGGTTCTTTGTCATTGCCCTGTGGCCTTGTCTTATGGCGCCTGGATGTGGTGATTGGGGCAGAAAGCTGAGGCCCGGCATGCGTTGTTTGGAAAGCCTACCATTTGCATCAAACCGATGCCACTGATGTTCAAACCTCCTGAACATCCATTCTCTGTACCCCCTACTCTGCCCCAGCTGACACTGGCAGTCTGGGTTGTCACATTCTGCACAGCTTCAAGAGGAGCTTGAACTCAGTGTCCGGTGCGGTCCATTTCTGATAGCACAGGATGAGGCGCTTCCACCAGATACCATCAGGCTTGACAGTGCACGTTTCTTCTAACCTTTGTGGTTCAATTGACGGCGTAGGTGCACATGCACCATTGCTCTACCCACAGAAGCCAGGCGTGCAATCAACCAAAGGTACAATGATCTGAGCCCTAATTGGAAGCATCGGGAGCCCATTTGTCCAACTGAATTTGGCATCTGGAAAAAAACCGAAGGCACCAAGCTTTGTTTCATTTGCGATACACGGGAAGGTTAGCATTGCCCCACCTGTCGAGGTTCCTGAGGTCTGAGTTGCATTGAAGCCTGCCACTTCCTCAGTGTCCCAATGGTGCCACTGGGAAATCGGCGGCACCTCAGAGAAGTTCAGGGTTGAGAGTTTGGTGTCTGTTTGGTCACATGCACAAGTTTGTGCTACTGCTTTGCCATGGACACATCCATTGCAGTGTGCATTCATATTCGGCAATTGGTGTGGCACTGTTGACATGTGAGGAATCAGTCGTAGAATGAGGAATCAGTCGTAGAATGATCCGAAAAAAGTCTGTTGTTGCTGCATGCATTTGATCAACAGGTGTTGATGCATCCACTGTGTTTGGATGAATGCTTAATTGGAATAACCCACAACACAATTTGAGTGGAAAGGTGTTTATCTCTTTGTGATCCTGCTGTCCAAAGGTGGTGTGGTGTGTGTTTGATCATTGTGGTCCTTGCTGCGGCATGCTGTTTTCATGTGATCTGTTACGAGCGTGAATAGTACCGGAGCCAATGCAGAGGTAGATAATACTACCGGTGAACATGATGGTAGATGGTGGTGATTTGCTTCTGAGCAAATGGTTATTGCCAATTTTTGGCTGCTGTGGCAATTGTCACCCTGATAGGGCTGCAAGCTGCTTTGGCAAAATTTCAAAACCTTGCGTCCATGATTTCTCAACAATAAGAACATGGAAACTCAAACTGGTGTAATCCAGTTGGTTTTCAAAAAAACACCAGTTGCAGATGTTGATGTATTTGAATAAGGGTGAGGGAGCAATGAGCATATGGCGTCATAGGCAATCGGAATCCATACAATGTTGTGTAAATTTACTCAGTTTTTGGAAGCCCACTTCTGAAACCTCGGTTCAAAGGAGCAATGGCTCTGTAACAAAGCCCCATCAAAGGACAGTTGGTGCTAAGGGCATGGATAAGCTCCGTGGATGCACATTGCAGGATTTGGGACCCAATATTCATGGCTCTCACAGCTGGTTTAGTCTCCCAAACAATTGATCTGATCTTCAACGGCAAGGTGAAAATGTTGCTCTACAGCAAAGTTCATGCCCTGCTATTTGAAGTGACAGCCGGCTTCATAGCAATGCCCCCTCAATTTTGACCCTGATTCTTGATTTCCTACAAACATACTGTAGCATTTTGTGGTGTATGATTTTCCCACCTCTTTGCAGTTTGGTTTGGTTTTGCAGAACCATGTATTTGTGTTTTGTTTTGTTAGTCATCAATTTGGTTTCTTGGATCCAAGCATACAGGAAACCAACAATTAGGGTCACAGTAGAGGAGTTGTACTTTGCCATGTGCTCCGCTCTCCAACCTCGTGGGGATCTGAGATGAGGGCCATGATCGCCGCACAACGACATCTCCCAAATGTTGTCTGTTGTATGTTGCCATCTCCCAGCCCACCTCTGCAGCCAGCCGGGGCAATACAAATAAGCATTCTCATTTGCACACAAGGTAAAAAACTAAACAACTTGCAGTGCTAGTGCCAGCACTCAGCTCTTTTCTGTGTCCACTGCAGCCAGCCTGGGCAGCCTAAAGTACCATTCTCACCGTGCATAAGGTGTGCAACCAACAGCGGCAGCAACCAACCGCCTTGGCAACTAGGAAATACCAAAGTGTTCTTCCAGTTGCACAAAGGGCCACTGGTTAGCAACCACTAAACAAATGTACATAAACAGATAGCTGGTGGAACACTGAATTGGCTTGAACTAATGAGGAATGCAGCCCAGAAATTGCAACGGAGCCAAAAAAAAAAACGATATTTTCCGAACATCTTGTCCACCGCACCAGTAGCTATTTTGGCCGATAACATGGATGCCATTAGATCTTTGAGCCCCCTTTCTGTCGCACCCACCAAAGGCCTGTCGCAAAGGGTGAGGAGGATATGTATGTTATGGAGGAACATACTTGAAATCCACCCACGCAAAGATCCCAAAAGACATTTTTAGTACGCAATTGGGGCTATTAGCAAAAAGATGCCCCAAACGCTTAACAAAGAGGTAGCATATAGGTAATTTGAAGTGTCATATCGTGAAGCGAAGGGTACCAATCAACCATCACCCTGTATCACCCCACAATAGAGATACCAATGACCAATTGCTTTTGTGTTCATTTGCATGTAACCCCTTTGCGGAGGGACCATATTTTTTTCAGGACCTAATCAATTCGGTACTTAATAATGCTGCTCGATACCGTGATAGCGACTCAAACGTACATCCCCAAGTGGTCTCCCACCTTAGTACCGCAGCGCCCCTGTGAGGCTTAACTTCCGAAACCGGAAGTCATCGCTAAACGACAGCAAGGTAGTGGCCGGACGAGAGAGTTGTGCCCAGTGCAGGTTTGCCACTTATCTTGCACTTGTATTCTCTTGAGGCATCACTTTCTCCGTCTCGTTGTTGTCGTAGTAGGCTTCATGGTTTTATGATTTTTGTATGTTGCGGGTTTCAGGCTGGTTCCTTGTAGCGGTAACTCGCGGAATCCACTCGTCTTCCGGAACATATGAGATGCTGCTTGATACCGTGATAGCGACTCAGATGTACACCCTCAAGTGGTCTCCCATCTTAGTACCGGGGCGGTGCCGGGCTCCGAAACTGCAGTATCAGGGTGGGCATTTTATTTTCAAAATTTCAATGATATGCTGTTTTTGTTGCCGAGACCTTTTTCTGAATTCTTATCCGCCCAAGAATGGAAGAGATTCATGAAGTTTCACAAGGACTACTTGGCTGGAGGCTATGAATTGGTAAGTAAAACCGATTGCAATTGATTGCTTTTGGTTTTGGCATAATTTGGCCTTGGGCCTGCCGGCTCAACCTTCAAATTCTAAACGGCACCTATCTTTGTGACCAACCCTCGTCAAAACTTTATCTTACGAGGAAAAAATGTGATGCCCATTAGGCCGATTTATTGCACATTGTTCCCTAATCTGGAAAAAAATAGTGAGACGTGTGATAGTTGGATTCACTGCCTTTCGGCTTTCCCGTTGTACGCCTTGACTCTATGATTCGCCTGCTTGCAAGGTGTTTTTGTGGCACTAAGACTCGTGTCACATTTACAAAAAAAAAATAAGACGGCTACGTGCAATTTCACCACAAAGAGAGGGTTGTTCACCTAAACTAAGTTTTTCTTAGGGAAGGCCACCATGCAAGGGCGGGGACGGTGTTCTAACAGGCGACAAAGGCATTTCTTAAGAGAGTGTTGGTGCGCAGTGAAGCACAACCGTGGGGGTCCGCCACTTCCTTGGGTGGGCCCTTGAGGTTCACTACATACCCATGAATTTCTCCAGTGCCCCTGGGTGAGAAAATGACCAAGATTTTGCGAAACCCACAGCTGCATTCTTCTCAAACCCCTTCAGAACTCTGTTTTCCAAAAGTATTTTGATCAGTCGCTGCACCGCCTAGCTTTTCCTTGTCTTGCTCCAGTTTGCTGGTCTTCCGGCCGAACATGAAATGCAGGTCCCAATTTGTTTTCAGCCTTCATGGCAAAACACACACACAGTCGCACCAAATCCAACACTCCGGAGCCACGCAGCAGCAACAGAAGCACAACAGGAGGCATCAGTACAACTCAAGGGTCAAACCATGCGAGCCACCATGTCCACTTCGGTTCCGGCCCCACTGAGGGTTGCACGCAACTCTGCCAAGCTGCAGTCGCCGCTGATGTCCCTCTCCTCAATGCAGCGCGCCGCCTGGCACAGCTGCGAGGGAGAGCGCGCACGCGGCACACGCCGCTATCCATTGGCCTTGGCGCCCACGATGCGACCGAACACTCCGGCCACGAGGGGCGCTGATGACAGCGTTGAGGGTGCATAAATAAGTTCACCAGCCTTGCGTGGCTCCGGCCAAACGGCCGACATGCCTAAAAGGCACGCATGAAAACATGCCAAACAGCAACACAAAACGTGCTGCAAATCTGTCATCGCAACTATACTTAAATAATTCGTAATTAACTAAAACTAAGCAAAAAACACTGAAATTCCTTAAAATCTGGCTGCCAGCACGCATTTAGAGCATCTTGGCTCCTGTCTTCTTGCGCTTCGTTGACGCGAAGCGATTTGTGCGCGACGATCCGCGTTGTCCTCCGATCTCTGTTGGAGTTTGGACGAAGCCATGATGGGCATCTGTACCCCCATGTGCATCAGCAGGGTGCCCACACAGCACCTTTTTGGGCTGCTTCCAATCTTTACTCCTGCTTGGGGACTAGATTCTAACCGTTGGAAGGGTGAGTGAGTGGGTGGATGGGTGGGATGCAGTGATTTGGGATGATTTCTCCTCGCGGACTTGCTCCTTTGATTGGATCAGTTCAAAGCAAATAAAGCACTAAAACCAAAGAGGGACTTCTCAAAACAGCATAATTGGTCGAAAAAAAAGACACTGAGAAACTTTCTAGTAGGGGATCTTGACCGATCCCTTTCCGTTCCCTATTGTCTCCGATTTGCCCAATTTGATGTGTTTCAGGGCTACAAGGGGCATGTATGTGCTTTGTGATTGTTGCGCTTAGGCTTGCAAACATATTTCAACGTATGCGGACTTGCCTAGGCGGAGGTTAAAGCCGCCACATAATGAGGGAACAAATGTATGTATGTCGTGAATTAACCACGCTAGGCTAGGCACATGGTGACATTCAGCGTGTGAGTTGTGGACCATCAATCTTTGCTCCTCGCATCCCCAAACCTCTTTTGTTATTTGTCATAGAGACAGGGTGTTCTGCGCTAGGGCTACTGGGCTTTGGGTGGCCGCAAAGGTGGTTGGCCTTTTGCATGATGGGCATGTGATTTTGGAGTATGATCAAGGTGGTGAGCGGGTCATCAATTATCCATGCCCTATGGACTCCATCTCCTTTGGTATCCCCAGTCTCGAGTCTCTACCACCATCTCCTTCAATTGACGTCTTTGCAAATTCCTTTGGACCCCGTTGTTGATGACACGACACAACCGTCATCACATTTCCCATCCCGAGGGTTCATTGGGTACTGGTGAACTTTGGGATTGATTATGGGAAAGTCACAATGAAAGTAGCACGCGGAGCAAACACTCTCCTTTGCACCTAATCTTTGTGGGGTTTTTACCACTTTTGGGAAAATTTTCACCCTTGTCCCGGAGCCTATAGTTCCATGGGGGGCATCAAAGCATTCTTGAAAGCTATAGGCTGCAAGTTGACAATACATTGTCCTAGACAACATCATTCTAACCCAACTTGCAAAGTGTAAACTTTGCACAACAACACCTATGTGCACGTGTGCCATTACTTGTGTTAAGGACAACCGAGCTGGGGCGGGAGGGGTCCTGGCATAAAGATTGTGTTGTGATGCAATGGGTGTCAATGCTAGTCCTCCGGTTTTTTGTGACCAAGGAAAAGGAGGGGGGGGGGGGGTTCTCCTATTTTGTGTAAAGGGGGAGGGGGTTTTTTTTACTAGTAGCCCATGTTGTCTACGCGGGACCATGAGAAGCATGTATAACCAACCCCACATTGCTTCTTTGTCCACCAAGGCAGCACTTGGGCCTTTTCAGATGTTTCTACCGTGTTGAGCACTGGGGACCGCCAAGAGCCCCAAAGGAGTTATGTAGCCATCAGGCCCAAATTTGGACCACTCCTGATCTTCTCCCCTTTGAGTGTTGGGGATCCTAGATTGCACGGCATATGGAGCCATTGTGCCCACATCTGGGCTTTCAAGCGGTAGAGGTGTGTTCCGCCCTGCTGGTGCCTTGTGGCCATCCCATGTGTTACATGGGATATTGGATCAGTGTTAGAGTGTCGAAAAAGGCGGTTTTGGGAGTTTTCTGTTTTGGAGCTAATGAGGCAAAAATCTGAATGCGAGCTTTGTACAAAAATTTGAATTTGTGCTCAACAGCGTGCAATGGGGTTGCCAATAGTAGCTCAAATGAGCGCGAGAGTAGGACGGAAAGATGCTCATTGTGTGTAGAATCATGTAAAAACATTTATCTTAATTGATTGAGTGCTTTGGAGCAAGCACAGGGTACGTCTGATTGTTTACGGAGATGGCAAATGAATTTTGTTGTTCGCATGAATAATAGTTGATGTTTACCATGATGGATTATGGAAAGAGTAGCCAGAACTGTTTTTGACAACCAAAGATGGATTTTCATTTACATTTTGCTACTCCATTGTGGGAATTTCAGTGCTTGGATTGTTGAAGTGTACGAGGATTCCCATGATGTGCTTTTTGGCCGCATGCATACATTGGGGTCGTTTTCGCACAGCGCGCGCACAGCGCCAATTATTACGGTGATTATCCGGGTAACAGCCCCGAAAACCACCCACCTGCGGAATCATGCACAACCAATTCAAATCTCGAAAATCCAAAGATTTGATGCTTGCCATGGGTCCCAGGGACCTAAATTCTGCCCCCTATAGCCCCGTCCACTGCAGCAGCCATTCAATGACATCCTTCCAATCTTCTGAACTTACCGAACTCCCGGTGGTGGAGAACGGCCAACTTTTCGCACAGCGCGCGCACAACGCACGGTACGCCCCCATTGTATGCTACTATCAAGAAAAATTGTGGTACATGACGAAAATTGCATTGACAAATAATACCACCAAAAAAATGTCTTCAGGGTGACTTTTAAAATGTCAACATTTTCGCATGATGCTTTTGTAGTTTGGGTTGGATATTCCTATTGCCATTTTCCCACAAAGCAAATGGTTTTGCCGTACAAGCTGATTTTCCAACTGGCTGGGGTTTCTCCCCTACCCAGGAGTTGGGCAAAGGTAAACCAAGTGTATGGGGCCAACAACAAACCAGCACCAAGGCCAAAGAAAACCAAAAATACTCACCCAAAATGAACAAAACCCACGCATACAGGAAAAAGTAATTGGTGGTAGAATTCCCGACTCTGCCCAACCTGCCACACCATTGTCCAACCCAATTCACCATTGCATACACCATATCATGTGGAGTCCTCAGTTTCCAGGTTTGGAGGGATCCTTGTTCACAAAAACACGAATCAAAAATGCTGAAGATGCAAAATTCATCGTTGTTCAGGGTGGCGGGGGGGGGGGACATCAAGGAGGCACAGCTCTGACAAAGAAGACAAAATATCAAAAATCCTGGTCTTCTCCTAATGTGGCCCACTACAATCTTTTCTGACCACCTGCCTCACCACTCTATCACTACTTGCAGCTGCTCTGGTTCAAAAGTGAAGACCCTTGCTTTGCCCTCGCAGTGCAAATGACACATGGTCGCATCAACAACACCTGGTCCTCAAGCAGAGTGACCACAAGGTGAAGAAAATAATTCAGAATCAACAAAGAGGCACCGCTCATCTGCAGCCATCACAAGCGGAGCTAGAAAAATCCTCAAGGCCTGGAATGCCATCATATCAAGTGCAACCAGGTTTCAATCATCAGTGATCTCCTCAGGGAAAATGCATGGTGCTACCATGCAGCTGCTGCCTAGCACCAACAGCAACAGAATGACCTGTGTGCAGGGCCTTGCAGCCAAGCTGCCCAGCCCCTAAGTTGGAGGCGTCTGGTATGGTATTGTTGTACTGAGGCCCACAGCAAACATGTAAAACAAGGGTGGTTTTTGTTTGCTGCTGGCATAACAGTGAGACCTTGAGGCTAATGGTCTTGGATACAAACAGCAGCTCGGTTGGCACCTCTCCATCACACCGCACAGGTAGAGTAGGGCTTGGCATGCTCAACTACATAACTATGCCTTGGCCACTCATTCATTGAAAGGGAAAATCATGAGAATAGAGGTGACAAAGCCCTGACGCAGCGGGTGATTGGCTGTCCACGCTGTGATTTGGTGCCAGAAGATC
The DNA here is from genome assembly GCA_964036045.1 of Eutreptiella sp. 'Long Island Sound 2002'. Lineage (NCBI taxonomy): Eukaryota > Euglenozoa > Euglenophyceae > Eutreptiales > Eutreptiaceae > Eutreptiella > Eutreptiella sp. 'Long Island Sound 2002'. The sequence continues at coordinate 31,584,968 of OZ038382.1, forward strand.
CGTAGGGTAAGCAGAGGGGCCAAAACAAAGCACCCCCTTAATAAGGGAAAACGCATGGTTGTTGCCTTGCGCAAGTGCATCTGCGCTCCAAACCATTTCCTGGGGCCATTGCATCCCACCCCAGCAGACTGGCACCTCCTGATTCCCAACCCCTGCCCCCATTCTGCAGTGCCCACCCCCTACGTTGACTAGAACATCAGGCAACCAGGCCGCTGCAGCACATGCACAAATTTTCAGCGTACAAAACAGCCGTACTCTGACCCACGAACATCCCCAGACAACATGAATGCGCCGATGGTGTTAACAAGAAGACTCTGACCCTCAATCAATGACAACCCTAATCAGCTTTCAGTCCTTTTCCCCCCATCCAATTAGGCTGGCGGGCTTACATTCTCCCAGCAAGCCTGCCAGGACCCTGACGGGAAGAAATCGTTCAGAGGGTCCTGCCTGACTACAGATGGTTTGCAGGGCAGGACGGACTGGAGCTGAGACCGAGAAGGCTTGTACATACCCAACCGCTCTGAGAAATGCTGACCAACATGACCATGCCACACCAACACACACACAATCTGCCAAAGCGAATCATCTTGACCTCTTTCTCAAATGGGCTGTGGCTCAGAGAAAATGTTGCAGCTTTTGGAGCAGAAACTGGATCAATGCACCCATTGTCTGCCATTTTTCTTACACTTATGTGTACAATCTGCAAACCCTGCAGCAACACCAACCCCACCCGTACCTTTGCCGCTCATGTTTCAATACCATGCTTGAGCTAGAATGTTGTGCTTAATCACAACGGCTTGTCTCAAGGCCTAAATAAATGGCACACCAGCCTTCATGACCGCTGGCACTTGAAGACAAGCAATAATGCACCAGTGCAACCTGAAAAAGAAAGCAGCTGCAGAGGACCTGTCGCTGAATGGGCACATGATAAGCAACAACGTGGTTTCTCCAAGTGTGACATCCTCTGTCTTTCAGAATGTGGTCCAAGTTTCCCTCTTCCCCAAAACCTTTATAGAGGCTATTTCAACCTTTGAGACCCGAGAAAAAATTCCATTCCATTCCATTCCATTCCAATTGGAAGGGCATCATTTTATGGAAAGCTGCAACAATGTTGCCTACAGTGCCGCCACTGTGTGAAGACCCTAAGTGGAACAGACAAACCAGCCCAGAAAACTGAGCGCAGAATGCTCCAACCCCAGCCAACTACAAGCCACCATGTACAAGCAAAACAAAAGGAACTTGAAATGCTGAAACGTCCCAAATCTTCAAGGGACTGTATCTGGACTCTCATGCAGGGGCTGTGGCGGTGGTGATATCATCTGTCATTCGGGTGCACATTCTGCATGTATGAGATGTTCAGCACTTTAGCACCATAGCCAGGGCAGCTGACAATATTGGCTGGCACCTCTTGTACATCAGAGCAAGTGTCCTACAAATGGACATTCCGTGTTTGTCCTATGTTTATGCAAAAACTTCAGAGACTCACTGAGACAGAGGACTGGCGCTGGCCTGAACTTGCTCTTTGGGAATGTTTTTGCTCGTGAAAGGGTCAGGTAGGGTGACAACCATTAAACTTGGCTCATTGTGCTTTGCAATGCGGTTCGGGTTAGGGTTAGGGTTAGTTCTAAGATGTTTGCACGGCATGCACTGCACTTGTGCCCCCCCACCGCCCACCCCCTAAACAGGGCCCATTTGCCAACATGCACAATCCACAGAAACCCTATCGTTCTGCCACCCATCAACATACACCATTTATCTCTGTTGCTCTCCTGGGCCAAGGCCAATCTTGAGATCCCAGAGCCATCGGAATGAGGCACAAGGACGGGTGCAACCACCGCCAGATAATGCGCCAGGTCCGGCAGGGTGACTGCACGGTGAGTTGTGGCATGATTCCCACACCCCTTGAACTAAACCCCTGACTTGTCCCTGACCATGCCAAAAAGTGGACAAAAATTAACGAAGACGAAAAGTCAGAAGCACCAAGAAGATGCTGCCATGCAGTTGGTTGCACATCAGAACCCATCCCAATACCACATACAGGAGCACCCGGGCTTTGTGACACCGGGTGCCATAATGGGAAGAGAACCAGCTGCAGTGCCAGGCAAACAGAATGGTGGGCGGTGGTGGCAGTATCGGCTGCAAGCTTTTCACCTGCGCAGCGCCGTCCTGCCCCCTCTCCAGCACCAGCCAACCACTGCTGACGTACAAACCACTTGACAGGTATGTGCCATTCAAGTTCGGTCGGCGGTTAGGCCGACGCCCCAACACCCAGAGGACATGTGGATGGGTGGTGGGGCAGGGGACGGGGGAGCCGTGGGCTTCGGGTTTTCGGTCCGCCGGGACCCGGTGGCATGCCTCTCAGCCTCTTCGTGTCCCCAATGGCCGATGGGACCGAAGGCAGAGAACTTGAGAGAGCAAGCACACCCAACCACACACACACACACACACACACACACACACATACACGACGAACGTGACAAACAGGCACTACAAAGGCGCTGAGTGCAAAGGTTCTCGTCAGGCGCGTGTCATGGCCGGCCACAAAAGCAGTGTATGATACGCGCTAGGCGCCTTTCTGAAGGTGCAGGAGGAACGAGATGTCCGGCAGCAGCTCGCCGCAGCGTCAGCTGTGAAGGACAGGGCATGCAGCACTGCCGTGCTGGCAGCAGTGCTACAGACTGCAGGGTCAGAGGCAGCTTCCTTTCCCCAGCCCACAGACACACAGACACACAGACACAGACACAGACACACACACACACACACACACACACACACACACACACCAGCACACAGAACAGTACATGCACACACCAGACTTGTAATGCCGTGCAAAGAAAACCTGTGGGCCTCGTTACGTTAATCAAGTTCTGGGCGACCCGCACCTGCGAACATGATTTGGTCAAAAGTGAAAAGAAAATCCCATCCCCAATGAGCCCTAACACATGCTTCAAATGAACGCATCTGTCTGCACAGACGCATTCAAAGTCTCTTACCGATTTATGACACACGGCCACAACATTGCGCACCCCCGCCCCCCCCCAACACAAACAGAACCAAAGATCCCAGCACACAATCAGGCGGCTCTTGACAGAAACAAGGCTGGTGTCTGCGCACGGCAAGTACCATGCAAAGGAAGTTGTAGGCGTAAGCCAGCCCTACCCCTCAAAAAACAGCTGACTACAAAATGAGGTCCAACAGCCCAATACAGACCCCAAAACACAATACCCCCCCCCCTTTGTAAAAGCTACGCAAAAATCCCAAATTCATGCGGTCCCTGCACCATCCGTAGCTTGGACAAGGCTGTAGAAGACCAGGTTCAAAAAGAGAAGATTGCATGGTGAGCTGGTGCAAGAAAGGGGAATATAATGCACAAATATCCCCAAATCAGAGTTATGTGGGTTCAAGTGGGCAAACACTCAGAAAAAATGTGTCCATGACAAGATGTGACTGACACATTTGTCACCAAACCCATGTCTTATGTGGCTGCACTACATTTGGTACCGAATCAAATTAGGCCCCAAATTAATACGGTCCCTATGCCCGCTGCAGCTTGGACGAGGTCATAGGTTTTACAGGGCGGGGGGGGTACCAGATGCAATTGCAATAGCACCCACACCTTGACACTCAAATTGACTACTTTTGTAGCCTACACGGGGCTGCAAACCACGATTTGTACCGTCAAAACCATGGTACGAAAACAGAGGCCAAAAGTGCGGAAACACCAGGCTCGGTGATTGGACAAGAGCGGTGATTGGAAAAGGGGGGGGGTTAGGACGAATAAGAAGGCCATGTTGGCTCGCAAACTCAACAGGTTCAAACCAAACTGCTTTAGGCGGAGCAAAGAACCGGAACTTTCAAGAAGGTAGCACAACTTATGGATATGAGTCCAAGGTCTCGCTTACGGCACTATGCCTGTTGTTGGTGGGTGGTGTGACATTTTAGGGGGTCACATTGCGCACCAAGAGGCCTTCGGGGCCTTCCTCCCATGCCGTGGCCCTCCGGTGTTCCAGTGTGCTATTCCTTCCCCTCTTTCTGCACCACGAAACCATCAGCCAAACGTCTTAGGAGTCGTCACGAGTCTCTTCACCGTGAGGAAATGCACATATATGGTACAAAATCGACGGTCTCACTGCCGAGTGTTGTGTGGTTGGATGACACAGTCGTGCATTGGGGCTTTTGGAGCGTCTCCCTGTGCCTCTCCCAGGGCCAGCACCCCCCTCACTCCATGTGGTCGCAGGCGCATGGCTGCCCCCAGGCATGTTTGAGTATCTGAAAACGGTAAAGGAGGGAAAATGGAGGACCAAAGCGTCAAATCCATCCACTTTCACGGCAGGGCGGATTAGAAGCGCACGAGGTCACCAGCGGCATATGCCATGCCGCAAATCTGGCAGGACACCTGAGTAAGAGCTCAGTAAGAGCTTGGCAACTGCATGCGACATGTGGAGCCACATTGTCACCACACACAAACACGCACAAAGCCTTTCGTACCCTCACTCCCCCTGTCCATCCACCCCCTCAGGGGAGGGGGGGACTGGGGAACTGGGGTACTGTCGCCAAGTGCCGGTCCCCCTCCCCAACAGTCGGCAGATGGACAAGAGGAGGGGATGGTAATCAGAGACCCTGCAATGGGGGGGAGGCGACTCGATCCCCGGACTTCTGGTCATTCGTTCATCCCCATCACACAGCTTTTTCCGCTGTGCCTGTCGGAGAGACACCACACATCCTCGTAGAGCTGTGCCGGTCCAGCTGGGACAGGGGGGGATGCACACCACTGCAGACCACACACTTTTTGGCCCATACAGTACACAGGACAGGTCACGGCAAGTCAGGTGCATGCTGGTGGCCGGCTTTTTGCAGGCTTTGTCTGACAGGGTACTTGGGGGAAGGGGGACGGTCATGTGGGGGTGGAGTTCCCTGCCAATGGAACAGCTGTGCCCTCCACCGGGTCCTCAGGGGGGAGGTCACGCGGAACATTTTCAGAGGTCTGAGGAGTGGAATGGGTCAGGAAAACGCAGGTGCATGCGAGCTCCGAGAACGGTTGTCTCTTTGGGTCCTGCGAAATATGGGCATAGCAACGTGGCACACGAGGGGGCAGACAAACCACCAATTGGAGTTGATGCGTTTTCTTTGGGGACTAACAAGTGACGGGGGGAACAGGGGGGGGGGGGGGTTGGCATGACGCCATGGTGTGATGATCTCGTCTGCAGCTGGCGGCGCCTACTGGCCGATCGCCATTCGCTGCCCTTCCCTTGGACCCTTTCCCTCCATAGGCGGTGGTGCCCATCGGCTTCTCACCACCCTTTGACCTTCCTCTTCCTCCCTGCCCTAACCTTCCATCTCCCCTCCCCTTTCCCTTCCCTTGGCCTTTCCCTCCGTAGGCCGCAGTGCCCATCGGCCGGGGGGGGGGGGGGGGGCTGCACAAAAGGCCATGATGTCACCTTTTCAAATGACCAGCATGATCCTGACCTCATGCCACACTCACTCAGTGGAGAGTTGGGGGGGAGGGGGACTCTGGATTTTGTCAAGGGCCGAGTGAAGGTAGCAACAGACATATCAAGCAAGGTGATCACGGACATTCGACCCCTGCACAACACGGCAAAGCCTACTTTCAGACAATGCAGCGCGGTCTTGGGTCGAGTCATGGCGTTGCTATTCCTGCTGCCTCACCTTCGATTGTACATGGATGCGCTACAACCCCATTCCACGTTCGCGAGTCGCTACGGCTAGGATTGAGCCTGTCACATGTCACCACTGATGGCCCCTACAGGTTTGCCACTTCAGCCTATTTGTCATAGAGCAAGTGCGGCGCCCTCATGTCAAGCATGCGGACACATGCATCAAGAAAGAAAGAGAGAGAACATGCACATGTTTGCGTGCATGCATACACAGCTTGCATGTGCGTGACGGTTCTCCCACACCCCCAGGGGAAGGTGGCTAGAGTGACGGCTCCCCCACCCAGCTGGGCACGTGTGGCACCTTTTTTGGGGGGGGCTGTCTGCCGTTCTGAGTTCGGTCCCTTGCGGGGAAGTGGAGTCATGGCAATGCATTGGTCCACTTACATGCTGGTCTGTCCGGGCCGTGTAAGGATGTGTCCTGGATTCCTAGTAGAGGTGTAAAGAACCATCAGGGTATGCCTTCGTGGCCGCGGCATCTTAAAAAAAAACCTAAATTAATCATTTCAATCAGTACCTTGAGCAACCGGCTCCATCAAAAAATTGCATCGCTGTCATCTGCCATGCCTACATTAGCTTCATCGCTCAACTCTAACCCATGCCCAACCTCCCTGTGCAGTCTCTCCACTAACCGCGAACCAATTCGGTGTTCTGCCCCCACTTCTTTGTTCTAGACCTTTTTTGTGTGTGATGAGTTTCTCCCCTCCACAGTCCCTGCTTCACCCTCTCTAGATATGCTCCTCGTTCATTCATCCACGTCAACTGTTTAAGCACGTTTCTGGCCCATGCATGCCGCAGAGCCATTGCCCCCGGTGCCACCTCGTCTCATTCTCTTGTTGCCTCCTGTTGCCATTTTTGTGCGTCGGAGGTCTTCACGGCATCTAGCCAGTAGGTGCTGCATGTGCCCGCAAGAAGCTGCAATGTGCCGCCGCAACATCCGCACCCTCACCCACCATTGACACCATTGCCGGACGTGACTACACAAATGGCACCATCACACGTGTTCCCAAGGGCGGATCTGGATGGCGATGTTCTCAGCCCATGGCTGACGGCAGCGCCTAACCACACCCAAATGTCCATCTCATCCCATGCATCCTTGACTTGCCATCTCGGGGCCCCAAAAGTGGGCAAACAAGCTACATAACCCCTGCTGTCTGAGGGATCCCCAACACCCAGCACAGGGACAAAATCACAAGTGGCTATTAAACTCCCACTGTCTCTGTCTCGGGGGCTCAAAAATGGGCAAAGTGGCTACATAACCCTTGCTATCTTGGTGGCCCCCAACGCTCAGCGCCGAGACAAAATTAGAGGTGCCCAAAAGTGGGCGAAGTGGCTACATAACCCCTGCCGCACATTGGATTCTAGTGCACGTAGCACGGAGAGCAAACCAAAAGCCCTATAAAAAGAGTCCCCGGGGGCTATCCTTAAAGGCTATCCTCAAATTTCGTTTTGGACTTCCTCAAGACAACCTTGCTAAACTCGAACCATTTGGTGTGTTGCAGTGTTTTTCCTGCACCCATGGTTCGCACAACCTGTACATTCTTGGCGCCCTTTGCTTGACGGTGCCTTGGTGGAACTTCAGTCCCCATTGCCTAGCAACCGCGGTCCCGGCCTTGTCCAACCTTCCGACTTGCCCTATGCCATGTGTAACGCCACTATACCTCCTCACTCATCAAAGTGGCAAAACACCTCATGTCCGTCTATTCATACAATCTCTCCATCGTTCAACACAAAAATACAGCGAAGTCGAGTGGCCAACAAGGCCAATGGTTACACACAAGTATGACAAAGCCAGTTCTCATTCTTACGCGTGGCATGTAGTCTAGGGATCTCCCATACCAACATACCAAGGTGCCGCGTTGAATGGCCCGTCGTATTCCTTGGGCATATGCATCGGTAGTTGGCCGCAGTTTGGTGGCCCATGGATACAGTGTATACTAGAAGAGCGCTATCTACTTTCTAAGAGCATACCCCTTGTCACGTAATGTTGCTACCAATGCTTTGGGGTTCCGCAGACTTGCATATGCCAATTGCTCCTCCTCTGTTGCCTGCGGCCTCCACTTCTTGGCCTCCTTGGCGCACCGTTCCCATGCTTGGTCCCGATCTTCGAGAAAAGACCTGTCCATCTTGGGCAAATAGTGAGTCTTTCTGTTGTTCTGGGTCCATGTAGTCCTCCACACACCTTGCACTTGGAGACCTGTCCCCGTTGCAAGTGTCCCTCACACCCTGCCCACTGCTTTGCCCCCCTACCCACGGCCTCCACACACTCCCACTGGTTAACATTGCATGGGTGCCAATCTTCAGCCACACCGGAGACGGTCGGGACAATGCCTTGGTGCTATCCCAGTGTGGTGGCAGCTGCAGCAGTTTTTCAATAGCAAAAAAAAAGAAAGAGTCTGTGTTGAGTGAACGAGTGCGCGCACGCGTGTTGTGCAAGGGGACATGGCATCAATCGTTCCCCCCACCAGGCAAGGATAACGCACCCACTCCCCTCGGGCATCGCGGTATACCAGTGTTTTTTTTTTGGTCTAGACCAAGATGAGCTGGTGTATCCTGCTCACCATATGGCACTCCATATACCAATGTTTGTATGCATGCATGTGTGTGTGTGTGTGCGTGTGTAGTTGGGTGATTGGGGGTTCGAGGTTCAAACTAGCACCCAGTACATGGCTACTCATGACATACAAGTGGGTGAGAGTCCTGTGGTAGTCAAAGACTTGTTGATCCTCTATGGCCTCCGTCAGTCCATTCATTTCATGGTCATTGCGCAATGCAGATAGTGAGGGTGGTGCATATGCGTATACGTGTGCACGTGTGTGTCCGTGTGTGTCTATGTGTTTGAGACAGAAGAACGATGGCCGCCGTCTAGTCATGAGGGGTCCAATCCAATGGTCACACGAAGGCCTCATTGGCACATGATGTCCCTGGCGCATGGACGGCGCTGCATAGATATCTAGCACAGACAAGGGCGTGGCGGTGGAGGGGGGTGGTTGTGGCCTGGAGACATTGTGGACCATTGGGGCTCCATGGAACAGGGTGTTCAGAGACCCTGCACCCCTCTTGCGAAACGACCTGTGACCACAGGGTGGTTGGGCCCCTAGGGGGGGGGGGACTACAACTGGTCCTGATGCGACACCCCCCCCCCCCAGCTATCTGTCGAAACTTGCGGGAGGGGGGGGGGGGCAGTTGGGGGGGGGGGTTGGTAGCTCGGCCGGGGGGGGGGGTGCGCGCAACCCACTACTTCCACATGCATACCTCAAGGGTGTGTGTGTGTGTGTAAGGGTGTGTGTGTGTGTGTGTGTGTGTTGGGGCATGGGGGTATAGAGGTATGTATGCGATAATAGCGATTTCTCGTCTTTGCCGGGAAGAAAGTCTTAGTGGGAACAGGTGCACAGTGCGCGCACGGTGCGCACCATTTGGGGCAATTGCACAGCTTTCAACCCCCAATTGGACCCCGACAGAAAGGTACTACACAGCAACATTGGCACCCAAGAAACAGCCAAGAAATGGGCATCACATGAGTTTCTTGCACTTCGAATTGAATCTGGATTGTACACAGCAAAATGATTGATGTACAACATATAGATATTCAAGGGGGGGCGTCCTCACCATCCACGGAAGCATGCAGTTCATCAAGTTCCTAGGGCATGCCCTGACCATCAGGTTCAGGTTTGGAAGACGTTCAGGGTAATGGGGATGGGCTCCGAATGTGGAACTCGAGGCGGTGCAATGCAGCAGCATCATGAATCACCGCCTTCTGATTCACCTCATATTGTATGCGTAGGTAATCACCAGGGCGTTGCGAGGGACCCAAAATAGTAGCGGGAACCCGCTCAGTGGCACTACTGCGGTTGTAGAAGATAGGGGTACCGGCTCGAACCCAAGACAAAGACATTGTGTTGCTGAGCTATCAACCAAGGGATGACATGTACAATGCCGTCCTCAAGGCATGCAGAGTGAAATGGGGCACGAGCTCCACAACACGGCACCTCACAAGAGCAACAACAAAGCAAAACAATGGCGTCAAGCAGATTATCTAAATAAAAAAGATGCACGGTCTGCGCATGGTGCGTGCCGCTCCCCCTTAAGGGTCTTAAGGACTAAAGGCATAGTACCCCTCTCAACTGAGCATGGGACAAAAAATTTGGCGCCATCGGCGCCATGGCCCCCGCACTGCTATCTTTCAAAACTCAGGGGGGGCGGGGGGGGGGGGGTGGCTGGGGGGTGTCGCATACAAGGACTGGGCCAGGCCGCCCCCCGGGGGTTGGGGGCTTTGTTGCGCAAGGCAGTCATTGTGTAGGAAAGAGTACAACCGACAAATGCCAGAGAATGAGCCAGAGGTTTCAGGCAGCGCCCGCATGCTCTTTTGTCCCCCGGGTGCACACTGGGTGTCCCATGGAAATCCATCCGAACTGCTTCTGAGCACACCGGATTGGCTTGCCATAACTGTTTCCTGTTGCCCCAGGGGTGGCTGGGTGGGGGGTGCCTATTGTTGTGCTTATCCCCATTTGTTCCCCCGTGTGGTCATTCAGGGGGGTAAAAGCGAGTGTTTGGTGATTGCAGCGACTTTCATGGCTCTGTTGGGGTCATGTTCTGGTTGTCGCGACATTGATTCTTCGCTGTAGGGTGTGGCTGGTGGGGGGGGGGGGGGGCATTCCAGCAGTCCTTACATCCCTGCCAGCGGGTCTGCTGTGTCGTGCTGCCCTCATGGACCACACATCATCCCTGGCCCCAGTGTGCTCCTGTTTACATCCATGCCACATGGTGCTGCAGTGCAGTCAACACTGCAATGGCATGAAGATCAGAGTGGCAACCTCACCCACCACATCGCACAACCAACTGCAACCAGAACCCCGTGGGGTGTTCAGACACTGGTTGAAAAACCGACTCCACTACGCACGTGCCCCAAGTCAAAACCACGTTCTTGAGCAGATGCACCACGGACCTTCAGGCAGCCCACACGTCCAAGAATACTTTGCTTCCAGCCAACGGAACCGCCAGTGCAGCAGACGACCCACAGTACCACTGATTTGGTGCGGCTATGCCGCTGTCCCGTACGGTACTTTGCCCTTTGCAGCCCCTGCTCGATCCGAACAAGAAGCAGGGCAGGGGTGCAAACAGCCCACTGCCATGGCAGCGTCTTTGCCAACCCTACCCATGCGCCCCACTCTTCCTGGTGAGGCGGGCGTGGTGCGCATGTGGAAAGGCACACCAGAACCTCCACGGAGGCCTGAGCTGCTTCAACTGGGGAGTGCTGCAGACCCAGTGAATGCCTGGGAAGTGGTGGATGAGCGGGGGGGGGCAAACTGAGGAGAACATTATCGACGCGGAATCAGGTCTTCTGAAAACGGAGACACCCAAGAAGCAGCCCGGTCACCACAGGTCCACCATCCAGAGGCGCCCTGGGCTGTGAGACAGTCCACCAAAGTCCACATTCCCCGGTGGCACTCAAACAGCGCACCGCTGCTCATACAGCAGAAGACCCTTTCGAGAAGCGACAAGTCCCTCCTGAACACTGCACTCATCCCTGCGGGCGAGCCAACTGCTCTGCTGCCCCCCTGCCCCGGTCCTGAGTAAACTGAGGAATTCAATGAAACACTGCAGCGTCAAGCGCCGGCGCGCGCGAGGGGGTCGGTCGTTCAGCAGGAACTACGTGGCGGTTCGCAGGTGCTTGGATGGCCGCACTAACAGCCACCGAAGGCAGCTGGCATCCAGACACCTGATCTGCCAACAGGGCTCACTAGGACTGCGAAAATGCACTTGCCTGAATCTCTGACATCGATTCCTCGGTCAGATTTAGCAGTGTGTCCGTTCATATTCAAGCACTTGGAAAAATTAGGTGAATCATCAGCCCAGACTTGGACTTGCATCTGCGTGGTTTCTCAGTCAATTCATACGTGTGTTCTGAGCTGCAATGGAGGAACACACAAGAACAATAAGTGCAAGAGTTGTACCAACAGGCAGCACAACTGATCCATGGCCTGTTTGAGACAGCACGATGCAAGGCGGGCTTTTAAAAGCATGCTGAAGCAAAATCACCAGCATTTAAGAGCCATTATTACACAGAAAGTGGGTGATTCAGCAACATGTCAGAAATACAACTTGTCAGGTTGGGATGAGGTATGGGTGCACTAAAATTGGGGGAAAGGGTTAGGGCTTCAGCAGAGCATTCAAAAGCTTGGCTGGTTTGCGTGGAGTGGACAGCAAAACCTAAAGCGGGGGGGCATTTCAGCAAAACTGGTGAGCGACATGTAGGGAAGCCCAAGGCAGAGGCCTAAAGCATACACCTACAAGACATGGTACATGTAGACATATTACATCACATTCGCATCCCAGCCAAAGAAATGAAAAATCGAAACGAAGGAAAACAACACTCCAAGCCCACATTGTCGCCTCACCATACAACAGCACGTGTCTACCAGCACACAACGACATATGCGCATGCAAATAGAATCACATATTGGCGACTATTGCGGGGGTCGCTGCCCAAGGTTACCGGAGTTCGGATCCAAGCCGAGGATCATCACCTTGCATGCCAAAAGAGAAAACCAGCATGCGTGTAGACAATGAGGTGCCGCCATCTATTGGACATTCAATTGAAGGCTGGTTTCCCGCATTGCACTACAGGTGGTGTCCGTATGGATGCACAAGCCCCAGCAACAAGATATTCCCATTTGAACAAATGCTACACGTGCGCCGACCGCCCCCCTTTTTGACATAAAGTGGAAGAGGGTCGATTGTTCCTCAACATTCCAAGGGATTTATGTTGACTACCACTCTGCCAGCCCCAGCCGGCTTTCCCAGCCACCAAAATCGTAGTGGTACTCAGCATGTCAAAACCGATTCGCATTATCTCGTCTCTACTTACCCATTAGATAATCAAACGGACTCAGGCAATCCGCCTCAGGAAGATCCATACCCAATGCCGCCGCCCTTGCAACCGAAGTGGCTGCATGCCCCATCTTTGCCCGTTCATCCACCATCACCCAAGAACGCTCTGACCTTATGTCAGACCTTGCGCTACCCGGCGTGTCGCGTGCGCTTCCGGGACTCAAGGCTCCAGAGCGTGGTGTAACCAAACATGGAATGTTTAGGGGGAGCTGAACCCCATTCATCATGGACGGCGATTCGTCCCGATGAGGTGATTGTGACAGTTCTTTCTCTTCGGCATTCGTCGGGGTGGTTACAATAGGAATATCTGGGATTGTTGGGATCATTAGGTTGCACTCGACACGATTTGGGGACATTGGGATCAACAAGTCGCAATCAATATGTTTCGGGGAAACTAACCCCTCGGCGCATGCATTGGCGTTTGCGTCGTATGACTTGAGTGACTGAAACCCCGAAAGTGTTTCCGTTCCAAAATCCGGTTGCTCGTCCTCCTCATCACGTGGTTCATTCCCAAAACCTGGCTGCTCATCCTCTTCATCGTCAGTTTCATTTCCAAAACAACGCTGCTTGTAGTTCTTTAGCAATGGAGATGTAAACATATTCTTCCCCGCTTGAAAAAGCTCGTTCAAATCGTCCAAGGTGCAAGAATTCTCTTGCCGTAAGCGAAGCTCGTACTTCAAAAGTTGGGTTAGGTACTCCTCGACGGGGTGTACGATGTTTCGCTGATCTTTCACTTTTTGGCAGCAAGTCTTGAGGTCGCACTCCAAATGCTTCATCAAATATGCAATCGTCACACTGCATTGCGATGAGAATGGCAAATTCCAGGCAACAACATGGGGTGGGTCACGGGGTCACAAGTCGTCCCTTCCATTCATACGGGCAATCGAGGGGCAACCAAGAACGCACTCGGCACGAGCCACACCCTATGATTGCAACAACATGGAGTGAAAAACTAGCACCTTGGTGGGTAAACCGAGTTAGGGGAACACATTTTTGGCTTGTAGGAGCACTAGGCTTTCCAAAAACAATCGCTATCGTCGCACTCTATTACTACTACGTTGCATTTAGCGGCGAATATCGTGAGAAACCGCATGTCATGGCTTGCGTTTTGGATCGGCAACCTCGCGCTTACGATGCATCACATACAAATACACAAAGACATGCACTAACGTAATCCATCACAAGGATTGAAGTTGGCAAGCGAGGATGCATGTACAAACTTTCTTTCGCTCGGGTTTATTTTATGCCAAGAAAAATCAAGTCGAAGGGCACGACGAAAGCAAGAAAAATTGCTCACAAATTGATAGAAATAGTTGATAGGAACAGAAAGGGGGGGAAACCTGGGGGAGCGATTCACTCCAACTTGACAATGTACGAGCACCTTGGCGTTTCGGTCGCGGGCGTCATTGATGAAGTCAAAGCACTTGTCGAACACTTCTTCCAGACACGAGCCACCAAAATCATCAAGCGGGCTATATTGAACCCTAAAGTGCTCCGGGTACGTCGTGAAGTAGTCCTTGTCGCTAACGTTGAGGATGTAGCTAATATTTTTGCAACTTAAAAGTTCTTGGTCCGAGGCTGCTGTTTGACAACCGACATACAAGAAGGGTAGGATTTCATCCATTGGATTCTCATACATAGCTTCAATCTTGCAAACATGCAAGTCTTCGTTGTCAACGTTTGGTCCACCACAAAACACTGCACAGGGAACAAACATGTGCGCACATAGGCGTCCGTGCATTACGGGGACCTTGTAATGCATGGGGAGCCCAGCATCACCAAAGAAGTGCCCTTCGATGCCAACAACACCTGTACGGTGACCCATGAAACATGCAGCACCAAAGGCCTATCCGCCTTACGATCACGGTCAAAAGCGTCATTTCCCAAGACAAAAGCTTGAACCGTACTCAGAGTAGCCCTCGAGACTTGCCGTAGTTACCCAGCGTTGGGCAATGCTGGCCATGGGGTCCTTCTGAAAGTCGATGTTGCCAAATGTTATGTTTCTGTGTGTGGGCACGATCGCAACATTTCAACAAAAATGCCTTGGGGGGGGGGTGCATTCTCAGTCAGGCATCGGTTCTCTGGATTTCGTTTGGTGCCGCTTTGATGCTCATATTGATCTGAGGTTGGGATTTTCATGGAATATATCTGAATATATATTTTAGCCTGTTACCGAAACAGGAAAGTGATAAAGCTCACGCAGGAGAGCTGCAGCGGTGTCGCGAGCTCGTCTGTAAAGCGCACGCGGGGTACCTGCTGCTCCGCACATTTTTTCTAGACTGTGCCAGTGATTCAATACCCCAACCAACAGTCAGGCCTGTCGCTTATGAATGGTCTCATTGCCTGCAAGACCCGTGACACTTTTCATCACTTCCAATTTTCAGACGATCAGTGAGGATTCTCGTGCAGAATCTGAACAGTTCTTCTCAGAATTACACAATGACCTCGTATCTAAAAGGTGTCCTCAAGGATTTCTCCAACTTGGTGTTGCAGGGAGATCCGAACGGAGCCCAAGTAATGAAGTTGGTCTGTCCAATAATCTGACGTTTTGCTGTTGCTGTGGTTATTTGCAACTTCAGTTTCCTGCCTTTGGGTCACACGTCGTTGTGCGTGCGTCTGCGAACACCAGCGATTTAACTTATGTGATTGACCCTCTGTTCGACTGACAGGATGGAGTATCGCATCCCCACCTGCTGGCAGTAGATCCGGGGGCACACCACAGAGGTGGTTACATGGGAGCCATGAACAAGGAGAATCCGTATGGTGCAGCTGTCGCCCAAACACAGCACAACCAAACCAAGGTCGCATACCAGCAAATGCCGCAGGTGACCCAGAACTCTACAAGCGACGAGGGCACTGGCCAAAGGCTTCAAAGGTGTGTGTGCGTTGGACCTTCCATCAACTGGCTGGTATGCATGACCGAGGTGTTCTTGTGTTTTAGCCTGTGCTGCTTGGTGACTTGCACTTGCAGCCCCCACGATTTGAAGCTCTCTGACTTCGATATTGGAAAGCGCATGGGCCACGGAAAATATGGGTCAGTTTATCTCGCGCGAGAGAGGAGAACGAGATTCATTTGTGCACTCAAAGTTCTGAAGAAAAAGGTACTGCGGTGCTATGACGCTAGGAAACGTGACGCTGTGAAAGATCGCCGTTATTGTTACTGGCGGCAACTTTGACTTCAAACTTGAAACACTTTGCGCGTCCTGCAGGAACTCTTAAATGACGGCGTGGAGCATCAGTTACAGCGGGAAATCGAGATTCAAACCAACGTCAGGTATCGAAAGGCCCGTGCAGTGTGGAATGCCTGCGTCTATCGATCTTCTGTTTTCAAGAACGAGTTTAAAGAACTTGTGCTGGAGCTGCATGTTTCTCGATTCTCGACTGCTTGCCACCTTTCTTTCACTGTCCCCCCACATCCACATGCTTGCGGCTTGCAGGCACAAGCACGTTCTCAGATTGTATGCTTATTTCCACGATGCGACCCGAATCTATTTGGTTTTGGAATTTGCTGAGAAGGGGGAGTTGTACGGCCACCTGCAGAAGATGACACGGTTTGAGGAGCCCTTGGCCGCCAAGGTATCGGAGCCATCGAAAGGGCCTGGGATCCCGGTCTAGCGTAACCATTATGTTCAAGGGTCCAGCAGCAAGTTCACTCAAGGTCTACAAAAAGCCATCAAGGTGTAGCAGCAGCACAGCAGCAGTAGTTGAGCAGTGAGGTAGAGGAATCGGCAAAAGAATGAAAGTAGCAAGTCTGTCAACTCCTCGAATCTAACTTTCTGGCCCGCGTTCAAGCCGCGACTGGTATCTGCGGGAACAAATCTTGTGCATGCACGTGAGAGGTTATCGATAACCTTTTCGCCGCTGTTTCCTTGTCTTGCTTTGTTCCTGGGACCATACCGCTTTGCATCTGGGTTGTGCTGCATTCTACGCCAGGACCATTTTGCCCTGTTCAACACGGGACTGTGCTTTGTTTTCCGCAGTTCGTTTATCAGCTTGCGGAGGCTCTGTATTATTTGCACAACAAGAATATCATCCACCGCGACATCAAACCAGAGAATTTGCTAGTGGACCACAAGGGGAACCTGAAGATTGCAGATTTCGGCTGGAGTGTGCATGCCCCAGGTCGAAGGCGACAAACACTCTGCGGTGTGTGCTGCTGCTGTCTGAGTGCACAGAGCACTGGGGGTAAAAGTGAAAGCCTGCAGTGTGCCATAGCACCGGCCCATGGAACCGTGGAGTTCCGCCCTGGGCAGTCTCTGGGCTGAACCTGTTCAGTTTGGCCTTGGCTGTCGGTGTTCGGCCATGGGCTGTGGCTCATGGAAGCATCACTGCAACGGGCACAGCGAGGGCCTCGCCAGAAGGCCCAATTTCGGTGATACACGTCTACAATGTACCCTGTCCAAGGACCAGTGATTGAAAAAGTGAGTCGCGAGCAGTGCGCTGTGACCCAGTTTTGAAGCTTCGAGGTTATTGAGGCCATTTATTCGCCACTGGTGTGGGCCTTTCGTGATTGCTCGTTCCGCAGGTACGTTGGACTATTTGCCACCGGAGATGGTGGAACAGCGCACCTACAACTGCACGGCAGATATCTGGTGCCTGGGAGTTCTGTGCTATGAGTTCTTGGTCGGCAAACCTCCCTTCGAGGCTGAGGGGCAGCAGGCTACATACGCGAATATCATTGCGGTGAACTACACCTTCCCCTTTAACTTCCCTCCCGGTGCTCAAGATTTGGTGAGCAGGGTATGCAGTCGTGCAGGGGTTTTCGCATCCGCACCGGCACGTACGTTTCCATCGGAGTTGGCCCATACCCGAGGGTTCCCAACAATGGCACCGAGCTGCCAGCCAACAGAGAAACAAAGGGCGTGAGCACAGGGAAGCCCTCAACAATGCCCAATAGACTGTTTGCCTGCCCTCCACTCCACCAGCAACGCTTGAAGTTTTCCTGGAGTTGCTTTGGCCCCCGAAGCAATTCTCCACGGCAGTGTGATATTCTCTCCCCCCCCCCACCTGGACCCTCACCAACGGTGGAACAACCAAATTGGGCGGCAGCGGGAAATTTTTTTCGGCCCCCGTGGACCGGGGCAATTCCCCCAATTTCCCCTCAATTTAACAGGTCTCCCCTGTCCCCCCCCCATTATCCCCATTTGGTGGGGAATCGTAAAACGAGATTTCAACCCCAAAATTCAAGATGTTAGAAGGAGACAGGCAACTCAACAAACAGCCCGAACAAATTTGACCCTCCCGCTTGCATTTTTCCGAATTTCGCCTGGAAATGCGCGTTCGGCGACCCGCCGGGCGTGGCCGGCCGGGGCCGAAATTTCGGAACCAAGAAGAACGTTTTTGGCTCGAAATCGAAAATTTCCAAAATGCCCTGCCCACGCCGCGGGGGTTTGGGGCCAGAACTGAATCGAACCCCCCCCCCCCTCCGACTGTATGTCTCCCCCCACACAGACATGCACTTACTGTATCCTTTATTTGATGTCAGTTTATCAGATGCTGTGACCAGGGACGCCTGGTCTGATTTCACTGAGATTGGTTTTCAGTTGAGGTTCAACCAGGCATGGCATAGAGAATAAAGATGCGTTTTTGCCATGCTGAGGAGTGCATTACCTCAATCTGTATTTGCTGTACTGTCTGTCTGTCTGTTTTCATCATCTTTTCACTTAGCCGCAAGGGAGCTGAGAGTACGATGATGTCGTTACGATAACCACGGGTTTTGATTACGATTGCATCTGCGGTTCGTTGCGACAATGACCAACGACATCCAATGCGGTTTCATAATTTGAAAGGGCGATGCAACGGGGGTAGGGGGGATTTCGCTGTGGGAGGTTTCCGGGAAGGCGGGGGTTGGGAAAACCGCGGGTGGAGAAACGGCAAGGGATGCATCAGCACAGAGGCTGCCGTTGCCCTTCCGGGCGTTCCCAAGTGCTTGTTATTGCAACGGTCGCGAAACCGAAACTGCCCGTCCGCGTTGCGGGGCGACGACTGGGTGCGGGTGGAGTTTTGAGGGGAATTCCCTTCCCACCTCCGTGCCTCCGTGCGATGGGGTCATCGTCGGGTTTGGCACTTTGGGTTTGCGCGTCCGGTGACGTCCCATATCCCTTTGGGGGGACATCAGTGCAAGATGGCATGTGCGGCTGCGCTTATTTTGCACACTGCCCAGACATTGTTTTCAGAGCAGCATAGAAGCCAGGACAAGGGGGGTGAGACCTAAATAGTTGGAGTAATTGAATGATAGAGAAAAACAGACAGACAGTGCAGCAGAAGAGGCAAATTTGAGGTAATGCACTCCACAGTAAGGCACAAGTGCATCTTCATTTTGCATGCCAAACCTAGTTTAACCTCAGGAACACACTATCAGCAGACAGAGCAGCTAGCAGAAATCAATACATACAGTTGGGGGGGTGAGACCTACTTAAAGAGTGTGAATTGGGATATAACCTCCATCTCCCTGCTTGGTTTTGTTGATCTTGACTGCCCCGTGATTTTCTCATTCGCAACCCACAGTTGCTGGTCAAGGACGCGCGGAAGCGACTATCCATCCAGGAGATTCTGGAACATCCTTGGATCCAGCAGCACAAAGACACCGAGAAATGCCTGTAGGTACCTCTGCTCCATTGGCCTCCCAGTTTGCATAGTCCTGTTGTTCTACGTTGAGGGCTCCAGAGAGGGAATGAGCGAGAGAATCCACAGCCAGTGGACCGCTTGCCGGCTGGGAGAGACTCCAGGGAGTTAAGCCCTAATTGACCTAACCGCTACTTTTGGTGGCCTTACCCGCTTCAACACAGCCACCTCCAAGAGCTACTGCATTGCAACCACTGGGAGGCGGGGGGGGGGGGGGGCTGAAGGAGCAGGGGGGCGTGGAGGAGCAGGGCACCTGGGCCTCACGCACGCGGAAACACAGCGAGGCAGGTTATGGACGGCCTGTCGACTGAGGTGCGTGGACGGCAAAAACAGTCAAACGACCCCGGCAACAACCAGCACATCCTCAATACGCCAAATACTGGGCGCCGCTGACGCGCAAACGGCACACCATGCCACATCCAGCACAGCCCCGGCACACCAACCACTGGGCTCCGCGAACGCGGAAAGGACACCAGCAAGAGCACCGGCCGCAGCGGCCGACAGAAAGCAGCGACCCGACGCAACATGCGAAGGGAAGAACGGGTGACTGTCCAGGACCCCGTAAAGAAACAACAACCAGACAGAATGTCACACAAAGGGGGGCTGAGGTAACCCTGGATGGGCGTTGAGCGGCTTGGTCACCCGCAACTTTTCCTAGGTGCCATGCTGTATGCATGCAGACAACAGGCCCACAAGCAAACATGCAGTAGGTCCTCGCTGTGTGTTTGTCACACACAGACCAATTTGGCAGGTGGCAGTCTTAAACATTGTAAGTTTAAGAAAGGTTCCACCTTTCACTTAGCTCACTTTAATTCGGTGTACTCCCCTCTTCCAAGGTCAACGTTGCCCGCCCTGCACCTGATAGGATGGAGAAGCCTGCGCCAGTGGTGTCTGATCAACGCACCCGGCTGGGGTGCATTTGACCTTGAACACACACACGGCCCGCGTGCATCTTGCTTCTGAATGTGCATTTCACGCGCATTTTGCTAAAACACCAGGACGGCACACGCGCATTGCGAAATGCCCCTGGAGACAGCAGAAGCATGGCCCCCCTGCTGGACACATACCATAATGCGTTTGTGCGGTGCTGATGCAGCGCCCTTCTGCCCCCTTGTGTTTCTGCCATGCACACTACCAGCAGACACATTGTCCCTGTGTTTCTTTTTGTGACTCTCCTTCTCAATCAGCGTTGTATCTAAGAGGGATGTCCCCGGATCGTCCTCCAGCCCCTGTGCTGCACCACCCGTGGTTTCCATTTTGCCTGAAGTGTTTGTCACAACAAACACTATTTACCGTTTCACTACAGGGTCTTCTGAATTTTGTTATTCTGGTAGCGTTCAGTCAGAGTGTCTTGTTGTTTTGTTTGCTGTGGTTAAACGAAGCGAAGGTGCACAATCCGTCGTCATGAAGGTCCGACGAACGATGAGCACAGGGGGGGTTGCTCAGGTGCAAGATTGGCAATTGAATGCCTGACGGGTCGTATGCGGTGCCCTGTGTTTGTCACAACAAACACTATTTACCGTTTCACTACAGGGTCTTCTGAATTTTGTTATTCTGGTAGCGTTCAGTCAGAGTGTCTTGTTGTTTTGTTTGCTGTGGTTAAACGAAGCGAAGGTGCACAATCCGTCGTCATGAAGGTCCGACGAACGATGAGCACAGGGGGGGTTGCTCAGGTGCAAGATTGGCAATTGAATGCCTGACGGGTCGTATGCGGGATCTGGAAGGAGGGACCGGGTATGGGCCAACGGTCCGAGGGTCGGTCGGGGCGGCCCACAAAACCCTCAAGATGACGTTCTAGTACTTAGACTGGAAAATGACCAAAATGAGAAGTGGCACGGGACCGTGTTTTCTAATATTGTTCATAATTGTCAGTTCATAAGTGAAGGCAGTGCCTGTACACACTCACTGCACCCTGGTACGGCTGCAGGCTACCTACGTACGTGTGTGTGTGTGTGACGAGGTGTTCCTGGTGCCAACATATCCACTGCGCTCGCGTCGTGCCGACCTGTCGTAGACATCAGTGGTTTATTTGTTGGTTCCTGCACAAGTTTGTGTGTTGGGGGGGGGGGGGAGCTGCTTGCCTGCATTACGCTGCCACATGAACATGCTGGGAGGAAGGGGCTACGACAGACATGAGGTAATGCACTCCACAGTCGAAATTGAGCCCATCTTTCTTCTTGAAATCAGACCTGGTGACAAGGATACTCGCACTTCTGTCTGTATTTGTTCCGCAGGTTGGAAGGCAAACCGTTGGTGGTCGTGAAGTTGACGTTACCGGCCCACAGTCAATCGAATATTTGTCCCGCTTCTCTGCTTGAAACTGCACCACATAATCCATACATTGATGGCTACCTTGCATGATCGTGTTTCATCGCTCAGGATTTTTTCCTCCTGTGTATTTCCCCCCCTTTTCTTGCTTAACCTCTCTCTGCACCCTCTCTTCTTTGCCTCTGGTATCCTCCCCTGTTTGCCCCTCCACACTTGTCGGCCTTGCACTGCATGATGCTTGCACTGTTCACTCCGCGTTTCCATGTAATTCGGGGATTTATATGAATATGTGTACCGTTTGCCCCAACGTGTTCAGTGCCGAGTCCTGCTCATGCACTCGAGCAGGGATCCAGTTCAGAATTACAGTTTTCAGCCCTTCAGAATTTTCTTTCAAACGAGCGCCTTCCACAGTTTGTGGGATCCATGTTTCAGACAACAAATCAGGGGTGTCCAACAGGATTTTTAGGCTCCTTTCATTTAGCTGCAGGGGGAGGGCATCAGTCCCAAGCGAGCATGAGCGGTCTTTGACTGACAGCTCGTCCACCATTTTTGAAGAAGCATTGACAGGCATGATTAGACTAGATCGCTCTGTGTGCACATGTGAGTGGTGCATCGTGAGCCTTTCGCAAACAGACCATGCGCAGATTGGCAATGCCTGTCAATTGGTTTTCGAATGAATTCTTATGCATTAAATGGGGGTTAGACAACATATTTCTTTTGATGAGTAAGATTGAAACCAGCTTACTTTCCTTTCAGGACACCTGTTTGCTTGGTGAGTCATCACCAGACATGCCTGCGCGCTTGTTCTGTTTTTGTAGATAGATGCTTTTGCACACATATTTGGGGATTTGCTCATTTGCTTGCTGTGGAAGCTTGCAAGGGGTCCCAGCTGTATTTTCTGCATGCTCCTCTTTGCTTGTGCCATTTTGCTTCACCATTTGCAAGCCCATTGGTGGCACACCCAATAAACAGCGATAGTACAGCAGGCCCTTTGCGAATGTTGCAGATTGTGCTCCACACAAAGATTGTGCACCGCACGAAGAATTTTGCATCATTGACTTCATGAACAATTGCAAGCCATCATTTTTGGCTCAAAAGTGCATGTTGCCAACAACCTCACTAAAAAGTAAGCCCAGTACCAATCCTGACTGGAATTGAATCATGATCTACACGTCCCGGGATAATTACCAGGTGGGCTTGCATACAGCACGATAGCCCCACCCCTCATTTTGAGCCTGTTTGCAAATTGCATGTTAAGGCCCATCAATTGTGGTTGAACCAATTATCAACCATTATCATCAAATCTTTCCAGCATCGAATCCTGGTCCAGCACTGTGTGCAATTGCTCTGGTACTCTGCACGGCATGTCAGATTTTCCAAATCATTTGCACAGGCCAGAGGTCTGAGATTGCACATCAGAAATGTAAGCCACATAGACGCCCAGGGTATACATTCAGGGGGCTGCCACCCTAGTAGGTTGGAAATGATGGGTCAAGGTGGGGTGTCCCCCGTGATATACACCAATATTGCCAAACTTACCAAATCTACTGACCGTAATTATCTACCGAAATGCAGTGATCTTACCGATCTTAATTAGCGTAATTATCTACCGCAATTATTGGTTGATCCTACTGGAATTACCTACCGTAATTGTCGAGCGCAAGTATTGGTTGATCTTACCGAAACTACGTACCGTACTTATTCTTTGATCCTACCGAAATTATGTACCCCAATTGTCCACCGTAATATTGCTTGATCTTACCAGAATTACATATCGCAATTATCTGCTGAAGTTATTTGTTCACTTACCGAAATTAACTACCCTGATTATCTATCGGAATCATTGGTTGAACGTCCCGAAATTATTTACCGTAATTATTGGCTGATATTACCGAAATTACGTTCCGCAATTATCAGCCGTAAGCATTGGTTGATCTTACCGAAGTTACCCACCGTTCAACCGTAGTTGTTGGTTGATTTTACAGAACTTAGTTGCCGTAATTATCTACTGTAATTATTGGTTGATCTTACTAAAATTCCGTACTGTTATTATACACCGTAATCATTGGTTGATCTTACCTAATCTATCTACCAACCTAATTCTGAATAAGTGTATATTTACAGAAAAATTCTGCACCGTTTTTTGACAGATTTGTATTAGATGTCACACGTTAACGAGGAATCATGCCCTCACCTTCTGCATCACATGTGTACAAATGTCCTAAGCCGAAGGCCGTGTTCAAGCTGAACCTGCAGCCTCAAGGAGATTGATGAGAACCAAGACCCCAATTAATAGACCAAAAAAAAAACAGGCCACAACGGGTGCATAAAGCCACCGGTGTGGTGTGGATAGTAGGTTGGGTGTAAACCCCAATAGCGACACTAGCCTCTGTGAAGCACCTAGTGTTGCTTAGTGCCTGTCGGACGGAGAGATGCATGTGCATACGACCTAGCATGCCCACTCAACCCCAACCAAGCCAGAGTCGTTCCAAGAACACTTCAAAGCGCCATGGACAACTGTGATGAATTGTTTTTGAAGGCATGTATTGGTGACTGTAGCGCTGCAGTGTCCAGCACACGTGTTAGGGATGTTACAAGAAGTTTAAAAGGTGTACGAATGCCACATCTGGAGACCAAGAAAAATTTTTTCTTTAAAATATGACAGTGGTGGCCACCACAACACAAAGGGCGGGTGAGAAAAAGTGTATTTGAATCTTTACAGAATAGCTTTAGTTGTATTAAAGACATCATGAGGCACATCACATTTTTATCTTAGTATTCTCCACCAAAATAAGGATAGTGCATTCTGACCTATAAAACCAAACACTGATGTGGGGATGTTGAGAGGATCCCTAACCCCAACTTTGATGAGACTATCACACGATCTTGAAAAGATATTGTGAGTTTACTGAGGCACTAGTGTGGTTCAGAGCCCATACATCTTTATCTATTTTTTTCATGAATGCCTACTTATCCTAGTGGTATGCAACCAAGGGGCTGGGTACCTCTTTTTGAGAGGTCATGGGTTTAAACCCCAGCTACCTAGCTAAGTAGAAAGAGCCCTTGTGACATGGCAGTGACCTCAGTGCCACAGGCCATACCACCTCGGCACCTTTGGGACCAAAAAGAAAAGGTTCACATCTCCGAGTGACCTTGCCACAGACGGGGTGCCCATGGGGGCAGTTTTCAATCTTTTTCTAGATTGTTTTAACTATCTCTCGATTGCTGCAGTCAAATTTTGATCTGTTGTTGTGTATGTCCAACTTTTGTAAATCATCTATCTTCTTTGTACTGCAGTCTTTCATGTTTGGAGTTATTTGATCCTGGTCACGTGCTTTGCCTTGCGTGGTATGTAATTATCTGGTTTTACTTATCCTGAAAACCATTTTGGGAAAAACCCGCAGAAGAACAAGCACCAGCAGAGCAACAGGCGACCAGAACAACAACAAGAATGTGTGATACTTCAAAACCAGTGCACAAACTTTCCAAAAGTAGCTGAAAGTTTGTGGTAGGCCATTGGTAGAGCAAACATGCACTACAAAAAGAATCACATTGAGTCGTTGTAGGACCTTCATAGTGCCTACAGGCAAATGATGTGTATTTCTAAGCACAAAATCATACAAAACGTTCATCAATCAATGATAATCTGGGTGTCTTTACACTTTGTTCTACGCGCATATACTAAGTCATGCTGGTGTGCATGTGACTGCTATACTCCTCTCCCAAGACACCACATAGGGACTAGCTGAGACTTGAAGTTCCATAGCAGGCACATGGGTTACATTCACAAACTTAGTATGTGTTTTCGAACCCTAGAAACTAAACCGCTTGGCCTTCTCTATCCTTGTACACCAGCCGTTCTATTATTTTGCGTTCGACAAATTTGTTTTTTTTTTGCTTGGTTTGGGATTTAATGCCGAAAGATTACTAGAAGTCTACAGGTCAAACTCTCGTGGAAAGAAAGTGCTTATTATGAGTCCACGGTGGAAATCGGCACTTGTTACGTAAAAATTGGCAGGCTGCAGAAACTTCGGATTTGATCGTTATCTACAATTCTCTAGTCAATTTCTACTGCAGCCATGGAATTAGCCAGGCTGCTAATCCCTTACCTTTAGGAATTGGCTGAGGAATTGTAAACTCTATTATGCACACACACATCAAAAAGGCTTCCAGCGCTGCCTTCTTCTGTTGTCTTCCCTGAGTTGCCTTCTTCGCGATTTTGTTCTTCGCCAAAAATGTCTTGCTCTTCGCCCAAAGCTGCTTTGCCACATTCTTCGCATGCTGGTCGGCACCTTGTAAGTAAGTGTACCTTATTGCGCAAATACATCCTCCGCTATAATGTGCCGCAGATGAAGCTCCAATGGCTTCAAGCACACTGAAATAAGTGTCCAAAAAGAAGATTTTGACTCCTATCATGGTTTTGAAGGTCACGTCGCCTTGGAGGCCATGGACAAAGAGTTACACGCCGTGGCTGGGGCGCCTCACCTCGTGTGGACAGCCTAGGGTATGCCCCTACCCATAGAGCCCAATGCTTGCAACAACCCACTACAGGTTAAAAACATGAAAAGAGAAAAGAGTCAATCTCTAGGGCGAGACTCTCATATAGCGACAATTCTTAACCTCTCTCTACAAACAACTCAGCTAGCCTCAGCAATTCACCTCGGTTGCTGTAATACAAATATTTAACCACTATACAGTTCGAATGCCCATCAGGCCAAAGAAATGCCAGACAGGACTCCCGGGTGGCCTCATCCACGCCACGCATACCCTTCCCACAAAGCGAAGAAGCGCCAACCCTAACAGTAGCAATGGCGCAGTACTAACTTCACCAAATAGAAACCTTCGTTGGCCATTTCTTAGGCGTTTTCGTCAAATAAAGTTGCTTCCACTTCATTAAGGCTAGCAGCACCCTGTAAGTTCAGTGCCGCTACCTCCGGATCATTCTGCTCCCATTCTTACCCCCATCACCCCAACTCAAAAAACCACACCGAAATGTGGGAGTCCATCACCCCAACTCAAAGTGCCACACCAAAGTGCGGGAGTCCATGGTAGAGATGAGCAAAAAGGTGTGAAAAGGGATGGAAATGGGTGAAAATCCAAAAAAGATAGCCCCGAATTGGAGGAAGCATCGAAACCTACGCTAAGGGCAACAATTATGCCCCTAACATCACAAAGTATGGATCTGCAGTACGGCTAGATGCCCAAATAGTTGCACTGCGCCTGCACCGCACTAAGGGCCCCCCTAACATCCCCTCCATGAACCCAATTCGATTTGTGGATTGTATGGTGAGTGGGGGAGGGGGGGGGGGGGTGAACACTATGACAGGCGGGTCCCAAAATTCTGCCCTGCACCCTTGTGCGGTAACGCTCTTCCTTTGGCCAAATAACGGCAGTGCGTAAAGAACAGCAGGGATATCAGGGACTTGGTGGTGGGTATAAAACCACCCCGAAATGGGGGATAAAACCACCCCCAACCCCTTTTTTGGCCATTTTTGACCCCTGGGGTGGTTTTATGCCACCTGGGGGTGGTTTTATCCCCCCATTTGGTCATTGGGGGGGTTTTATCACCCCTTTGGGGTGGTTTTATCCCCCATTTTTGGTGATTTTATCCCCTTATTGGCTGGGGGGGGGGGTTGGCCCATCTCAATATGAACCAGGAAACTCAGTCCCGGAACACAGACAGACGCACAGTGCACTCTTCAGACTGCTTTGGTTTAGATTGTTTTGCTTTGCTTTGCTTTGCTGTGTTGTGTCATTTTTTTTTGCGTTGGTGGCATAAAACCACCCTGGGGTGGTTTTATCACTCCGAAGGGGGTGGTTTTAACAAAGGGGGTGGTTTTATCCCCCATAAGGGGTGGTTATATCCCCCCAAAGGGGTGGTTTTATCCCCCAAAAGGGGTGGTTTTATCCCCCATAAAAGTGGGCATAAAACCACCCTTTATACCTCTGAATCCCTGCAAACAAGGCATATCTGGCATGTCCTGCGCCACCAGGCATCATGCATCTGAGAGGCTCCAACCTTACGACTTGCGTCTACAAGGGCAGGCACCAAATCCCTTGAACTGAGTCATGTGCAGTTCACCACTGGCAGTCGTACTGACATCCATACCAAACACTCTTGCCTGCAGACATCGTCCTGGCACAGGAGGCTGTGGATATGACGGGCTTGCAATATTGCATGGTCTCTTATACTGTCCTCTATGGATGCGTGCCTGGGGACTTCTGCCGTCATAGAGGAAGGCGGGGGATCCCTGTTCAATGCAGATGAAAAACAGCAGCAAAGCTTGTTTAGTGGTGGGATACATACATTGCATGAGCTCTGAACTTCTCTGTCTGGCGCACCTCAAGGGCTGGGGTGGACAGCAGTGCAGAGCTGGAAAGGGGATCGACAGGAGAGAAGGAATGATGGGGGTGGGCATTAGTGGAGAGGGGTGGGGAGGGCTCAGGGTTAAAATGGGACCGCAGTGCAATGCACGGTGCTGGGAGACTTGGGAAATGCCGCCAATCATACAGGACAGCACTGCTGACATACGGGGCCTGGATATCCATAACCCCATACATGTGAATGAATAAAGAAGGAAGGAAATCATATTCAGGAGCAAGATCGATGCCGTAAATACAAAGCGTTACGGGGAAGGGGGACCAGGCGAGGGGGGCAGAGGTCAGGTAGCTGTCCATCACTGTCAACCCCAATCCCTCTTGTGTTGTGCAAACTCAAGAGTACTTGACTGTAGTTGTCAGACAATTCAAAAAGGACAAACGGGGGAAAATGGCCTCGTTGCACCGCAAATTTTTCGGGTCGTCAAAACCAAATTTCTGTCCCGCGCTGTTAAAAGAAATGGCCCAAAAGATAAAGCATCTTGAATGCTTGCCTTTGGGGGCAGGGTTGGAATGGTTCTGGAAAAACAAAGTTGTCGTCACCAGAAATGCTGCCACGCCCATGCAGACCCCTTACAACCGTCAAACAGCCGTTCCTTCCCACTACAGTTGCATATCACCGATGTGCACTTCCATTGGCACCACCAAAACAGCAGCCCCATAAAATCTCCAAAAAAAAAGCCCCCAAATACGACTATGTCACGCGTCGTCATGCTTACCCAGGACTGCCGTTAGCATGGAGGTGGTTGGGTGGGTGTGTACGGGGGGGGGGGGGGGATTGTGGCAGATTTCCAAGCAATCGGCATGAGTGATGCCAGAATCCATCAGTTCCATCATCCACATTTTTTGGCTCAGACCTTGGTAAGCTGGCAAATCCCTGTTACCAGATGGTACTTGAGAGAGTATCAGGAATCAGAGCTTTCCAGTGCTATGTTTGGCTGGTTCCCTGGACCCCCGCTCCCTCAAGACACAGGCACAGTATGAGTCGAACAACCATCTGACGGGCGGGAGCGCGCAGCCCCGCCCCCTATGATTGTCCCAGAACTCAGTGTGGTCACAGACATGACACGTAGTCAGGGTGAGCTGAATTGGAAGCCCGAAGATGCAGCGGGAACTGCCATGCCCATAGGCATCCCACAGTGCCACAGGGGAAGGTAGCAGACTAGCACATAACATGGAGGCTGAGAAGAACCGGCGGGTCGTATGCATACAATAACAGCATCAGGGACGGACAGGGGGGCACCATTCAGCCATGGTTGGTCATTGTCCACTTTGGGACTGGCAACACTGCTGTCCCAGTTCTGGTTCAGGGGAAGGGGAAGCCATGTGTGGTGCACAAAGCCGTTTTGATTCAGGGACCTGGGAGTCACAAGGCTGGGAGCGTTTCTCAAGGCAATGCACGGTGGCAGCCTCAATCCAGAAAAAGTCCTCCACAATGGACCATTTCTCTTGTAGCAGCTGGGCAGCCAATTTAGTTATGGTCTGCATCACTTCCATCATCCATTTGTGTTTATGGCGAGCAAGGGCTACCGATGTACCGAGTGCTTCCTTGAGTTCACATGTTGAGGGTAACGCTGCTTGGCAGGTGCAAGGAGGGGGGAGGGAGTGAACCGTCAGGTGGTGAAGACTGGAGCGGATGTCATCTGCAGAGGGTGTACAGTCCTTCCCAAACCGTCTGCTGCACAACGTCATGCATCATTTCGTGAGCTGCTGGCGTACGCCATGTGTGGTCCGGGTCCAGTGCAGAGAGATTTCTGAGACCAAAACCCCCGAAGTTCCGAACTCCAAAAGGTTGTTGCACACGTTGCGTCACCGGCCCCTCTGTCCACGCCACACAAGAAGGACACATGCATGCGCGGTGCCCCAACAAAAGGCACCAAACGGACCCAACCAATCTTGGCTGACGGGATTTTGCATTTTTGGAGGAGGCATAGGCTTGGGGGGGGGGGGGGGGTGGCGGTCAGGGAGAGTCAAATCCAATTGCGTAAAATTGCGGGAAAATGGCGGGAAAATGGCGGCGCCGTAACCAAATCCCCTGAAGCCTCAAGGCGCAACACCTCGGCACAGGGGACACACAGGGCACCAACACGCACGCGAGGGGGGCGAGCAAAGGCAGTTGCTGGAAAAACAGCGAAAATCGCGAAATAGCGAAAAACTGCGGAAACTTGCGGACCCCAACCCCCTCCCCACGGCAAAGGCTCGGCAGGAGGTCCTGGTTGCTTGGATTTTAACAAATGCCCGACACAGCGGAGGGTGCGGTGCAGTGCATCCTGGATCATAGGGTCTGCCCAGCCGCTTCATGAGGCTGAGCAGGGCTTGGGGCGGTCCATGTGGGGTCCGCCAGCCCTTTGGGGACCCTTTCGGGGGGTCACGTTGGGGGTCACCACCACCACATCTTGTCGCATGACGTGGTGCGTCTGACATCATCACAGAGGGTAATCCTTCCGTGGGATCGCCAGACCCAGACCTCAGTGACGCGGTGGATCGAGAGGCTGTCCATGGCAGGACAACAGGACACATCGGCGTTTGTCTGGGGTCTGCAGGACAGCACTGGCAGATACACAACGTGCGTGTGTGCGTGTGGCCACTGAAGCAGCGCGTGGGGGATCTGTCGGCTCGATGTGCTCCAGTAAGTCAGCCCGTTGGGTTGTGCACGCTCGAAGGAGAGGGGCATTGCAGTGCAGTCGGTCACGCGTGCGACAATCCCAACGGGAGGGCCTCAACGTAGCCATGGGAATGCGCAAAAGCGAGTTTCGAACTCGTAGTCGGCTGACAAACACTGCAGTGTTTCTCAGCGGGGAAGAGCAAGCCGCAGAAAATTTGCTCGTCAAAAAGAGAAGTCCGGTTTTATGATTCATTTGTGGTGTCCGATCATTGCGTGTTTTTCGGGGGGGTTTGCCATCAAGGCTGCGTGAGTGTGCCGGTGGGTACTGCCGGGTGGCATCGAAACCGAGCACCCTGTGTTTTAGCATGCGCAAACTGCCCCCGGCCTATTTGGACAAAAAGGCAGCAGTTGTGAGTACCGGGACGACTGTCCCGCTGTCACCCCCCACAAATACGCTTCTCCAGTGGCTTGGGACAACCGATGTCAACGATTCCCGGCCAGTGCGTACAGTCGTGAAACTCGGGAGACGGCACGAAGTCTCTTGAAGGGGTTAGAATTCGCCGTGCCGGCTATACTGCCAGTCGGAGGCTCCCACCGGTCGACCGCTCGACCGCTGCTGGAAGCGCGGAGGATCTCTCAGCAACTGTGTCCACGGCGAGGGAGGGCACAAGAAAGCGTCCCCCTCGTTGAATCGAAACGGCTGTTGGCCGCTGCAGTCCTGCCCGGGACGGGAGCGCCCATGGCACCCCAGGGGGCGTGGAAGGCAGGAAACACTGGTCACTGCGTCAATTTGGGTCGACCGCATTCTGTCGTCCGGGGGAAGCGCTTCTGAGAGGACCGCGTCCAGAGCCCTGCCACCGAGCCCCCCCCCCCCCCCAATTGCCCCATCCCTGTGTTCGGCTGGAGGGCGCTCTGCCCGTGATCCGCGGGGGATCCGAGTGCGCCGGGCCGGAGTCTCGTGCAACCACCTGCCCTCCGAAAGGGTGCCCACTCCAAACCGCGGACGTCTGGGTCTGGGGCGGTGACGCCTGGCCGACGGTGGCATGGCCCACGGCCCACGGCACGGACGCGGGCCCTACGGGACCCGAAACATGGATCAAAATACATTGACCCAACACACGGATGCCCGACGCCCACAAATTCCGCGGGTGGACCTCAAAACCCCCCCCCCCCCCAAAAAAAGCAAATCCAAAGAAAAGGCTCCAACGCGATGCGGAGAAGCGGTCGTCCTTGCAACAAGACACAGCGTGTCCATGGGGCCCGGAGGCAGCCATTGGGCCTGTGAGAGAACGGGGGACCGGGGCATCGGAGACGGACCTGCACCGCCAACTCGATACGCGGGTGGACGCGGCGATGCCCTTGGCATCGTCTCCCAAAAGCGGTTGCGGAAAACGGGGTATTCTGCGTCGCACCCACCGCAGAAGCACAGCACAGCAAAGGACAGGCCCCGCGCCTGTGTGACGGCCTCCACAGCGGGCGCAGAGGGGACGGGAAAGCAGAAAGCAACATATACAGTGTCCCGGCCAGGCCTGCCACGAGCGTCTGCCGGCTCAGGCATGATCGGATGGGGCAGGGTCCTACTGAGCCACACGCTGGACGCAGCACGTTCCTACTGAGTTCTGGTGGTGCGGGGGGCGGGTATTACTGAGTGGCCTCTGGTACGGGGCGGATTCCTACTGAGAACCAGTTTCCCTGCCGGACACTAGTGGCATGTCTGGTCCCGGCCAAGTGCCGCGTTGCCAGCCCGGCGGTGCACTTGGCTGACCGGCTGGCCTTCGCTGCGTGACGGGTGCGCCTCCCGACCGGCCACTTTGTGAGGGGATGCGGGGCCCATTCCTGCCCTGGGCTCCCGGAGCACAGCCGACCGGGCGGAGGGCCGGGGTGGGGCGTTGCGGGGGGGGGGTCTTAAATGGGGCCTGATACGCAGGCTCTCTGCCGACGGATACGGACGCTTCGTCCGCGTGGGGCTCTGTGACAGTCCATCTGCCACCCCGCCCCAGAGGTCAAGCTTCTGCACCAAAACGAGCCTGAAACACCGCTAGAAATACAACAGACGGCAACGGTGGCCATTGCCGACCAGCAAAACGGGGACACCGGAATGCGAATCCTCCTTCACTTGATATCACTGTTCTTCTTCGGAGACCCCCCAATGAACACAACTCATGAGAACGTCAGCGGGTCGAAGCCAGTGCTGCCGGTCGGCCTGGACCCGGTCGTGCCCCGGTGCCCCTTCCGCCCCGTCCCAGTTCGCCTGCTGCCCGGCTTTGTTTCTGAGAGGGGGGAGGGGGGGGTCCTTTGGCTCTGAGACCCACCCACCCCCGAAAAAAAAAAATCTTGATCTAAACTTTGGCCAAGGGCAGACGAGGTTTGAATAATAAGCGGCCGCTTTGTGGGACCCACCCAGAGCCCCCTCCCGACGTATCAATTCCTTATCACCAACGCCTGCCTGCCACCCTCGGCCTCAGAGCCCAAGCACTGAATCGAACAGGCCGTACTCGAGGAACAGGGAGACGGCGACGAACACAAAGTACAGGAACACGAACACGATGGCCATCCGCTTCGTGAGCTTCCACCCCTCAAGGACGATGAGGGCGATGGTGGCGCCGACCATCAGGAAGAGCAGCAGGACGCTGATCGTCATGCCCTTGGAGTTGATGCACACCGACCGCCGCGGGGGCACGATCAGCGTGGACAGCAGCCACGGGAACGGGAGCCCCATCAGCAGGTCGAACACGTTGCTGCCGATCGAGCTCGACACGGCCATGTCCCCCTGCCCCTTCCGCGCCACCGCCAGGCTCTCCAGCAGGTCCGGCACGGAGGTCCCCGCCGCCAGGACCGTGAGGCCCATGACCGGGTCCGGGATCCCGATGGTGAGGCCGATGACGGTCGCCATCCACACCATCACGTACGACAGCACGATGATCCAGAGGACGCACATGAGGAAGGCCACGAAGTAGAGCTTGCGCGCCCACTGCCGCTTGGGGTGGGGCACGGTGAAGAAGATGAGGACGGCCAGCGGGAACATGACCGCCCACCACACGCGCGCCTTCAGCCCCTCCGGCGGGCGGAACGGGTTCGGGGGGTCGTCGTCCTCGTCGTCGTCGTCGTCGTCGTGCTTGGGCTCGTCCTCCGGGTCGCCGCCGTCCGTCTCCCGGGGCTCGTCCAGGGGCGGCTCCTCGACGACCCGCGAGATGGAGGGCCGGCCCCACGCGATCACGTTCACCCGCTGGCACTTGATGGGGACCGCGCGGATGTAGTCCTGCTCCCAGTCGTCCTCCACCCACTGCGTGGCGGCGTCGCGCTTCTCGCGCATGACGAGCCGGAGGAGCCGCAGCAGCCGCACCGCCCGCAGGAACCGCAGGGCGCGGATGACCCGGAACTCCGCCTTGCGCTGGGCGATGCAGATCTCGAAGATCATCAGCGCGACGAGGACCATGTCGAAGTTGTTCATGCCGTTGTGCATGTACCCGAAGAACGTGTACGCGCCCCACTTCAGCAGCATCTCGACGATGAACACCCCGACGCAGACGTAGTTGATCACCTGCGCGGAAGGCCCGGTGTGCGGGGCGAAGAGGGGGCGCAATCATCATTCACACTGCATCAGTTCTGGTGTTCGATGGGATGTGCTATTTTTTACCTTTCAAGTTGCACTTTCGAGTTTGACTGTAGATATGTATGTCTGCCATGACGGATGAATACGTAGTATTTCGTCTAGATTTGTCCATAGCTGGGCGAAGAGGCCGAGTGGGGGCATGAGCCATGCCCCAATGCAACAACGATATTTCCTCTTTTCTCTAGTGTAGCAGGCCCGAGTTGCGGCAACATGCAGGTTTCAGCAATGTCTACAAGCGGGCCTCAATAGGCTGGGGTGGATATGTCCAACACATGCAAAGTTTGTGCGGATCGTCCTTTGCACGAGGACCGAGCAGAATTCATAACAATACGAAGTGTCCTGTACCCCCTGCCCCCCTTGTAATCCTCCCCCTAAATGTCCCCCCCCCATGAGGGGGGGCGACGGTCACCAAGTGGCGGTGCAGCGCAAACCGCCCCGCTACAGAACGAAGCAAACAGCGTCACCTCCCAAATCCGCTCCTGCTCGGTCACGGCCGGGACGTAGCTGACGGACTGGTTGTACGAGGCGGTGAAGATCTCCGCGGAGCCGCACTGGATCTCCGGCGCGACGTCCCGCTCCACGATGGGCAGGAACGCGGTCAGCACGCTCAGGACGATGGTCACGTAGATCACGAGGTTGAAGACCCAGCTCTGGACGACGCGGACCAGCACCTGCCGCCAGCGCGGCCGGTTCTTGGTGTCACGCGCGACCTTCAGCTGCTTGTTGACGAACTCCTCCAGCTGCTCGTTGAACTTCATGATCACGACGTACCCCACGTACCCCAGTATCAGCAGGATGGCCTCGAAGTGCATGATCTTCTGGTCGAAGATGCAGATGACGAGGAGCATGATGGAGCAGATGTAGTACGAGCAGTCGCGGGCCAGCGGCCACCAGGTCAGCGTCACCCCCGTGGCCACCAGGGCGCAGCCGCCGATGACGAAGAGCACGTTGAACACCGCCGACCCGACGATCGCGGCGAAGCCGATGTCGCTCTTCGAGAAGAAGACGCCGAGGATGGAGGTGGCGAACTCCGGCGCGGAGCCGCCCGCCGCCATGAACGTGGCCCCGGCGACGTCGTCCTTCAGCTTCAGCTGCTCGCAGATGACCTCCAGCGCGGGGACGAAGTACTCGTCGCAGATGATGGCCAGCCCGCAGAACATGTAGCACAGGATCAGGATGTGCACGATGATCGCCCCGGAGCGGCGCTGGTCGCGCGTGAACCAGTAGTTCGGGTACAGCCCCGGGGGCCCGGCCCCTTCCTCCGCCGTCCCGTTCGCCCGCCGCTCCGCCGCGCAGAAGGACCACTGGCACCGCATGTCGTCGTTCCACTGCGTGACGTCCTGCCCGTCGATGCAGTCCATGCTGGTGCAGCCCCCCTCCTCGAGGAGCGCGCGGCCGAAGCGGCCCGTGTCCCAGGTGGGCATGTGGGGCACCGAGGCCGCCACGGCGTCCGGGACGGAGAAGTTGGTGACGTCCGCGTTGTAGTACCAACACAGGCTCATGGTGAGGGCGAGGACGATACTGACTTGCCATCGGACCCGTCCGTGCCGCTTCAGGCGGCCAGCGAAGATCGACATGTCGGAAGGCAATGCAGGAAGGCTGGTAGAAGGCGGAAAATATACGCGAATGATGGGCGATGCAAAGATGACCGCAACCATGACGACGACGACGACGACGACGACGACGATGATGACGGCTCGACTCCGATTCACAAATAATGTTCTGAGCGTTCGGCCACCCGGTTGTTCCCAAGACCGGACAGCTGGACCCAGCTGTGCACCCCAGACCTCCGATATTTCACACTGGTCAGGGCGGTCGAACCTCCGCCACCGCCGTGTGGCGGTGTGTGCAACTGTCTTTGTGCGGTTTTGGGGGAGGTACCTTGGTGCTGATGTCGCTACCTTTTCAGCGACCATTACTCTCCAACCGTCATCAGCTCCCCCAACAGACCGTTGACGTTGACGTTCAAAGACGGGTGCTTGAAAGGTGTGCACCTGTGTAATTGGACATGGGCGCTCACCGTCTCACCCCCGCCGCTGGCTGTTCAAGTGCCCTCCAACCGCCAGCGGTCCCCGCCTCAACAGCTGCATCTCATCCTCCAACGGCCGTCAGTTGCCAAGCCCTCAACTGTTGTCAGGGGCCAACAGGCCTGGATCACCGGCGGTTACAATACAAACCGCCTGGCGGAGTGCGACGTCACCTTTTTTTGCCACTGTTTAGGACTAGCCAGCTCTGGTGGACTGGATCCTTACACTTCCTGCTGCCATGCATTCCAGCCATTGATTGATTCCGGCCATGAATGGTCCAACACGACGCTCACACCCAATGCCTCACTCTGAATATTCAGACATTTCTCTCCTAATGTCTCACCGGTGGCACAGTACACGAACACTCTTCTAGTGGATCAACAGATTGCTTGGCATGGGTGGCCACGCACCCTTCTTCAATGGACAACCCCACTTTTGCCCCCTCCTTGTCACAGGCCACCCTCTTGATTCTGCATCGCTTACTGCGGCTCACCCTTGTTACAACTGGGCCAGCTTGGTTGCATACACACATTTGAAAACTGTCAATACCATCCAGAGTCCCATTGTCCACTGAGCAGCTGTTCCACAAAGTGCGAAACCAGCTCCTAAGAAGCTCCCTTTGGCGCAGCAGAGTGGACACTTAGAAGGCACCGTAAAAATGGAGCTGCCAATGCTGCACACACAGCGCAGAGGGGCCGAGGCCTTCACTCGCATGCCCAGTTTCCTGATGCCAACCCAGTAGTGGGTGACCCAAACGAGCAACTCTCGTCTTGTGTGGTAGCCATGTTGGTTGCATCAGGGAAAGCATATTCCCACGGTCCATAAGGGGTCATAAGTGGGGAGGACTGGCTGTCTCACCCCTGCCACGTTGGCCCCCAGAGTAGGGAGGACTGAAATGGCTTCCCCCCCCACCCCACCCCGAACCATGCACACTCCTCCAAGACCAGGTACAAGCCTCAAAAACGCTCCACCCTCACCATTGATCTGAGACTCTCTACAACACCATCACTGTCACCTCCTACGGGATCCATGGCCCCTGGTGGTGTGCCTGCAAACCGCACCACATGTAGCATCTCAAAGCCAAATCCAGAAGCACTTCAGAGCAATTTGAAGGACACAGTCCACCAAAAAAAGCAAAATACATACATACACATGCTAGCGTAGTGCTGCATAAATACGCAGTGGCTCCCCGACAGATATTGGTCCAGTGTGCGGGGCCTGCGTGCAACACAGCATCCGCGTCGCCGAGCCCATGTATGCCAACTTCGTGTGAGACTTTGCTTTGGGCGGTCTAGTTCATGCTGCTGAGGACCTGAGGTGGTTGACCCTGAGAAGAGGTTTTTTGGTGACTAATGTGTGGCCTGATCAGGGCTTTGGGGCAGGGATACATCCCTCAATCTTCCAGCGTGGTGCGTGTCCTCATTGTTGCCGCCCAGACCACCATCCTGCGCGCTGATTCTGTCTCCTGACCGGCAGTCTGATATTGCCCGCCTGCTCCAGCTACGATCCGCCACGTGGCGGTCTCTCATCAACCTCGATGGGATGCTGCCGACCGATGCGCCAACCGGGCCTGCGCTGGCCAGCGTTCAAGAGGCGCACGACCTGGACTCCCGTTGGCAGCCGTGGCTGCGGCGGGCAGCGTTGGTTGCCTTGCGGCCGTCGTCCCCCCCAAACATCTCACTGTGAACATCCTTGTCACAGACATGGCGCCGCTGCCGTTGCAGGTTGCAGGTGGGCTTGATCTCTGGGCTACCGAGAGATTGCCCTCTGCGGCTGCACGCAAGCAACATCTTGCCCTGCGGAGGCGACGAACGCCTGCACCTGGCAGAGGAGATCTGACATTATGTGGGTGGTGGGTCTTCGGGACCAAGCTGCGGCTCGCTGCCGTCCGCTGACCTCCCTTCCTACCGTATGGGGCCAGCCCGATCTGTTGCCGCCAGTCCCACCGTCCCCAGTGGAGATCTTGATTTGTGGGGCCTGTACTACCCGCCCAGCTGTCGGTCCCTCTGGCGTCGTGCCTCCGAGATTCCATTTATTTTTTTGTAAACGTAGGCTGCTTTCTGGCGGCTTTCAGGCATGATAGCATCAATCGGTCCTGTATCCGCAGGCATGGTCCAGCGGTTCATGGGCAAACCAAGTTGGGATTTCACGTTGGTCAGGGGGCACCTCATCGCCCCCCGGTGCCACCAGGTACCACGAAATTTCATTCATCCCGACCGATAATGTGGCATTTTTGCCTGTTTTTGTGCTTTTACAGCTATGAAAGCCAAACGTTTGGGGTGGGGGGTGGGGGGCGTGAGCCGTACCTCAACTAGCCTCGGAGGGGGTCTTGGAACACTGCCCCCCCTATTTCAGACGTGGAGAATCCATTGCAAAAGGAATTACCTCAATCGAAGGTGGTGGCGGCCCTCTACAAAGCTGACAAGTAGTTTTTTGGCTGGAAGCCAAATAATAGTCCTGTGACACTCCTTGCCGAAAGAACTGTTTACAAATCAGTATGGACATTGGCCACTATGTGCAAGCCGCAGTTTTTGCACATTGCTGGTGGCCCACTCACTACGTATGGTTTGTTTCGTCACCGATGGTTGTATGCAATGGCCACAACTGCATATAGCATAACTGCACAATTCATTCCAGAGTGTCTGGAAAATCACCTGCAAATGAAGTTTCTGATGTCCATTTTCTTGTTTTATCCTATTCTTCATTTCTGAGAAAGTGTTGTACGTGGAAATTTTCTGAATAGCCCCAAAGCGTTCCCTATGAAGGTAGAAAGAATTAATTAAAACGGCCTCATGTCCAACCCACATCAAGCTTCCAGCCGATGTATCCCTTGCATACACCATTCCCTACATACGAAATCTTCTGATGACACGTTCCTATGGTATGCCGTTCCGTGACAGTCTGAGTCAACAGCAGCTTACTTTGAAAGCAAGATCTGCGTGTGACCGTCACGTCGCATTCTTTGTGAGCTTCTTATTTGGCGCAGGCGTACTCTTTGCATGGCACCCCCTGAGGGGCATGTAAGTGTGATTCCGATGCAGCGAACACACAGAGCAGCCATGCCCAGGGTGACGCACAGCAATCGCAGGCAACAGATTGTGTCACCAGCACTCGAGAAATACGAAAAGATTCATGCCTGCATTGTTGATCGTGGCTGGGAGCATAAAAACGCGAACGTGGCCATCCGCTACTTGATTATGTTCGTCAAAATTTGTAACGAACAGGGTCAGAAAAATGGTGGCCCTACAAAGCACGCGGATCCACGGACCCCGAGCAACAACACGAATGACTGTACCATAGCCCCCCCCCCATCCCTCCAACTTGTTTACCCTCAGAGATAGCTCTCAAAATGGTCAGGGACGTGGCAATCATTTTTGAGGTGTATACTTCTGTCCCCCCCCCCCTCCCCATTGTCGACCGATCGTTGGTGGGTGGGTCGCAGTGCAACCAGTTCGCATGCCCCCCCCCCCCCCCCCCAGGGACACGGCCTCACTGCTGCACAGCCAGGGCATAGCGCCGGAAGCCCGCGTCAAGGGCAAGGCCCGTGACTTGTTCGGCTCGGTAGCCTTCCGCAAGCCCTTGGACCCCGCCTGGTCCACTGCATCCAGGACATCCAGCAACTGGACCTCCATCACCCCTGACAATGCACGTCGAGGGAAATGAGCGGCCTATCATGCGCATCAGCCGGGGGCGTTGAGCGTGTCGGCAGGGGGGGGTCCTCGGGAGTAAGACTCATGCCCTGGAGCGCCCCCGTCCGTTTGCACTGAACCACCAAACCGTTGGTCCCCCCCTCCCCCCGGGCCTGGCATTTCTGGGGTCCAGGGTCTATTGCGGTCAGATGGCGGTTGAGGAGCCCAGAGGTGAGCCCCAGCCAAGTTCATGGAGCAACCCTCCATCGCTGCATTTGTCCAGCCCAGAGCTCCTGCCAGCTCCAGCTCCCCCTCTTCCGATGGGAGCTGCCTTTGACATGGCTGTGTGGCAGTCGGTCGTGAAACCTCCATCCGCCGCAGTGCGTGTTCTGTGGGTGCCGTTCCGAGGCACGGCGGGGGTGGTCTGGTGGAATGTGGCCGACAGAGGAGGAGGATTCCCCTTCGTCAGCGGAGGGAGCGGTGGCAGCCGACTTCCTCTCGGCCTCCGCCCAGGGCCGCGGGGGTGGCCACTCTGACCCCCGTCGGTGACGGGGACCACAGGCGACACGTCGGTCGGCACCAATCGTTTCGCGTCCGATCCGGCGTACTTCAGAGGAGCGGAGGGGTGCCTGGAGGCCCAGGGCGGTTGATTCGGGGGACGCAGGGCGCGGCGACCACAGGAAAGCACGGGTGTCTGGTGCACCCTGCGGCATCACGGGTGGATGGCGTGTCTCTGGTGCCGCTTGATGGCCAACCGAACGGTGGATTCCATCCCCCTGAACTTTATGGGGGGGGGGGGTACATAAACTTCAGAAGGGGGGGGGGGGGCTAAACTTTAGGGGGGGTACATATACTTTGGGGGGGGTACCTAAACTTTAGGGGGGGTACATATACTTTGGGGGGGGTACCTAAACTTTAGGGGGGGGGGGGTACCTGAACTTCAGGTGGGTATACCAAATCTTCAGGGGGCGTACCTAGACTTCAGGGGGAGGGGATACCTAAACTTTTGGGGGGGGGGGTCCCCCGGTGAGTTGAGAGGCTGCGAGCGGTTGAGAGGCGAGAGCGTATGACTCCTGCCCTGTCCCAGGATCTCAAGATTCGAAAGCCCCATTCGACCGGCGCCGAGAAGAACGCCGCAGCCTCCGGACGATCTGGGCCCTAATCCGAACAGACCGATGGTCCAAACTTCGCGCCCAGGGGCGGACACCGATGGTGGGGGGACACGCCTGGGCGTGTGCGAGCGTGTCGGCGAGGCGCCGAGGGATAAGACTCATGCCCTGGAGCGCCCCCGTCCGTTGGCACTGAACCACCAAACCGTTGGTACCCCCCCCCCCCTGTGGGGGGGGGGGGGGGGCTGGCATTTCTGGGGTCCAGGGTCTATTGCGGTCAGATGGCGGTTGAGGAGCCCAGAGGTGAGCCCCAGCCAAGTTCATGGAGCAACCCTCCATCGCTGCATTTGTCCAGCCCAGAGCTCCTGCCAGCTCCAGCTCCCCCTCTTCCGAGGGGGGCTGCCTTTGACATGGCTGTGTGGCAGTCGGTCGTGAAACCTCCATCCGCCGCGGTGCGTGTTCTGTGGGTGCCGTTCCGAGGCACGGCGCGGGCGGTTTTATGATCTGGAATGTCTGGGGCCCTGGAGGGGGGGTTTTGGTGTTAATTTTGGGAGGCCCCCGGCCCGTGGCCCCACCGTCTCAAAGGTGTGCAAGGCCT